>JAVJAQ010000307.1:265000-969144 GCA_032362365.1 Zygogramma bicolorata
ATAGGAAATACACCAAAACTACTAACTGAGAATTTATATAATACCGACTTTTTCTTATGAGATCATTGACAAAGGGACTCTTTAAGATAAATGAGGGTTCATTAATGGGTGTTTAATAATCTCTTGAACTATGGTGCAATCGCTGCAGTGCGTTAACTGACATTTATTGTCGCATGAGAAATTTAGAAAAGTCAGATGACACATGAACACGTTAAAAACTATTTTACTTTTTAATCAAATAAGAAGAAGGAAAAAAAATATTTTTTAACGTGTTTATGTGTTGTACGGATACGTATCAATGTTTTAAAAAAGTATTACTATGTGTCATCTGACTTTTCTAAATTTCTCATGCGACCATCCTCACTAACAATGTAAGTAAAGGAAAAAAACAATTTTGTTTCATACTTTCTATCACTAACATTATTTTGTAGCTCCCTGATGATGACAACAACCGTTTGTCGAAATATTGGAAATATATTGTTATAACAGTACACTTTCGCTTTTGCTGCTGTCCCAAATATAATTCCCAAGTTTTGTATATATATATATATATATATATATATATATATATATATATATATATATATATATACATAATATGAGGAAGATTGTTATTGGGTAAAGCAGCAAGCAGAAATGTGTACTCTCCTAACACTTTATTTCAATATTTCGACAGTTGTTACTGTCATCGTCAGGAAAGCTACAGATAATATCATATCATATGAAGAATAAACAGGAAAATTAATTAATACTCACAGTGTCGGCGAGAATGTATGCTTTTATGTTTTAATTTGAGACACGTCATTTTGTGACAGGAAATCGAAGGAAGAAATGTTTATATCAAAACTTTTTTGTTTGAAATATCAATTGTTTAGTCAAAGTCATTTTTGTTTTGTTTTGAAGGAATTTTTTTTTAGGTTAGAAATAAATAGACAGAAAGATGAAGTTTGACAATATATGATACAGCGGCTGTTATATAACCGAAATGCCAATTTTTAATGATTAGAGAAGCCAATTTCAATGATTTTAAGTTATTGAAGTATGGACTAATAGTTGCGGATTTTTATCAAGTGATGATAAATGTGATTAAATTTCACTCATATGATTGAGATCAGTTCTTTCATTCAAGCGATTGTCCGATTGTGTGATATAAGCCAACTCCATAAATAGTCTCTTGGAGTAATTACATTCCTGTGTTAAAATTTTGTGTTATTGAAATCCATAATGTCCTGTCTCTTTAACATGTTCACTAAGGGCGCATCTCTCAGGGTGAAGTCTGCAATCACGTTTGTGTAAATAGTAATTAGTAATCAGTAAGACGCCCCAGAGCGCTCCGGCACCCAAGACCGACTCTTGCCTGCACAAAGCTTTGCTTTCTGGGCGCACTCGGAAGAGAGAATGATAAAAGTACGAATAAAAAAATGAAGAAAATGAAATATAAACTCATTCATGATCATGGTAACATTTACTTAGTTCCATTATTTGCATCATTTTTTAATATACTGCACTTTGTAATAATAGTAAATATATTTTTCTTTCGATAGATACAATGAAAAACTTATTATGCAAGCGCCGTAGTTCCAACCCAGGCATTATTTTAATTTAGTTAATGCCAGGTGTGTATTTCAAGAAAGAGATACGGATGTGTGCTTCATTTTTCATTTTATATTTTAAACACTAACTAGTACGTCCAGAAGGTAGGACCTTGTGCGGGCAAGGGTTGGCTAATATTTTTGAATGACGTAGTCCTCTGCAGCGACTACCTAAGTTTTTTGATAGCGCATTTGCTTGAGTGTGACAGAAATAGGAAATACACCAAAACTACTAACTGAGAATTTATATAATACCGACTTTTTCTTATGGGATCATTGACAAAGGGACTCTTTAAGATAAATGAGGGTTCATTAATGGGTGTTTAATAATCTCTTGAACTATGGTGCAATCGCTGCAGTGCGTTAACTGACATTTATTGGCCCATTAGCTCAATGCTCCTATAAGAAAAAGTGGGTGCAATCGGCTGTCAGGCTCGTAATTGGCTTTCATTCCTTCTGTTTCAATTATAATTCATTAAAATAAAAAAGTAAATGCTTTATTGTATAGATTTTACAAGACCATTGAGAAATCCAATCCACTCTTCTCTGGAGTTCTTCCTTATTGTGAGTTTGACTGACCATTCGACCTTGTGAAAGTGATTTATGTCCATTTTACAACAATTTTCAAATTGTTAGCGAAATGATAGTGATTCACGTTTGCGATCGTTATTTATTGGCAATAATACTGATGGACATAAAATATAAATCTAATATACTGGAACTATAATCACATAATAACGATAGGGTATAGTGGTTATGGAAATCGATTCACCTACTACTTCTATTTCTATATATCGAGAGTGATAATGGTTCAATAAAAATTTCAGAGTCCTGAAGTTGATTTGAGGAGCTGGTTTATCTTTCACTTGGTATATTCGATTGATTGGGCATTCAGACATTTAGGGAGATTATTTCTCAATGTATGTAAATATAATAATTGATAATGGTATATTATTTTGACCACGACTGCATGTGTTTCTTCAAGATATACGATATCAATTAATCACTAGTGAATAATGAAATCATTACGGATTAACGGATACTGTAATGCTTGAAGAAATACATTATGAATATTTTATACAGTAGTCGTCGACAAGATTATAATACATAGTAATTCTTCTCCTTTTGGTAATAATAATATTAACATCTTTGTTGACCTAATGACATATGGTCAGTGATATTGGACTTGAGCTGCGCTTTCATGATACTACCAAAGTTATGTAACAGCCAAAATACTCCAAAACAAAGACTAAACGGTGCAGTATGTGTCGGGGTGGAAAGTGCAAATTACATTTTTTTTTAACTCTCCCCGATGTTTAAATACCTACTACCTGCTAAGTAGCATTGCGAATAGACAAATGATATATCTACACGTATTCAACAAATTTATCATAAACGACGTACGCCTTTATAGAGGTAGTAAACTGCTATTATTTCTCTCGCGATATGAATGAATTTAATAAATCAAAAAGTATACAAAACTAATTATGAATTTATGTGAGCAGATATTAAAATGTAAAGAATAAAGGGAATAATTTAATCATTTACCGAGTTGAAAGAACTGAATTAAAATTTAAACAATCCGACATTTAAGCAGGAGAATTGAAATTAATATTGATGAGAAATATAATAATTTTTTCAGATTATTCCAATTCTCTGAATTTATATATATATATATATATATATATATATATATATATATATATATATATATATATATATATATATATATATATATATATATATATATATCGACGTTTTGGCTCACATACATACAGGTGTGGTTTGAAAAGGATCAATAAAAAAAATTGAAATTAAAATCGAACAAATCCATTAATTACCCAAGATTAGAGCTGGGGGTCAAGGGCCATTTTTGCTATTAATTGTGAAATGAAAAATTGAGTACTGCCAAAAGTTAATGCATGCTCCATAACCTCATGGAATGGACTTAGAATGGTTTCAAGCTAATCAGCATACAGGGGAGGTTGAAGAAGAGATACAAAAAAATGTTATTTGGAAAAGTTGTTTAGGTTCAAAATGTATACTCAAATACAGAGTCATGACCTTCTATTCTAATTTTTATAATTTTTTGAAAATTTTCAGATTTCTCTGTTATGATATGATTTTGGAGTATTTTTATTTGATTATACTTACAGTAAATGCCACATTTGAATCATCCCGACATGATTTTTCATGTGAATTTTTGAGTGAATTTTGCAAATATGCCTCGACTTGTTTGTGGCTACTTTGAATGAGTATTTAATCAGAACACTCGAAAATTATATCATACAGTAGAAATTGAAAGATACCCAAAAAATAATGAAAATCAGAATAGGAGATTCTGAACATCTTTTTCAAATAACATTTGGTAATACTTCGGTCGCTATGAGCACCTTTTTTTTGAAATAATTTTTTGTGGAACTCTAAATCTAAATGAAATTATCGGCGGTCTCTATTTTCGGAGATACAGGGCCTTTTTGGTGTAAAACTTCACAATTTTCCACATCAAATTTCTGGTGTTTGAACACACAAAATTCGTCCTTCTTCTGATCAAACACCACACACTCTCTTATTTACTTGTTTTCAACATATTCAAGTAAAAAAAAACATTATTTTTTCAAAAAATGCATTCATTTTCAAACCATAACCAATTTGTTGTGATGTCATAGTGCAATGGCAGTCGAAAGTGATGTATTTGCAGTGTTGCCGCTCTCATTGTTATTGTTGAGAACTGAATGCATTAATGTTGAATTTTGGAGAAAGTTGGATTTTTGAAAAAATAATGGTTTTTTCTACTTGAAAATGTTGAAAACGAGCGAATAGAAGAGTGTGTGGTGTTTGATCAGAAGGACGGATTTTGTGTGTTCAAACACCAGAAATTTGATGTGGAAAATTGTGAAGTTTCACACCAAAAAGGCCCTGTATCTCCGAAAATATAAGAGACCGCCGATAATTTCATTAGGATTTTCTGTAGAAGAGACCGAATTAGGTAAGTTCCACAAAAAATTATTTAAAAAAAAGGTGCTCATAGCAACCGAAGTATTACCTAACATTTCATTGTATCACTCCAAAAAAGTACTTTGTTTTTGGACGAATTCTTGATATTTTTCTACCTCCATTTTATGCTGATTAACTTGAAGCTATTGAGTACATTCAATAAGGTTATTGAAACATGCTCTAAATTTTGTTGGTACTAAATATTTATTGTGCAAGTAATAGAAAACATTTTCATTTGTTGCACATTTAATGGACCACACTATACTGGACGGTCATAATACGTTGTTCCTGACCACCAGAAAAAAAATAACAGGTAAGTCGGGTGTCCAGTACTCAAGGAGAATTATGTTACTGCAAATGATCAACAATACGAACGAACAAATGCTGTTTCTACGAACCGGGCATCTCCACCAACCAACACCCTGCGAACGAAACGCACCTGTGCGAATTCGTCACCATACCACCCTCCGTTGATTAATAACGCCGCAATGAAGAATAGATAGCGTACACCTCGAGTAAAAACTAAAATATACCCCTATGCTAACTACTCATCGTCAGGTTTTTTGTCATACGTGAGACCGCTTCGCGCACTTAAACTACAAATTTATTAATTCTCCCGCATACCGAGCGAGGACCTTTGACTTGGCAGACACGCAATATCCGCCTACGTACGTATTGTTCTTGGAGTCGAATGGATTGACCTTAAGGCCGACGTTGACATTATTTATGTCCAGCTTTCTTAGGCGCCTTGCATAAGGGTGTAGTTGTAGCGGGTTGCGGGTGGAGTCTCGAAAAAAATACAGAACTTTTATGAAAGGTACATGTATATCGTTCTCACACATTTTATCACACAAAGTAAGGAAGAGTATCTGAAACAGCTACTCCCCTGTCTATATGGCGCGACGGGCACTAAATCAGTAGAACTCACTTTTCTTACTCAATTTGCATACAAAACATAGGGAACTCGAACCGAATAGATAACGTTTATATTGAAATATCTACAGAATAAAGCAGGAGTAAAATTTTGAAAAATCTCATTAATTAAGATAATATTTTATTTGAGACAGAATAAGATTTTGTTTTGCTCACAAAAAGCTATTTCTTGAGCTCCTCCATTTGGGGGAATTATGTAACACTTCCATATGAAAATCCAATCATTTCCGAAAAAAGCATTTTGTGACTAGTCGTGAGTACCAAACGAAATACTGAAATTGTTCAAATCCATCCTATGTGATCTGTTAACATGTTCAGATAATGCGCAAAATAACAAATTCTTTTCCTTCGCTGTTTTCTGGGTTTCTTCCCAACCACAATCTGAAAAAATAGGAAATAATATTGGAATCTATACAAGTTTAGAAGGGCAGACTTTCAATAAACCCCGAAAAGTCAGCAACTTATCGTATAACTCAAATTCATAGAAATTACAAGAACTAATATATACAGCTCAAGGAAAGCAGATTCCTTCGATTTTCGTTTCCTGCCATTGCTCTGTTTTGCCATCAGTTTAGTGTCATTCCATTCTACTGTGTGATCTCCATCGGCAGTAAGAATATGCTCTAATGATATAGAACCACCTATTAGTCTGTTCCTGATGTACACCTTATGTCTTTCGCACATCCAAAGGTCGAGACGTTTCACCGATATGACCGCACAAACATTTTTTTTGTGTTTTCCGTTGTTTCATTTGGTTCGGCATGTGTCAGTATTGAACATAAGGTATTAGTTGTTTGGAATATTGTTCTGTTATTATACCTGTTGCTGATCCGTTTTATCTTTTCAGACAACCGAGGGACATCAGGTATAATGTTTGATACAAGTTGTGTATTGTCTGTAGGTTGTATATCTTTTGTGTGAGTTGTGTTTGGTTTTCAATTTCTGGCAACGATATTTCTACGAATTTTTCTGGATATCCATTTTCTTTCAATACTGGTTTTATGAAGTTGATCTCCTCTACATTCAATTTTGTTTATTGATCAGTATTCCATCATTCTCTAATTATGATTTGACAAATTTCAAAGTTTTGTTCAAAGGAACGTTAGTATTAGTTGTTTGGAATATTGTTCTGTTATTATACCTGTTGCTGATCCGTTTTATCTTTTCAGAAAACCGAGAGACATTAGGTATAATGTTTGATACAAGTTGTGTATTTTCTGTAGGTTGTATATCTTCTGTGTGAGTTGTGTTTGGTTTTCAATTTCTGGCAACGATATGTCTACAAATTTTTCTGGATATCCATTTTCTTTCAATACTGGTTTTATGAAGTTGATCTCATCTACATTCAATTTTGTTTATTGATCAGTATTCCATCATTCTCTAATTATGATTTGACAAATTTTAAAGTTTTGTTCAAAGGAACGTTAGTATTAGTTGTTTGGAATATTGTTCTGTTTTTATACCTGTTGCTGATCCGTTTTATCTTTTCAGACAACCGAGGGACATTAGGTATAATGTTTGATACAAGTTGTGTATTTTCGTAGGTTGTATATCTTTTGTGTGAGTTGTGTTTGGTTTTCAATTTCTGGCAACGATATGTCTACAATTTTTTCTGGATATCCATTTTCTTTCAATACTGGTTTTATGAAGTTGATCTCATCTACATTCAATTTTGTTTATTGATCAGTATTCCATCATCCTCTAATTATGATTTGACAAATTTTAAAGTTTTGTTCAAAGGAACGTTAGTATTAGTTGTTTGGAATATTGTTCTGTTTTTATACCTGTTGCTGATCCGTTTTATCTTTTCAGACAACCGAGGGACATTAGGTATAATGTTTGATACAAGTTGTGTATTTTCTGTAGGTTGTACATCTTTTGTGTGAGTTGTGTTTGATTTTCAATTTCTGGCAACGATATGTCTACAAATTTTTCTGGATATCCATTTTCTTTTAATACTGGTTTTATGAAGTTGATCTCATCTACATTCAATTTTGTTTATTGATCAGTGTTCCATCATTCTTTAATTATGATTTGACAAATTTTTAAGTTTTGTTCGAAGGAACGTTGGTGAACAGACTGTCTACATCGAAACTCACCAACATGTCTCAGAAACCCAGAAAACAACGGAGAAATATTTATCCACCACGAAATAATGACGTTCAAACAGTATCTATGACGAATTCCTTCTACAGTCACTTCTTATGCCATGATATTCTACAGTTCAGAATCTTTGAGGTTTGTCCGATATATTATACTGGTGTGCCTTTGTGAAAACTTCTTTCCCACACTGATAAAAAATTGTACGCAAATAGGATGGTCCAAGACAAAACGTCAAAAACTGAATGACTCGCATTGAAGTCTGTCTAAGTATACCTCGTATATTTCATGTGATGTCTTTGTAGTTCTAGAGCTATGACTATTTCAAGGTTTTTACTGAAAATTTTCGGTTGGGTTGTTTTTAATTGCTTTTGGTAGGTTTTTCGGGAATTATTGATTATAACCTGATTCTTCTAAATTGTTCCTCCACGCATTAAATAACCAATATAATCGATGCAGGTTGATGAATTTTGATTAAAAGTGGACAATTTTTTGACCAGAGCAGAGTTCAATTTTCAACTTTATATTAAAAATCTGAAGCAAACTCAAGAGCTCCTTGGTAATTCATAACAGAAATAATTGGTATATACAAGGATATTATTACTTCGTTGTCTGAAGATTTGTATCTTATCAACAAAGTCGAATAAATTTGAACTTGGGGCTAAGGAAGTTAGCGCTGTGGTTCTGTGCCTGGCTTCTTGATCGAGCGATCGTGGGTTCGATCCTCCAACAGGTCAGAAATTTGTCTCTTGAGAATTTGTCTGCATTTTATTGAGGAATGACTCTGCCACGTTTCACAGCTGACTATGCGAATAACCATTCTGCTACTGAGGTATGACGTGGGGAGTTTATTAGAAATATTTCGCACTACTGCCATGATACCCCTCTGACGAGTTTTTGACTTTTGTTTTGAGTGTATTTCTCATCTGAATTAGTTGAAGTAGTTAAAGCAATGACGAAATGGTAATAATAATTTGTTTGAAATCAGAAAATTTCCAGCTCATTACTTCCGAAAACTTTATTGGTTAATACTTTTGTGTTATCAAGTGAAGTGTTTAAAATCAACAAGGAACTTTTGTTTCATATTATTAATTTTAAGTTGAAAATTGAACTCATATTTGTCCGAACGTTATTGATGATAACAAGCTTACTATTTAGTTAATTGAAAAACCATTTATAAAAGGATTATGTTACAAACAATATCTCCCAAAAATCAAAATCGAATAAAGAATTAAACTCACAGCACCAAAAATTCTCAACGAAAACATTTTGAAATTCATAAAATTCATATGTATGACGCAATTACGTCTTAAATTCTACAAGATTTATTGCGTCGAAGATATTCTCCTAGGAATTTCCTATTAATTTATTACATTTTGATAAGCAGGTGGTAGGTACATTGGGTTTCTCAATCTGATCAATAATTTCGCTTCAACTAACTTGTTTTTCGATAATTTGGGCGCTTCAATACACTGTTTCTGACTGGGATGGGTATTTTTGTTAGGCCGATCTCGCATCCTACGAAGGCAAACATCAGTACCTCTAATATGAATGAGCTGGGGATTAACAGGGTCTAACATTTCTACGTGCGATACCCCACACTAGAACATGTTGCATATTATTGATATACCCTACCGTTTCGTCTTATTCGAGAGACGTATCAGATCTCGTGAAACAACGGAAGAGGAGAGTCCTGCTGAATGAAAATATGTACCACAATACTCCTGCAGCTTATCGTGTACTCGTTTACCCACATATTTTTTGCGACAATTACACATCGAAGATAAACCGAAGCCGGCTCTTCGCAGCGGGCGACAAGGCGAGCAGCTTTTTTGAATTCGAGCCGTTTATTTTTTGTTCCAGCCATTCATTCTTACATGCACGCAGTGGCGGATATTTGGAATTCGTCTGAGAGGGGATGTAACATTTTTTTTTTTCGGGCGTAAATGCAAAAGGTGCAAAATTTGAGACTTTTCCTTTCAACATTTCTTGAAATTTCTTTTAACGAATATTCAGGTTTCTAGAAAAATTCAAAAGATTATGCGAGCCTCGGATCTACAGTTTATGAAGTAGAATCCGAACCACTTGGGCTCTCCGTGGCTGGACGGCAAATACAGAATTTGAAAAATTTTGGTACTTTCCTCGATGGTGGGCACACTTGAAGACTAGCTAGAGAACAAATCATCTTGGATCAAATCGTTAGTTTGAGTATTCTCGAGTTAGGATAATGGACTAACACCTGCCAGAAAACAACTACTCCCCTTGCTACTTGCTCATTCTGACAGTCGATTTACCTACTGTGTAAATGAGTTGATGATGCCCTGAACAAATTGTTCGAGTATAACTTCAAAGGTCCGTAGTTTTCTGGGTATTGTAACCTACCACAATCTGAAAAAATAAAAATTAATATTTGAATCTTTACCCCGAAAAGTAGCTGCGTCTATTGAAAAACAGTTCTTTCTGGATAGAACAAGTCCAATTAGTCAGCAACTTCTCGTATAGCTCAAATTTTGTCTATCAAAAAAATAATAAGAACTAATATATATACGAAATTACTTATCGTAAACTTTATCTTCATATTTTGGCGAAAGTGCTCGAGTCCGAAGGACGAGGGCTCTTTTACAAAATATGAAAATAACCGAATGCAATTTGTATAAGATATCACGCTTGAATGCAAAATTATCTGATCATTTTTATGCACGAATGTAATTCATTGAAATATTTCACGAATAAAGAAATTCTCAAGGAAATGTTATTTTATGATCATTTATACTTTCCTCTATAGATTGTATGGAGTACTCACCTAAACGCGAAATGTTTTTCTATTTTTGAAGTCTATCTGACATTTATTTGTGTTGTTTACTGACGTCTACCGATACGGTTTCAAATGTGTTGTTATGGTGACTTGATACAATGCAATTACCGCTGTAAGTTTTCGATAATTGTATTGCTCTTATGGGACATTTTATATATGAGGGAAATATTCAAATCTAATAACAATGAGGACTCAGTCATCTGGTAGTAAGTAAGGCAAATATTCCCCAAATTTGTAGCTATTTCAGGTTGACCCAGTTCGAGAAATAACAAATTATCTGCAAGCATTCAGTGAAATAGGAACTACAAGAATATATCAACACCCTAAAAGGCCAGTAATGTAATGAAACAACAAGCCCACGCAAGATCCGTACTTTGATCGAACAAGAATACATTTTTTTTTGAAATATGATAATAGTGATAGTGAAGGGTCAAATGAAATGTGGCTCAATATTTTATTTTCATTATTCTGCTAAATTGCTCTAGTGCCGAATTTGGACTTTACATTTTGTTCACTTCTGTACGTGTTATATCAAACAGGATATCATTCTCTGCTCAGGTCATAAAATTTCCACTATAATTCACTGTAGGTTACCCATACGGAAAAAACTTCTGATGAATACCTGAGTTGCCGTAACGCATTTCATCGGTTGAAAACTGTTGGTGAGAACTTTTCATGAATATACACACATCTCTGAAATTGTATTCAAATCCATCGATCATAATCATGCAACTCGAAACAGAAAAAACCGTACAAATTTACCGATGTGAAGAAAATATTATGGATAGAACAGGGCATGCTTACCAGAAGCGAATCGATCCAAAACTCTTGACTATATTCGTCAAAGAATTTACTGAGGCAATACCTATTTTTCTGAGGATATCTTATCTCACGTTTTACGAAGAACGAAAACGTGCTATCTCATTTGTTTGACTTGGTTACTTTCTACTATATGCGTTCTCATAACTCATAACCTAGGGGTGCTACATATCTGATACCAATCATTCTAGAAACAAATTTGAATGGATATATTTCACAAGTATCAAGCTTGATGTTGCTCATACTTGTTAACCACAGTAATTCAGACACACCTAGGTCAATAGATCAAATGCAAGAATTAACAAATACGGTTGGGCGAATTCGCTGACAAGATGCACGATAAAAAATTGACGCTTTACTGCGCAAAGTTGACACTGAAGGCTTTTTTACGCCTTCGTTGAAGAACTTGTATGTGTAACAAAGGAATGAACAAAAATTTGCAAAAAGAATGAGAGATGAAACAACCGGATAGAGAAAGTAGGGGCCTGAAAAAGGGGTAGAATGATGAAGAAATGAGGAAAATGGGCAGGGCCTAGAAGAGAGTGGGTTAATGATCCGACACTGTAAGACAAATTGATTCACGGGGAGAAGAATTCATGTCACAGTTTTGGGCATTACCCGTTACATGAGACTCTCATATCCGGTACACTAATAGTCAGATCAATAAAAAAGGTAACCAGAAGATTTCCGCTCTAAGTAGTCGTCCAATAGATAATAATAATAATGAGGTCTTCATTTTTCCACTTCATACACCTCATTAGCTCATTTCAGCTTACAAAAAAATAATAATACAGATGGACTTAAAGGGTAGAATAATATGTTTTTGTTGATTTACACAAGCTACATAATGAGTAGATTCTACCTAGTTGTTCTTCCTGTACTACTGAAACGATTCATTGAATTCACGTCAAAAGCAGCATTTATTCATTTCAGTGATTTCATTTTCTTCATAATTGTTTGAAAATTATATCCCAAAATTTCAAATGTTTGGTAGAAAAAGTACATTACTCTAGAGGTTAGGTATTTGCCGGAATGTTGTCGATTTTACGATTAAGACTGGAATGTCACATTTTTCAACAAGTGAATTTCCTTCAACAACAATATTGATTTTTCTGACAATGAATGTTTTTACCGTCGCTGGAGAGAGAATTCATCCATGTTCGAGATTTTATATTGCCGCGCCTTTTAAAACATTTATTTCTACATTACGCATGAACGGGCATTATTTCTTCAAGAGCGACGAGGTACCCTATTGATCTATATTGTTCGGTCGATGGAACCGTAGCGGAATTTGTCAACAGTCTGATTTGAGAAGTTTGAATGCTTCTCGAATATTTTTTTCTCGATTTTTTTTTACCGTCACATTATAATGAGAACGTATTTTCATAGTTTAGTTATCATCCAGACTCATAAAATATTATATGAAACTGAAGAATTAGAAAGGGAAATTCAAATTCACAAAACGCGTCAAAGGGCAATGTCACGTCAGAGGACACAAAATGAACATATTTTCCATCAAATATCGACTTTACATGGGCTGAGATCAAAGGAGTGAAAGCTGCAAGGTATTTATTATGTTATATAATATATTTCAGTGCAGCGGTTCATAATATACCAAAACACCTACACATTACTTGTCATGGAAATTGTACCAACATGGCTACTCCACATCTATGTAATAATAATGTGTACGTAATAATAATAAAAGGACAATACGTTCATTTACATTTTTCAATATCAGATAAATATGAACGGAGATGATGTATATTATAAATCGATACGGGTTAAGTTTCAAACTGAATTACCAACAGATGTGGCCTTGATGTTGAGAAAATTTGAAAGTGTGGGAGGCGCTCCTTCTCCCTCCCCAAGTCCGCCACTGGATGCACATGCACCGGCGGCGGTCGGGAATTTCATTAATATTTATCGACAATGCACGGCCAATTATGAAGGCATACCGCGACCAAAACTGACGACAGATTCCTGCGCGGTTACCTACATTCGAAAAAATAAGAGGAGCGCGAGCAAAGATGATTAACGAAGATGTGGACGGTGGTACGATTTTTGATGCTGCGCTTTTATTTTTTTCGCGTATCGGCATCTTCACGGATTTCATGGCAATTAAAAGAATTCCGCTCGATGAATATTGACAGCGAGTAAATTCAGGAATGGATTAAAAAAAAATTAGTAAAAGAATTATAATTCTGAAAAATATTGACAGAAATTGAAAATCGAAACACAGCTCATAGTGGAGACATACAACCAACATAAAATACATAAACTGTAATAAGCATTATACCCTATATGTCCCTCGATTGTATGAAAAGATAAAACGGATCGGCAACAGGTATAATGTTGAAACAACATTCAAAACAGCAAAACAACAAATACCTCATGTTCAATAATGGCACACACTAAACCAACTAACATAACAGAAAACACAAAGAATGGTATCTATCAAATTTCTCGTGCAGTCAAAAATATATAGGTGAAACGTCAAGGCCTCTTGGAGTGCGAAAGAGTGAACACAAGATGTACATCAGGAACAGACAGATAGGTGGTTCTAAATTATCAAAACACATTCTTACTGCCGATGGTCATCACACAGTAGAATGGACTGACACTAAAATTATGTCAAGAGAGAAAAACGGCAGAAAATGAAAATTGAAGGAATATGCTTTCATCATGCTGTCTAAGGAAATTTGCATCTCTATGAACTCACTTGATATAAGTCGTCCTGGCTACCCCTCTTGAAAAGCAAAATATTGTCTGATCTCAAATCTTTGACATTTGTCAACAACGAATATCGGAAAAAAAAATTCGTGAACGAATTTTGAGAATGGAAACGAATTTAGTTTCCGAAACGTTAACAAAGATATTTTCATTTATATATACATATATCAGTTCTCGTATTTTTCGCATAGGCAAGTTATACTGAAACTTGCTGACTTATTGGACGTGTTCTATCCAAAAGAGAATCTTTTCAAAAAGCGCAGCAATTTTTTGGGGTAGATCAGAAGTGTACCTTTCTACACTTGTATAGATTTCAATATTAATTCTTGATTTTTTTCAGATTGTGGTATGTTAAAAACACAAAAAACTACAAAGGATTCATCCACCACAAAATAGAATAGAAAAATGAAATTTTTCTTGTTGGGTGTATGAACTACAGAAAACAAAAATTAATTTGAAAAGATTACAGCCGCCTGTAAAAATTTGGAAGCTTAAAGTGAACAACTGAAGATGGCGCTAATTACGGTTATTTTATTCAGACTGAGAGTGAAGCTAATGAAACGTAGACCATCAGTATGTCAATGTCAATTGACATAGACGTCGATTTGACATGAAACTCGATTTTGATATTTAAAATGCTGGGCTAGACTGGGTGGCAGTGACATATCTTTTGGGTCAATTTTTTACCGTCTGCCTTCGAAACGGAATGTATTTGAAGGTAAAACAAATCGTAATCTGCAATGGAAGTTACGAGCTACGTCTTACTTGATGTCAATTCCTGAATTTACTTTGATTGAAACACACTGTATACTTTCGAAAAGTATTGCCTCAAAAATATTCGTCAATCTCACGATAAAATTAGTTCAAGTTGTAATGGGCATACCTAAAGTTTTGATTACTATTTTTTGCTATACCTTGGGCAAGTTGTAAATCCCCCTGTATCATTCGAAACAGTATCCATCAGAATTATCGTTGAACGAACGTAAATTGATTTAAGAAGTACCACGTAGCGCGAAAAAACATAAAACTGGAAAGACTGCAAGACATTTTTAGGACTTCTTGTAGAACATGAGTTAGTACACTTGTGTTAACTGGCTCATTATTGCTTTAATTGCTTAGTTACCAACTACATAACTACTAACGTGGGTATAAAATTCACTTTTTGACCATCACGTGCCATGAAGCTCCAAATTTTTTCTGCATATTAACTTTCAATTTTTACATTTCATCTACTCTGAATCTTATGGTATTTTCGATTCTCCCCAAATATCGATATTGTTGATGCAATAACGAACTAGTATGTCACATAAGTAAGTATGCACCAAGAGCATAAATAGATGTAAATGCCCTCGAGTGACTTACAAACTCTCGGGCCGGAGGCCCTCGACTTTCTGAGCTCGTCACTTTCAGATCATAAACATCTACTATACATCTTTGGTATCGTGGTGACAGCAAGACTCCAGCCAGTTCTTAAAATAGGAAGGAAAACTTTACTTTGTGATTACAGACCAATAGTATTGATTTCTATCATTTCCTAAGTCATGGAAAAGGCAATCAATATGAAGCTTATAAAATATCTAGAGAAATTAGGAATAATTATTGATCGACAATACGGATTTCTCCATCAACGATCAACCAGTGACTTATTGGCTTATATTTCTCATATTTGGCAGCATTCAATCGAAAAATTCGGAGAAACGATAGATGTTGCACTCGATATTTCAAAAGCGTTTTATCGAGTTTGGCATCGGAGTCTCCTTTCTAAACTGCCGTCTTATAGTTTGCCTCCTCAGTTGTATGCTTTGTTGAAGAGTTTCTCTTGTCTAATGAAATTAACGATGACTTGGTAAAAATAATAGAATGGGGTAACATGAACTTGGTGGAATTTAATGCTAAGAAAACCCAGGCATGTCTCTTCTCAAGGAAAGCCGATCTATCATTATCTAGTTTTCAGATGTCAAGGGGCCTGTTTCATAAAGTTACAAGTCTTGTAGCTACAAGAGAAAGACAATGCAGGTACAGGTAAAAAACGAGTGAAAAAACAATTATTTATCATCGTCTTTCTTTGTGTTTCTCTTGTAGCTACAAGACTAGTACGTTCTTGAAACAGGCCCCAAAGAGTGACTATTCCTGGCCGATACTTGATGAAAATCCATATCAACACAAATATATCTCAGTTTTCTGTACGATTCTTTCTGATAATGGGTGTTTTGTAAACCCAGAATCGTACAAGAAACTGTGATTTTTTTATAGATTATAACGCCATCATTGACTATCAGCTTTGTGAAGAACTTACCAGTGTGAGGCATTCTCAGCTTCTCTCTTCACCCTGCAAACATAAATCACTTTAATTCATTTCAGATCAATATCCTAATGTCATGAAGGAAATTTTTTCCCATGACGACTGTTATTAACTTATATCATATATCCCGAGGAGACTATTGAATAGCAAAATTCCATCCTCATGAACCTGCAAGCAGTTGGAAACCTCATTTTATCCTCCTACTTCAATATTAATTCGCAAGAAGCATATCAGGTCCTTTTTTTTCTGATCGCGACTTTGTAATTCTGACATATGAGCATAAAAATGTGTACGATGTTATCAGCCATTGGACATACATAATTTTTGAAACGTAGAGAGGCAAGCTTTCTTTTAGTTGCTAGAGTTCAAATGTATCCATAGATTGAAAGACATGTGTGTCATAGTGAAATTTTTCATCTTGTTTAATGGTGAACTGAATGAGAATGAAATAGAAAAATATCTGCTTTTGGTAGAAATCATCTTATATTTCTGACTGTCTGCCCCTATTTCATATTGGAGCATTGTAGAAGGGTCGGAGACTTGTCTCTATTCTACAGATATTTTCACGGCCGGTGCTCTTCTGAATTGTAGACAATCGTTTACCCTTGGCAGTATCTATACGGATTACCCGACGAGTACAGAATTCCCAGCCCGTTGTTGTGATCTTGGAGGCCAGTCGAACCTCTCTTGCTCAGTTGCTCAGGGATTTTGTCCAATAGAACAGCGGAACTATCTTCCGTCCCTTTATTCATATGGAATTGAATTAATTAATCTGTATATATATATATATATATATATATATATATATATATATATATATATATATCGAGCTTTCGGTAATGTTTATTTCCTTCATCAAGACAATAACATCAGATTTTGAAAAGAAGTTAGCAACCATACACATGACGAACAATTCTTCATTGAACGTCAATTATAGTCAAATTGGAAACACATTCTAAAAACTGTTCATGAACATTATGAAAAAACTGAAATATTAAAAACTTGCGGAGGAAGCAACAAGTGAAACGTGTTCAATGGCGGTTATAACGTGACACTTTATCCTCAAGATCATTCGCTCTTTTCATCTTCTATACATAAATAAATAAATAAATCTACACAAACCCCTCGTTTTTTTCCTCCTGTCAGGTCACACTTTAAAAAAATACTTTTCATATAATTTTCCTATATACTTTTATGTTTTTTATTGATATCCTTGTCTAATTATTGTTATGACTTATATGCATAATTTTTATTCTGTTCAATAATTTGTTTTCAAAATGATCATACTCTCACAAATTTCCCTGAACTGGTAGATACTTGCTGAAAATCCATATTAATATAAATATCACAGAATCGAATAGGAAATTGATATTTTGTTAATATTTCCTGACAGTAAAGTATATTTGTTGTTATTATTACTATTATAATGGTAAACTGTTTCGAATGATACAAAGATAAAATTCATAGAATACAACTTTTTGCAATATGCCCATTACAGCTCAAAACAGTTTTATCGTGATATTGACGACAATAATATATGGGGGAGATATCATGAAAGTATACAGCGTGTTCCAACAAACATAGATTAATATTTTTTTTTTTGTGAAATGATTCGTTTCAACTTCAGGTATTTCCCCTTTCAAAGGCAGATTGTAAAAAAATGGTTCGAAAATCTATCACTGCAGCACATTTCCTATACTGGAAATAAAAAATATTCGTCTTCATGAATTTTATTGTTTCAAAAGATCAAAATATCTGATACTCGTACACAGGATTTTTTTATCTCGGAAATAAACATTGGAAAGCATCCCAATCAAAGAGGTAGTGAAGCGAGACCGGAGAACATTTTTTGGCTACAATTGTACACAATAAATTTGAGATACCGTTTAGATTCTGGATGTCAACACCGGTGAAACGCAGCGTGGCGCTTGTTTAATTATTAATAATTTCGATAATTTATTTCTGGGAACCAATACTCGACCATGTCATTAAAGCGGTTAGGAAAATAATGATCACCGTGAAGCCACCCAGTAGCCTCAGAGACAGAGGCGTAGGAGAGGAAAATGTCAAGTTAAAAATGTCAATGGTTGTATACCGATATAATCTATAGAAATAAAGCAATTTCTCCAATGGACAGACACATCTTTTTAAAAATGAAATGTGCTTCATTAATTGAATTCTTATATTATATTCTTAGAATTCTTAGATTATACGAAAAGATAGAATGGATCAGTAACAAGCACAGTGTAATTATAATATAATAACGATCTAAAATACGTTGAAGAAACATCAATACCTGTGGAAGAGCGAAAAATTGACCACGAAGTTTACGTAAAGGACAGATAGCTTAGGTCGACTTTCACTGCTTAAGCTCAATCAAAATGGAGCTGAGCTCAGTTCTCGGTGGGGATAAAAGTTAAGGTGTAGACATGTGTAGCTTCTCCTTAGAAGTTCCAAATGTAGTTCAGAATTATCAGAATATATCATTACTGCCAATGATAGTCATAGAGTGAAATGTAATAACATACAAATCAAAACAATCGTAGGCAGTGGAAAAAAAAAAGAAAAGAATCTTCATTCACCATTATTTCTGGAGATAACTGTATTTCGACTAAATTGTTCTCACGAACATCAATCTTATATCTGACGAAAGCACGATTCAAAACTATTCAGATTTTATGTCTGAATTCAGGGATAATTTCGAAAATGAAATAAATTTTTGAAACGATAGGAAAAGAAAATGAGCAGAACTCGGACTAGAAATCTGCTCTTGAACATTGCTGTGAATTCCAAATAAATGCTTATTTCTTCAGATTGAGACAGATTGAAATACCAAAAAAAAATAAAGAAGAATTCATATACCAGAAAAAAATGACTTTAACGCAATATTTTGAAGAGGTTTCTGCTATACCCAACACATGTTAGTTGAGATATTCAATAAATCAGTCAAAATTCATAAAACATTTTGTCTTATGTGACTTTCGAAAATTTACCAAAAAAACATATTATGAATTCCATGCTTTCCTCAATAAATGATGAATATTCCGATGGATCTAAAATAGAAGATTATATAGAACAGAAAAATTCGCAGTACGATAATAGGATGCTCCTAAGAAAAATCGAAAAAAAAAATAATAATGAAGTTTGTTAGTCATTAATCAAATTTGAATTCGGTCTGCGGTAATAGGTTCATTGACTTAAGGGGAGAAAGCCCTATTGATAAATTGAAAATATTTTATATATTTTTCCTTTGTTCGGATACATTTCGATTCCAGTTGGCGAAGTTACTAATCATTTAAACATGTGCAATTGTAAATTCTTGAATTTTCTATGATCTTAATTGATTTCATACAATATTTTGAAGTTATCAATATAGACCGGGCCTCAATGACAGATTTTTTGGACAAATTTTTACAGTCTACCTCCGAAAAGGGAAGTTATTGAAGATAAAGCAAATCGTAATTCGAAAAATAATTTACGCGCTGCGTGGTACTTCATTCGTTGAATTCAACAAGAATTTGGATAGAAGCCTTTTTGCAGACATTTTTACATTTGTTTCAGATAAAAACATCGTTCAAAGTAGAAAAAGGGATATACTGTTTCAAATGATACAAGGTGATTTACAAATTCCCCGAATGTATTGCGAAAAAATTGAAATGAAAACCAACTTTTTCTCGTCGTGAGAATAACGAGGATTCAAGAGGCATACTTACTCTTTTTGGAAGTATACAGTGTGTTCCATCAAGAAAAAATTCTAGGTTGGGCATGAAGTACCATACAGCGCGTGATTATTTTGCAGATTATTGTTTGTTTCAGATTTGTGTATCTCCTATATACTGTTTCAAATGATACAAGGTGATTTACAAATTCCCCGAATGTATTGCGAAAAAATTGAAATGAAAACTAACTTTTTCTCATCGTGAGAATAACGAGGATTCAAGAGGCATACTTACTCTTTGGAAGTTTGGAAGTATACAGTGTGTTCCATCAAAAAAAAAATCTGGGTTGGGCATGAAGTACCATACAGCGTGTGATTTTTTTTGCAGATTATTGTTTGTTTCAGATTTGTGTATCTCCTATTCCAAAGACAGACTGTAAAAACTTGGTTCAAAAAATCTGCCACTGCCGCCTGGTCTAATATATCTAACGACATGAATAAATCTATCATTTATTTGTAGATATACCAAACTCCTGAGCAGTTTGAGAAGAAAATACCTGATTTTGAACTCCACCCTCATTATTGACCATTGGTAATGATTCGATGATCAAATAACCAACAAATTTCTCCCCGAAATAATCGTGTTTTCAAATAACCGATAATATGAATTTTTCAAACTTTCAACTATTTCCCCTCGTCCAACGCTGTTTCCTTATCCACGCCACTGGTACAGACTCGTCGCCGTAACGACATTTCAATAATTGAATTATTTATGTGACGTCTCCGTGAAACAGGTAGTAGCTGTGTACGGACTTTTCTGTTATGATTGATATTTGATTAGCTGCGTATATATTATGATCACCATAATCATAGGGAATATCTCCGACTCGACGATCGGATGACAGCCATTTCGGATTCGGATAAATATGAAATACAGCCGACTGAATTAATTCCAATTTATTTTTCGAAAACGCATTTAATTGAGAGACGACGATCCTGGGAAAGATTGCGTAAAAGGGACGCGGTAACTGGTTTCTGGTATCGTTGTAATGAAATGTTTGAATTGAGAAGCAGATTTTCTGTACGTGAGTCGTTCCCTATCTATAATTTTCTCAATTAAAAAGGCTGTTGAGTATTAATTCTTCAGAGAAACTTATGTTTTCGCAAAATGGAACAGGGGTCATATTATAAACATTGTACTCGCACAAAAAATCTACTGTCAAATATTTTCAGTTACTCATACAACGCAAACTCATTTTCTTGACATTGCCGAGTTAGAAGAATTCACTAGTTCCGTAAATTGAATTCACAAGTAACAATTCATGCGAAAAAATGAATTGAATTCATTAGAAAAAAATGAATTAACCCACAAGATACCTTGTGCGTTGTTGATCTAATCAATGGAAAGTTTTTTATGACTATTTGTAAAGATCAATTACCCTGACACCAAACTAGTATTATTTGCACTCGAGGCACGTTTCGCTAACAAGGAGAATATTTCCCTCATATATAAAATGTCCCATAAGAGCAATGCAATTATCAAAAACTTACAGCGGTAATTGCATTGTATCAATTCACCATAACAACACATTTGAAACCGTATCGCTAGACGTCAGTAAACAACACAAATAAATGTCCGATAGACTTCAAAAATAGAAAAACATTTCGCGTTTTGGTGAGTGCTCCATACAATCTATAGAGGAAAGTTCAAATGAACAAAAAATAACATTTCTTTATTCGTGAAATATTCAAATGAATTACATTCGTGCATAAAAATTATCAGATAATTTTGCATTCAAGCGTGATATCTTATACAAATTGCATTCGGTTAGTTTCATATTTTGTAAAAGAGCCCTCGTCCTTCGGACTCTCGTGCAATTATAACCGAAAAAAAAATTTTCTCCTGCGTTTTGCTAACCTTGTTGTTGTCGAGTGCAAATAATATCAGTTTGCTGTTGGGGCAGAATTCTTCTGGCCGGCTCGGTGCGATAGGTAATTGTTAGTTGCCTAGATATCAATCTTGGTAGGTGGGATATCTGGAAAGATAACACCAACCTACCCCGTAGCCTTGTGGGTTTTTCTGGGTTTCCATACATTTAAAATAGCGAATGCGTTACTATAAGAATCAGTAAGACGCCCTAGAGCAGTTCGGCACCCAAGACAAAATTAGCCCGAACCTTGCCCGCACAAGGCTCTGCCTTCTGGGCTCAGTCGGAAGGATGTTTGATTGATAAAGGGGGTATTAAAAAAATCCCGTTTAATTTTGCTCTTTCGAAACGAAAAATTAATCGGGTTCCTTGGCAGGCTCCAAAGTGGGTTTTGAAATGGGGTTTTCCGTTAACCAGCTGACACCCTCCTAAGAATGTTAACCCTCAGAAGTCGAAAAGTTCGCTAGCAATTGATTAACGAGACTTTCAACGTTCCAACGCGTAAATATCAGCACGGTGGTTGTGTGGAGGGAACTAACCCTTCTATCTCCGACGAGATGGACGGTGGTAACCTTTAATAAATGAAGTGAATATTTTGTCGAGGAATATTGTTTGAAAAGATATAATTTATTGTAGATAGTTATATAACTTTTCAGTTCTTCATGAAACAATAAAGAAAATTGGGTCAGTAGTGAATTTGTACTTCTTTTCGAAAACGCAAGAAGTAGATGAAAAATTTGTCGTCTTCTCCAAATATTCCCTAGGTAACTCGATTTTGTTTTTCATAACTCATATATCAATAAGAGAGAAATGGTGATATTCATTCAACATTCTACCGATATTTATAGAAAACTTACAAAATGATTTTTTGGCAATTTGTCCTGTCCACGAACTCACTATCTTTAAATTTGAGAAAAGTTGGTGATTTATAACTCTCCTCTCCAAATTATATCATCATTGCTCTTTCAAAATATCATCAATCATTCTTGGCTTGGAATTTCCATCACAATTGGTCGATCTGACTAGTACATTTTTGCCTACCTCTCTGTTGTGTGTGATCTTGGAAGCCTCCCGAATCTCTGTTGCTCTCTTAGGTATCGTTTTCATTTGAAGATCATCATCATAACTCATATGAATAAAATCAGTGATTTGACTCGTGAAATAATTCAAATCCCTTTTTTTTTCAAAAAACGTCATGAAATAATTAAAACCTTTTTCAATGGAAACAAATCTCATTATTACCTTCAATTCAAACTAGTTTGAACTGTAGCAATCTGACCTTATCTAATAAATAAATATTCGACAGATTGAAATGTAGTTATGTTTGGGACCGATTGTGCTTGAAACTATCATATGAAAGTCATGGAAATTTGTCCCCTTATAATGAGGTCCTGATTCAATACTCAGTTATTTCATGCATGACACATGCATAACAGATATTGAGTGGTGGATGTCAACAAACACTGACAGATATAGATCCTGCAGCGGAAAGTAGCACCAAACAACTCATGACAGTAGTCATTGATAGCTTTTTGTTTTGTTAACCTGCCACAATCTGAATAAATTGGAAATGTATATTGGAATCTGTATTGGTAACTGAGTCAATTGAAAACAGTTCGTTCTATTTTCAATTAACGTACCAAGTTTGCGGGGTAGATTAGAAATATGTCCTTCTACACTCGAATAGATTCCAATATTTATCCTTAATCGATTCAGATTATGGAAGGTCAACAACCGAAAAAACTACAAAGAAATAATTCATCTACCACAAAATAATGACTTTCAATAGTTATTTATGTATCAAGGGAATTAGGAGGGCCTTAATTACCGATGGCAAAGTTTGCGTCCCGAGGGCCTCTGGCCCAAGGGACAGCAATTGCCTGAGGTTATTGAGGCTCATTAATTCCCGTGGTACATAATAATTATATTTCTGACCGATTTCAATAAAATTTTGTTCATTTTTGAAACGGAAAAATGTACCAATTCATTACCTTCCCGGTATATTTGAATCAGGTACCGTTGATTATAGTAGAGTTTTCTTGTTGCTAGGTTGTTGCTATGTTACTTGTTTATAAACAGAAACGTGTTTTCTACCCCAAATATAATGGAGGATATTTTGAAAAAAGCTGAACAAGCAAGAGAATCATTAATTCCATCGAAAAGTGAAGCCGTATACCAAAAAGAATACAAGATATATCTGGACTGGCTGACACGGAAAAATGTTACTACTCACTATATATATATATATATATATATATATATATATATATATATATATATATATATATATATATATATATATATAATTTTATTTTTACTTGTGAAAGGTAGAGGGAATTATAAAATCTATAATGTCCCAAGGGAGTTATGACCCTCTTTATTGATAGCGTAACTATGACGATATAAGCTTATAATATCCCGGTCAGAAATAAATAATATTTTCATCCTTCGGATTGGTACATGCGGATCTACGCAACCGACTATTAGTGGAAAAATCTGGAAAACTAACTTCTCTATTGAATATTCTGAATGGGTAATAATTTTCATTTGTTTGTATCATCCTTCAATCAATCAATAGTTCCAGATTGTTTTGCAAAAATTGTTTTGTTATGTTTTGCTTTGAGAATTTTTGTTCAGCTGAAGAAATATTCTGTAGACTCATAAGCTGTATCCGTGTTAAACATGTTTGAGTGTACCGGATATATTATTTATTATACCAAACAAGTATTTAAACAATACACTAAGAGTTTCGGTATATGCCCGATAAGCAAAAACTCTATTGATTAATATTGTTACGCAATGTCCTAGCGCCGGCCCTGTTTCGCTCATGAACGCAAAATAATATGAGGGGTTGAAGAGCGAACGTCATTTTTCCAGGAACTCTTGATTCGCTCGCAGAATTCGATACACATCATCGGGGCATCTCTCGAAGATTCTCCACAGGCGTACGCAGGTATGTAAGGAGAAACTTCATAGCAGAGAAGGCAGTTCATTCTAGAAGCAGAATTTATTCAGAGAGACAGATTAGGCTGGATTCAGACAGATCCGAAATCTGATCGTCGTATGATCGGATTTCAGCAGAGTTTATTCACAGAGAGAGTTTAGCAGAGTTATTCAGAGCTGAGTGGAGCAACTTCAGCAGATAGGAAATCAGAGTTCCTAGCTTAGTGGAGCTCAATGGAGAGAGCTTTGCTATTGCTAAGTGCAGAAGTCAAAGTGAAGAATTCCTATTACAGAGAATTTTAGTGCCGAGCGTTGGAAAGTTACCGGAGCAATTTGAATGATTGTATTGTATTGTATTTTGATAAAGAGTTGTGATTGAAGTAGTTTAGTGTTGTTTGGAGTTTCGATAAACGATCCCAAGGAAAGATCGTAACAATATAATTCGAAAGTATTCCAGTGGAACAATATATACAAACTACAAGCTATGGTATTTAGAAGATGCAATTCAAAAAACACAATTATTCTGCAACGACGATGCACTTTGCACTGAATTTGAGTACGTATCTGCATTTACACAGAAAAGATCATTTGTAGCAGTTCATGGTCGTTTGACCAATACCATTGGAGATTCCAGCAAGCCACGGAGCGATCGCGCTCTGATCATTGTTTACATGCGCTGAATCTTAGGTTGGAATATACTATAAGCTTGTTTCTGTGATCCATGGTTTTATATTTCACCCCCGTACTATAGCTTCAAGTTCCGATTATGAACCCCATACGTCACCGAGTCCTTCAAGCGCGTGTTATTCCTGAAATTTTTCCATGTCGATCGCATGGTAATCTGGGCAGATATTTGTAACTACCAGGCGAATAAGTATAAGGCCGTAAAAATTCTAAACAGGCCGCCTGAATTAATGTAAATCCGTACGTAAGGGTGGAGAAATATGCGTGATAGGGGATGCAAATGCGAGTTAACTACCAGAATAATTTCAGCCGGACACGTTGCGCCCGCGATTTCGATTTACATTAATTCCATATTTTTCAGCATAAAGCGTGCGTAATCGATATTTAAATTAACCCCGTAGCGTAACGACCTGTATAATTACGGTCACGCTTTTTACGACTACTAATTTTTTCTATTGTCGTGTTTTGATCGCCGCCTCAGGTTTTATGCGAGACACGATCGAAATAGTAGACGTGTTCGTTTGGAATTCGGAGACTTTCCTTTTGCTTTCTTGGAATTTATTTTCAATATATTTATT
The DNA here is from genome assembly GCA_032362365.1 of Zygogramma bicolorata. Classification (NCBI taxonomy): domain Eukaryota; kingdom Metazoa; phylum Arthropoda; class Insecta; order Coleoptera; family Chrysomelidae; genus Zygogramma; species Zygogramma bicolorata. The sequence continues at coordinate 291,083 of JAVJAQ010000307.1, forward strand.
ACCCAAACAGGCTATTACAGCCTAATTGAATGGATAAGAAATTGTAATTGATAAATTCAAATTCTGATGACTCTACTTAAGTATTCACCCGAAATTTAGACAAATTTAGACCAATCAGAAAGCTGTCGGATCATCGTATAGTAGTTTTCACAATAAATGGTATCGACTGAAGGATTATAATAAAACCAATAAGACCCTTAAGTTGTAAAATCCGAGATGCACATCATAAATGTAAAAGGACCGGATTCAGGTAATTTTGTTTCTCAGAGAGGGATTGTAGAGGATTACAGATTACACTTCTTGTTCATTTTATATTTGTATTTCATTGGAAGTGTTCACTTGTGTTACGGCGTGCAATAATTTTATAACATTTATTTGTTATTACAGACATTAATGGCAAAGATTTTATACCCCAACGTACAGAATAGGCAGTATGTGGCGTCCGTGGATAAAAAGTAATAGTGCTCCTTCCAGCGGTTCGTTGAAGAAGAATCACTTATCTTGTGACGCGAAAACCATTAAAGAAAATGTGTATAGTTCCTTACTTCAGCAAGGATATAACGCGGGCGCTGCAGCAAAAGTAACCAGTAATTTGACGAAGGTGCCTCTTACTTCAGTTAGACGAATTGTTGAAAATTCCATGGAATCAAGAAAAAAGCGTAAAGATTCCGGTGTCACAAAAAGTCTAGACGACTGGGAAAAAGATTTGATAAGGCGAAAAATCTACACTATGTACGATGAGCAGCGTATCACTACAATCAAAAGTCTGAAACAGCGGCTCATCAATGACGAAACTCACATCAACTGTGGCCTCACTACTCTTTGGCGAGCTATGTCTGCAATGGGCTTTAAATATCGCAAAATTGACAAGAGACAAGTAATAATGGAATCCACACGTTCAATAAACTGGCGTTCTGAATATATAACGTCAATAAGAAAATACCGGTCTGAAAATCGGCCAATACTCTACCTCGGCGAGACGTGGTTTGACACGCATGACACCCCTTCCAAAGGATGGTCTGATTCCTCTGATAAGTGTAAAACAAAAGCACCATCAAATAAAGGGAACAGAATCAAAATATTACACGCAGGATCAGAAAATGGTTGGATCCAAAATGCTATGTGGCTTTCTGCCAAAAATATTAAGGACTCTTGTGTTGATTATCACGAAGATACGACAGCAGAGCTTTTTGAAGATTGGTTTAAAAATTGTCTGTTACCCAACATTCCGCCAAACAGCGTTATAGTAATGGACAACGCAAGCTATCATAGTCGACAATTGCAAAAAATTCCTGGCTCAAAGAATACAAAATTGGAGATTCAAAACTTCATGGCTGCAAATGACATATATTTTGAGGAAAATTATACAAAAAAAGAACTTTTACAAGTGGTGCAGTCATTTTCTTAAAAAAAAACGTATGTTTGTGATACAATTGCAGAAGAATTGGGACATACAGTGTTACGACTACCTCCCTACTACTGCGTGTTCAATCCCATAGAGCTTATGTGGCACCAACTTAAATCGAGCGTGCGCGGAAAAAATACTTCTCCGACTTTAAGCGGTAGTGTGGTAGAATTAATTAGGAACTGTATGAATGACATTCCTACCGAGAGTTGGAAAAGTTCTGTTAGTCATGTTATAAATGTTGAAAACTCGTACCTTTCTGTAAAATCAATTGCGCCAATTATAATTAATTTAGATGAGGATAGCGATAGCGACACTGAACTAAATATAGAACAGAATTGTAACATTTAAATAAATTACTTATATCTCCTACATTATGCAAAATTCAAATTTCTTAAGTTCGACTCTGTAGCACATTTGCATCTTTTACCAGATGATTTTCTACACAATGGGATTAAATCGGGTAGTTTATTGCAGTTAATAAGCCAATACCATTTACTGTGAAAAATACTATACCATCGGATTTCGGATCTGTCTGAATTCAGCCTATGACAAAGTGTTGGCTGATGTGAGTATAGACATCAATGATGCTTTCCTGATGCTTGTTATCTTGAACATGAGGAAAAATTTGGTGATAACATACTGAGAATTTCTGGTGAATCAATATTGTTATTCTAGAGTTTGTGTAGTTGAAAGGCGACGTTACAAGAATAATATTTTAAATTCATGTCGTATATCTGAAGACCTTGTTGTGTTAGAGTTTGTGCCAAATGTGATATCTCATGAAGAACATATTTTTTTTTCTAGTCCTTTCAAATGAGTTTGATTCTCGCAAATCCAGACAACGGCTCCAAACTTTAATTTTGGTTCCACCAGGGAATAAGATACTAACCTTACTACATCAATATTAGACAATGAGAAAGTTTGTCTAATCACAGAGCCTAAAACTCGATTAGCAGATTTCAAATTTCACACAGATAATAACTGATCATTATATTTCAACTATTTTGTTTTTTGACTTTCTTTCTAATACCACATCCTCCATTTCATAACTGAAGATAAACGGTTCTTTTACGCGAGTTCACAGGGAGAAGAGAAGTTACCTGAATTTAAAATATATGCCACGACTGAAGACTTTCTTCACATTTTTAAGTTGATGTCGAAGGACGCTGACGTCATTTTCACAATATGGCACACACATTCGAAAAATCAATGCGTCTATTACTGTTAAGTAACCTGACAGTTGACAACATAACTTTTTTTATAATACGAAAGCTAGTGATTGATTCGTCACTTATTCAGTGAATACTGAACTTTTCCTTTGCTACAATTCGTATCACTAGTAAGTTAATGCTTTCAACTTTTCTTTCAATTTGACGGGTAGCTCTTGCAAAAAATTATAACCATTTAAACGTCATTAGAATGTCATAATTTTGGGGAAGGCATTCAACTGTAATGATAATCAAGATTGAAATGAAACTTCAAAACTGAAAACGAAATCCCAAAAAAATACAAACGAGATATTAAAAAGTCATGAATTTTTTGTTATCACTTAATCAGTATGAGTTAAATCATATTTCCATTGTTAAAAAAAAATTAATTCAACAATGTACACCTACGTCCGTTATTGTTAGAACCCATCGAATGCAACACGCTACGTGATATGAAATACAGTCTATCAGGCAAGATATAATGTGGACATGGGTTCCCTCGGGTGTTTATAATCAGTTGCTACTTTCAATATTCGCGTGTTAAAATAATGTGAACATATACGGGCTTCCATAAATATGCTGTACACAGGTATATATTACATACCAAATGGAAAACGGAATAATTTGAATTCATAATTTCATTCAGGATTCACCATTCAGTTTATTTATGATATGTTTTTTGTTTTAATTCGGTTGGAAACATACAAGAAACCAACGCTGTAATTTCATTTATGAAAGTGAAAATCTTTTTCGTGCTGGAGAGATTTTGAATTGTTGGAAACGAACGAGTTTCGAGATGTTGGTCGGGGGGATCCGGGTTTATCTGCCGTGGTCCAAAGGTTTTTATTCCTGACGTTTCGCCCAAATCTGTGGTAGGCATTTTCAAAGTCTGTGAGGTAACGGAAGCAATGTTCTCGTTCTCACTACATATATTACTTCGTTCCAGTTGTTCGCTTTTTCTATGCTCTCGTGACCGACGTCCACTGATATTCTGTTAGAGATGGGCGTGACTTGATTTCTATTAGTTGGCTTGATTTGTGTTTTCTTCAGTGCAGGTAACCAGACCTTATTGATGTCTGTGCCTTCTCCCTTTCTGTTGAAATTGTCTTTGTGTTTATGTATCTCAATTGCCTCTCTATGCAACCTGGGAAAGTAGCTCTGTGTCTTGTCCAGGACTTGGGTCTTGTCAAATGCAATGACGTGATTGCCTTCTTCAAGTGCGTGTTCTGCTACTGCCGATTTATCTGTCTGTCTCAGGCGACAATTTCTGTTCTGTTCAGAGAGCCGTGTCTTGATACTCCTTTTGATGGTTCCAATGTAGACCGATCCACAGCTACACGAAATCCGGTAAACACCTGGAGTTATCCACGGCTCTCTTGGATCTTTGGCTGACTTTGAACACTCTCTAATGGTTCGTCTTGGCCTGAGTATCATGTCTATATCATGTTTCTTCAACGTTCGTCCTATCCGATCTGTCACACCTCTTATATATGGCATAAAGGCTTTTCCAATGGCAGGCTTATTTATAGTTTCCTGGGCGTTATTTCTCTTAGGCCTTATTGCCTGTTCGAATTCGGTTTCACTATACCCGTTCCCTTTTAATGCTTGTTTCAGATGGTCTAGTTCCTCGGTTTTTCGAGATGTTGCTTGGAAACTACCTTCTACTGACGAAATGGGTCAAACAGGTTCGCAAGTGAGCCCTTCCCAATAATTGGAAATTTATTCCTATACTTGTACCAGCAAATGAATGCAAGACTCTCTCCTGAGATTCTTGCGGATATAAAGCAATGCCTTTTTTGGTATTCGTTAAGAGGGGTAGTTCTTTTCTGATCAATTTCAGCCCATGAATCTACAACCTAGGCGAAGTGAGACTGGTTTCGTTCAAATTTGTCAATTTGTTGATGGTTTTCACCAGTCATAAAATAATAAAAACAATAATGTTAAATTTTTCCAAAAAAACAAGAACTATTCATATCGGGGAACATAAACGTTTCACTGCAGTTTGTTATGGTTGTAGGAATGTATTTATGTATATTTATTTAATTATTCCAATATTGCCATCTCGGAACCGGTAAGACCTACGGAGTTCCGTGGACGAAAATAGAATTTTCATGATACTGAAATATTTGGATTGAAACGAATCTAAACTGAACCAATTTGAAAAAAAATTTCATCGATTACACTCAATTTGAGTTTAGTTGTCTTGTTCAGATTGTAGTCCTTTTGATTTTTTACCCAACGAGTTTCCATTGTGGATCTCAATCTTCTTTTCAGGATTTTCTTTTAGTTTAGTTTCTTCAAACCGATAAGTTTTTGACTGGTTTCAATTTTATAGGCAATGGGCCGAACGCAGATGGGATTGAATTTTTACTACTTGGATGAATCGAACGGACAAAAATAAGCTATAAAATCTTTTCAGAAAAATTATAAGTTGTTCAGTCTAATTCTATGGTGCGGATTTACAAATGATATAGTTCGTTCGCTCGAAATTTCGGGTGGAGTATATCGTGCTTAATCGATGTTTTGATCCTGAAAAACATTTCTGATGATCATAATGAAAGGTTTAGCGACAAATTCCTCATAATGGAAATTTGTCACGTTATATTTGTTCTCTGGAATCTTGGGTAAATTAAGGAATGTACTTTTTCATACTCGAAGTATGAGAACGCAAGCACATCAAAATAGTATATTATGCAACGATCATGTAATAACCATTACATGAGAGTTGCATACGCTATTTTATCTACACCCGATAAATAGTGAAGAACTACAAATACTATATTTATATTTAACACAATAATACTAATTAAACGCATTTCTTTGAAAAATTCTGCAGAATTGTAATTAATGGTATTACTTTGAGAAATGAAACGATGAGAAATGAGAAAAAGATCAAAAAAAAAACTACTCGAGGCCGGAATCGAACCTATGTCTCTTCCAACTAGTTCAACTAGCTGATTTAATCACAGCGCCTTAGACCGCTCGCCTACGGAGAGCTCAGAGAATTTCATTGAAAAAAATAAATAGATAAATCACGCATTTGTCAAATGAAAAATTTAACCATTCTATCTGTATTTCTGCAGGTGAAGGTGTCGAAGGTGATTCTCCCATATCGCTGGTTTCAAATATTTTGTTATGATTATCGAAATTTGCCTATATTCTTCAAAAATTCATTACCTATACCGATTTTGACTTGACAAACGTCAAATGCAGAGCATGCGCATCATGCTCGAATGAAAAATAATGGGTTTCTATTGGTTGAAAATTTGTATCGTAATGAAAAATCTGTATCGTAATGGATTTCATTATAAAACGGGTTGTGGGCTTATAAGTGTATTATTAGAGTACGGGTGTAGATACATTATATTTATCCACGTCTATTGTATAATGTACAATGTACCCAATATACGTCCGTTTGCTCGACCTTAATAATACCCATTATTCACTAGTGAATAATGAGTCATTATTCACTTCTGTCAAATACTTTTTCGATACAAACAATCGGTTTTTGAAATTTCATCGTGTAAACCACCAAATATTTTCAATTCAGTTCTGTACTACACATAAAAAAAGGAGTCAAAGAGCATCTACACTGAGCTATCAGCGATTTTGAATGTGCGTGTGTCGAAATAGCTTTTGAATCCAAACAAATTTGACTCATACCTGTTGACAGTATTGTATGAAATATTTGTTAGAACAAAATGATCAGTGTTTCTGAAAATATGTATTCAATGTAACAAAATTTTCCAACAATAAAATTTCAACAAATTAGTAGTGGATGAAGCATAGTACTCTACTAGCGTATAATGGCTATTATTTACCTCGTAAATAATATACTTATAAACTGAATATATATTTACACCAATAAAAAAACCGTACCAAATGGAATGAAATTAAAAAATCAACTTTATTTTCGTCAGCCAAACTCTTTCTCGCAAGTAATGGTGACCTTTCTCGCTCGTTGGATAATACAGCGTGTCCCAACAAAAATTTACACCCTCTACACTCGGCAAAATATTTGTATGCAAAAAAGATTCGTGCAACTTTTACCATGTCCTAGGGATAGCAAGCACCCACAAATTGTCAAATGGGACGAGGGGTCGAATGACTCGGAATCTGGAAAAGTTTTTCATGATTTACACAAGCCATTCTTCTTTTTTAATCGATCAATAACTTGGCAAGAAATCGCTTAAGGAAATTTCAAAGTTCAAAAATTAAAAAGAGCCGAAAGAGATGGAACCTAACGATACACTCGTTAGTTTCAACTAACGATACAGTAGATAGATTCAATCTCTTTGGGCTTACATTTCTTCGAGAACTGCTGAAATGTAACAGATGGCTTTCAATCAATATTGCATTATTGTATGGAACTCAATGTAGGTCGTTTCTAGCAATACATTCGTAAGTTTCAATCTTTCTGAGCTTTTATTAATTTTTGAACTTTGAAACATTATTACTGGATTTCTTGGTAAGTAACCTATCGATTGAAAAAAAATGTTGTGTAAGTCATGAAAACCCCTTCAATTTTATCCGTAGTTTTCTTGGTTTCTAACCTACGATAATAGATATTGAAATCTATACAAGTGTAGAAGGGTAGATTTCTAATCTACCACGAAAAATTGCCGCTGCCGAGTATATATATATATATATATATATATATATATATATATATATATCCAGAAAAATACGGAGAAAATATTGATCCACCACAAAATAATAATGTTCAAACAGTACCCCTTCCATATTCCAAGTCTGTTGATCCCTACTCCCTTGCGAAATTTTCTTTGGGATTGAACTTGCACGAATTATATTTCCACGAAATTTCTTGCCCCCGGTATTAAAATTCAGATTCAGATTTCATTCAATTCAGATGAAAATATACAGGTTAGTTAGTTACAAAATTAAGAGAATATACATAATTCAACAACTTTCATGGGATTGTGGCTATCTAAGACAAGCTTGTATTATAGCCTCAACCCATTAACTTATTTTTATGAAGTATGAATAAAGTCCTGAAATACAAATAAAATATTATTCATATAGACAATGCATAAACAAACAGCTGTCTGTGGTGGCGATCCGCATAACGATTAGGTGGTCAACATTACTTCAAATATGTGGTGATAATGGAGAATATATTTTTTGAGTTTTTTTTTCATTCTACTGAAGTTTCGAATACTTTTTATTGAAGGTGGTAAAGAGTTATACAGTTTATGCACAAGATAAGGGATTAATTTTTGGTTGTGTTAAACATCGCGATACGTTGAAAATCCAATTTTAAATTAGTCGAGAATTGTTATTATTTTGAACATGAATTGCTGAGTTTGTAACATTCCATATGTATAGTCTTCTAAGACTAAGTACTTCGCTCTTTTCATATAGTGAGTATGGAAGCGTTTATTTTTCTTGAGAATAATCTTTAGGAGACTATTTTGAATAATTTCTAAATTATATAAAGGAGACTTGAAAGTTCCCCCCATATTACTACACAACACCGTATCATAGATTCGGCCAAGGTATCGTACACAACGAGCATCATTTTTATGTTTAGTATATTTCTCAACTGGTAAACTTTGTAGGTGAGTTAACGTAATCTCGATATAGTTTGATTCATGTAATCATTCCAACGGAGATGTTGATCGACAAATTAACCCAGATATTTTATTTCTGTTTTGCCAATTGTGGGGCAATCACAGAGAGTTCTGTCGTTCCGGTTAGATGATTTATGAATTTTAATTTCAGTTATATCGGGTTGATCCTTCTTAGTTGGTGAAAATACGACAATTTTGGTTTTTGTTTTTGGATTATCGTCAAAACATTTATTTTGACGAGTGAAAATTTGCGTTGGTCACGCTGTATACTTTTTCACAGAGAAATAAAAATAATCAAGTTCTCGGTTCACACAGTTACCTCCCCTCGCCAGCCGCGAATAACGCAAAAAATCAGATCAAACTCACTGAATAATTGGGTGGTAATAACGATCACGCGTGTTTATGCAAATTTCCGTTCGAGAATCTCGAGATGCGAGTCGGATAGGGCGCGACGTCGTTTAATCCGCACTCTGAGCGCCGGCAAATTATTATTTTCGCCGGTGAGACTCTCACCTGTTCTGCTACGCGCGCTAATCACGCCCTTCCGTACTTCGGGGTCTGAGCAGGTCGTGTAAACGCAGAGGTACACGAGTTGGGCGCCAGTTTTTCCTTAACATTTTTGGAGCTCGACTGAAAGACATCATCCGGACGATTTCTGTCTACCTTCATGCAGAAAACAAAACTTCATTGACCTAAATGCGGAGCAAAAACTTGTTCGTTGCGGGGTATTTGGGCACGAGTTTTCTCATTATTTTTTTTTTTGATAATAACATCACAAATTATACTTACAGTAAAAAATGTGTAATCAATCAATCAATCAATCAGTAACATTTATTGTATATAAAGAAGATAATCCTTATTACAAGAGTGTTTGATTACAGTCTAGCAGAATTAAATGTAGAGAAAAAAAAAAAGTATTCCAATTCGATAGGAAAATCACAATCTAGATTACAAGATTCAATCGATGCGCTAGTAACGATGTTATTCCAGATAACCATGGCGTTCACTCATTAATAAAAAATGAGTAAAAAACAATGAATTAAACATATCAATTAGTACACCCCTCTATCAAACAAATAATCTCAGACTCCTTATAGATATATTGATCTAATATTCTTATCCTAGAAAACTTTTTATAATAAAATGATTTTCACTACTGGCAGTTATACAAATTCTGATATAATCAAAAGAAATGTATGTAATGATTATCCACCTATAAATTTTTGTTATAAATCATAGCTAATATCGAATATTTATCATCAAATATAATAAAACTTTTTCAAAATGATTTTTTTTTTAAATGTACCAAAAAAATATGACAACTATAAAGAATTTGAATACCTCATCAAATGATAAAACTGATACGAAAGAGTCAAATGTAATTTATAACATTCCTTGTAACAATTGTAACTCAAATTATATTGAGACAACATGGAGAATTCTCAATTATGGAATAACATCGCATAAAAGTGATATAGAACTCAATGGGAAATCATGTGTAATAGCACGACACTCTATAGAAACAGGTCATAAACCAAATTACCCTAATGGTAAAGTTTTACGTACAGGAAAAATAGTTCCAAACGTCTTTTTCTTGTATGAATGTATGAAGAAATTCTTCATACGCTATTGGTGTCAGAATTAATTTTATAGTTTCTCTCGAATGAAGTGTGCACTTTCTGCTTTGGTATATAATGTACAGGGTGCTATTCAAGTACGTGGTCAAACTCAAAGGGGTGATTCTTTGAGTAATTCTAAGATAGAAAGCTCATATAAACATAGGTCTAGTGAGGCTTCAATTTTAAAATACAGGGTATCAACATATGTATTGTTGTGTTTCATCGAAAACAAATAATCTAAAAATTCGAAAGATGACTTTTCGTTCTATGTTATTTGTTCAATCGTGAATTAAAAGATCGTTATTGCATGTTCATGCACGTACACGACTGTGGATGATTTGCTAGTTTTATGTTATGTTATGAGCTCGAATAAAAGCGCACAATTAGACAAAATTTTTTAACATTTAAGAAACTAAACTCAACTGAACTGTTAGTTGCTAGTTTTTACTTTTGGATTTTACAAGGTCGAATTAGCGCATGAAAAAAAATTCGTAAGATTTTTTACGTTCATGCAAAAACAAGAATTCATTGAACTAAGATATTTGGTTAAAAAATGTGTTCTTTGGAAGGTATACGAGTTGGGCGCCAGTTTTCCTTTTTCATTTTTTGAGGTCGAATAAAAGCGCACAATTAGAAAAAAATCGAAATGTTTCTTTCTAGGTTCATGCAGAAAACACCACTTTTACAGTTTTACTCTAAATAGGGATTTGCCTGTCGTTATACCATAGAGTACCTAATAATTCCATATAATATGCAATATAAACAAACCAACGATGAAGAGGTAGCTATCAAATTTCGCGAGTTCTCACCACTTGAAACCGTTTCGATATTTGATGAGTCTTGATATATAATTTTTCACTTGATCGTTTGCGTTTTTAGATTTCGATTTTGTTAATTTTATAGAATACTTTCAATGATTATCTGAATTTCATTCTCATTTTCATCAATTGATCTCATTCTATCGATTTATAATGTTTGATTTTGATCTTTTCAAAATTTTACCTGAACTGTTTTGTCTTTAATAAACTTTTCCTCATTTTATTTGCTCACTTCCAACTTTATCATATTTCTTCAACAAATTATTATTATTTCATTCCTCACATGCCTGTTGAATCACTATTTTAACACGAAATATTTTCAATATATTCAACGAAATGATGACAGTCACCCAAAGAGGAAATTTTCACTATTATCTTTTGCGGACGAGTTTCGTATCGTTTTCTATATTGCCAATGGAAGTTTGATTCAATACCTCAACAAGGAATATTTTCATTAAAAACATTAACACAAATATTAAAAACAGGCCGTTGGTGGCCCATTGGACTAAGGCGCTGTATAATGATTGATTCAGCTTGCTCATTGCTGATTCAATCAACAATCAGGTCAATAATTTTGTAGTTGACTTGATAGGCAATTGATAGTTGGCTAGACACCAATCTTGGTAGGTGGGATATCTCGATTGTATACTCCAACCGACCCTGTAACACTGTTGTTTTTATGGGTTACCCTTCAGATTTAATAATAGCAAATGTGCTACCGTTAAAATCAGTAAGACGCCCCAGAGCGGTTCGGCATCTAAGATAATCAGCACACCCTTGCCCGCATAAGAATCTGCATTTTCGCACTCGTAAGACAAGGAAAAATATAAAATAAAGATGAAAATATGTCGAACGCAGTGGATATCATAGGTTTGTGACGATTTTTTTTAGTGCCCCGATCAGAGAACAAATTATCATATCCTTTTAAATGATAAAGAATTTGAATTCGTGCGATAAAGTGACGAGTGTGAAAAATCACTCCCGCACAAGTAATGCACGCTATCATTTGAATCTCAACAAAAGTCAAGCATAAAATATTCATAGAATCTTCTTGTGCCATAATTTTTTAATGAGTTTGAACTAAAATAGATAGTAACAGTTCTGAAATTGAAAATTCTCTGCCAGAACTGAGAGAACAAGTTAATTGATTGTCATTGAAGTCAATACCTTCCACTTTTAGGGAAAAATACCAAACTGCATACAAACAGTTCATGAAATGGAAGAAAAAATACAAAACTGAAAGTGTTTCTGAAAATATAATTTTGTCATATTTTGAAGAATTATCCTAATCAAGAAAAGCCTCTACCGTATGGTCAATATATATTCAGTGCTGAAATCGACCATTTGCTTCTCTTGGGCACCATAATGCTAAGAATGAGTACCTGAGATTTAATTCCGTTTTATAGTATAGTATTATTTTCATAAAAAAGTGTGTTGTAGAAAAAGTGTAGTGTGTAACACGAGCAGGAATGCAATTTCCCACTCGTTTGAATTGTATGTAGCACTCGCTTGCGCTCGTCTTTTTCAACTTTTCCAAACTCGTGAGAAATTAGCACTTTTTTGCACTTGTTGCCCAATATACTATTTCCTACGACCACATAGGAAAGTAACACATATCGCATTCTCTACTCCCATGGAAAGTGACATAAAAAACTGGACTGGAAACTGAGTATTCATAAAGAATAAAGAAAAAAAAGAGTGTTGACGCCGAAAACCTAGTGGTTATCTTACCGGATACTCTAGCAGCTGAGCTGATTCAGATTTCAATTAACGTTATCTTTATTTCACTATGAAAGGAAGTATTCACTTGTTATAGAAACAATATTCAAACATAGACTGTCACAAATAAAACGTAAAATTTGTCAGGCAAGTCATTATACACGATCAGATATTTAAGCCTCGTGCTACAATATTTCCCACTCGTGTGAGCAATTTGACTTTCCGCACTAGTAATGGAATATACTATTACCACCCTAGTGCGGAAAGTACTACACAACGCTCGTAGACAAATAACGCACTCACCTCAGATCACAAATCACCACCTCTTCTCTCAGACGACGTGTATCGATGCGCGACCTCGAAGGACCTCTCCAAGGACTCCGAAGGACCTCTTCGACGCGGCGGAACGGTTTCCGGAACAGCGACTGACGGCCGGTGTGTGACGTCCGCGCTTTGTGGCACGCTCTGAGCGGGCCGTCTCGGTAGGCCGTGGGCCCGCCCCTTTTTCGGGCCCGGCCCCGCGTCCTACGCGCATCCGACCCGGTGGCGATTAGGCTTCTTCTTCGGGGTGGAGGGTCGATGGGGGTAGGTAGGTGGATGGAACGTAACGGAAACGGTTAATCGCTCTTTTGTTCGGTTATTGCTGGCACTGGGTGACTGTACAACGAAGGGAGTTGTTCAAACGATCTTATGTTCCGCAAGGATCCCTCCTGGTACCCACAGTTTCCGCTCCACAGCATGGGTTTCTTGGAAGCAAGCCGGAGCAAAGCAGAAGTCAGCATGCTTCCGAAAAAAAAATTTCTCTCTCAATATATATATATATATATTGTTGTTGTTGTTGTTCTAAAATTGTTCGTTTTCGTTAACCAGCTGACGAACGTCAACTCTCAGAAGTCGAAACTTGTGCGAGCAATGGATCAACGAGGCCTTACCTTTTAACGTGCGATTACCCAGCACGGTGGCCCGGCGAGGATTCGAACCCCGGCCTTCCGCTTGATAGGCAGATATGCTAACCACTACACTACCGAGACCACATATACATATATATATTAAGTCGATTATAATGGAATTGCAGAATCACGTACACCATACATACACATGATGAGTAAAGAATGATCATTTGTGAAATCACACTACAAAATGTATAGATTAACAAAAAATATACTAGAGATAGACAAAAAAACATTAGATTATGAGAACTCTATAGAACCATGTAACAAAGCGTAAAGAAATTTAATGCTCAAAATCAGTCGAGAAGTATTCAGAGAGATGAAATGGAACTCGTTCAGTAAAACCGAATACTCATTTCCTCTCATAGGATAATTTCCTGAGGTTTTCAAGGAAAGATACCTTAGAAATCTTTTTTGTACCCGTTCGACATTGGCTACATGAACATCATAAAAAGGATACCAAATTGGTGATCCATATTCAAGCTTACCTTGAACATAACAGCAGTAGGTATAAAAAAATTATTGTTTTAATTTTGCGCGAATCTCTACCTTGTCTCACCAAAAAACCATACTTACATCATATTAGCTGAGGAGACAGTTTTGTTCATGTGTTGTGTTGAACAAATGTTAGTCTCTGGTCGAATATGATACCAAGATCTTTCATATCAATTTGTCTTATTGAAGGGGATGCCCCAATGTTATAATTTCATTCGATAATAACATGCTTTCTGGAATAGGAAACTGCAGAACATTTAGAAATATTCAATTTGAGTCTATTTGCCGAGCACCAGCTAGAAATTGCAATGATGTCTTCTTGTAATTTCAAACAGTCTTCATATTTTTTAAAATTGTTGAAAATCTTCAGGTCGTCAGCATAAAATTATTTTGGAGAATGAATTTATGTGGTAGGTCATTGAGAAACAACAAAAACAAAAGTGGTCCGAGATTTGACCCTTGCGGAACTCCTGATGAAGATGAATAACATTTCGAATCATAACCTTCGATTTCAACATACTGCTTTCGGATTAATAAATATGTTTCGAAAAGTTGGATTTAGTTCGAAGAAAAACCGAATCGATCAAGTTTGATCATAAGTAATCTCGAATCAATTTGAGCAAATGCCTTCTGCATATAAAAGTATATCACATCTACCTGAGATTGTCTATCAAGTGGACCCGAAATGAACTGAAAAATACATGAGAAGTACATAGGTAAATCAGTACACCCCTCTCTCAAACAAAAAAATCTCAGATTCCTTATAGACATATTAATCGAATATTCTTATCCTAGAATTTTTTTATAATAAAATAATTTTCACTACTGGCAGTAATACAAATTTTGATATGATCATCAGAAATGTATGTAATGATAATCCACCTATCAATTTTTCTTACAAATCATAGCAAATCTTGGATATTTATCTTCAAATATCATAACACTTTTCCATAATGAACAAAATTTCAAAATAAGCCAAAAAATATCAGAACTATAAAGAATTTGGATACTAAATTGAAAGATAAAACTGACACTACAAAAAAGTCAGATGTAATATAAAACATTCCTTGTAACAATTGTAACTCAAACTATATTGGAACATCTAGAATTCTTAATGATAGAATAACATCACATAAAAGTGATATAAAACTCAATGAGAAATCATGTGCAATAGCACAACACTCCAAACCAAATTACCCTAATATTAAAATTTTACGTATAGGAAGAATAGTTCCAAGCGTCTTTTTCTTGAAATGTATGAATGTATAAAGAAATTCTTCATACGCTTTTGGTGATACGAGTGCCAGAATCAATTTTATATTTTCTCTCGAATCAGTTGTGCACTTTCCGCTTCGGTATGTAATGGACGTACTCGACTGATGACGATTTTCTAGTTTTATGTGAACTTTTTGTCTCAGAGAATTACCTCTTCGAGTTTGGTCCCGTAACAAAATATCACTCTGTATATTATAAATTCATGCAAATAACGAAACTATTGATCACAGCGTTCGGTGAATGCAATAATAGGTTTATTCTAGCAACACATTTCACCGTTTGGAAATTGGTCTGAAGCAGTCAGAGGCATGCGAAAGATGAATATTGGAGAGCAAAATTCATTTTGCGCATGCCTCTGACTGCTTCAGACCGATTTCCAAACGGTCAAATGTGTTGCTAGAACAAACCTGATAAATTCATGATACTATCAAAATAAAAATAAAAAGTTCTTCCACTGAATGTAGGGGTCACTCTTCATGTTTCATTTGTGAAGTAAGGACTTTAAATTTGAATCCAACAGTATTTATAAAATATTTTCATACAATAAAACAAAAAATGAGAGTTTTTTTACTTTTCTTTTTCGAATTGGAGACGAGAAATCTCAAGAATGGTCCTCAAATTCCATTCTCCGTACCAAAATATTCGTGTTTTCAAATGTCACTATGACGATAGCTGGGTTTGGTATTCATGGAAATGAATTTCATCGAAATATCCATAATTTGATGTCCGATAATGTTTGGTTCAATCTAGAGGAAGTGTTTCGTAATTCATCCACTCATCCACTCACACCCACTGAGGAGCTCGAGTGAAATCTTCTCTGAGCGAACCTTGACCGTATCTGGTTATAATATCATTATTATTGTATAATAGAAGAGCAGCGGGCAAACCAAGATGCATTAAAACACTGGTGCGTTTGAGTGATATGCCTTTGTTTAGTCAATTCCTCTCAGTATGAGAAATCGAAGAGAGAGAGCTAACGTATTTTGACGGAAGGTGATTATGCAAATGCGATTTTTCAAAGCTGCAATTTCAATCAAGCGATAGCTCAGGAGTGAATGTCGGTACCGACGGTCTTATTGGCTAAACTCTAGTGGGATCCTTCGTTTACCAATAGAAACATTAGTAAACAAAATGTGTGTTGATATGCCACCTTATAAAAAGCAAACCTCTTACAGAAAAGTTTGAAAGTTTTACACTATATGCGCTTGGAAGTTCCAATAACTTAATATTCGATTCTATTTCATTTAGTTTTCGTTTCATTTCACGTTGAACTTCCTACGTTTATTTCGGTACTATCGCTGATGTTGTTAATTTTTTTTTCCTTCTAGTAATATTTTTACTAAAATATCTTTGCATTGTTTGGGGTGTTAATAGTGCCGAATCTGATATCCATCGTCATGATATATTAAGTACCTACTGCAGGTCAATTATTTCTCTGTATTAGAAAATATATGATAGTTTTCACGCATATTTCGAAATTAGAAGATAGTTTTGAAAATCCCAGAATCGAAATTGATGCCAATAGAACGCGAGATTATTCTGACGATGATGTAAACAAACTCCATATCGAATTACGATGCAGAAAAACTCAAAGTCGTCTCCACAATTAAATATTCGAAAGATGTCAGAACGGTGATTCAGTACATGTTTCGAACCTACATAGGTTCATCATCAGCTGAATTTACATTGAATTCTACATTAAAGGAAGAGTAATATAATATTAGTTGAAAAATGAAGTATAAAATTTACTTACATGGAGATGAAAAAATTGAAAAAATTGCAAAATCACATGGTGAAATTCAAAAGGACATAAAAAAATTTTTAATTACAATTATGATTAAGTTGATATTAGGGGAATTTGGGACATCCCTGAAATCAAAAATACGTTAAAGATTGGGGGGCTTGGAGCCCTGGTGCCCAATATGCAATATTTGAAAAATCCACATTAAAGGATACTTGGAAACACTACCGTTCACAGATTGAGTAGGAAATGGAGGAGAGTCAGCTGACAGAACTGTCAACTGTCGAAATTTTTCCATTGTCGAGATGACATGGAAATGCGGCACAGGGTCTGGCACACACGGAACGAGAATCGAAGAGCTGACATTTCAAGTCATGTCCCGGGTGAACAGATCCAACACCCCACATACAGGCCCTCTCGTTACAAAAATCAAAGTGAAATATTATAGATTAATTTTAAATGGCATACAATATGGTAGGAAGCGCAACAACCATGATTAACACTGACATCTATCATCCACTCTTGGGATGAACAAGAGTTGCCAACCATCAAGCAAACATTATACAGAGTCCATGATAATTATTTATGGAAGAACAAGGCAGGGGGGGGGGGATATCGAATGACCTTTTTCAACTCACTCGAGTAGGTATATTTGTATGATTGTTGCTTTCCACAATTTCCCAGTTTAAAATATTTTTCCATTATTAGTAACAATGGTTGTTACGTGTCTAGTAGAAAAGGATGCAAAAACAAAAATTTGAAATCATCGGCGAGTGTTCAAATGCCTTTAACCTACAAACTGTTACGTTACCAGATTCATGAAGTGCGCCTATCTGTCGAAGATATTGAGAAATTGAAGTCACTATTTTTCAAGTTTCAGTCACGGCACCAGGGTTTTATGCATTGCTTGAATGAAATTTTAACTTCTTTCCATTTTTGCTTCTTTGTGTGATCTGCTTAGTATACAAATTTAGCAAGAAAAACTGACTTCTGTGTGATTCAGTTACCGACGCGCCAAGTAAGCAAGGAAGTAGCTATTTAAAATATACTCTTTCTTCCTTTTCGTGAACGTTCACGAATGATATATATACCTGCCCATCAACAGAGTGCGTTTGCGAATTTTTTTGATTTTCTTTTTACTTCAAGTAAGTTCTGTACCTCCTTTTTCTTATTAGGAAAAATCAAAAGAACAGTTCCCCAGATAGTGAACGAACGAATCAAACATCTATCATTACCAAAGTCATGGAAAAAGCAATCAATATGGAGCTTATCAAATATCTAGAGATCAGGAATAATTAATGATCGACAATACGGATTTCGCCATCAACGATCAACCAGTGACTTATTGGCTTATGTTTCTCATATTTGGCAACATTCAATCGAAAAATTCGGAGAAACGATAGCTGTTGCACTCGATATTTCAAAGGCGTTTGATTGAGTTTGGCATCGCGGTCTTCTTCCTAAACTGCCGTCTTATGGTTTGTCTCCTCACCTGTGTGCTTTCTTGAAGAGTTTATTGTCTCTGTATGTGGTTGTTGATGGAGTATCATATGATATTCTCCCAATAAATGCAGGTGTTTCACAGGGTTCAGTTCTGGCGCCCACTTTGTTTCTGCTTCATATCAACGATTTGCTCAAGAAAACATCTTGTTCAGTACTTAGTTTTGCGGACGACAGTACTCTTCATACTAGTTTCTCTTCCAGAGTGTCCATACCAGCTCGAGAAACAAAAATTCAAAGAAACATTCACGTCAATAAAATTAACGACGACTTGGTAAAAATAATAGAATGAGGTAACATGAACTTGGTTCATGTCTCTTCTCATAGAAAGCCGATCTATAGTCATCTAGTATTCAGATGTCAGGAGTAACTACTCTTACAAAGTCAAGTATATCGATGCTAGGAATTATCAGTGATCAGTGATGATCTCTCATGGAAAAACCATGTTATCAATAGTTCCACCCTTGGCAATATCTACACGGATGACTTGACGAGTACAGAATTCCCACCCCTTTGTTGTGAATTTGGAGACCTGTCGAATCTCTCTTGCTCAGGGTTTTTCTCTCGATAGAACAGCTGAGCTTTGGAACTCCTTGCCAAAAGAGGTTTTACCTGAGTCTTACAAACTTCACAAATTCAAAGTAAATGTTAATTCGTATCTCCTGTCCCTTGATTCACGTGGTGTTCTTTGAACATTACAGGGCTTCTCTTTCGTGTGTGCATAAAAAATCTATTGAATCACATAATACAAAAAGTGTGTGCTATTTTTTTGTTATGCAACTTTTGTTACTTCATGCATTATTTTTGAAGAGGAAAATGCGAGAGATAAGTTTCTCAGAAATCGCTAATTAGCCTCAGGAGCGTATTCAACAGGAACGTAAAACTGAGTTTAAATTCTAAGTGGCGCTTAAGATGATAATCTGACAGAAATTGTTTGCTTTATTCTCTCAAATTCTTCTCGAGCGCGAGAGATTTCGAACAAAGATTTACTTTTTCAAGATAAGATTACTGCCGCCGCGCCGTCAGAATAGAGTACACACACAAATACCACGTACACCTTGACCTTCTGTTTGCCTCGCGCTCCGAAAGCTGCAAGCTCTCTGAAAGCTCTCCCGGAGCGAGCGGCTCCTGCCGGCAGAGGGGCACGTGCGACCAATGGGCCGAAAGCGCGATCAGCCGTCGGGCCAATGGGGACGAAGCGGGTGGCACGCGCGCGACACCCCTCGATTCCGGTGTGTCCTCTTCGCTTTCCGGATCGTCTCGGATGCGGATGTCGACGCAGACGCTTCTTCTTCTGCTGTTTTCGCACCTTTTTTCGGGCCGGCCATGGTAGCGCGGTGGGGGGCGAGAGGGGTCGAGGGATGGGGATAGTGCACTTGTTGGGTTTTACATGTATCAATAGGTTCATTCAAAAAACAAAACTGTATTGAACCGAATTTGGGTCAAAAACAGTTTTTTTATGGCATTAATGCAATAATAGTATATTACATACCATACATACCGGAAAGTGACACTTTTTTTTACTTTTTACCGAGGTTTGTATCATCAAATACGGGAAGTTGTCATTAATTTATTCAAATCCATTCCAATAAATACACGAATCGAGACACTCAGTATTTAAAATTTCATATTTCAATACTCCAAGTACAAGACTTCAAATTCAAATTACAGGATATAGGAATATAAAACAATCTCCAAATTCGCAAACTTGCACGAATGCGTGCTAAGCATTTCACCTTAGTACGCTGACCGGAGCAAACTTGCGACCTCAGCATGTGAATCTTTATAAATATTGAGGGTGGTCAAAATTCGGTATTCAGTATTCAGTGAATCAGTCAGTATTCAATTATCACTCTTCAGAAACGGTTCCAGAACATTTTTGAGAATGCAGCAAATCTCGTTTTCGACAATCCTGCTGGTTAGCAATATATTGTGAATCCTGTGAGACTTACAGATGTAATTATTAATTGCTCTTCCTTATTGATATTATTTACATGAAAACTAGACTGAAAACAAATTATTCATGAAAAATGAAGATAAGAAAAAAAACAGTGTTGACGTGGAAAATCGAACCCACAACCTTGCGGTTATCTTACCAAATACTCTTACTAACTAAGCCAATTCAAATTTGAATGAACGTTATCTGAGATATGTACTTAATATCTTGTGAGTTGATTTATATTAATCTAATGATATTACCGGTATTTTCATTTTATTGAAACAAAATTCAGCTATTTAGCAACGAAAGCTCAAAACTGTTACTTCATAATTATTTCATTTTCAATTTTCATGGTTCCAAATAATTCAATTTGTTCCCCCGTTATATCTAATAAGTACTTACTTATTGTGATTTTTTAAAATGAACGTTATCATTTCCTCATTTCACTATAAAAATAATTGAGAAATCATGTGCACTTTTTATGGAAACTAAATTCGAACACAAATAAAGCGTAAAGATTAGTCAGGCAACTCAATATACACGATCTCATATTTACATATTGTTCAATGAAATAGGTGGTCGTAGGAAAAATAGTGTACAAGTGATTTTTCACACTCCTGGGATTGTCGCGCTCGGTTTAGTCACTTTTCGCACTAGTTTTATAATATACTATACTTGCAAGATCATTTTGGATACATTTGGTGTTTCAAGTAGGCGTTGCAATAGACAGATTTCATGAAGCTTCCAACAGATGTCACCATTGTCATTATTGGTATATGCCATTTACTACAAAGGTTAATTTATACATATAAAATGCTTTGCGACGTAGGCATCCGATAAGAAAGTATTCTTCTGGGTGAACAATTGGTCAGTTTCCAACCTGAAAGAAGCAAAAAAATCTGAACGATTGCGAGTAACCATTTTTTATTTTGACGTATAAAGGGTTACTTTTCAAAATTAATGGAAATGTCAGAACTTCTCATTCTCCAACGGATTACTTTTCATCACCAAGTTTCGAAAAGTAAAACAAAAGCATACTGTCGTTCGATGAAATCAGACATGTATTCATTTAGAACATTCATTCGCTGATGAATTGTTATCAAAACAGTTGTATGATACAACGCTCGCAATCTTGACAGGACAGAAACCTCCAATATCCCAATTATTATGATAATTGTGAACACACCTATTATCTTCATTCACTATTTGGTAAAGTATGTTTTATAATCCCTCCTGTATATCTTAATGTGGAGAATGTTAATTTCTCCCTTTCTACGAGCACCCCAATAATAATCATCGTCTCCTGAAAAATATTAACATTAACATGAAATGGAGAAACCATTTTCTATAGTCTTCACCTTGCCCCTTGATTTTTATCATTTTCTTCAATTTTTAGTGTCTGCAATCTCAGATAACTTCTTTTCTGAACACTGAATCATGACGTACTGGCTTGAACATTTTCGTACGATTTCTCTGCTGAGATTGTCGAGTATATCTTATTCTCCTCTCATTTCAGTTTTCATTAGTGTGTTTCATACATTTTTATCAACTCTTCCTATGTTGTTCAAAAAATGGTTTTAAATGTTTTTTTTTACCAACTGACGAACGTCAGCCATCAGAAGTAGAACCTTGTGCGAGCAATGGATTCACGAGACCTTACCTTTTAACGTGTGAATCCCGGTTTTCCGCTTGACAGACGGACGTGCTTACCTCCACACTACCGGAAAATATATATAATATAATGCAAAGCGTTTCCTGTTGTCGTTTTTGTATCAACCGGTAAACCTGAACTGTCAATAACTGCTTCGTATCTTTTCTTTCAGTTGATGATACAAACTTGTGAAAGACATAAAACTGACTATCGATAATATGATGAACAAACTTGATCATTGCAAAAATTTGTGAACTAGATGATTTTACTCTTCGCATTAGAAATGATGAAATGATATTATCAACATTGAAGAAAAATCTGGCATGTAACACCATAGGAAATTTCATTTTCTCTGATTCACACCACTTTGCGCTACGCTCGTCCAGCAGAAATTGTATTCATAATACAATCGAAACTTCTTTCAACTGGTTTCATGAATAGCTATATTGCATTCATCTATCAATTCTATTATTAGACTAGAAATTGAAATGGCGGGCGGGCATATTTTTGGTACGGAATGATGTGGTGTGAGTTATCATATTTCCCTGTGCTCCCTATGAAACTATGAGACCTTTCGAACCTTTTGTCAAGTTCTTCAACTGATAGATGTCTGCAAGAATTCAGAAAATTGCCCTCCTAGATTCTTATATGACTCATTTGTCTCAAAATTGAAATGTCATTCACCCCAAGAATATAAGGAAACTTTCATTCATGCCTATCAATTCTACCTACTCTGGACCAACCATGGTCATTCATTAAAAAAAACTTCTCATGAAGACACAAACATTTAAATTTTTCCTAACGAAATCGTAAGTAAACTAACGATAATGTAGGTTTACCCAGTGAAATTGTTTTCTTGAGAGAATCAAATACAGAGTACTGATTGAACGTCATTATTTTGTGGTGGATCAATATTTGTTCCGTAGTTTTTTGGGTTTGAAACCTACCATAATCTGGAAATATAATAATAATGGAATCTATACAAGTCCAGAAGGGCAGTTTTTTAATCTACTCCGAAAAGTTGCTGCGTCTATTGAAAAACAATTCTTTTTGGCTGGAACAAATCCAATTAGTCAACAACTTCTCGTATAACTCAAATTTTGCCTATGAAAATAATAATTAGAACCAATATATATATGAAAATACTTATCGTTAACGTTTCGGAAACTAAATCCGCTTCCGTTCTCAGAACTTATAGGCAAATTCCTCTTCAAATGCAAATATCTCGTGTAGACAATTTTCGTAATTGACATTTGTCAAATTATTTCAAATTTGATATAACATTTTGTCCTTCAAGAGGGGCAGCCATCTGCGATCCATATCAAGTGAACTTATAGATATTATGCATTCTTCACCAGACATAAAATTATGGAATCTGCTCTCATCATGCTGTCTGGTGGTCGCTATGAGGACCTTTTTTTTGAATTTTTTTTTGGGCAACTCACGTAATTCGGTCTAAATGAAATTATCGGCGGTCTCTTATATTTTCGGGGATACAGGGCCTTTTTGGTGTAAGAATTCACAATTTTCCACATCAAATTTCTGGTGATTGGAAACACAAAATTCGTCCTTCTGATAAAACACCACACACTATCTTATTTACTCGTTTTTAACATTTTCAAGCAGAAAAAAAAATAAGTTTTTCAAAAATTGCATTTGTTTTTAAAACATAACCAATTTGTTGTGATGTCATAGTGCAATGACAGTAGAAAGTGATGTATTTGCAGTGTTGCCGCTCTCATTGTTATTGTTGAGAACTGAATGCATTAATGTTGACTTTTGGAGATAGTTGGATTTTTTGAAAAACTAATAGTTTTTCTGCTTAAAAATGAAAAAAACGAGTTGATAAGAGAGTGTGTGGTGTTTGATCAGAAGAAGGACGAATTTTGTGTGTTCGTTCAAACACCAGAAATTTTATGTGGAAAATTGTGAAGTTTTACACCAATGAGGCCCTGTATCTCCGAAAATATAAGAGACCGCCGATAATTTCATTTAGATTTTCTGTAGAGGAGATCGAATTGCGTAAGTTCCACAAAAAAAAATTAAAAAAGTGCTCATAGCGACCGAAGGTTTACCTCAATTCTTATTTTTTCAGTTTGTGGACGGTTACAAACCCAAGAAACTACGGAACAAACACAGAGTCTTTCTATGTAACTTCTGATTACCTGTGCCTTTCGATAGTATAAAGGTTATACCTTTTCGCAAGTTTCCGCAGCAAAACCCTCATCAATCCTCAACGTCAACTCGGACATAAACATTAGTTTTCCTCACTCGACATTTATTTTCGCCAGACACACACCACCACCATCCGAGCCCATTTTTTACGATCCGCAGTTGGTATTTCTCAAGCGCATTTTTCCCGTTCTTCAACAACTGAAACTGTCGACTCGTGCTTCAGATGTGAACGATAAGATACGGCGACCGCTATAAGAGAGCTAATCGAGTCTGTATTAAAGTGTATTAGTATATCTCCTCGGGTGCTATCTCACCCATCAATCGGTCTAATTAAAGGGGCCACTCGTGTTGGATTGTTGACGAATTTGTGTGGTGGCGTTTTCAGGCCCGGTAGCAGTTTGGGGTGATTGGTTGATATGAATGTTCTTTTTAAATGACAACGGCACTTTCAGGGATTCAGGGTGTTTAACAGTTCGTCTTTTTGTTCCCTTGACTCGTGGAGATTACATTCGTGGCATTTTGTACTATATAAGTACTCACCAAATGATGTGAATTGAGTTTTGTGAAACTTTTTCTTGGCTTTTTCATCCTTATAATATGAAAAACACGAGTTCTATAAGAGACCTAATGTAGAAAAATAGCAAATACTCTTTTTGGTGTGTATATCATTTATAAACTGCGAAAGCGCTGAACGGACATGCAAGAAAAAATATTAAAATTGCCAGTTCAAACTGACAATTATACCTAAATGGCAATTATACATAATTGTCAGTTCAAACTGGCAACTATACCTAATTGTCGCAATGATTCTTGGGTTATTCGTATTGTTTCCCGCTTTCAACCAAATGATACGTCGCGAAAATCCATTAATACACCCACTGATGCATATTCCAAAAGATTTGAGTTTATAAGAACAATCCATGTGCCATAAGTTTTTAGGACCCTTGTTCTGATATTGTCTTCTGCGCAGTCTGCCTCTTGAACGTATTTCAACCCCTTCAGGATCCAGTATGTGAAATAAAAGCCTAATATTTTCTTGTGTTATCGTGAAATTTTTTGTAAGCATTCCAGATGCATCCATTTGTATCCTCGTAATTGGCCATAATTCCTGAGATTCTCATCTAGAAAATTCACAACAGTTAGTATATCGGTGTAGTTCTTCCTTCTGGATATATTCAGATTTCTAAGTTTTCTCCTCAACTGCCTCTCACTAATGATAATATTGTGATTCAGTGCTAAGCAAGAAACTATTTCCAATTAGGTATAATTGCCAGTAAACTGACAATTACTCATAATTGCCAGTTCAAACTGACAATTAGTTATGATTGCCAGTTCAAACTGACAATTAGGAATAATTGCCAGTTCAAACTGACAATTAGGTATAGTTGTCAGTTTGAACTGACAATTATGTATAATTGCCAGTTCAAACTGAAAATTATGTATAATTGCCAGTTCAAACTGAGCATTAGGCCAGTTTAAACTGCCAATTATAATATTTTTTTTTGCATGTCCGTTCAGCGCTTTCGTAATAAACCGTTGATTCCATAATAAAAAAGAGAGTTTTATCTCCACAGACACGGAAATTGAATCATATAGAAATCACTTTCTGTAGCTGAATTTGTAAACCACACACTGTTTACGCGTTTGTATGAAGGTGAATCAGATATCATTTTTAGGCAGCTATAAATCGATCAAACGTTTATTTAACAAGCTTTCTTTCACAATCACATTAGACAGGAAAAACATAACATCGTTGTAAAATACTGGCTGATTCAACAGGTCAAACAAACATAAATAGTCGATACGATACAATCAAATTGAAGAGAAACTCATTTACAGAGGTGTATGCTTTTTGCAATATAAAAATCTTGGATCTCATTTCAAAGACATTGATATTTAATGTCCCCACTAAGCAAGATGTTAGTGTGGTCCACACAAATAATAGTTATGGACATTTTTTAAACAAAATTTCAAAAGATCATTTATAAAAATAAAAAATAAAAAGGAGTCTAGAAACAGAGCCTTGAGGTACCTCTCTTGATATACATTATCTTTCAGAATTCATTACATTCACACAGTCAGATAACATTCAACCTAATTCAATGCATAGCCCCGAATACCATAAAACTGCAATTTGTGTAACAGTATGTCATAATCAATTAGGTCATAGTCCTGCTCAAATCAAGAAACAATCCCAAAGCCTGCTGGTTGTTTTCCATGATTTCCAGCACATGTTCAATGAGTTGATCAATTGCGCCAACTGTAGATTTATTACTTTTATAAGCATTCTGGCTAGAAGAAAATAATCCGAATGATTCAAAATAATTATATAAAATAGGATAACCCTGAAAAATATTAATGAAGCTAGTGAAACACGTGTCATGTAGAATTGAATCTCTCAATAATAAGTTGAAGATATCAGAAAGAGAAAACCTAGAACTTAAAAATAAAGTTAAGCTACAAGAGAGAGAGTAAACAAAAACCTTGTTATTTCTGGACTCGATATAATATCCAGAGAAATATCATATGACTTTGACTGCAACCGAATAAGCCAACTAATAGATATACATTGAACAGAATCGGACATCAGCAATATCTTCACACTAGGAAAACCTGATGATAGTCCTATCAAACTTGAATTAGTGTCATGGACTGAAATGCTCAAAAATTCATTGCCCATGACCTAACCTAAAGGAGAATAAAGGGAGCGAAAATAAAATTTCCAGATCCACTCAAAACAAGCTAAAAAAATAGGTACCCAAAATCGCTTACATCAAATTCCGTCAACTTACTGGTGTACATATCTCCTTCTAAATTTCATATTTTGTCTAAACACCCAAAAACATGTAAAAAGAAATCTCTCGTTTCACCTCTGGATAATATCAGTACTGATAATAAGGATAAACTTTACAATTCTCGATTGTATAATTGATTTATTTGTATTGCATTTGGAAGGTCTGTTGATTGCAAATGAAATAATTAAATTACTACCGGCGTATACGCCAAATCCACTATAACTTTCATCTGTGAATCTACGAAGCGTAACAATTCGTTCTGTCGAGAATTTGCATGAAAAATCCGACATGAGTGTTGGATTTTTTATTGGTGCTCCTTATTCCTAGTAAACCTCTCAGAAATTTATTTAAGTGCTTTTATAAGCATGTGTTATCTGGGACAATACAAATCATCAACGAAATTAATCAGCCATTTTAATTTGATACCAATATTTATAATGAAAAAATAATTCACTTTTCTCAAAACCATTTGTTGAGAAGGAGTTACTCACCTTGCTTAGTCATAAAATGCCCAACGAATCTTTCCCTGGTCTCCAGATGGGGTAGTAATGTTTCTCTTGTAGCAAATCATTCATATCACCATTCAGCAGAAATGTCAGTTTTCTTCACGATTCTCAAAAATGATGGATGGAAACAGGATACTGAGGAAACTAGTGTATAGCGAAACACGTGTCGCGGTTTTGTGAACCAATTGTCAGTGAGAACCGTACAGGAACTGTGATATTTTTGTCAATATGGATTTTCATTAAGTATCGGCCAGTTCAATTTTTATTTGTTCAGATTCTGATTCTTCTTGTGAACCACCATTTTGCTGTTGGGGCCTTTCTGCAAAATTCAAAACTGCTTAAGGGTTATTCCAATATGAAAATTGAGAAATGAAACTTCCTATATTTTCAAACCACGTATATTTGTTACCAACGTTAATGCAATCTTGTTAATGTTCAGTTTATGGTATTCGATTCCAAATAGGACGACTGCAGAAATATTAGTTGAATGAACAAATACGTAAGTGGTATATAAAAATAGGAAATCTATTTTCTTCATGATGATTCTACCTTATAGTAACGGCTACAGCCATCAATTATTATTTCCATATTCAAGAAACAGGACAGTTATTTAGTGAACTTTTAACCGATTACAGTGCCATATCCTCCTTTGCGAAAATATTGGATAATTTGGAACTTGTGTAATTTTGTGGATAAAATGAAGTTTGAGAAATTAGTTTTTGTCTTTCTTCTTCTCCGAATGGAAAAAGTATACTAACACTTCGTTGATAGGAAAGTACATATCATTCAAAGACGACAAAACTACAAAAAGGAAGAGAGAGTCGATCTAAAATAGCTTCATTATCTATAAGCTGGTGTAAAAAAAACAGTTCTGGATCGTATATAATACGGTTTTATAATCGGTAGAAAATATGCGGAAAATTTAAATAAAAATCAGCTCAAAATCATTGGAGAATGTTGAGTTAACAAAATTTTTGGGAATCTTCATTGATGAGCATCTGGAAACGCCAATGCAATTTCTTTACCGACAAGCTAAATTAACTTTGTTTAATTCATTCAATTTTGAAATATCTATATATATTTTTACGAATAGAAATGCGCTGATTTTGAGCTTTTCCATTCACCACTATAATACTAGACGAAATGGAAATATTCATATCCTTTTTTCTGAGTTAGACATTTGTATCAAGTTCTGCCTCCATTAGGGCCTGAGAATTTGTACCAAACTTCCTACGGAAGTAAATGAATTCTCACGCTAAGCAAATTATTCAAAAAAATGTTTCAGACCACAAAACGACTATTTTTCATTAGAAGATTTGTGATTTTGTAATTTTTGTATCATTATGACTTTTTAAATTCGCATATTCGCACTATTGTACATCCTGAAAGTGAAGTTATCATCATTAAAGCTGGAGGACCAGCCAATATTTTTTATAGTCGATTATCTATAATCTAATATACTTTTTTCTACCCTCGTACCATAGTAATACACTCATATGCCTATAATCATTATCATTATCTATATGCTGGTGTAAAAAATTAACCTGTATTTTAGTTCTGGATCGCATATAATACAGTTTTATAATCGGCAGAAAATATGCGGAAAATTTAAATAAACATCAGCTCAAACTCATTGGAGAATGTTGAGTCAACAAAATTTTTGGCAATCTTCATTGATGAGCATCTGGAAACGCCATTGCAATTTCTTTACCGACGAGCTGAATTAACCTTGTGTAATTTATTCAATTTTGAAATGAATATACATATTTTTACGAATAGAAATGCGCTGATTTTGAGCTTTTCCATTCACCACTATAATACTAGACGAAATGGAAATATTCATATCCTTTTGTCTGAGTCAGACATTTGTATCAAGTTCTGGCTCCATTAGGGCCTGAGAATTTGTATCAAACTTCCTACGAAAGTATATGAATTCTCACGCTGAGCAAATTTTTAAAAAAAATGTTTCAAACCACAAAACGACTATTTTTCATTAGAAGATTTGTGATTTTGTATATTGTAATTTTTGTATCATTAAGCCTCTTTATATTCGCACTATTGTACATCCTGGAAGTGAAGTTATTATCATTAAAGCTGGAGGACCAGCCAATATTTTATTATAGTCAATAATTCAAATAGTCGATTATCTATAATCTAATATACTTTTTTCTACACCCGTACCATAATAATACACTTATATGCCCATAATCCGTTTCATAATGAGATCCATTATGATACAGATTTTTTATAACGATTCAGATTTATAATAAATTTGAAATCCAATAATGAAATGAAATCAAATTTATATTCCCTTCACTTCCAGATCAGTGAATATAAATATGATATTTATAGTTCCCATTATTTTTCGGGTGTAGGAAAAATAGCGTATGCAACTCTCAAGTGATGGTTATTACATGATCGTTGCATAATATACTATTATTTACGACTAATAAATAATGTAGGTGTTATACTGATGGTTTCTGCAGTTCTGGTAATAATGGCGAGGGATTCATAGTAAGACTGTTTATTCCCCTTTGTAGTCCTATCACAAATTTTCACGAATCTAATATTGTCATGGAAACGACATAACCAAACTCCAAAGTGTCAGTGTAAAACGCGTTGGTAGTGTTTGTGTTTTTGTATCGAGATGAATAAAACTGAAAAATCATGTATTTATAATAAATAATTAGTCGTGGATAAAGTAGAGTATACTACTCGCAATAATGACTATTGTTCTCTCGGAATATTACTCGTAAAAATTACTTGAGAATAATATATATTATTATCGACTCGTGGTATAATCTACTATTATTTGTAGCCTTCCGTAACGCTTTCCTATTGATAATCCTGAAAAAGCAAGTTTTCGTGATATTTTTCTTTAAGTCTGCTTTTATAATCATTACGAATGAAAAAGCAAGTTTTCGGAATATTTTGTCTTCAAGTTTGCTCTCTTATTCATTACGAATGAAAAAGCAAGTTTTCGTGATATTTTGCCTTTAAGTTTGCTTTCATATTTATTACGAATGAAAAAGCAAGTTTTCGTGATACTTTGTCTTTAATTTTGCTCTAATATTCATTACGAATGAAAAAGCAAGTTTTCGTGATATTTTTTTTAAATTTGCTTTTATATTCATTTCGGATAAAAAAGTAAGTTTTCGTGATATTTTGTCTTTAAGTTTGCTCTCTTATTCATTACGAATGAAAAAGCAAGTTTTCGTGATATTTTGTCTTTAAATTTGCTTACATATTTATTACGAATGAAAAAGCAAGTTTTCGTGATACTTTGTCTTTAAGTTTGCTCTTATATTCATTACGAATGAAAAAGCAAGTTTTCGTGATATTTTGTCTTAAAGTTTGCTCTCATATTCATTTCGAATGAAAAAGCAAGTTTTCGTGATATTTTGTCTTTAAGATTGCTCTCATATTCATTTCGAATGAAAAAGCAAGTTTTCGTGATATTTTGTCTTTAAGTTTGCTCTCATATTCATTTCGAATGAAAGAGCAAGTTTTCGTGATATTTTGTCTTTAAGTTTGCTCTCATATTCATTACGAATGAAAAAGCAAGTTTTCGTGATATTTTCTCTTTAAGTTTGCTTTCATATTTATTACAAATGAAAAAGCAAGTTTTCGTGATACTTTGTCTTTAAGTATGCTCTAATATTCATTACGAATGAAAAAGCAAGTTTTCGTGATATTTTGTCTTTGAGTTTGCTCTTATATTCATTTCGAATGAAAGAGCAAGTTTTCTTGATATTTTGTCTTTGAGTTTGCTCTTATATTCATTTCGAATGAAAGAGCAAGTTTTCTTGATATTTTGTCTTTGAGTTTGCTCTCTTATTCATTACGAATGAAAAAGCAAGTTTTCGTGATATTTTGTCTTCAAGTTTGCTTTCATATTTATTACGAATGAAAAAGCAAGTTTTCGTGATACTTTGTCTTTAAGTTTGCTCTTATATTCATTACTAATGAAAAAGCAAGTTTTCGTGATATTTTGTCTTCAAGTTTGCTTTCATATTTATTACGAATGAAAAAGCAAGTTTTCGTGATATTTTGTCTTCAAGTTTGCTCTAACATTCATTACGAATGAAAAAGTAAGTTTTCGTCATATTCATTACGAATGAAAAAGCAAGTTTTCGTGATATTTTGTCTTTAAGTTTGCTCTCATATTCATTTCGAATGAAAGATCAAGTTTTCGTGATATTTTGTCTTTAAGTTTGCTCTCTTATTCATTACGAATGAAGAAGCAAGTTTTCGTGATATTTTGTCTTCAACTTTGCTCTCATATTCATCACGAATGAAAAAGCAAGTTTTCGTGATATTTTGTCTTTAAGTTTGCTCTCATATTCATTACGAACGCAGAATTTTGGTTAACATACTACCTGTAGTTTTTTTTATTTTTTTTGAACACATTTTTCGAGATCTCTCCAATTTCGCCGAAATTGAAATCTCGGCCTGTGAAATATTTGCGCGTAATCCAGTTACACCTTGCATGCTAATGCGTTTTGAATTACACCGTCATCAGTAGACACTTTTATTAACACCTGATGGAGCGTCGTGAGTACTTAGGTTATGAGAATAATTATTAACAATTCACTTTCTCAAATTGTTCTCCTGCGGGCTGGAAACATGAATCCGTAATGATGCGACTGGACCGGCACTAAGATTTTGACGCCCTCAGGGGAACGGTTACTACTGTGTGGTTAATTTTGAGATACGAGGACACAGAAGTACCGGTTTGGAGGAGAATGAATACCTTAATATAGGTAATTTTGAATGAAGTACGAGTGTATAATGAGAAGGAATGTTTGTTATTACTTTCTCGAAGGAACTCCAATTAGTCATCATAATAAGGAACTTGGAGGTACAATTTTTTGAATAGTAAACATGTAAAATATCATTCTAAACGGATGGGTTGTTCAACAAGAATTTTCACTGCAACTAATTTGATTTCATGCGAATAGTTTTTCAAAAACTGAATGTAAGTGGTGGATACTTGATGAGAATCCATATCAAATAATATATAGTTGCCTGCAATAATTTCACTTACTCAACTCAACCACGACACGTGTCGCAGTTTGATAAACCCTCATATGTGAAAACCTTTGTTCATTCTACATTCGTTATTATAGTTAACTAGCTGACCCGTGCCCACTTCGTTGGGGGTTAATCATTATTGTGATGCTATTATATTGTGTAGTTCTTAGTACTTAATTTTATTGGATTCATAACAGCTCTGAATTCTAGGCCCACTCGAAAGCGCTTTTGAAAGAAGACGAAAATGTTGAATCATTTTTTATCCGATAGACAATGAATTTCAATAGAATATGAAATATGTCATCCATCAAATCTGTTGAAGAATATTTTTGCAAACTTTGAAGTAAATTGAAGTATGTTGTCCCATACTAACTATGATCCCGTTTTTCACCCTCTTAGGCTTGGATTTTGGAAAAACTTTCCATATCGGATGCCTACATCATATAAAGGATACACCCTCTAAGTTTCAGACCTCTACGATCAGTGGTATAGGCCGTGCTTTGATTAACACCTCAAATAACTTTTTACCCTGTTAGGCGATTTATTTCAATAAAACACCGATCACGACTTCCATCTTTTTTGTTGAAGAATTTTTATGCAAAATTTGAAATAGATTGGACCTATGAATCACGTTGTCCCATATGAACTTTGAACCCATATTTCACCCTCCTAAAGTGGAATTTCTGGAAAATATTTTTTATCGGATACCTACGTCACACAAAAAAGGCACCCTCCAAGTTTCAGAACTATACAATCAGTGGTTTAGGCTGTGCCTTGATTAACCACTAAAATAATTTTCTACTCTTTTTCAACTCCGTTAGATGATGAATTTCAATAAAATACTAAACATGTCTTCCATCAATTCTGTGAAAGAATTTCAATGTAAAATTTGAAGTAGATCAGACCAAGGCATCACGTGGTTCACCAGTAAAGGGCGGCAAATTTTAAGAATCTAAGATCGTTAACACTAACCATATATCAGGATTAAACTTTAATAATGAAAATAAATGTTTATTTTCTTAAAAAAATTTAGATTTTTAATCGAAGTACAGTTAAAAACACTATAATTGATCAGATATCAAGCGGGATGAAAAATGATTAAATTACTAAAATGGCCATAAAAAATAGGGGTTGGTGATAAAAAAGTAAAAATTTAGGGTTGTATGTATTTTTTAATGCCACATTCTCAGACCTACTGAATACGAATATAAAATTTGAATCGGTGAAGCCGTTTCGGAGGAGTACGGTAACTAACATTGTGACATGGAAATTTTATATATTAGAAAGATAATTCAAAATTGTATACGGTTTCTGCTTACACCAAACTTCTACAATGCAACTTTAGAGAGTGGTATATGTGCGATTTCCTCGAGTTGAATGAAATGGAGCCTGTTCTATTTTGGTGCGATAAATTGCAGCAACTTTGTTGATTTCTGTGGTAAATTTGTTGCAGCAAACTCCAATTATGAGGTGCCACAATATTGGTGAGAACTACAGTTTTACATATTTTGATTATTTTTTGAAACCGAAGGTACTGAGGAAAGGAATGAGGTTCTTTTATTGCATGAAAAAATTAATATAAATTAGTTGTGCTAAAGTTTATCTTGGAAGTGTTACTTTCAATCTTGGAAATGGAAGAAAATTGCCGAAATAAAATGCAACTACTGACAAATTGATGACATTTCTCGCTGCGACAGGTTGCCTCAAGAAATTGCAGCAACACATTGCATTCTGCAATTGAAGTGTTGATAACTTTCGGATGCCAATTTGACGACACAGTTGTCGCAAAGACAATCGTCAAGTATTCCTAAAAAACAGGGTGAGTTCATGGGAAAACAATAAAGTTCTGGAAATTGTGAAATTGATTTTGTTTCCGTTATGGATACCAGGAAATGATTCGCTTTCAAATAATTTTGTAAGTTTTCAGCTTTTTGAATCTTCCTCAGTGTCAATATACATATATCACTGTAACCCTATTGCGTTAACTGATATGATATAGGTATACAAACAAGTTCGAAAGTTTGATAATTCGACTCGAAGTATTTGAAACTTGAATGCGTTTGGGAGTTCCAATAAACTCAATAATATTCAATTCTATTCCATTGAGTTTTGTTCGTTTTATTTTACGTTGAACTTACTACGTTTTCATTGATACTTTTGCTATTGTTGAGTGAATCTTTTACCTCTACTTACTTTTATAATGATGAAATTTGCATTGTTTATTGTGGTGTTGATAGTGCCAAATCTAATATCTAAGTGGCTACCGCAGGTAAATTACTTCTTAGTGTTAGAAAATATATGATAGTTTTAACACATATTTTGAAAATAGAAGATAGTTTTTATTGTTAATTGTTTTCCAGAATTTCCCAGTTTGACATACATTTTCCAGTATTAGTAACAATGGTGGTTACGTGCCTGGTAAAATAGGATGCGAAAACGAAAAATTTAAAATCATGGGATAAAAGTTCTTTCAGGCGAGTATTAGGCATTCCAGATACTTGTCAAAAATGTCAAATGAATCGAAATGAACCAATACGGCGCCATCTGCCCCCCAGAAACTATCGTTTGTTTTCTGCAAACGAGTGTGTGATTGGTTAAAACTTGTGTTAGCCACCCAGACATCACGTGATCTGGAATGCCTAATTTTCAAATGCCTATAACCTACAAAACAGACGTCATGTTACCAAATTTATGAAGTGCGCCTCTATTGGCAATCTCTCGAAAGAATTTCTTGAGTTTAAATCGTCCCAAATCAAGAATGCGAGAGATCACGAATTTGGGCTTACGATTTTTTAGGTATAAGTCAACGCAATAGGATTTTTATGCATCTTGGATGAGAGCAATTAAGTTTTTCATCATCAATTATATATTTTTTCTATTTTCATGAAAAAAATATGTAATTCGCAATCATCCTCCTAATTATTCTAACACATTTGATTTTTTATTTGTATGGAAAAATATGGAATAAATTCTTGAAAATGAAGGACCAACTCGGCGGTAAAGAATGCTACTTTGTTGCTCCTCATTACTGAAATGAACCCTGGAGCGGTCTTTAAAATGCGATTCTCTCGACGCCGACCCTGCTAACGAATCCCGATAATTAATTGGAGTGCGTGCCCGCGAATAATAAATTTCCAAGATGCTCGGATGTTGATACCGGTCCGATTATTACGTTCGTCAGGTGTGGTGGGCAGTGTACAACATAAACGTTTCATTTTCATTCACTCGTATGTGCTCAGCTTTTAATCGATAACGACGTGCCAGATGGTCTCACCCCACGTACTCACAGGAATATTGGTTCGAATGGTACATTTTCTTAAGGAATAATGTGTCTTCAAAATGAATTGAAAAATATATTTCCATTTTTCAAAAATCTGTTGCATTCATTCTCACAAAATTTCGAATGGTACATTTCAAATGGTACATTTCCTTAAGGAATAATGTGTCGATTTCAAAATTAATTGAAAAAAATATTTCAATTTTTCAAAAATCTTTTGCATTCATTCTCACAAAATTTCGAATGGTACATTTCAAATGGTACATTTCCTTAAGGAATAATGTGTCGAGTTCAAAATAAATTGAAAAAAATATTTTAATATTTCAAAAATCTGTTGCATTCATTCTCACTAAATTTCGAATGGTACATTTTTTTAAGGAAAAATGTGTTGAGTTCAAAATGAACTGAAAATTTTTTTTTCAATCTTTCAAAAATCTGTTGCATTCATTCTCACTAAATTTCGAATGGAACATTTCGAATGGTACATTTTCTTGAGGAATAATGTGTCGAGTTGAAAATAAATTAAAAAAAATATTTCAATTTTAAAATTTGTTGCATTCATTCTCACAAAATTTCGAATGGTACATTTCGAATGGTACATTTTCTTGAGAAAAAATGTGTCGAGTTCAAAATAAACTGGAAAAATATATTTCAATTTTTCAAAAATCTGTTGCATTCATTCTCACAGAATTTCGAATGGAACATTTCGAATGGTACATTTTCTTGAGGAAAAATGTGCCGAGTTCAAAATGAACTGAAAAAAAATATTTCAATTTTTCAAAAATTCGTTGCATTCATTCTCACAAAATTTCGAATGGTACATTTCAAATGGTACATTTTCTTGAGGAATAATGTATCGAGTTGAAAATAAATTGAAAAAAATATTTCAATTTTAAAATCTGTTGCATTCATTCTCACAAAATTTCGAATGGTACATTTCAAATGGTACATTTTCTTGAGGAATAATGTGTCTAGTTCAAAATGAATTGAAAAAATTAATTCAATTTTCCAAGAATCTGTTGCATTCATTCTCACAAAATTTTGAATGGTATATTTCGAATGGTACATTTTCTTGAGGAATAATGTGTCTGGTTCAAAGTGAATTGAAAAAAATATTTAAATTTTTCAAAATTATGTTGCATTCATTCTCACAAAATTTCGAATGGTACATTTCAAATGGTACATTTTCTTGAGGAAAAATGTGCCGAGTTCAAAATGAACTGAAAAAAAATATTTCAATTTTTCAAAAATTCGTTGCATTCATTCTCACAAAATTTCGAATGGTACATTTCAAATGGTACATTTTCTTGAGGAATAATGTATCGAGTTGAAAATAAATTGAAAAAAATATTTCAATTTTAAAATCTGTTGCATTCATTCTCACAAAATTTCGAATGGTACATTTCAAATGGTACATTTTCTTGAGGAATAATGTGTCTAGTTCAAAATGAATTGAAAAAATTAATTCAATTTTTCAAGAATCTGTTGCATTCATTCTCACAAAATTTTGAATGGTATATTTCGAATGGTACATTTTCTTGAGGAATAATGTGTCTGGTTCAAAGTGAATTGAAAAAAATATTTAAATTTTTCAAAATTATGTTGCATTCATTCTCACAAAATTTCGAATGGTACATTTCAAATGGTACATTTTCTTGAGGAATAATGTGTCGAGTTCAAAATGAATT
Organism: Zygogramma bicolorata; assembly: GCA_032362365.1. Lineage (NCBI taxonomy): Eukaryota > Metazoa > Arthropoda > Insecta > Coleoptera > Chrysomelidae > Zygogramma > Zygogramma bicolorata. The sequence continues at coordinate 328,472 of JAVJAQ010000307.1, forward strand.
GAAAAAATTAATTCAATTTTTCAAGAATCTGTTGCATTCATTCTCACAAAATTTTGAATGGTATATTTCGAATGGTACATTTTCTTGAGGAATAATGTGTCTGGTTCAAAGTGAATTGAAAAAAATATTTAAATTTTTCAAAATTATGTTGCATTCATTCTCACAAAATTTCGAATGGTACATTTCAAATGGTACATTTTCTTGAGGAATAATGTGTCGAGTTCAAAATGAATTGAAAAAATTAATTCAATTTTTCAAGAATCTGTTGCATTCATTCTCACAAAATTTTGAATGGTATATTTCGAATGGTACATTTTCTTGAGGAATAATGTGTCTGGTTCAAAGTGAATTGAAAAAAATATTTAAATTTTTCAAAATTATGTTGCATTCATTCTCACAAAATTTCGAATGGTACATTTCAAATGGTACATTTTCTTGAGGAATAATGTGTCGAGTTCAAAATGAATTGAAAAAATTAATTCAATTTTTCAAGAATCTGTTGCATTCATTCTCACAAAATTTTGAATGGTATATTTCGAATGGTACATTTTCTTGAGGAATAATGTGTCTGGTTCAAAGTGAATTGAAAAAAATATTTAAATTTTTCAAAATTATGTTGCATTCATTCTCACAAAATTTCGAATGGTACATTTCAAATGGTACATTTTCTTGAGGAATAATGTGTCGAGTTCAAAATGAATTGAAAAAATTAATTCAATTTTTCAAGAATCTGTTGCATTCATTCTCACAAAATTTTGAATGGTATATTTCGAATGGTACATTTTCTTGAGGAATAATGTGTCTGGTTCAAAGTGAATTGAAAAAAATATTTAAATTTTTCAAAATTATGTTGCATTCATTCTCACAAAATTTCGAATGGTACATTTCAAATGGTACATTTTCTTGAGGAATAATGTGTCGAGTTCAAAATGAATTGAAAAAATTAATTCAATTTTTCAAGAATCTGTTGCATTCATTCTCACAAAATTTTGAATGGTATATTTCGAATGGTACATTTTCTTGAGGAATAATGTGTCTGGTTCAAAGTGAATTGAAAAAAATATTTAAATTTTTCAAAATTATGTTGCATTCATTCTCACAAAATTTCGAATGGTACATTTCAAATGGTACATTTTCTTGAGGAATAATGTGTCGAGTTCAAAATGAATTGAAAAAATTAATTCAATTTTCCAAGAATCTGTTGCATTCATTCTCACAAAATTTCGAATGGAACATTTCGAATGGTACCTTGAGGAAAAATGTGCCGAGTTCAAAATGAACTGAAAAAAAATATTTCAATTTTTCAAAAATTCGTTGCATTCATTCTCACAAAATTTCGAATGGTACATTTCAAATGGTACATTTTCTTGAGGAATAATGTGTCGAGTTGAAAATAAATTGAAAAAAATATTTCAATTTTAAAATCTGTTGCATTCATTCTCACAAAATTTCGAATGGTACTTTTCGAATGGTACATTTTCTTGAGGAATAATGTGTCGAGTTCAAAATGAATTGAAAAAATTAATTCAATTTTTCAAGAATCTGTTGCATTCATTCTCACAAAATTTTGAATGGAACATTTCGAATGGTACCTTGAGGAAAAATGTGCCGAGTTCAAAATGAACTGAAAAAAAATATTTCAATTTTTCAAAAATTCGTTGCATTCATTCTCACAAAATTTCGAATGGTACATTTCAAATGGTACATTTTCTCGAGTTGAAAATAAATTGAAAAAAATATTTCAATTTTAAAATCTGTTGCATTCATTCTCACAAAATTTCGAATGGTACTTTTCGAATGGTACATTTTCTTGAGGAATAATGTGTCGAGTTCAAAATGAATTGAAAAAATTAATTCAATTTTTCAAGAATCTGTTGCATTCATTCTCACAAAATTTTGAATGGTATATTTCGAATGGTACATTTTCTTGAGGAATAATGTGTCTGGTTCAAAGTGAATTGAAAAAAATATTTCAATTTTTCAAAATTATGTTGCATTCATTCTCACAAAATTTCGAATGGTACATTTCAAATGGTACATTTTCTCGAGTTGAAAATAAATTGAAAAAAATATTTCAATTTTTCAAAATTATGTTGCATTCATTCTCACAAAATTTCGAATGGTACATTTCAAATGGTACATTTTCTCGAGTTGAAAATAAATTGAAAAAAATATTTCAATTTTAAAATCTGTTGCATTCATTCTCACAAAATTTCGAATGGTACTTTTCGAATGGTACATTTTCTTGAGGAATAATGTGTCGAGTTCAAAATGAATTGAAAAAATTAATTCAATTTTTCAAGAATCTGTTGCATTCATTCTCACAAAATTTTGAATGGTATATTTCGAATGGTACATTTTCTTGAGGAATAATGTGTCTGGTTCAAAGTGAATTGAAAAAAATATTTCAATTTTTCAAAATTATGTTGCATTCATTCTCACAAAATTTCGAATGGTACATTTCAAATGGTACATTTTCTCGAGTTGAAAATAAATTGAAAAAAATATTTCAATTTTAAAATCTGTTGCATTCATTCTCACAAAATTTCGAATGGTACTTTTCGAATGGTACATTTTCTTGAGGAATAATGTGTCGAGTTCAAAATGAATTGAAAAAATTAATTCAATTTTTCAAGAATCTGTTGCATTCATTCTCACAAAATTTTGAATGGAACATTTCGAATGGTACCTTGAGGAAAAATGTGCCGAGTTCAAAATGAACTGAAAAAAAATATTTCAATTTTTCAAAAATTCGTTGCATTCATTCTCACAAAATTTCGAATGGTACATTTCAAATGGTACATTTTCTCGAGTTGAAAATAAATTGAAAAAAATATTTCAATTTTAAAATCTGTTGCATTCATTCTCACAAAATTTCGAATGGTACTTTTCGAATGGTACATTTTCTTGAGGAATAATGTGTCGAGTTCAAAATGAATTGAAAAAATTAATTCAATTTTTCAAGAATCTGTTGCATTCATTCTCACAAAATTTTGAATGGTATATTTCGAATGGTACATTTTCTTGAGGAATAATGTGTCTGGTTCAAAGTGAATTGAAAAAAATATTTCAATTTTTCAAAATTATGTTGCATTCATTCTCACAAAATTTCGAATGGTACATTTCAAATGGTACATTTTCTCGAGTTGAAAATAAATTGAAAAAAATATTTCAATTTTTCAAAATTATGTTGCATTCATTCTCACAAAATTTCGAATGGTACATTTCAAATGGTACATTTTCTCGAGTTGAAAATAAATTGAAAAAAATATTTCAATTTTAAAATCTGTTGCATTCATTCTCACAAAATTTCGAATGGTACTTTTCGAATGGTACATTTTCTTGAGGAATAATGTGTCGAGTTCAAAATGAATTGAAAAAATTAATTCAATTTTTCAAGAATCTGTTGCATTCATTCTCACAAAATTTTGAATGGTATATTTCGAATGGTACATTTTCTTGAGGAATAATGTGTCTGGTTCAAAGTGAATTGAAAAAAATATTTCAATTTTTCAAAATTATGTTGCATTCATTCTCACAAAATTTCGAATGGTACATTTCAAATGGTACATTTTCTTGAGGAATAATGTGTCGAGTTCAAAATGAATTGAAAAAATTAATTCAATTTTCCAAGAATCTGTTGCATTCATTCTCACAAAATTTCGAATGGAACATTTCGAATGGTACCTTGAGGAAAAATGTGCCGAGTTCAAAATGAACTGAAAAAAAATATTTCAATTTTTCAAAAATTCGTTGCATTCATTCTCACAAAATTTCGAATGGTACATTTCAAATGGTACATTTTCTTGAGGAATAATGTGTCGAGTTGAAAATAAATTGAAAAAAATATTTCAATTTTAAAATCTGTTGCATTCATTCTCACAAAATTTCGAATGGTACTTTTCGAATGGTACATTTTCTTGAGGAATAATGTGTCGAGTTCAAAATGAATTGAAAAAATTAATTCAATTTTTCAAGAATCTGTTGCATTCATTCTCACAAAATTTTGAATGGAACATTTCGAATGGTACCTTGAGGAAAAATGTGCCGAGTTCAAAATGAACTGAAAAAAAATATTTCAATTTTTCAAAAATTCGTTGCATTCATTCTCACAAAATTTCGAATGGTACATTTCAAATGGTACATTTTCTCGAGTTGAAAATAAATTGAAAAAAATATTTCAATTTTAAAATCTGTTGCATTCATTCTCACAAAATTTCGAATGGTACTTTTCGAATGGTACATTTTCTTGAGGAATAATGTGTCGAGTTCAAAATGAATTGAAAAAATTAATTCAATTTTTCAAGAATCTGTTGCATTCATTCTCACAAAATTTTGAATGGTATATTTCGAATGGTACATTTTCTTGAGGAATAATGTGTCTGGTTCAAAGTGAATTGAAAAAAATATTTCAATTTTTCAAAATTATGTTGCATTCATTCTCACAAAATTTCGAATGGTACATTTCAAATGGTACATTTTCTTGAGGAATAATGTGTCGAGTTCAAAATGAATTGAAAAAATTAATTCAATTTTTCAAGAATCTGTTGCATTCATTCTCACAAAATTTTGAATGGTATATTTCGAATGGTACATTTTCTTGAGGAATAATGTGTCTGGTTCAAAGTGAATTGAAAAAAATATTTCAATTTTTCAAAATTATGTTGCATTCATTCTCACAAAATTTCGAATGGTACATTTCAAATGGTACATTTTCTTGAGGAATAATGTGTCGAGTTCAAAATGAATTGAAAAAATTAATTCAATTTTCCAAGAATCTGTTGCATTCATTCTCACAAAATTTCGAATGGAACATTTCGAATGGTACCTTGAGGAAAAATGTGCCGAGTTCAAAATGAACTGAAAAAAAATATTTCAATTTTTCAAAAATTCGTTGCATTCATTCTCACAAAATTTCGAATGGTACATTTCAAATGGTACATTTTCTTGAGGAATAATGTGTCGAGTTGAAAATAAATTGAAAAAAATATTTCAATTTTAAAATCTGTTGCATTCATTCTCACAAAATTTCGAATGGTACTTTTCGAATGGTACATTTTCTTGAGGAATAATGTGTCTAGTTCAAAATGAATTGAAAAAAATATTTCAATTTTTCAAAAATCTGTTGCATTCATTCTCACAAAATTTCGAATGGTACTTTTCGAATGGTACATTTTATTGAGGAATAATGTGTCTAGTTCAAAGTGAATTGAAAAAAATATTTCAATTTTTCAAAATTATGTTGCATTTATTCTCACAAAATTTCGAATGGTACATTTCAAATGGTACATTTTCTTGAGGAATAATGTGTCGAGTTGAAAATAAATTGAAAAAAATATTTCAATTTTAAAATCTGTTGCATTCATTCTCACAAAATTTCGAATGGTACTTTTCGAATGGTACATTTTATTGAGGAATAATGTGTCTAGTTCAAAGTGAATTGAAAAAAATATTTCAATTTTTCAAAATTATGTTGCATTTATTCTCACAAAATTTCGAATGGTACATTTCAAATGGTACATTTTCTTGAGGAATAATGTGTCTAGTTCAAAATGAATTGAAAAAAATATTTCAATTTTTCAAAAATCTGTTGCAGTGGCCCAGGGCGGACGAGCCGTCATTGATCTATTCGTTGATTTCTTTAGTAGTGCATTTGTCAAAAATAATACTAAAAACCCCGATCTGACTGAGAATTTGGCAAACAGTTTTGGGACGATCGTTGAGGAAACCGTTTTTCTCGTACATCAGTAGACGAGAATAAATCGGAAGGGCCTGACAACATCTCACCATTATTTATAAAGAATTGTGAAAACACTCTATGTCATCCTTGAGAAAAATATTTAACACATCACTTGAAACATGCATTTTTCCGTCTCAATGGAAAACGGCAATTATAACACCGTTACACAAAAGGGGAAAAAGACATCTGGTGCAAAACTACAAACCAATTTGCAAACTAAGTATTTTTGCAAAAGTATTCGAGATCATCTATCAAAAGATATTTTCACATCCGTGAAAAATATAATTGTAGAGGAGCAACATGGTTTCCTCCTAAAGAAAAGCATAGAGACGAACTTACTTTGTTTTTCAGACTTCGTTTGTGATGCCATAGCTAAAAAAATTCAGATAGATATCGTATACACCGAATTCAACAAAGCATTCGACAAGATCATTCAATTCTTGTGGAGAGGCTGGCTGAAGTCGGTGTCCACAGATCATTGTTGAAATGGATTTGGTCCTACTCAACTAACCGAGATACATATGATTGTGTCAGTGAATGAATTCAACTCGTGGGCCTTCAAAGCAGCCTCCGTTGTTTCGCAGGGTAGTCACCTTGGTCCGTTGCTCTTCATTGTTTACATAAATACCGTAAAGAACTGCTTTGAACATTGTCGAATTTTTACTCTACACCGATGACTTGAAAATATTTCCTTTGGTGAAAGACCCCAAAGACTGCTTGAAAATTCAAAGTGATCTTGACAGGTTTGCCGAATACTGCGAAAAAGCAGTCTCTTCATGAACCCAACTAAATGCATTGCTATAACATACTCAAAAAACAGAAATCTCATCCGGCATACTTACAAAAGCAATAATTCCAACCTAACATACATCAGCGAAATTAAAGATTTGGGGGTCACACTAGGCACGAAATGGACTTTCAACAATCACATCGACAAACTGATTAATGAGACAAACAGGATGATTGGGTCTATAAAAAGAAACTGAAAATATTTTCATAATTCTGAAACTACCATCTCTCTATATTACGCAATCGTCAACAGTAAGCTTTCCTTTGCGTCAGTTATTTGGAACCCTCAATATGCCGAACATGCAAAAAAAAAAGAGAGTGTGCAAACTAAATTATCAAGATACCTAGCCTTTCAAAATAACATTTCCGTTCAGGACCACAATTACCAGCCAATACGAAAACATTTTACGATTATGCCACTTGGTAAAAGACGAACAATGTCAGATCTGGTTATTCTGTTCAAAATTGTTAGACACGAAACAGACTGCCCACATTTACCTGGTAAAATAAATTTCAATGTCCCCGGCAGGGATGATCTCCGATATTATACTCCATTCAATATCTCCTATTGTAAGACCAATCTAGGACAAAACTCCCCACTTATCCGTATGCAAAAAGCATTCTAGTAACTGTATTGATTCCAATTCTTTTCTCGACATTTTCTCGATGTCGTTTTCACGTTTCAAAACTTCGTTAAGGAAATGTTTCTCAACTGTGAAGAATAGGTCAAAATGTTCTTCTCAATTATTTAGACTAGATTAAATTTTTTATAATACGGATAGCTAGTTCTCACACCTCACACCAAGTAACATGTATTACTGAAGAAATAACCATGTTTACACTAAGCAACACTTATTATTATAGTACCCTAAGTAACATTTTTTATTGTAGAAATAACTTGCAAATTACTTCATCGCGGATGCTAGTTTTGATACTTTGTTCTGTTAGCGACCTGAAATTGTGAATAAATAAATGAGATCTCTAACTACGAGCACATCCGATAGCCAAGCCAGAAAAGTCGACCCGTCGCAAGCGAGAATCGTCTACGATCTACTACTTGCAGAGGATGCTACAAGTCCGGACAAAAAGTAAAGAATTAATACTCGAGATCAGTGCATTGGGTGTTTTTGGAGTTTGCGGATTCCAGTAAATTCCAGTAGAAGCGCTATACTTTTGGTAAACACCATATGCTGATTAGAAGTTACTTCTCTCGTAGAAGTTCCAAAGTGTTCCAACCCTCTCAAAGTGTGTGCCCCCGAATTGACACCAGTACTTTGTAAATTGTTCAACCTTTCATATAACCTGTGTCCTGGAAAACAGCCAGTGTTCAGCAAGTTTCTGAAAAAAGGAGGAAAACTTCACTTTGTAATTACAGACCAATTGCATTGTTGTCTATTGTTTCCAAAGTTATGCGATCAATATAAAGCTTATTGAATATTCGTTTTCAGAAATCAACTAGTGACTGATCGGCATATAAGTAACAAACACATTTTGCAGCGAAGATTCAGAGAAATGTAAGCTGTTGCAATCAATATTTCAAAAGCGTTTGATCGAGTTTGGCATCGGGGTCTCCTTTGTGAAATGCCGTTATGGTTTGCCTCCTCAGTTGTGCGCTTTGTTGAAGAGTTTTTTGACTGATAGTTCTCTGTATGTGGCTGTTGATGAAGTATCATCTGATATTCTGCCAATAAATGCAGGTGTCCTACAGGGTTCAGTTCTGGCGCCCACTTTGTTTCTGCTTCATATCAATGATTTGCTCGGGAAAACATTTTGTTCAGTACATAGTTTTGCGGACGACAGTACTCTTCATACTAGTTTCTCTTCCAGTGTCCCCATACCAGTTCGAGAAACAAAAATTCAAGGAAACATTCAAGTCAATAAAATTGACGACGACTTGATAAAAATAATAGAATGGGGTAACATGAACTTGGTGAAATTTAATGCTAGGAAAACCCAGGCATTTCTCTTCTCAAGGAAAGCCGATCTATCATCATCTAGTATTAAGATGTCAGGAGTGACTATTTCTACAAAGTCGAGTATCTCGATATTAGGAATCACAATCAGTAATAATCTCTCATGGGAAAACCATGCTGCAGGTGCTTCCAAAAACTTGGATTTCTATTTCGTGCAAAGAAACACTTTACTTCTTGTCAGCTTCTAATGATCTACAAGGCTCAAATACGACCTGTCTTGGAATATGGTTTTCATGTGTGGAGTTCGGCACCAAAACATTCATTGAGGCGATTCTATTCAGAGAAAGACAATTCGTCTTGTTGGTGATTTTTCGCTCACAGACTCGCTCACTTCATTAGAGCATCGTAGAAGGGTCGGAGACTTGTTTCTCTTCTTGAGATATTTTCACGGACGATGCTCTTCTGAATTGTTGGCAATATCTACACGGATGACTTGACGAGTACAGATTTCCCACCCTTTTGTTGTGAACTCAGGGACCTGTCGAACTTCTCTTGCTCGGGGATCTTTTTTTAATAGAACAGCTGAGCTTAGGAACTCATTGCCGAGAGAGATTTTTCCAGGGGCTTACAAACAAGAGCTTATATCGTTTTCGGAAATTTTTGAGAAGGTACGAATATTTTGAAAATTAATTTCAAAAAAAATTATTTATATTTTCAAATACTCGTTCCCGAAAAAAATTTCCAGGAATAATTTTGCATGGTATTCTGTAAGGAAATTTAATATCATAATTTGAAAAAAAATTATTATTCCAACCTGACACTTTAAATTTTTTTTTCTGATAGTCAAGTTGATCAGGGTATACTTGACATATGTTGATTTGCCTTTTTTCGTTTAACCTGTTTCGTTAGAAAGCTTAGTAGTTACTAGTTTATAAAAAGCTTAAAGGTATATCCACCATATTTCCTTAAATGAACAAATTGCCAACTTTAGTTTTTCCAAATGCTAAAATTCGGGTTCCAGCCCAGTCTATCGCCCTTCGGTGATTTCAGTTAACTGAAGGTGGTAGAGATATATTCGGTTATAATTGCACGAGTGCATAAAAATTACCGATAATTTTGCAAGAAAGCGTGATATCTAAAAATTGCAAGTTTATTTTCATATTTTGGCGAAAGTGCCCAAGTCAGAAGGACGAGGGCTCTTTTACAAAATATGAAAATAACCGATTGCAATTTGTATAAGATATCACGCTTGAATGCAAAATTATCTGGTCATTTTTATGCATGAATGTAATTCAGTGGAATATTTCACGACTAAAGAAATTCTCAAGGAAATGTTATTTTTTGTTCATTTATACTTTCCTCTATAGATTGTATGGAGCACTCACCAAAACGCGAAATGTTTTTCTAAATTTGTAGACTATCTGACTTATATTTGTGTTGTTTACTGACGTCTAGCGATGCGGTTTCAAATGTGTTGTTATGGTGACTTGATACAATGCAATAACCGCTGTAAGTTTTCGATACAATGCAATTACCGCTGTAAGTTTTCGATAAATGCATTGCTCTTATGGGACATTTAATATATGAGGGAAATATTCTTACAAGTTACATGACTTGATTTTGAGGAAATTTCTATGTAGGTATTTTTACCATATTTCGTTGAATAAAAAAATTACCAACTATGTTACATCAAATGCTCAAACTCAGATGGGTACTAATTGAGTCTATCGTCCTTTCATCATCTTGGGTCTCTAAAGTGTGTAGAAATGTATTCTGCATTATTCACAGGTATATCTACATTATTTGAGGATTACAGATCATATGTTTATTTTTTGAACTGTCAACAAATGTCCCCTTAAACATCATGGCACCCTCGAAAATATTCCAGGAATTTTTTTAGTTGTCATGGGCACTAATCAAAATCGAGGTATTTTCTTGGTTGAACAGTAGAGGTGTGAAATTTTCGATAAAGCTTCGATGAATCAAAAATTTGACTTGCCTCCTCTTCTCTATTTTATTTACTTATGTTATGTAATGAAACATACGTAGGTGGAGTAGTTGCTCTACGCCAATTCGCCCCGAATATGCCACTAATGAAGATGGTAGGGGCGGGTACCAACCCCGAAATGATATCGGCGCATCTCCGGGGATGAAAAAATTTTCCACCTGCCGAAGAGGCAGCAAACGCTTGACCTGTTAATGATTTCAAGCGCCGCCGGATGCTTTTTACAACGTTTTTAATGATCGTATCGTGAGCCGGTCCCGATGGAACACCCGAAAATATAGATCGGCCAGAATTTTTTCCGTTATAATAGGGGCACAGCGAGTGGAGACGCAAATTAGAGAAATTTTACGCACGCGAAGCCGTTTCGAAAATAGTCGGAAAAATGAAATTGGTGGGGCTATTAGGCGCTTTTGTCACCTGTCCGAGAGACGCACGACACAACCGACCACCAGAAATAAACGGTTGTAATAGAAATATTAGTACAGGGTGTTGGAAAACTATTTGTTAGAAGTACCACCAAATATTCAACAAACACTCCCGTTGATTGATGTACATCATTCATAGACGTTTAAATATCCACAAAGAGGGAGAAAGAGTCTAACAGCCGATTGCACCGACTTTTTATTATGGGATCATTAAGCTAATGTGTCATTATAGGTCTACGGCGATTGCACTATAGTTTAAGAGATTATTGAACACCCATTAATAAATCCTCTAACTCGCCATATTTTCTCCTTCAAACATACCTTAGTGATTCATTACCTTGAGGTTACGTTTATTCTGTTATGATGGATTATATTAATGTTTTGGAAAATGATTCAATTGAAGATATATTGAAAAATGATATAGAAGATGTAGACTTACATGATTTTGGGTTTCCACGCAGGTTGAACGAGTGATTTTGAGGAACTGAGTCACCTGGATTTTTTTAGAAGGTTCCGCCTAACCTAACCTAACCTATAGTAATGCAGCTTTTGGAACTGATGTAAAATTAACTGTAGTACCTTGAATGTGCTAATTTAAAATTAAGCTGTGACCACTTTCGTGTATACGTGAATATTCTTTGGGGGGCTCGGTCCAGCTCTTCAGGTTGCCTGATAGTTATTCGAATCTGAAGTTAAGCAGCGCCGAGCGCGGTTAATACTTGAAGGGGTGACCTTATGCAGGGGAAGACCGCGTCGAGAGCCCATACAACTACAGCAAAATAGCATATCATAGCACGCAGGCATAATATCGATGAGCACAAGATATATATTGAGGATATGTCGTACTTCGGAGGGGACGTAAAGCCAGCGGTCCCGTAAAATATTTCCGGTTGGGGTGTGTTCTTATCGGCATTGGTGATTGGCCTCGGTAGCGGACATAGTCCGACGTTAAACAAAAAAACATCTTTGCTAAATTGTTTGAAAATGTATGGTGCAACTCAGATGAAGTTAAGAGACCAATAAAATCAAAGAGTCTTTTTTAATGGTCTCATAACAAAAAATCGGTACAATTGGCTGTAAGACAGTTTCTTCTCTGTCTATAAATTGCAAATTGCAGAGGCCGTGGCGAGGAAATTTGTTGAAGGTAGTTGATGATGCAAATGCGATTTTTCAAAGCTACAATTCCAATCAAGCGATACACGCGTGAATTTCGATCTCGACGGTCTCATTGGCTAAACTCTGTCGGGATCTTTCGTTCACCAATAAAATCACTTATAGACAAAATTTGTGTAGACAGGCAGGTCACCTTATAGAAAGCTAACCCCTTACAGACAAGTTTGACAGTTCGATACTTCGATTTGAATCATTTGAAATTTGAATGCGTTTGAAAGTTCCAATAAACTCGATATTCAAGTTTATTTCATTTAGTTTTGTTCGTTTCATTCAACGTTGTACTTCCTACTATTTTATCGTTACTATTGCTATTGTTGAGTTAATTTTTTACCTCTACTTACTTTTATAATGAAGCATTTTGCATTATTTGTGGGGTTAATAGTGCTGAATCTAATTTCATCTCCATAATATATTGAGTAGCTACTGCAGGTAAATTATATCTTAGTGTTGAAAAATATATGACAGTTTCAACACATATTTCGAAAATAGAAGATATTTTCGAAGATACAAGAATCAAAATTGATGTTAATTGATAATGAAACGCGAGATTTTCCTGACGATGATAAAAACAAACTCTACCTGGAATGCCCTTTCCCAACTTGCTTGGGTATATGTTTGTGTGAATCATGATTGTTTTCCAGAATTTCCCAGTTTAACATGTTTTTTTCGGCATTAGTGACAATGATTGTTACGTGTTTAGTAGGAAAATGGATGCATGCAAAAACAATAATTTGAAATCATGGAATGAAAGTGCTTTCAGGCGATCGTTTTAAATCAAAACTGCCGTCGGGCGAGAAAGAAATATGGCGTTACGTTACCAGATTTATGGATTTCTATTTTGAATCGTTCAAAATCAAGAATGCGAGAGATCCAGAATTTGGACATACGATTTTTCAGGTATAATTTAATGCACCAGGGTTTTTATGCCTTTTGGAAAGTTGTTATAAGAAATATCAGCGACCTTGTGAATAGGAGTCCTCTTATCTCCAAGAAGTAAGCCCAAAGTTGTCCACGTAGAATGATCAAGTCCTTACAAAGGCTGTGGTGTTCCCACAAAGAATGTTGTTCGGGACGAACAACCATAGTGTTACGAGGATCAATGATCAAGTTATTAAACCCAACTCGTTCACGAACTTTCTTCATTCTAGTAAATTCTGGCAAAACAGTCTCGATATTTCCCCAGATCGTTTCCTGTAGATCACAAAAATTAATCTGGGAATCGAGAATATTTGAGGTTTCCAGGCACTACCTATATATGACGCTTGTCAGCAACTGTCAGTCAGTCATATTTGAAATTGAAAAGTGATTTGAACCCAAGCGATAGGCAGTTTTCAGCGATAGATAGTCGACAGTGTTGCCAAACGTATTGTGTTCCGTGTATTATTCTGTGAAATAATTTGTTTGGTGTTGTTAACAGCCGATTACACAGACTTTTTTTCATGGGAGCATTAAGCTACTGGGTCATTGAAGGTTATTCAACGCACTGCAGCGATTGCACCATAATTCAAGAGATTGTTAAACACCCAATAATGAACCCCCACCTTTCTCAAAGAGTCCCTTTGTTAATGGTCTCACAAGAAAAAGTCGGTGCAATCGGCTGTGTTTGGTAAATGAATTCGTTTTTGTTTTGTTATACTGACAGTCATTTGTTACCGAACCCAGAAGAAAGACGTAACAATAGTTTATTACTTACGGAGGCAGAAAGTTAATCATTTCTCTCGAGAAAAAAAATTGTTTCCCGAAACCGAAGGCCGAAGTGACCAATTTTTCTAAAGAGAAATGCTACATTTCGCTAGAGTCCATTTCAAGTATAAGTGAATTCGCATATACAACGGCAATATTTTAGCCTCATTCACTCTATCTATTCATAAAATAGGCTTTAAAGTTTGATACTATTTCATTCACAATTATTCGAATTCATGTTGTGAAAAGAAATATATCCAACGAAAATTTCAATAAATTCTGTATAGTACTAGTATTAGACGAATTTGATGAAGCTTCCAACAAATGTTTTGATTGTCATTATCGTAAATGTCATTCGCCTACGTGGAGGTTGGAATATGTTTAACATTTTAGCTTCGTTTTGAGGAATGCGTTTGGCATACCAATATATCACAAATCTTAGTTATGTTTCACAAGGATGCCGCAAGTGAGCAATGTTTGTATAACTGGGGGCCAGTTTTTCAATAAAAGGATAAATAAGTTATTTCTCAGATAGATGAAAGAAATGAGAGGGTGTTTGATAGTGATAAGGATGGAAACTGATTGACTGGTTATTTTTATCTGATATCTTGCATTAAAAAACCGGTCCTCAGTGAAATATTAACAGCATTTTGGAAAATAAAAATGCAATGACCTCGAGCGACGGAGGGCGGTGTATCCCGAGCTAAAGAAAATGACTAATAAAACGGTAACGTTCCATTTCTGGAAACAAGTGTCGAAATTATCGAAGTGGTTAGCATAAAGGAGAAACTGAGTACCTGGATATATTAAGTACGTTTGGTACTCTGAGATAAGGTGTAGTAACTATTATTGTAATCGAATCAAATATACCTTATTGTCTGAAGAACGCAGACAAAGTCTTTTACAATGAAAAGCAAGAAAACAATAATAATCATTAAATATCTGTCGATATGACGGTCTGTTAAAATACTAAAAATAATCATAATTAGAATACAATGAAACATAAATATAAAACACATAGAGAATAATAAAATTATCATAGATAACAACATGTGTAAGTATATAATACAAGTTAAATAAAAATATAAATAATTAATGAATATCACTGAAACACATCAAATTGAGCAATGATGTAATACTAGGACTATAAAACAAGGTCGAACTTCACAACATTAAAAGTTCTGACAGTAGAATTCATCTAATGAATGAAAAGCATTCGTCAGTAGAAGATTTTCTACTGACTGTTTGAATTGTTTTTTATCTTTGAAAATTTTAATCTCGTTCGGCAGGTGATTGAATTTTTGCAAGATTCCCGGAATTTTGCTTTACACATATATCGTATTGCTCGTTTCTGCAAGACAAAAATCATATAAAAAAAATTCGACTACATGATCCCCAAAAACAGATTCCATATCCCAGGTGTGAGTCGATTAAAGCATAATGAATACTTCTTGCCATCTCTTCACCAAGTTCCCATGAAATGGTTCTTACTGCGAAACATCTTGATGCCAATTTTCTTCTGAGTTTTTCAATGTGACAAATTTCAATTTATCATCAATATGTAAAAGCAGAAATTTTGTTTCTGACTCATAACTGATTACTTGGTTTCCTATATGGAGTTCTCGTAGATTACATTTGAAAGGATGCTACTTTTTGATGTATTGAAAGATAGCTTATTAGCATCACATTTCACTTATATTGTTCTCAATCATCTGATGCAGTTGTGAGCCATTTTTATCATGCCAAAGTATTGTGGTGTCATATGCAAATTGAGTGAACTTTCCGGAAATATTATTCGAGGCTAGATCATTTATATAAACTAAGAAAAGGGTGGGTCCCAGAATTGACCCCTGAGGTACCCCTCTAATTTGTGTGATAAATTGCCTTGAAGAGATACGCTTTGAGTTCGTCTGGATAAATGAGACTCAAACCACTGGATTACCACATCTCTAAACCCATATATCTCTAATTTTTGCAACAGAATTCTGTGGTCAACACAGTCGAACGCCTTCGTCAGATCACATGCAACTGCTGCAGCAACTTCCCTATCATTCAGATTTACATATACAATTTGAAGAAGGTTGAAAATTGCATCATTTGTTCCTTTTCCTCTTCGAAATCCGAATTGAGTAGAATCAATATCAGAGATAGTTCGTTTTGTACAACTGCATTGATGTGTACAGGTAAACGAGGTTCTGAGCACTACATACATTCCGATGAGCAGAATGAAGTTGCCAATAAAAGAAGAAGACTAGGTCGGGAAAGTTATTTCCTACCCCGTTTTCAGGTTAGGAATAAACATATTTCCGATTGATTGTGAATATCTTTGGGGTCCTGTTCTTCACCACACCATCCGGGCCCCATTAACTGGAGAGTAGGACACACACACGCATCCATTTAATGACGTAATACCCTGGAGTGGCATTACGTATTATTCGGTGATAATAGAGCGTCGGGTCAGTGTTGACACGTCGAGGGTATACGGATCGTTGTACCGCAACCGCTAACTATCGACGCGGTCATACATCGCCGGTTACGAAAACCCGACACCCCATTACGAACATCTAGTTAACATAGCATGAACCTGTTCCGAGCGTATGTCGCATATGTGGCACGATGTTGATCGATGGATACGGATATATCGGGGTTTTATGACGTTCGAGGCGCAAGGGTCTCTAAGATGTCTAGAAGGCTGGTGATGGGACCGATGCGATATTGTTTAGAATTTCATGGCGACACTTTTCTGTCATTAGTGCCATTTTTACGTATCGTGGTGTGTTTCTCAATTTCATCGCTAGTTGACGCTAATTGGAAGTGCATAGTCAACCGATCGATCGACAAACTATATTCTTTGATTCGAGCAGTCAACAAAATGAGCAAAATCTAATGTCATACTCATAAAAAACAAAATCGAATGAAAGGAACACAATTATAGGGAATTTGGCCAGTATTCTAAACAAATAATATAGGTTGTTGATCAGTCAGCGTCCAAAAGTAAAAGTATAGCCAGCCGTCAGGTTGGCCGTTTATACATTTCCTAGGAAATTTGTAACTCTTTTCGTTGCAAACGCCATCTGAACTGATTTGATGTCGAAAAGCCATGATGCTTATTATCATAGTAGGCATGTGTCGCCAAGTACACCCCAAACATGCCCAGGTATAACTCAGTACACCATCCTTCTAGACATCTTAAGGGTCTCTAACCTGGAATTATTGATCAAGATATCGGGTGCTGGCAAATCTTGCTCTTAGTTACTATTCGATATGATATTGGTACTGCGTTGTTGTTATCTCATGGAATACCTTGGGGAGAGAAAACCTATCAAATAGATGTGTTGTGGCACCAGAGTTAGGCAGATTCGAAATGAACTGAATTCATTTTTCAGCGAATGCAATGCTTCGAGTTCAAATCATTTTGAAATAAGTGAAATTCGAATTGTGAGTTGTTAATTTTTTATTGTGACTTCTGAATTGTTTTTCGTGAAGTTTATTCACGAAAATGAAATATTGCCACAATTAAGATTCACATTTCACAAGCCATTTCTTGAAGTTCAGTTCCTTCAAGATGAATAAAATCCCTGGTGCGTTGACCGATATGCTTTTGTTTAGCCAATCCCTCTCGACCTGAGAAATCGAAGAGTAAACTTACATTTTTTGACGGTAGGTGGTGTTACAAATGCGATTTTCTAAGGGTACATTTTCATTAAGGCGGCAGCTTACGAGTGATTTTCGATACCGGCGGTCTCATTGGATAAACTCTTGCGGGATCTTTCGTTCACCAATAGAATTATCGGTATAAAAAAAACGTAAGGTCAAGTTCGTGTAATGAAAAGCTATAACTGTTTTTTGAAATGTTTGACAGTTCGATTTGAATTTGAATGCATTTGAAATTTCCTTTAATATTCAAAATCTTGTACCTAGTTCTTGTTTCTTTTCTGGTTTTTCTTGTTTGTATTCTTTTTAAGTGTTTATCGTTGCTGTTCTTGTATTTGTTTGATTTCAAAGTGATAGTTATATTTATTATGAACCGATTTACAAATCTCAAAATAAAACGCTTGTGTAACGTGTAGGTATTACTTATCCCTCATTTCATCGGTTCGTAATCACATTAAAATTGCATTTTTATTAACACTATGAAGAAAAAAGTACTAACCTATCTTCGGTTCCTCAGAAAGTAGAAAGATAAGATATGAATACTTTCTAGTTTTATTAACAAATATTGTTTTGGAAGATTTAAAATCACAATCTTTGAGATTTTGATTTATTTTTCATCAAATTGAAAGCAAAGGGAATCCCTAATAATCATCAAAATGTGTTGACTTCATAATTTCTAGCATTTCGCGGGAAAGCAAGAAATTGCATGCAAAACATGAGACCATGAAATAAACATAACCTATAAATCTATAAATAATTGAATGGCCGTCTGGCAGACGGATATCATGGCATCACAGTTTAAATTAAAATCACGTAAGGTGCGCCTCTGCTGGCAAACTCTCGAAGGCGTCTCTACAGTTAAAATTGATCAAAATCAAGATAGCGAAAAGTCGAGAAAATTTGCTTACAATCTATCAGGTATAAGTCAACACACCAGGGTTTGTATTCATCTTGAGTTTATTCTTGTTGCTTTTCTAGGGCTCCGTGAGACCACGACTGATCAATCTTGGTCTTGGTCTCGAAAATTAAATGTAATCTTGGTCTTGGTCTCGATGTTTCAGAACTAAGACGAGACTGGCTCAGTCTTGGTCTTGATAGTCTTGGTCACGAATCAAAATGCCTCTAGAAATTTGAATTATTCAATTCAATTGTCCAACAGTTCATTTGCATATAATAGGTATTTCGTATTTCTCAGTCTTTAACATTTGTCAGTTCGTACGGGTGAGGTAATCGACATACATTTTTCATTTCACCAAAGCAATATTTTTTCAAGAAATCTTCAATGAAGATCCAATTAGACCCACACAGCGCACAGACCGACAGGCCAGAAAAAAGGTTCAAAAGTGTCGGGTTGATAATTTTGTTTTTATTGACCATTTTACAATAGATTATTGTGTAATGAGCCATAAGATGAAGACTCGGTAGAGGAGTGGAATCAGAATCCCGAAGAAATTACAATACTTATTTCATCATTCGGGAGTGGAAAAATATCACATAGCTGACCAAATATATTGGTCATAATTTATAATTTTTATTTAGTATCGTACTATGGTGGTAACGGTGCAACTTATGCTAGAGAAGCACTGGTTTCTTCCAAGGGCAATGGACATAAATTGTTGATTGCCCTGCGAATAACCCCTTTGGAGGTTCGAATGGATGCCACCCGTGGGACGCCATCCTTCCCGGGATGAAGGTCCTGGACCCTGCCAAGTGCCCAGCACAAAGGTGGTTGATTATTTTCTTTAATCAGGACTAAAGCCCCAATCTGAAGATGCTTTTGATTGACCGTCCACTTCTTGCGACACTGTAGCTCATTTATGTACTCTGACGACCATCTAGCCCAAAAATGCTGTATGAGCTGCTGCATGAGTTGAAATTTCGACACACGATTCTGCCTAATCTCTCGCACGTCCGGGTCTGGAATACTTGTGATGAGGAAATGCGAAGGAGTGAGAGGAACTAGGCCACGTAATGGTTTGTCATATAACTATGTACAAGCTTCTTAATAAATAGAGTTTGATACAGACCATAAAGAGGAATAGTATCTTTCGAAACATTCAAATTAGTGCTGAAGTAATCTATATGGCTCAATATCGCAGAATTTTTATAATAGCTGTTTATTGAAATGCTGATTGAGAGCTGCTGTTGAATAATTGAAACAATTTAATGCAAGAATAAAGTGCCCCTCTATATGAGACATGGGTAAGGTAAAATCCATAGTATTTACAGTGCAGTATTATGGGTACCTACTCAAATTTTTTAAAGTAATGAGGAAGTGAAACTGAAAATACATTCGTATCATAGATGCAAATTGCAGCTTTTTATTTCATTCAGAAAACTACCACCCCAGAGAATCCATAACAGACATGATTTGAATAC
The DNA here is from genome assembly GCA_032362365.1 of Zygogramma bicolorata. Classification (NCBI taxonomy): domain Eukaryota; kingdom Metazoa; phylum Arthropoda; class Insecta; order Coleoptera; family Chrysomelidae; genus Zygogramma; species Zygogramma bicolorata. The sequence continues at coordinate 348,233 of JAVJAQ010000307.1, forward strand.
AAAGGAGTTCCATGTGCTTTGCTCAACTCAATGTTTCATCAAGGAAGATACCTTTCTGAACACCTTATATAACTAATGATATTGGATGATCCATAGTGGTACTATGAGTTTTATCTAACATCGATTGGTACGAAAACAAAGTATATTTATAATGAAGAGATGCAGTTTTTATTCAAATATGTTCTTATTTGAGGTCACATAGTTCTTTAGTGATTTTAAAATGATAAAATCTTCCTACTCGCCCCCCTATCTACTACTACGTTGAGCAATATTTGAGGAAAGTTTCCGTAGACTCTTCAAAAAGATATATTTTTCAATTATCATGGGAGTTGTATATTCTGCAATAAATTGTCTGAATATCCTATTTCAATGTCCTTTTTCTTCATTTTGAAATGAAAAAAGATTATATTCAAGACAGTTTAAAATCTGCGATGTATCTAAATTTTTATAAGTTTCTATTGGTTTTCACCATTTTGTAGTCGAGTGGGTATTCGGTACTCCCCGACCAACGTTCACTTCAAACCGCCACAACGTCAGGTTCCTTACGTAATATATGTGTCTTTTGAGTTCCGTGGGTAAATTTATCGGACGAAGTTAAATATATTTCATCTCTATCCGACATCGGATAGCAGAACGAAATTTAAATCAGATGATTCCCGCTAAAAATAATGCACCAATCAGAACATCGTTAGTATTGACCATTGCATGTGACAGAATGCATTTTCTTCATGCGACATCGGAAAAAGTTCAAACTTTCGGATGAATTCTTCCTGCCGAATGAAAATTCAAATTTAGACCAATCAGAAAGCTATCTGATCGTCGTACGCTCGGATTCCGGATCTGTCTGAATCCAGCCTATAATAATAATAATAATAATAATCGTCTTTATTATCAACACACATCTTACATTCACACAGTAGGCATGTCATTTATTACAATTATGTGCTGATAAAAGGCGAAGTTCAATTGTTTCCAGGGTTAGCCGGAAACAATTGTTCTTCCACTTAACATCAAACATATTCCACCGGGCGACTATAACTAAAAATTAACATTTCAGGGCAGGCAAGTGAGTTAAACTCAATCTTTTAAAGCAATAGTGGTTCAGAGTGCATTATACATTTATTGAAAGGAGAATAATTTACTGAAGAGAGAATAAATGAGATTTCATAAGTTTCTTGAACTGATAGATAGATGAGAATTTAATGTTATTTGGTAAACTATTATAAACGTGACATATTTGGTAGCTGAAAGAACGTTTGAAATATTCGGTACGGAACGGAGGGGGTGTTAGAGTACCTTTAAACCTCACGTTGACATTGTGAATATCTGTTCTATATTTGATTTTTTCTGTTAAATAAGGAGGAGTTTTAAAATGAATAATTTTATTATACAAACATGCTGAATGAAGTAATCTTCTTTTTCCATGTTCAGCCAAGCGATTTCTTTGAATTTGTGTGAGATGCGATCGTATTTTCTGATTCCATATACGAGTCTGACACACGAATTCTGAACTCTTTGAATCTTCTGTTGGTATCGTTTATTCAAATGAGGCCCATATAGAGAATCAGAGTAGTTGAATAGAGATAGTACCAATGACTCACAAAGCATTTTCTTAGCATTCATTGAAAGTATACGCCTATTGCTGAAAATTGTTTTCAAATTTATGTAGGAACTTTGAAGAAGCTTATCCACGTGCTTCTCAAACCTCAGATCTTTATCGAATATGACTCCTAAATTCCTTACATGGTTTACCAATTCCAGAGGACTATTTTTGATTCTCACGTCGAAGAGAGGTTCAATTTGATCTCTTTTCAATTTGGGACCAAATAGAATTGCATTCGATTTACTTGAGTTGATGATGAGACCGTGCTCATTGGAAAGAACTATGAAAGAATTCAGATCATCATTTATTCGTGGACAAGCGTCCTTGATTCTGTCAGGAGGAAAGGAGTAGTAGAGTTGGGTATCATCAGCATATAAGTGGAGCTTGCAGTAACTGAGTGATCTTGCCATGTCAGCGGTATAAAGACTGAATACCAATGGACCCAGAATTGAACCCTGAGGGACACCGGCTCGTAAATGGCCAACAGTGGAACACTCACCTTCTATACTAACTGTCTGATTCCTATTTGTGAGATAATTTTCGAATAATTTTAATGTTTTTTCTGATAATCCTATATAATGAAGAATTGCAATCATAAGTTTGTGATTGAGAGTATCGAATGCTCTACTGAAATCTAGCAATACTAAAATTGTGCAATAACCTTTATCCGTTGCTCGAATTATATCGTCAGTAATATTTAAAAGGGCTGTTGTACAGTTGAAACCTTTTCGGAATCCCGATTGTATCGAGGGCATATATCGTCTATCATAACCGATAATATTTGCACTCGACGCCCATTTCGCTAACGAGGTTAGCATTTTCAGGAGAAGAGAACTGATTACGAAATCTAAAGACTAGGGTAAGCTAGTTATAGACTACATAATCCAATGTAGTGCAAAAACTACCTCCAAAATTTTGGATTGCATCTTTCAACTACTAATTATTCTGATTAATTTCTCAAAAATGAACTAAAATGCCTTTTTCGCCATTCATGCTATTTTAACATTTTGTTATTTCTAGTGTCTAGAAATAAAAAAACGTGAATCATTTATTTATTATTGGGTCGCTGGTGGCCAAGCGGTCTACAGCGCCATTTTATATTCGATTCGGGTTTGTTTCTGCTGGTTCAATTGCGACAGGCAATTGTTGGTTGCCTAAGTATCACTCCTGGTAGGTGGAATATCTTGATCGAATTCGCCAAACGACCCGGTCTCACCTTTTTTTTTAATGGGATTCCCTACAGTTGGAATAGCATATGCGCTACTGTAAAAATTAGTAAGACGCCCCAGAGCGGTTCGGCACCCAAGATAATTAGCTGACTTTTGCCGATACAAGGCTCTACCATCTAGGCGTACTTGTAGGAGTGTCTAACAAGGCAAAATATGAAATAAAGAGCAATAGTTCAATGATTTCCATAAAACGAATTGACAAATATATCATCATTATCATTTCAGTTTTTTTAATCTTCTCAACAGATCGATTTTCAATACGATCCCGGCCCAGATGATAATCGCAGATAACGGAACACCCGGCTAGTTTATCGACGTGCAAATACGGGCCGCTTTTATATCCGCGCGATCGCCATTCAAGCTGTCATTGAGTTTTTGGAGGTTATCAAGTCACTGCCTGTCTCCCTATTAAATCTGGACCGTTAATTTCGATTGCCAAACATTACTCTGCGGATGAGTGTCGTAGGATCATTGCGTTTTTATAAGCGTCGTAATTAAGTTTCGAGTCGTCAATGCTCGATAAAAGTTTTAAGGGTTTGTGATTTATACGACTGTTGAATGTTTATGCACCTTAGGTGAGACATCATCTGTATTGAATGATGAGATTGGAACATTTGAGGGAAAGTTATTAATTTTTCTAGAGATCAATTACCATTACACCAAAATGATCAAACTCGCACTCAACACGCTTTTCAGTAACAAGGGTAGCCTCCAGGAGAGAAAAGTTGATATTCAATCTAAGGCTAGGGTCACTTATTCACATATTATTTTCAATCTAAGATATTGTAGGCAAGCACTACCTCCAGAGGTACTTTTCGATCTGTTCAAGACTTCTACTATTAAATATTCCAGTTGATTCCTCATTATCAAACTTAATAGCGGGCAGAATGGAATATGCCTTTCGTTACCATTCATCGTATTTTCACATTTTGCTATTTCTAGTCTCTCGAAAGCATCGAGCAGTCTCGTATTGCATTGATCAGTTTGTGATCATTTTCACTTATTCTATGATCATTGACCATATCGTACTGGGCGGCACTGAATTTTTCCATCTTTCTGAATCTTATGTCTGAGTATTGTTCTTTGAAACGGGTTTTAATAGCTTGTCGGCTATGGCCAGTGAATTTATTCTTGCAGTTTTGACAACTGATTTCGTGGTTTCCCGGTTTATCGGTGTTTTCTGATCTACCTTCTGGTTTACGAAGAAGTTGTAATTCTCGAGAAGTCTCACATGTCAGATTCATATATACCTATTTTTCTCTTGCTTAATGTTGGACGAAATAATTTGAAAATCTCCCTCGTGGATCTACCGATGTAAGTGTAAAAAATTCACAAGAATTCATAGAGAAATGAAGGATATCGAATTAGAATTCGGAGAATTACCTATTAGTAGCAATCGATGTAAGTTTGAGGTATATTCTGAAATCGTATAACTTGCAGAATGATGCTGTTGAAGAATACATCCAACTCACCAAGCCCCATTTGGATCAGAATTGTTTTCAAAATCATTGTTCCTATTATGTAGAGCATGACCTATTGACTCCATTTATAGTGAAACTTTTCATGGGTAGATTTGAGATGGATGCTAGAAGAGAACTGAGTTACTTTTCTAGGAAATGTCCTTTCAACCCCAACAGCAGGTGTAGGAGTGAAAAATTCAAGTACAAAAATGAAAAGAACAACAGTTGTTATTTTTAGATGTATCGGTCATGAAGAACAAAACAGAATGGCATATAATCTGATACGGTCAGGTATATTCCTAACGACTCTTCATCATTGTCCACAACATAAAATGGCATCACTGCAATGCAATTTCTCATCCATAGGCTCATAAAAATGTCCTCGAAAAGAGATAAGTGTGACAATGAGAAGTGATTGAGAGAGAGTAGATGAGTGCATTAGAAAATGCAATTTTGGGGCAAGCATAGTGAATTTTCAACTTTTCTAATTGATGAGAGTTATACTTTTATAAGTTTATGGTAATTCCATATGAACCTCATTACACTTGGAAATTTGAAAATATTTTCAAAAAATATGAAATCAGTTGTCGAACTCAATAACAAATTACTATTTGATAACAATTTTTTCACAGCTACAGTACAGCATCAACAGCATTCAAAAAAACTACAGCCAGAATCAATTTGAACAAAAAATACCCTGTGCCCTGTGGGAGACAAATTTCTTGAACTCCTAATTTTCTCTTTCTATTTGAGGCTTGTGGGATCAAAACCCGCTGAATCCAATTCTGATCAGCAGAACGTTACTTATAATAAAAATATTCACTGGTGTGAACAGCTATTTTGTTGCAGAACCCATCTAATCCATAATGAAATACAATTATTGAAAAATGCAGTTCCAAACTTCAAATCCAACAACTTGCCTTGTATTGTGTCCATAAGTTAGTTGAAGATTTTTTTTGCTTTTCCTATGAATTTAATGAGAGTGGATTATGCTTTTTCTGATATTAAGAACACGTCAACATTATTCGTAAACTCGAAATAACGCATTTTGTTGTTTTGCTATTATACTGCTTCTGTATATATTATATTATTGCTGCTGAGTTATTGAGGTCATTATATCTTTTAAAAAAATTTAATTTTTGGCAATTTAAAAAACTAAAATAAGACTCCTCTTACATCGATTGAAAGCAACAAAAAATTTTGTGAAAAACACATTACAGTCATCCCATAAGACTCATCAATCATATGTATAAGCGTAAAAAAGTAGATTTGACTTAATCAACAATTGTCTTGCCCTCTACACTTGTCAATATCGATTCGCAATATTTTCAAATTGTGAAAGGTGGTTGAATAAAAAAAACTACGCAGAATATATTCATCCAACACAAGATGATTTTCAAAAAGGTGTATGTACTCTCTGAAGAGTTTCTCATATTCATTTCAGAGGATACCTCTTGAAATCCATCTTGTAATTTAGAAGCTGTTGATACCCTATTATTCCATTGTTTGCAAGCCATTTATGCAAATTTTTTTCTCCGCTATAATAGCCAATTATAAACACATCGTCTTTCCCTCGGCGTTACATAAATATTGATATACCACTTGTTCGCCAGACCTGCTTTTCGGGCCCCTTTCACAACCACCATCCGTAACCACAGCTCGTTCATATATCACGTGCTAATAAATTATGAATTGAACGGACGAGTCTTATTTATATTGGATAAACAGATGTGGTTTCGGGGAGGTTAGTGAAGCGGATAATGTTTGGTTTTTGTGCCATACCACAATGTCAATGACAATAAATGTTTTTTCTTGGTTTGATTGAATGAACACGGTTTTTGTGATTCTACGGGAAAAATGTTGATTCTTTTTTTAAGTTGAGGGTTTTTGAATCTTCGACAATTGAGATTTGGTTTGGAATTTGTATCTTCAAGTGTAGAGAGAAAGTTTCCAGTTCTCCTCTAAGAGTTGTTGCCTTATGTTTCGGCTGGATATGTTGAGTAATGAATTTGGTACCATCTAAAATATTCTCAAATTTGCTTACCGATAATATGAATGATTATATTGGATTATATTCAGTGATATCACAAATAAACGGATATATTCATTTTCCATGTATTTATGATTGCTAATCAAAAATCCTGAAACAAAGTAAATTTTTATGCATTTATGAAAATACATTTTCTTAATGAAATTATTCAACTGACCCTTTAACCCCTAGGGGCGGTAATAGCTACCTCTGTTGGAATTTTAAATCTGTCATGACTGAATATTCTATTAGTTATTTTGTTGTCAAAAAAGTAACATCTTTTTGTGACATCCATATAAAAGTCGATTACATCAGGATCCCAATGAGGATGATCCTGATCCTAGATTAGAATTTACGAAGAGATTCCAACGGATTCCGATGGTTCCCAAATATATTCTTTTCTCCGATGAGTCACGTAAACCCTACATGGAACGTTGAACATAAAAATTGTCGGTATCGTATTATCAAAATCACCGCAGAGATGTCAAGCCACGGAACGGTGCCCATCTCGAGCACATGATTCAGACTGTAATTATTGCAAATATGGTTAATCATCTGATCAATTTAGGCAATTGAAATAACGAAAATTCCGACAGAGACAAATTTTGGTAAACCCTCGGATTCACCATAAAAAATAAAAATTTAAAAGTCCCCATCAATCCCATGTGTGCTAAGAAAATTATTCGGAGTAAAATGTCATAATTTCAGGTTATTTGGGTTTTTCTCAAAAAGAGGGGAAATTTTTCATAAAATAACTTCAGACCAAAGTTCTAGATCTCAAAATTCTCTGAGAAATGGAGCCCATAATTAATCAGTGTGGAAAAAGTGTACATTTTTGGGAAACCCTCGGAATCTTTCGGAGAAGAAAATTGATACTGAAATATCAAATCTCTTGATCCCTACAAGTTCTAATATTTACATCAAAGGTTCCAATTTCATCATTCATTATTATTCATATTGATGATTTTTTTATCATCGCAAATATCTCATGACCAGTGTCTTCTTAAAGAGGAAAAAATTGACCAGAGTTATATGAAAAATATAACACCCTTCAGGGTAGGATTGATTAAAATTCAACATTCTATATCGAAATGAATGTTCATAATTTTTTGTCAGTAAGATCACTGAAGAATGGGGTTCACTATTGTTTCATTCTTTGATGTGATCCAATTATCATAATTTCGATATATGAAACATTGCCTTCACAAAAATCTAATAATTCACAGGCAGAGGTCTCATCAATGACACTCAGAATTCGTGGAAACTATGATTCAGAATCTTCTGTTTCTATGGAACAAAAATCTGCATCCTAATTAGCAGATGATGTTTACCGCAAGGAATGTCTTATTAGATTTGATAAATTTTTTAAAAACGAACAAAACGCATAGCTAAGGTATCAAAGCTATTGGACGTTGACGAGCCTCTTGATTATCGAGTTTATGTTTTTTTCAATGGAACGCGATCCAGAAATAATTTGGTCTATTGGACTGATTAGTTGATTACTGAACACACTTCTTGGATATAGCTAAACAGATAGACAGGAAGAAGTAGAATGGGCTTCCTAAGGCCTGAGTGCGGTAGAGCTGAAAAAGATTCCCTTTCTCCTATTCAAAAATACAGAGATACCAACGGTTACGAAGGAATTTGAAGGATGAAAAAATGCGCTGTTTGAACGTCATTATTTCGTGGTGGATAAATTCACCATTGTAATCGACCATCAATCATTCATGGCAAAATTTCAATATGATCACCTAGGAATCGACAAATTTGTAATCGTATTCTGAATCATTCCAAAGGAATTATTTTCGGTCATAATTGCACGAGTGCATAAAAATTACCGATAATTTTGCAAGAAAGCCTGATATCTAAAAATTGCATTAGTTTATTTTCATATTTTGGCGAAAGTGCCTGAATCCGAAGGACGAGGGCTCTTGAATGCAAAATTATCTCGTCATTTTTATGCACGAATATAATTCATTGGAATATTTCACAAATAAATAAATTCTCAAGGAAATGTCATTTTTTGTTCATTTGAACTTTCCCCTATAGATTGTATGGAGTACTCACCAAAACGCGAAATGTTTTTCTATTTTTCATTTCATTTATTTGTGTTGTTTACTGACGTCTAGCGATACGGTTTCAAATGTGTTGTTATGGTGACTTGATACAATGCAATTACCGCTGTAAGTTTTCGATAATTGCATTGCTCTTATGGGACATTTTATATATGTGGGAAATATTCAGTTCAGTTATGATATAATGTTTAGCAGATAACTTATATTGGATGAAAACCTTTCTCTTTGAATTTCTTTATAGAAAAAAAACTATCCCAATTTCCCATCGACTCTGTATTCGCTTGAACCACATTCGCGGATAATAACAATCCTAATTGGATCGCCTACCAAGTCGATTTCGTTAATTGGACTGTTGCGCTGAGTTTGACGTAACCGGATCGTTACGACGAACAAATTGTATTCGAAATGTCGTGTCGTCGACGATGTCGTCGATTAAGGTATTTACTATGTACCTTTTTGTGAGAGTAACTATAACAGACACGGAATAGATACGAGAGCAGATAGATTGCGAGGCACGCTCTATTTCGTGAACACCATAGGCGTTCGGACGTGAAGATCTGGTTGACTTTTACCGATATTCCTCTTATGGATCATACCAAAATCAAAAATCCTTGAAATATATGTGAATATTTCCCTCATATATAAAATGTCCCATAAGAGCAACGCAATTATCGAAAACTTACAGCGGTAATTGCATTGTATGAAGTCACCATAACAACACATTTGAAACCGTATCGCTAGACGTCGGTAAACACCACAAATAAATGTCAGATAGACTTCAAAAATAGAAAAACATTTCGCGTCTTGGTGAGTGCTCCATACAATCTATAGAGGAAAGTATGAATGAACAAAGAATAACATTTCCTTGAGAATTTCTTTATTCGTGAAATATTCCAATGAATTACATTCGTGCATAAAAATGACCAGATAATTTTGCATTCAAGCGTGATATCTTATACAAATTGCATTCGGTTATTTTCATATTTTGCAAAAGAGTCCTCGTCCTTCGGACTCGGGCATTTTCGCCAAAATATGAAAATAACCTCTTGCAATTTTTAGATATCACGCTTTCTTGCAAAGATTTCGGTAATTCGATTGCGATTATAACCGAAAACAGACAATAGCATCATCAAGTATCGCTTCGTATCATCGAACATTAGGTAATACATCATAATGCTATTATTTCATGATATGATCTCAACGTATCGTCAGTTCGTTAGTCTTGCATGAAAAGATGGAAATGTAACAATCAAGGAAACAATTCATAGAAAATCATGATTCTGTAGATTATCAGAAGGTAACGCGTCATGAAACGCAAATTTGAGCATAATGCTACCTATAAAAATACGTACTGTATTCATAAGTACCCAATCATAATACCAGAAGATGTAATAATCCTTTAGAATGGTATAAGAAAGAATGACATCACAGTTCTCTAATCAACGACGCAATTGAATAAAATCTATTTCTGATATTATGAATTGTCTCAATACATCGTGACTTTTTCATCAGAAGATGGAAATGTAATATTTCAAAGAAAACAACATTCCGACATGGTGCTGCAGATCATAATAGGTACTTCCTCATGAATCATAAGAAATTATGCATATCTGATCTTAATGCTAAATGATTGATACGAAACTCCATCATAATGAACGAGGCAGAATACATACTGATTCCATTACCTATACTTCAATATAAAATGTGTACTCCATAATAATACTTAATACGATACATGTACTGGTATGTACCCAATCATAAAGCCGCAAGATGTAATACTTACTCCATCATATAATGAACTGCACACAATCCGTTACAATGCTATTAGACAGAATGGCATATCATAGTTCATTCACCAACTTTGTAATTGAATACAATCTAGACCTTGTTATGAATTTTCTCAATATATCATGACTTTTGCATCGAAAGATGGAAATGCAGCAAAATTCCGTCATAATGCTCATGGTAATTCATCATTGAGAACAAGGAATAATCCACATTTGATCATAATGAACTGGAAGAAAAAACTACAAGACAGATTAAGTAATTCAACCATGATACTACAAGACAAAATAACTACTCGAATGTAATGCTGCACGATGAAATACGTAATATATTTATCGTGTCACAGAGTATAACGTACCCAACAATAATGTCACGAGATGTAATATGTTCTCCTTCATGGTTCTCGGTAATGTAGAAGCAAGCACTCTTGCCTGTCAAGCGAAAGACCGCGGTTCAATCCCCCGCCATCGTGCTGGGATCCACACATTTAAAGTTAAGGCCTCGTTAATCAATTGCCCGCAGAAATTTCTACTGAGGGTTGACGTGTGTAAGGGAACGTCAGCTGGTTTTGAAGAAGAAAAAAAAAAAAAAACAATTTCAAACCATTGAAAATGTTATATGATGGAATACATACTCCCTTACGGTGCTATAGAACAGAATGAACCAAACATAATTTACCAACGGTTTAAGTTATTGATACAATCTACACTTCATGTTGCGAAATGAAACAAAATGTTCTGTCGAGGAATATTTCTCACCTATATGAAAAAAAATGAAATACAACACTTCGATGGAAGTAGACCATATGTTACTCCATTTCGAACAGCTCTCCTACCTACATAGCGCGACGGGCGCTGATTCACATAGAAAGTATACTTTTCTTGCTCGATTTTTGTACCAAGCACACAAACTTGATTCGGACCATATTTATATTTACTCAAGGGTCTTTCACGAAAAAGCAGCTTCCACAGGAAATATTTCATATCAATCTCTTTCAATGAACTGTGAATGAAAAAATACTATATTCTACGCCTATGGATGAAAAAATTAATTGAAATTCATTCCCATATACACCTCGATAAAAATGTTCTATTTATTCAGGTTTCAACAAGAATTAATGTTTTAATTGGCATAGTGAAAACAGTAAAAAATTCACGCGATACATGATTCTTAGAGAAACTTCAGTTATCCTGTTTGCAGATTGGCCAATGATACAGTTTTCACCTTTTTCAAAGCAGGATATCTGAATTCACAATCGAATCGTGTTCTTCAGAAAAGTGATCAGGTTTTTGTAGAGAGAAGAAATTTCGAAAGTTCAGATTCCTTAAACGGTCTCTTTTCGCGATATACTTTTTGAATTATGTTGGTTGGTTAGTGATGAGAGTAAACAAATTTATTTGGGTCCGATTTGAAAACCCATAAGTATACAAAATTTATATTATTCAGTTTGTATACCTGGGAACAACACATTTTTGTCGCCTTTTCCTCATCAGTTAATTTTTTTAGTACCACGATATGAAAGTGAATACATGTTTTTGACAAAAAATAATCTAAATTTTGTGAAAACACTTTGCCAACTTTTTGGTACTTTACCGACTCCGTCTTCTCCTTTCATTCGAAACGTCGATTTCATGACGTGATGAAGTTTTAATTTTTTTTGGTTAATAATAACAAACAATCATGGATGCAGATCGCTCAGTGAGCCGTAAAAAGTATTTGGTGCCAAGTTGCCGCAACTCTAGGAACCGAAATCCAAAGTTGTCTTTCCACACATTTCCAAAGATAAATACATCTTTGGTGGGAAACATTACGGAAAGTGGATTGAAAGAGAAAATGGACAGGTACAAGGCTTGGAAAATTAAACTGAAACTGCATAATTCACCACCTAGAGCGGCTTCGCAGTGTGTTACTTGCATTTCAAGAGAGATGATTTCTTGTTACCTGGTGAGTCTGTTTGTCTATTTTTAGGCGAAGTTATGGCGCATTTCATCATCCATGTAATAAAAGCCTCTTTGGTTCACTAACACTACACTATTTAGAAACACAATGCTTCTATGTTCACCTCCAATGAATAGTATTGTGCGGCTATTCAAAGCATCATGAACACAGTTATATTAACCTTCACAAGAAAAATTTCGTACAATGAAAATATAGCAAAAAAAACACCAAAATCTTGTCTAGCGGGGGCAACTGATGACTGGATTTCAGTTTGGTGCGTTATTTCACAAATGTAAACAAGGTAACTATTTCAAAATAGTGGATAAAGTTTAACCACCACCAGCGCCCTCATCGGTCGATATTCTTCCCTATAGCCAAACTTCGATAATGATAACAAAATGTCTGATACCAGCGATATGGGAGGATCTCTTCGACACCTTCACCGACAGAAATACAGAATGATTAAATTTTTCATTTGACGAATGCATGATTTATGTCTTTATTTTTTCAATCAATTTTTCTGACCTCTCCGTAGGCGAGCGGTCTAAAGCGCTGAGATTATATTAGCTAGTTGGACAGTTGGAAGAGAAATGGGTTCGATTCCGGCCTCGAGTAATTTTTTTTTTATTTTTGATCTTCTTTTCATTTCTCATAGTTTTATTTCTTGAAGTAATACCATTAATTACAATTTTGTAGAATTTTTTATAATGATCGTTGCATAAGATACTAATATATAGTCAACTGAAATGATATGTAATATTTGAATAATTATGTTATCATTTTCTCTGGTGTGTGTCATTACCATATTAATTTCTTTTGTACAAAATTTGGAAGTCCTCAAATATGAATTTTTGGATTACTGTTTGAATTATTCAAAATTAAAACTACTGAATATAGGATGAGGTAAAGGGTTCGTGTAATAACGTACTCATATTCTATCGATAGACCTACATTGGATACATCAGATACATCCAACGATTTCAAACAACTTGGGTATACAACTCATAGTACATTTTTTATATTCTGAATTTTGTATGAGTATATCCTCTGGAACTATTCTCCTGTAATATTATTATGTTTCAGCGGGCCCATTCAAGTGAAGTCCGATTGTAAGCAATGCTTCTCACTAATACTGGTCCATTTCTTTTATTGCAACATTTACCCATTACAACGAAATAATTAGAAAGTGTTATGTTGGCTGGAACATAGGAAACGATTGAATTTTGAAATGGAAAGAACATATGCTGCTTGCTATACCATATTATCGCTTTGTTACGGAAGTAAACGTTTTCTCGAACACGGTGATTACGTAAGGCGTTGAGTGCTTCGTTCTCAAGTTATTCTTTAATTGAACATCTCGGTTGGTATTGCATGCTCTCTGATTTTGTCCGAAGAATATTACGTTTGTTGTTGTTTTGGAATCTATTTACTGATTTTCACTCGATATCAAGAGACAGAAACATTCGAAACAGACACCTAAGTCTATTTTGAAAATCTACCAAAGGAAACATAGCAACATAAATTGTCTGATATTAAATTCATGAGGGATCGATAAAAAATTTTTTTTCTAAAATATTATAAACAAATGTGATGTTAGAATACCAGCTTTAAAAACATCAGTCAATGACTGTTGCGCTATGTAAATACTTCCTATATTCAGCACTTTTATCCCAAAATTGTATACTTTGTCCTGTGATTTGGTCCAGTGCCTGTTTGAACAACTACGTTTTTTAACATTCATTCAACAATAATATCACAGTTTCCTGAACGATTCTCGCTGACGTTGAGTTTACAAAACTGAGACACGTGTTTCGCTATACAATAGCTCTCTCAAGCAAAATACATGAATAACTATACAATAATACGCTATTTGAATCCTCAACGTCCTTTGTAATAAAATGACCGACGTTCTCTGTAATAACTGTATTGCAAGAATAAATCGCAAATACGATTTTGCGGTCAATCGTGTGAAATTGTTGAAGATCCCTCTATCTGATGAATTATGTTGAGGAACTCAATATAATGGAACAGTTTTCAATTGATAATGGCTATGAGAGTCATTTAATAGAATCACTTTCGATGAAGAAAGTGTATGGTCAGGTCCTCAAGTTGGTGTATCCAGTAGTCAATACTGAGCCAAGTAATTATAGAACCTTTACGTATTCAGGCCGATCAAGCGTGAAAATTCCAAGGTTCCTGAAAATTAAAGAGATTGATACGACATTTCGTAGAATAATGAGTTGGGATATACATTTAAAATAATAAGGAGTGCCTGAACTGGCATGGGGGGACATGTCCGATATTTTATATAGATCAAACGAGAAGATCATTCAACAAACGTGTAAGGGAACATAGAACTAGTTTTCAAAACGGAAAAAATTAATTATACTTCTCACCTCATTACAGAGGGTAAAGAGTTCAACCATGATTTCAAAACACAGCATTTTGAACAAAGGATGGAAACTCAACCCCCTATAAAGTTTGGGAATTAATGGAGGTGAATATTGAAAATTTTTATTGATTGATCAGATTGAAATAAATAACTCACCGTTGTAGAATATGTTTTCGAAAAATTGATTAATCTAGCTCATACCTAGAAAAAACCACACTGTAATCAACCAATAATTGGGGTTCCAAACATTACTAGGACCAGTGAATATCGGACATTGTTACAGAGAACGTCAGACCCACCCTCTAGTGCGGAAAATCTTTCTTTCCGGAAAAAAGGTTTGTCCGCACTAGTTCGAAAAAGTGACTCAACACTAAAATGAGTGCGAAAAAGGGGAATTTTTCGTACGCTAGTACAACAAAATATCATTACCGGATGAACAGTTATCAAAAAAATCAAGAACATTTAAATACATCCGAAGAAATGTATCTTTTCTGAAACTTGTGAAGTTGGAGAGAAATTATAAGTATTTAAAAAATTTTCACGAAATGTCATGTATTATAATCCAAAGAAAAAAAAAAGAAAAATAAAAATAAAACCTTGAAAATGGAGAATTGTCAAACAAAATCCATGATTGAATCATGAGAATTGAAAAACAAGACGATATTTCGTAATAATCATATCAAGGTGATAAGTGAAGATTGCGAAAGATTGTTGATACTAGCAATTGTCAACAACTTTTCAACAAAATATTGACCATAAAATAATATTACAATTTGTGAGAGTACTGATTGTGAGATATTGTTGAAAAAGTACTATAAATCGTCATTTGAAAAATAATAGTGTTTTATTTCATTCTCATGTTAGGAGTCATGGGACCACTAACTTTCAAAAAACTCAGATACAGCCTCATATTAGTTAAAACACAATTTGATGAATAATTTCTGAACCTTCTTCTGGTTCAGTTCTATCTCATTTCTTTATATTCCTTAATTTCAGTTATTTTATAATATTCGAAAAGTTTTTTCTACATATCCCCAAGAGTCGACCGATAACAATGAAAGTTACAAGTACTACTCCTCAACAACATTGCCAACTACGTTCGCAGAAACGTATCTCGATCTCTTCAAGATTAACTTCGTTTGAACAATTTACCAAACTTCAGTCAATACTGAGACATGCAAAGATCGACATGCACACGAATTCGCAGAATCCGAACTACAGGTGAGAGATTCCCGATTTGTTCACCTGACATTTGCGTCAAATTATACATAAACGGTGGAAAATGATCCTGACTTCTGAAAGAGTGTGCGGTCTTCCTGCCTGCCTTCCACGAGATAGAATAATCTTACGTTTCATCTCCATGAATATACTTTAGGAATAATGACTTGCGCCACCCCAGGCCCTGTTTTCAATAATTTTTTGGTGTCCCCGACTGGGAAAAAATCGTTGGGTACTTTTAATATTAATAATATTCGCAAGTTTCAATGTTATCTCATTGATTGTCTCGTGCCCTCTGGTTCCTTAGATATTCCAAAAATTACTATAATAACATATTTTTTGTGTTTCTCAAAGTGCGCCCTGCATTCAACACGTGAATGGGTGAACAGAGGCGTACGCGCCTTTTTCACCAGGAATATGAATAGTGGTGTGCCTCAGGGAACCGTGCTAGGTCCATTTCCATATAGCACAATATCCTATGGGCATCCAATTTGAGTTAATTACAGATTCGACTATGCTTGGACTTGAAAGGGAAATCCACAAGATATTCATCGGTGAACCTAAAAAGGATATTCTCATATATCCTATGGATATCCATAAGATATGCAAACTGTTTGGATGTTGTTGTTTTCTTGCTGCTAGCTCAAGAATTTCCATAGGACGATCGTTAGATATCCATGCTGGATATACGGAGGATGCTCAATTTATGCATTGAATGTATTTGATGGATGTCGGAATATCCAGGGACTAACTATAAGATATCCCTAACGTTCATGGGATATACATAAAACATCTATTGATATATCTTCCGTATACATTGTCAGTTGTTGGTTTTCGCCATTTGTCAAAGGAGGTGGTGTGTCAACATTATTCGCATAACAAAATTATGTATAAATGAACGTTTCCTGATCTGAAAGTTTTTTATATTATTATGTTTGGTCGGACTACAATATTTCTTCGATGTTGAAGTGTATCCTCATACATCCAGATTTCGCATTATATTAGCGGAATTTTCAAATATTACTCCTGTGTAGTTATTTCCTTATACTCACACTAAATCTGAATTTTCTTAGAAGTTTATGGTACGAGTATTTTAACAGAATTTCCTGAAAAAAATTGGAAATTTGGATGGAATGAACTATGATATTATAGACCTTAGCAAAGCACATACTATGGATGTTCCAGAAGGATATTCTAAGGATATTCCTGGAGGTTATCTTACTGATGTCCAACTGTGTCTCCCCTGGACATTCAATCAATATCCATAGAATTCATTTCGAACATAAACAGATATTTTCCGTATATCCACTGGATGTCCTTGTGTCATCTGGGTAATTTTTTATTGTATTACCCACCGGAGAACGAAGAACTCATCAAAAACGGTTCATTGCCTCAAAATGAGAAACTATCAGAGTGTTAATCATTGAAGGGGTTGGAACATAATTATCTATTTGAATTCATGTGGTTGACGAGAAAGTAAAAATATTCGATACAGTACGTTGTCCATAATGGACAAATAAAATATAGGAATTTTTACAATAAGCACTCTACAAATAATATTCAACTTATAAGATAAAATTAATGACTCGAAAAGAACCAAGACACTTGAATCCCTTGCCTTGTTGGTGGTGGAATCCTGAAAAATCTAATTGCCGAAACGCTCTGGGGCGTCTTACCGATTACCAGATAGCGCATTTGTTATTCTAACTTTAGGAAAACCCAGAAAACCCACAGTGCTACCGATTCGGTTGGTGTCCTACCTTGAGGTCCCACCTTATGAATTAAAGTAATTCTTATCCTCAAAAATATTTGGTAATAGTTTAATTAATAATTATTTCATCCTCCTAAAGTTCTCTCGATAGACAAGAGCCGCCAATGTACAAGCGCCATAGGCCTTCTTCGCACGAAAATCTTACCAATTAGGCGATTGCGCCAAATTACACAGATAATGCGATATCTAAACAGCGTTATTAGTACCTCACTTCGTCGTAATTCCGTAGGTGTAAACTGAAAATTATCATGTTACTGTTAATTGTTATGTTTTACTCTCGGGCAGCTGTCTTCATTTGCTGACGGTGGTAGTTTGCGAAAAATATCACGTCCATCTGAATCAATGAGAAATATTACAGCTGCTCGGTCAGAATGCAAATGTTTGCCCGTAATAGTTTGAATATATTCCATTGATTGATGCTCCTATAAACTGCGGACATTGATAGTTACTCGTTTTCAGGGAATGATTCAAGAATTTGTTGAAGTTTTTGGGGAGAGGGGTGTTCAATATAATCGAAAGATTCAAAAACCTGGCTACCCCTCTTGCAAGACAAAATGTCTAATCTTTAACATTTTGTCAATAACGAATAAAAAAAAACGAGTTTGTGAACAAATTTTGAAAACGGAAACTAATTCAGAGAGAAAGACAATGGAATTGTACCGGGTATTTTTAATTTCTGATCAAGCTTTCAAACTTCAATTGGTTCTTCTTCAGGAACGCTACATAATTGGACATTATTTGAGATATAGAATACAATATTCAGTGGATCTACTTACAAACTGTTGCTGCTGAAACATCCTTTTTGAAATCAAAATTACAAATGCAGTGAAAACTAAATATGATATAAATAGGTAAAAAGATTTTCACGTCGAAATAAATACTAAAAATTAAGTTGAATTATTTTTGGTGACAATAAAAAATTATGACTGACACTGATAGTAGACATACTGATATAAACATTGTAAATATTTGATCTACAGTAACAAATTACAATTGAACACAAATTATTGGTACTTATATAGGTTATTTATAAATTATTATTGGATGGGTTGAAGTGTGTTTTTTCAATCTAAATTCAGCAAGTAGGCATATATGACGTTTAGATCTTGAGTTGACGCAATTAGAGTCTTTGTGGATATTTATCATTTCTAAAAACCTCTTTCGTGAATCATTCACAGAATCTAATACTGGGACATTATTACGATTGCTGGTGTACAAACATCTTCATTTATTCGTATGTCCTTTTTGTTAGCTGTAATTCTATCTTTTAGTAGTCTGCTAGTCTGTCCAATATAGTTCATATCACAACTACAACATGAATACAGTAAACCATATGGATTTGTATGAAACCTAATTTCTGCCCTTGATTTGACTGAGGATTTGTTTAATGATTTATGTATATTTGAGTGAAGTTTGCTTATCAAGATTGTGTTTGAGAATTTTTTGCGGCTGAGATGATGAATTATTGATGAGTGGAATGGACAAGTAGTGTATCCAATTTCTAAGAGGTGTTTCAGGGATTTCAGGAATTTCAGGTTGATTCATATGTGAGACAGTAGTTATGGATGATCTGTTGAAAATCTAGCTATCGAGTAAAGAATTCGGATAATCATTATTGACAAATTTGTATCAATTTTTTCAACTTTGGTTCTATTAGGAGGGGTGAGTTGTTTTGAATACTCAATTTTTCATCGTTAGAACTAAATTGATTTTTTGTTGTTTTGGAAGGAAGGATTTGAAGTGTAGGAATCTACGTGGAAAACCTGGTTTGGTATATCAAATGGTGATAATTGCATTATCGATTCTTCTGATGAGTTTGGTATCTAAAAAAGGTATACTGTATTCATTTTCTTCTTTTTCTATTGTAAATCGTAGTAGAGGGTCGTAACTATTGAAAATAGTGTTTCTTCTATACCATCATATGGAACACTAAGAATAATGTCAGGAATTCCAAAATGTCGACAATATTTATTGTCATCTTCAGGAAAAGAGTGTCCATGAGGTTGAATGCATAAAAGTTGTGAAAAATTCAAAAAACGATGTCATATGTCACTCAATTATGAAAATATTTATTACTCAAAACCAAACATTTAGGAGTCAACATTGACACAGATTAAAATTATACTGATGAATTGATTCAAAGTTTGATACGATTGTATGGGTGTTTTAAATATCTAACAACTTTTATGCATTCAACCTCATGGACACTCTTTTCCTGAAGATGACAATATATATAGTCGAAATATTGGAAGTCATCTTATAAGAATATACATCCTGCATACTGTTACCCAGTGTATATATATATATATATATATATATATATATACTCAAGATGTTGTTGACTAATTGAACCACCCAAAAAACTGTTTTGAAATTATCGCAGCAACTTTACGGGGTAGATCAAAAATGTACCTTTCTAGTGTAAACTTATTGATTTTAATATTTTTTATTATTTGTTTCAGATCTCTTCCTTTTTCTCAGAAAAGCCATAATAGCCTTCGATATCAATAATTATCTGCTTCAGTTAGTTACCTTCTTTCGAAAACGGTATTTTTTGGTGGTGTTATGCTATCTATTCCCAGTAAAAGTTTCAGGAAAATACCTATTTGTCAAACAAATTGAAAAATGTTACACCTGCATCTTTAAAATGCGAATGTTCACCCGAAAATAATTCGAAAACATTTTTCATAGCTCCTCCTTGTCGTACCCAATCAAATGGGAATTAATCTCGAAAATTGAATCATTAGGGCCACAGAGAGACTCGACTTTTGGGTCGTCAATTTTATTTGAAATTTACACCTGCGATATATGAAACTCGGTATTGAGCAGTAAAAATTTTACGATTATGGAATAGGTTTGTTAGTCTTGTCGTTTTTTATGTTATCGTCGGTGTTATCTCGAAAAAGCGCTACTAGAATTAAAAGCTGAGAATGTTTTCGCAATAAATATACCATACATATGAAAATATATTACTTCTAAGTAGGCGGGTATCTGACGTATAAACTGAGTGAGATAAAATCCATCCAATCTTGATAAGCAGGACCCGAATATCGAGTAAAAAGGAAATTGATTCTATACGTTTTTTCAATAGTCATTTTTTTCACGACTGTATGATAGCATGCTGATCACGTATATTATCTGTTTTTCGAGGTGGTGAAAATAATAGTCATTGAAGCGAGTAGTATACTCTACTTTATCCACGACTCATTATTTATCATAATTAAATGATTCTTCAGTTTCATTCATCCCAATATAAATATAGAAACACTACCTACGCGTTTGACAGTGACACTTTGGAGTTTGGTTATATCGTTTCCATGATAATATTCAATTCGAGATATTTTGTGATAGGACTACAAGAGGGAATAAAGACTATTACTATTAATCCCTGGCCATTATTCCCTAAGGAAATAATATAGGGTATTATAATGGAGAAATCATAAGTATAATACTTACATTATGTATTATGGTCGGTTCATACACCACACTTTTACTTTTATTTTATCTTTTACTTTGACTTTGAGAAAGTTGTCACAATGTAAATCAATCGAGGCGTTCATACACGGCACTTTTACTTTTACTTTCAGTTTAAGGATGAGTACTTTTACTTTAGAATGAGATAATTTCAGGGACTGCATGCGTGCATGTGAAGTCATCACAGCAAGCAGTGCCACCAACATTATAAGGAAACGTAGCCCTGTTCTTCTTCTGAATATTTTACAGAAATGATATAAAAAGGGTGTTCTGTGAATTCAGATATAAACAAAATAGCAAATTGCAAATCAAAACAATGATGTAACCCACGATTACTTCTTGTTCTTCGTTTGTTTTTTATCACTGCGCATGCGTCCTGTTTACTTTAACACTGGTGTATGAACGGTCCAATTCCATTCTTGAGGTAAAAGTAAAAGATAAAGTAAAAGTAAAAGTGTGGTGTATGAACCGACCATTAGTCGAGAATGAATAGTATCAATGAATACTGAAAGACCATTTAGAGTTCAAAAGTTCGTTAGACCACGTTAGAAAGCTATATTTCTTTCTTTTTCTTTTCCAAATCAATATCTAGTGATTTTTAAAATAGACGTCACAAATATGGAAAAAAAACTATCTGTTCTCTTAATCGTTGTTTGAAAGTATGCTACAAATGAATTTAAGAAAAATGAACTTCCTCAAGCGGGATATAAATGCCGCTATAATTTCATTAATTTGTTGATTATACAGACACTAATACATCTATCGATATCTATTTGATTCAAGTTTCTTATGATTACTATACAACAAGCACATGAAATAGTATATTACATACTAAGGGGTAAAGTGAAACATTTCTCGCCAGAGAGGAAGTTTGTATACTATTTTCTTCACAATCATTCGAGTTAATTTCAAAATGAACAAGAAACGAATATTTGTTTGTGAAATTCCAATACATTTCGTGCTTCAAATAGATTGCAAATAGATAAATGTCATTATTGGTAAATATCATTTATCTACACCCTTACTCTAATAATACACTTATATGCTCACAATCCGTTTTATAGTGAAATCCATTACGATACAGATTTTTTATTACTATGCAGATTCTCAACCAATAGAAACCCATTATTTTTCAATCAAGCATGGTGTGCATGCTCTGCATTTGACGTTTTTCAAATCAAAATCGGTATAGGTATTGAATTTTTGAAGATTATAGCCAAACTTCGATAATAATAACAAAATGTCGAATACCAGCGATATGAGAGAATCACCTTCGACACCTCCACCGGCAGAAATATAGTTAGAATGATAAAAATTTGACAAATGTATGACTCATTTCTTATTTTTTCAATCAAGTTTTGTGAACTCTCCGTAGGCGAGCGGTGTAAGGCGCTGAGTTTATATTAGCTAGTTGGAAGAGACATGGGTTCGATTCCGGTCTCGAGTAAACTTTTTTTTTAATTTTTGATCTTCTCTTCATTTCTCATCGTTTGATTTCTCGAAGTAATACCATCAATTACAATTTTTTAGAATTTTCAAAGAAATGCGTTTGATTAGTATTATTGTGTGCAATACAAATATAGATATAATATTTGTAGTTCTTCACTATTTATTGGGTGTAGATGAAATAGCGTATGCAACTCTCATGTAATGGTAATTACATGATCGTTGCATAATATACTATTACCTACGTTGAGCTTGAAGATTCTATAATGTACCAGTATGAACATTCCCATCGAAAAATTATTTGGTGTTTACATTCTTCAGAATATTCCTTGTGGTTACAAAGGTAGTAGTCCATACTCAAATTGGAAGACCAATTTTATTGAAAAAAGGAAACACGAAGTCATCTCCACAACATATTTAATTCTTACAGGAACAATGTCCTAGTTAAGGCATGTATCGAACATATATATGTTCATCTTCAGTGAGGTTCAGCTTTTTTTTTGTACCTAACTGAAGATGAACATATATATGTTCGAAACATGTCTTAACTAGGACATTGTTCCTGTAAGAAGTAAATATGTTGTGGAGATGACTTCGTGTTTCCTTTTTTCAATATTCCTTGTGGTATTCACAAAGGTGATGTAAATAAATGACTACGAGACGCGTGATAATTGAGGATCACTTTTTGTTGCTTCGTATGTCCTATGTTTTTTGGATACGGAAAAAATGATTCAGAAGTGAAGTTCCTACATGCAGCTTTTGCGAAAGACAAATGAATAATATCGATTAGGAGAGTAAATGAGTTTTGATCAAATCGTGATGTTTTGAAATGAAACATCATGTCTTCCAAGTATTAGTTAACAGTCATTTTATGTTGCGAATGATTTATTTTCCCAGTGGAAGAAAGTTATGCTAGGAAAAGTAATTTCGAAGAATACGCCTCATCAAGCTGTCTGGAAACAGCTGTATTTCGATGAGTTTAATTGATATGAATCAAACGTGTCCAACCCTCTTTCGAAAACTTTCAGAAACTGTATTTGGATTCGAGAACAATTTTGAAAACGAAAATTGATTCTGTTTCTGGAACGTGTTTCGAGGGAGAAAGGTTAGTTCGATCTACAACATCTTATTTCGAGAAATGTATTGGGATCAATGTTTTTAGAGATGCTGAACAAGAATTTTTGGCATCTGAACAAGAATTTTTGGCATCTGAACAGGAATTTGCGTCTAAAATTTGAGAACAAAAGCGGATTTAGTTTCCCAAACGTTAACTATATAAGTATTTGCATATATAGTTCTTACTATTTTTTCGATAGGCAAAATTTGAGTTATACGAGAAGATGCTGACTAATTGGACTTGTTCTATCCAAGAAGAACTGTTTTTTAATAGACGCAGCAACTTTTCGGGGTAGATTGAAAATCTGCCCTTCTACACTTGTATAGATTTCAATATTCTTTCTTATTTTTCCAGATTGTGATAGGTTACAAACCCAGAAAACTACCGAACGAACGAAGGGGTGATTCTTTGAATAATTCTTGGACAAAATGTTCATATAAACATAGGTCTGGTATTGCTTCGTTTTCGAGATATAGGGTGTCAAAATAAAAAAAACTTTTTTCCTGAATCTTTTAATGATCATATAGACGATATTCTTGAAAATTGGCGGTGGTATTTAGGGTATTGAATGGCCATAACTAGATTGAGATCATTATGTCCAGTGGCGTCCCGGCAGGTACCTCAACCAATATTCTTGACCAAAAATGTGCCCCTCTGATCTTTTGCACTTCTGTATTTTCTTTCGCATTGAGCTACTGAAACTACAACTTTTCCATCTCCATCTTTTCTCTTGTATCTTGCTCTGTTTTTTTAGGAAAAAATAAAACTTTTTGCTTATCTTTGGAACAACAAAATAAAACTAGCAAACCATCAACAACAGTGGTGTACTTCCATGGACATGCAATAACAATCTTTTTGATTATGATTGAATAAATAACACAAGACGAAAGTCATTTTTAGAATTTTTTAGATTAACTGTTTCCTATAAAACAAAACCTTACCTACTAGTGCAGTGTTTTGGAGTAAAGGTGCCATGAAAGTTAAACCAATTATTCAAACAATCATTCCATTTCATTTCATCTTCTTGTTCTTCGGGATTGTGTATATAAACATCCTGTGAAAAATTATTTCAATTTTGTCGTTCCAAGGGCATGAAATACAGTGATTTTTATTTTTTTCAGTTTCAGTAGCTCATTGGGAAAAAATAAAAAAATTGCGAAAAATAGTGGTTGAGGTACCTTCCAGGACACCACTGGATATAATGATTTGAATCTATTTATGGTCAAATCAGCCCCCAATACCCTGAATACCACCTCCAAATCTC
Source organism: Zygogramma bicolorata (assembly GCA_032362365.1). Classification (NCBI taxonomy): domain Eukaryota; kingdom Metazoa; phylum Arthropoda; class Insecta; order Coleoptera; family Chrysomelidae; genus Zygogramma; species Zygogramma bicolorata. Next base: position 373,034 of record JAVJAQ010000307.1, read on the forward strand.
AGGAAAATCGGCTGAAGGATAATTGAGATATTCACGAAAAAACTTTTTTTCAATTTTGACACCCTGTATCTTGAAAACGAACCATTACCGGACCTATGTTTATGTGAAGTTTTTGTCATAGAATTACCCCTTTGAGTTCGGCCACGTACTTGAATAACACCGTGTATATTAATTATTGCTATTATTAGAATGCACTACCTACCTACTTTAGAAATCTAATAAAACCATGGGCTAATTTGCTAGACTGGTTTTGAAGATATAGCAGAAGATTTAATAATATTGCGTAACCGAAGGACGCGTCTTTCACAAAAAGCGCATGTCATGCGAGAGGTGTTTTATAATGATATTCCTTTTGCATTAGTATATTACCCACATAACATACATTCACTTTCATCTAATTCACTTTCCTTCATTCGATATTATATGCGCGATCTGGTTTCACGTACCTACTTACGAAGATTTATGCACGATCAAATTTAATCACCTTATGGTAATGAACCGATTTTCCGGGGCATCGCCAATTCGACTGGGTTCGGTGTTTTAGTAGCAGTAGTTGGATCTTTATTATTTACAAAAATAATTACCTACACAATAATGAGATTTTACCACGCACAATAAACCAACAAGTAATAAAACATATAATGAGAAAAATATAGAATGATGTAAAGTAAAAAATGTAAATATATAAAAACTATAGGTAGTACTAAATACACCAATTACACCAAAATTAAACCAAGTCAATTTAATTATTCACCATGTATTAATTGAAGAAACCCCAATAATTTATAATGATTGATAAAAACCCAAACAATAACATTCAAATCTTCATGTGTCTCAAAAGATTCTTTTTGGAATTCAGAATGTTGTTCGTATCTTATATACAAATTGGCAATTTTTTGTATTCATTCAATCCCCTAAAGCAGGGTTTACCAATCTATGAGTCGCGACCCACTGGTGGATCACAAGCGAATTTTTAGTAGGCCCCAAATACCAAAATGAATCAACATATACTGATACGAATATGAGATTCATTATACAAAAGTTCTCCTGGGGTTTGTGGATTGATTAATATAGTGAGCAAATAGTTTTTGAAAGCATATTCGCTGTCACCTAAAATTATAATAATCTGTAAAAAATTTCAAAACAAAATTTATCCTTCAATGTCATTATATATAATATAAGATATCAAGTATTTTGTTATTGAGGTTTCCCTATATTATAAATAAATATCACAGTTAGGTCAAAAACTCCTCACCAATCAAGACACTATTGGAAAATTCATTATTTTTATATCTAGCATGAATTCTGCTATTTATAAAAATGGTTAGATCATGTGAAGACCCAGGCCATCTTGATACAATATCTTTAACTTTAGGATTGAGGTCACCCACAATTTGCACATTAATAGAGTAGTAACTTTTCCGTTCATAAAAACCATGGGCTCCTCACCACCTTGAAACAAATACATGATGTTCATCAACTTTCATTCCGACCTACAAATCAAGTTGCGGAAGTATAAAAATAGTGGTTTTGATTTCTACATTTTTTGAACTGCCATGTAACTACTTGCAAATTTTTTACATCATCTCAAATGCAAGTATGATAAAAAATTAAAATATGCTGAGAACTCATTAATATTTACCTGGAGACTGGATTCTCACATGAGTACCAACTATTGTTCCTATAACCAGGGGAAAAGAATGTCGTTTATAAAATAAATTCTGAATTTCCACAATCTCTTGAACTTCGGGCATAAATATATAATTTGGAAGTAGCTGCGCTAATATTACTGAGACCTTTTGATGGGTCTTAATCCAGACAACTTGGAGATCCACTGTCCTAGAGAATAAACTCTTCATGCTCAACGCTGAATTTGACCTTGCTATATAGAAGTTGTTACCATTTCGAGAATCATGGTCATGGATCTCATAATTCATTATAACAAAACCTCTAAAATATTGAGGTTGTAATTCTTTGATTAGCTTCAAAATGAAATTCATAGACGTTTAGAAACTGGAAGCCATTTTAAGGCAGATATGTATGTGTCAGATATCACACATACAAACAATCTAGCCAACTGCCTGAACATCATTACAGCACTCGACAAAAAAATCATTATGTCATTCCGTTCATGTCCAAAAGCATTACACAGAGGTCCTACTCTTTTTTAGCACCTAAGCTATATAATACAATTCCAGTGAATTTAAAGAACATCGCCAACATAAACATCTTTAAAAGCCGCTTGAAGAAGTACTTATCACAATCTGGCAGAGCTATCACATCATGTTTTGAAAACTGATCCATTTCCTTTCCTTTCGTTCGACATAAACTAGAATCCCAAATTTTAACTGTATGACATTCATTCATATAAAAGCCATTTTATGTTACAATTATCTTTGATCTATATATTTATTACTGGGTGATATATGTATATGTGTGTGTTAGATATGTAAGTATGTAAAGTATGTGTATATGTCTGTATGTATTTTATCCCAATTGTTATTTTAATAAGTCCTAGATAAGTATTTTTTTTATATATATATATATTTTATTTTTCTCATACTCTTCATGCTGAAACAAGTGTTTTAACACTTATCGGCCCCTCACAGCTTTGTTCTACTATGATCCAATGTATATTACTTGATATTTTTCTTTTTCTATATGAACAAAGCTATTATTATTATTATTATTATTATTATCCAGCATATTTACTACAAGGACGTATCGGTGACATTTCAAAATAATTTGCATAATTACGACTTGTAACTCGAAATTGAGATGAAACAAATTGGACGTCCACTTTACGCTTCCGTAATTTCTTCTCCATTTTCCCTTCACAATTCGTTCTTCTCTCCACAAATTTTTTTACATCATCTCAAATGCAAGTATGATAAAAAATTAAAATATGCTGAGAACTCATTAATATTTACCTGGAGACTGGATTCTCACATGAGTACCAACTATTGTTCCTATAACCAGGGGAAAAGAATGTCGTTGATAAAATAAATTCCGAATTTCCACAATCTCTTGAACTTCGGGCATAAATATACATTTTGGAAGTAGCTGCGCTAATATTACTGAGACCTTTTGATGGGTCTTAATCCAGACAACTTGGAGATCCACTGTCCTAGAGAATAAACTCTTCATGCTCAACGCTGAATTTGACCTTGCTATATAGAAGTTGTTACCATTTCGAGAATCATGGTCATGGATCTCATAATTTATTATAACAAAACCTCTAAAATATTGAGGTTGTAATTCTTTGATCAGCTTCAAAATGAAATTCATAGACGTTTAGAAACTGGAAGCCATTTTAAGGCATCCAGCATATTTACTACAAGGACGTATCGGTGACATTTCAAAATAATTTGCATAATTACGACTTGTAACTCGAAATTGAGATGAAACAAATTGGACGTCCACTTTACGCTTCCGTAATTTCTTCTCCATTTTCCCTTCACAATTCGTTCTTCTCTCCACAATTTTTTTTACATCATCTCAAATGCAAGTATGATAAAAAATTAAAATATGCTGAGAACTCATTAATATTTACCTGGAGACTGGATTCTCACATGAGTACCAACTATTGTTCCTATAACCAGGGGAAAAGAATGTCGTTGATAAAATAAATTCTGAATTTCCACAATCTCTTGAACTTCGGGCATGAATATATAATTTGGAAGTAGCTGCGCTAATATTACTGAAACCTTTTGATGGGTCTTAATCCAGACAACTTGGAGATCCACTGTCCTAGAGAATAAACTCTTCATGCTCAACGCTGAATTTGACCTTGCTATATAGAAGTTGTTACCATTTCGAGAATCATGGTCATGGATCTCATAATTTATTATAACAAAACCTCTAAAATATTGAGGTTGTAATTCTTTGATCAGCTTCAAAATGAAATTCATAGACGTTTAGAAACTGGAAGCCATTTTAAGGCATCCAGCATATTTACTACAAGGACGTATCGGTGACATTTCAAAATAATTTGCATAATTACGACTTGTAACTCGAAATTGAGATGAAACAAATTGGACGTCCACTTTACGCTTCCTTAATTTCTTCTCCATTTCCCCTTCACAATTCGTTCTTCTCTCCACAAATTTTTTTACATCATCTCAAATGCAAGTATGATAAAAAATTAAAATGTGCTGAGAACTCATTAATATTCACCTGGAGACTGGATTCTCACATGAGTACCAACTATTGTTCCTATAACCAGGGGAAAAGAATGTCGTTGATAAAATAAATTCTGAATTTCCACAATCTCTTGAACTTCGGGCATAAATATATAATTTGGAAATAAACCATGACTGTGGGTTTGGTTATTCTAAACCTTTTAAAAAATGTTAAGTCATCCATATCTTCATATTGATTTGACCTATTATACAATTGGCGCGGAAAACCATTGTCAACTATTTCTAACACCTCTAAGTCACCATACAGGGAAATACCGTGTCGAAAGCCCGCACAGCTGCAGCGAAGTAGCATATCATAGCTCGCAGACAATATATCAATGAGCACAAGATATATTGAGGATATGCCGTCCTTCGGAGGGGACGTAAAGCCGTCGGTCCCGAGTCCATGGATGTTGGGCTCGTTAAAGATCCCTACCTCTGGTTGGAATACCAGAGGGTTCGGCAAAATTTCCGGTTGGGGGAAGTGTGCTCACCGGCGTCGGTGATTGGCCTTGGTAGCGGAAATAGGCCGACGTTAAATAAAGAATTGAAAAAAAAAAAACCTCTAAGTCATCATCTAATGCCTCCATATCCAATATATTTATATTTTCTTAACCTTTGAGAATTCAGTAATCAGTTGATTTCGGGTTATGTGTTTTGTAGGGAGGGGTTAAGTGCGAGCTAGGGAGCCTAGATAGTGCGAGCTAGGGAGCCTAGATTTAGAAATCTCCTACCGCATTTGGGACACCTAAACGCTTGAGCAAGTGAAAACTGGCATTCAGGAAGTACCTGTTGCTAGGTGTACCCCTGAAATGTTCTTGCGAATGGGCACAAATGCACTAAAAGTTACACGGGTTGAAGTTGATGTTAAAACCGTAATGGCGAAAGGTAGGAAACAATTTCACCCTTCCCATTGATACAACTTTTTGATGTAGTTATTCGATTGACTATCAAAAACTGTATTTGAACTTTGTTTTTTATTTAAAAAATATCTTTATTTATATTGGTAACGGTTAAATTTCCTAGAAGTGAGTCTTGAGTTTGGTAACTTTCAGAAGGGTTATAGTCCACACAACTTGGAGATCCACTGTCCTAGAGAAGCTCAACGCTGAATTTGACCTTGCTATATAGAAGTTGTTACCATTTCGAGAACCATGGTCATGGATCTCATAATTCATTATGACAAAATCTCTGAAATATTGAGGTTGCTTCAAAATGAAATTCATAGACGTTTAGAAACTGAAAGCCATTTTAGGGTATCCAGCATATTTACTACAAGGACGTATCGGTGACATTTCAAAATAATTTGCATAATTACGACTTGTAACTCGAAATCAAGATGAAACAAATTGGATGTCCACTTTACACTTTCGTAATTTCTTCTCCATTTTCCCTTCACAATTCGTTCTTCTCTCCAGAATCACATTCAGCATTCCTGATTTTAATTTGTTTTCGACTAGTCAGTCCTATGTACATCATGAACTACTTTAAATTTTCTAGAACAGCAAAGTAATTACAATTATTGCCTAGGAATTTTGCACTCTACGCGCATACCGTTAACTAGGTTGGCATCTTAAGGAGAAAAAAACAGTTTTCTGATACTGGTATCAGTTTTCTTCTTCTGAAAATGCTAACTGTGTTAGCGAAATGCTTCATATCTATGAAAAGTCCCAACTTTCATCACAAAAGTTCAACATTTATATGGATCCCAGAGGTTTAAAACACACAGACCCTTTCGATGATAGAGGAGAGGGTTCCGGAAAGTCAGTGAGGGCCAATAACTGACGGTCTGACACAGCGTCATTCCATAAATGTAGAATTATTTGTTGAACCACATTCAATCAAAGCCTCGCAGCATAGAACACTTCTACCGAGGCCGAATTGCCTTTAACTGACGGTCTGACACAGCGTCATTCAATAAATATAGAATTATTTGTTGAACCACATTCAATCAAAGCCTCGCAGCATAGAACACTTCTACCAAGGCCGCATCGCCTTTAGAAATGTTCTCTACAGATTTAGACGAAACGTGAGTCTCGAAAACCTGCAGACCATAGCTCAGAAACCCGAAAACACCTGACATTGCAGTTTGAACTCTGTCACTGAATAAGTCCTATTTTAGGATTTCAAGAACGTGTTAATCAACAGTATATCAATAAGTGTTACCTATTCAATTATATTATTCTTATATCATTTTTTTGTAATAGTATATTGCGTAACGAGAAGGATAAGTAGCCTATTACACTCGAGCGAACAATTGTGAGAGCGAGGCGTTAGCCGAGTGTAGCAATTCGCTAGTGCATGTAACTAGCCTTATCCTCGAGATGCGTATTTTTTCTGCTCCAACCAAGCTTGAGCGGTAGTTTCTGCTGGTGTAGCACAAATTTCTCTCGGTAGTGTAGAGGGTTAGCACATCCGTCTTCCAAGCTGCTGGGCAATCGCACGTTGAAAGGTAAGGCCTAGTTAATGCATTGCTCGCACAAGTTTCGACTTCTGAGGGTTGACGTTCGTCAGCTGGTTCACGGAACGAACAATCACTCATTTTCAATATCGACGAAACACTGAATGACAGCAAGAGGGTAAAACATTTGCTTGTTGATTCATGGATATAACTAGTTTCTGTACCAATCCACAAAATGTTGAACAATAAATTTCCTGAAAATATTATTTTATATCAAATATTTAATTTTATTTAATTTGAATTAAATTAGGAATCGTTTATAACTGGGTATTAAAATTGTTAACAATGGTTTGCAGTTACGTAATATAATATCATTTTATTGACCTGCCAAGAAACATACAGTATGTTTTTAAGAGGGAAACAGAAAATAACTGCACATATATAAGAATTCATAAGTTGAAATGAAGTAATGAAGTCAGAAAAGTTCAAAAATAAGTAACTTTTAGTTTTTGAAAATGAGCACACTAAATATGAATTGTATCTCAAATTCGGGTAAATGAATATTTTTTCAATTTGTTTTTAAATTTCAATTCACCATATGATTTCAAAACAAAATGGTAACTCGTTATAAAGTCTTATACCTTGTTAGTAAATTGACCTCTGACCCGAATTTGTTTTCATTTTCATTGCTATTGAATTGGTTGAATGCCGTGTTGTGTGAGTATGTAGGTGATTAATGTGTTTGAAATCAAATAAGAGCGTTTGAAATTATTTTTCACTTAGTGAATGAAAGTACAAATTTTCAGTTCATGAAGTGAAGAAATATCAAGAAGTTATTTTGGTTTGTATAAATTTACTGTAGGTTCCTGGTAATCTAATTTCAATATACATTTAATGATTTTGTTTTGTAATGTTTTCAATGGCTCTAGTATACTTTTTGATGCTGATCCCCAAGCAGAAATCAGGTACTGGAGTTAAGAGAATACTAAAGGGTAGTAAAATAATTTCAAATATTTCGAAGGTGAAAAGTGTCGGATTTTATAAAAAAATCCGATTACTGGGGATATTTGATTTCTCAATATTTCAATATGTTTGAATCACAACAAATTTTCATCTATATAGAAACCAATAAATTTCAAGCAGGAGAATATTTGATGTTTTCGTTATTGAAAATGATCTCTCAACTCAAACTTACGAAGATGTTGGAGCAAAAATTCGATAAATTTGTTTAATGATAAATGAATGTAATCATGAGATCAAATTTATCAGGTAAAGTGTTACATATCCCATCATTTTACAAAAAAAAGTGAAACAAGATGTTTTCGCGATTGTTAGTTGTCATATTAGGGAAGAGGAAGGATTTTCGAATTTTCCGGTGTTTACATTTTAATTTTTCAACGAATCATGTTGAAATTCAACAAACCCAGTGAACCCATCAAAACTGCCATCAAAAATAGATAACATCAGTCACTAGACCAATTGACCGGTGACCCGCAAAAGTTCGTGATACTTCAATGTTCTGAATCTTTGCCAACGACCGAGATTCTCGATCTTCTTGATTGGACATCCTTTCATTATTGCGTACTCTGACAGGTGCAGCGTTCGTTTACACTCGTTTTACCTGCGAAATTGCCTAGGAATGTGCACCATTAAAGTGAAAAAAAAGTTTCACTGATATCAGTCGTAATCTCGTAAGCATGTAGTTTCGGTAGTTTTGGCGCTGGGGCTTTGTTAAAATTGATTTGTAGTGGTGGATTCTTACAAATCGATGAAGATAAAGACGTTTCAGGGTTGACATCGGATATTTAAGGGTCATTTTTGGTAGGGCTGACATGGGTAGCGTGTAGATTTTCAGATTTCGAAATACTGAAATACGTATAGCCTATAATATATATTTTTGATCGATAACGGCAATAGATGTATCGGTTCAAAGGCAAGAAATGCTCTTTGAATAAAAAATATCGCGACAAATGTGTTTCTCTGACTTGATTTTCATATAGTATTATTTTCCACTGAATTTTCTGTTCCATCATTACAAAATATAGCCTATATCACTCCTGAATAGCGTAGCATTCTATTAGTGAATGAATACTCATGATCGGATCAGCATTTTCAAAGATTTCCCTCTACAAAAAAAGTAAAAAACTCTACATCTTTATAATAGTGCCTAGAATATATTTTATCCTTATATGGATTATCGGTCAGTTCAATTCAAATGTTCTTTGATTCGACTTGACGTTCATTTTATCATTCTGAGGCATGAACATACTTGAAATTCTTTCGTCATCATATATGAATGAGATAAATTGTTAATCATACACAGAAATTATCTAGTTTCGTATCCAATATTCAGAGCTTTATCAAATTTATTTAATATGCATTTTATTTTTGAAAAAATCGTCTTTTTTGAACTATCGTCAATAGAGAGAATCTAAATATGATGTAGGTGTTACCTACCAATTTATTGAAACACATTGAAGTGTCTCACCCTAATTTTCAACATTTGGTTAAAGATTCCGGTATCTTTCCAGTCGGGTTTCCAGGCAGTAGGTACTTGGCGAAAAGCCTAATCGAACTATTGAATTCAACTTGCCAATATTTGATTAAAATCCATATTAACAAAAATAACACAGTTTCCTGTAAGATTCTCACCGACATCTTCAGGAAACTGTGATATTTTTGATCATCGAAATAGTTGAACGGTGAAGTATATGTTGTACAACTGTTCAACCTGCAGACATTAAACCAGATTTTCTGGTTTTAAGTGAAACCCAGCTCAACATATCTATAAAAAATATCACGTGTTATCTTTATACGTTTAATTTATGATCGTTTCCTTTGTGATGCCAAGAAATACTTTGTCATACAAGCCAGTGCGCCTGTTTTTATTGGTTAATTACCAACTACATAAAGTATAGTAGAGAGGGTAAAGTGAAAGTTCACCCTTTGAATTCGACATTATTTCCCTAGTAACCATATGTGTCTATTTTCATAAGAGCATTTTTTTTCGGTTTAATATTGTAGATGCAATAAAGAGCTAGTACAACTCGAAATATTGTATGCACCACAAGTATGAATAGACGTGTATTCCCTAGGGCGACATACAACCTCAGGGCACAAACAACGACTTTATGCCCTTGCATATAACTATTATATCAGGAACTCAGGTATTTTTGTGGGGAGAATTAAGTTTGATAAATTATTTTTTGACTTTCTTCTATTATACTGTGTCAACTGATAAGGTTAGATTGATTATTCTATTTCATCTTCACTCTTATCGTAAATGAGATCACAGCAACGCCATAACGAATGCAAATGGTGATATTTGACTATAGTTCAGGCAGATACGTCTAAAGATGAAGCCATAACTGAAGTAGATACAGACATTGTTCGTTCTAAAATTATTCGTTTTCGTTAACCAGCTGACGAACGTCAACCCTCAGAAGTCGAAACTTGTGCGAGCAATAGATCAACGAGGCCTTACCTTTTAACGTGCGATTACCCAGCACGGTGGCCCGGCGAGGATTCGAACCCCGGCCTTCCGCTTGATAGGCAGATATGCTTACCACTACACTACCGAGACCATAAATGGAAAGTTTGGTGAAAGGATACCTGGAGCCTTCTGCTCGAGCTTCGGAAAGGAATTCAACAAAGGTATTGTGGTATAAAGAGACCTTATTATCCTTCAATGATCAAAGTCATATCATACACATATATTGAATACGGACAATCGGAAACGGCAACAGTATATTGATTATTCTGTTTCATCTTCACTCTTATCGTAATTGAGATCACAGCAAAGCTATATCGAATGCAAGTCATGATATATGACGATAGTTCAAGGAAGATAGGTCTGGAGATAAAGCCAGAAACGAAGTAGTGACGGATATAAATGGAAAGTGTAGTGAAAGGATCCCTAAAGCCTTCTATTCGTGATTCGGAAAGGAATTTAACATAGGTATTGTGGTAGAGAAGTCATATCTGACTTCAATATAAAAGACAGACGGTCGAAAATGGCAAAGTTAGATTGATTATTCTGTTTCATCTTTACTCCGATCGTGATTGAGATCACAGCAAAGCCGTATCGAATGCAAGTGATGATACATGACGATAGTTCAGGCAAATAGGTCTTGAGATGAAGCCAGATGCCAGGAATCATTTGGCACATATTTTTTTCAAATCATCTTTCGAACAATCTGTTCATGTCAAATGATTTTACATATTTTTTTCACCAAGGGCACTGAAAAGTGTAGCTTTGTAACCAATAACCATATTTTCAAGTGATATCGTTATGCTAGTCTTGATATATTGCCTGGTCTTCTTAGGGATAGCAGTACCTGCTTGTCTGTCGGTCATTGATGTGGACGTATGGCTTGTACAATTCGTCCTGTCAGTAGTTCAGCTCCTTCTCTAGATGCGCAATAGTTGAACAAACTAGAAAACAAGCAGAAACACTTTGAAAAACACCTACACGAAATTAATAATAGATATTTTTTCGTCTCTGGCCTTACTTCACAGCGATCTCTTTGGAAGGATGGAGCTTTGTGCTACTTCACTAGTTGTTGTTTTCCAGAGTATTTTATTTTATGCTGGGTAATCGCACGTTGAAAGGTAAGGCCTCGTTGATCCATTGCTCGCACAAGTTTCGACTTCTGAGGGTTGACGTTCGTCACCTGGTTAACGGAACGAACAACAATGAAAAACAATTTTATTTTATCATGGTTACCCTCTAAGGTCGGTTTGCTATTCGCGATATTTTTCCCAAACTATCCTGAAAAATTCACTATTGATGATAACCTGATTTCTATTATCATATCTAGGCGAAGGATAACTACCGCACGATTTCAGCAAACGCAACACATTCCTTTCGTCGTATTGTTTTCGAAGTTATGCGGATTCACTAAACCACGACATCCTTCGCGTAACAACAGATTCGTTAGTGCAATCGAAGAAATCCAACCTTCACAGCCGTTTTATCTTCGAGTTTAATAACAATGATTTTTCACGTTTCCCAATATTCTTCACGACTTCGTGTTAATGAACGGCGAGTGAAAAATGCAAGAAACTGAGAAATACAACGAACTTGCGTCAGAATATAATTATTACCTATATCCTTATTACCGTAATTATGGTAGTTGAAACTTGTCCACGATCCGTAAGGAATAAAATTGGAGTATTTCGTTAGAAATGTGTCATAAAACTTCCAATAACATTTTTCATAGCCATTGGATACTTAGATATTTGGAAATATTAGGAGATAAGATAACCTATAAACCTAATGAAATATCTGAATGAAGTAAGACACCTGATACTATCTGATAAAATTTGCAACTCACCTGGGGGCGATAAGAGGCCACCTATGTAGGGTCTGACCCTCTCCATTGAGTTTTTCCTGAAGAACTATTCGAGACATGGAAATAATACCGAACCCTATGCTGATATGAAAACCTAACAAAAGTTAGCAACGAAAATTTGTTCTGATGGCAGGATTGTGCTAAAAAGTTCGACAACTACTGTTGATTCAGAAAAGTTTGACGTATTTGAGCATCTCTGGAGAGGACATTGACCATTTTGTTATGCATCGATTCGAAAAATATCTAGTGGTAAACCTTTGAAAATCTTTATGAATTGCAAAATAAATAAACAATATTTTTTTATAAAGGGAATTTATCTTATTGAAACACACTTCGTGAGATTTTCACAGAACAGTTCACGATTCATAGTACTATATAACGCCTAAAAATACAGTACAGTGAAAAATGAAACAGGTGTGGCGATTTTGTAAACCGTCTAATTAAAATCACAAAAAAGTAATTAATTTTCGTAGACCTCTACAAAAAAATTATAATTTACGTACTAATTTCCGAATGAAAAATCGATTATTTTTGAAGGAAAATATTTTTTGTTTGCGGATACTTCTTGTCCCACTGTGGTCACGGTATGGTGTGAGATCGGCGATTTGGCCATTTCATAGAAAAGGCAAGCAGGAATTACAACATGCTTTCATGGAAAATTATCGGTAATTTTGAAGCACTTGTGTAATTACTCCCGAAAATTGCACTTTCAATAATCATCTTCGAGATTTATTCAGTTCTGTAGTATAATTGAAATGGAAAACGACATTTTTTCGTCATTGGGATTTTCATCAGCCAATCACATCAGTTAAATTTACGTACTGACCTGATATACAATTGTTTTCCATCTATTTTATTAATTTGACATATTCTCATTGAAAATTATAATAAATATTCTGCTGAATTGTTGATACTTACACTAAAAAATATCTCACTTTTCCCCGTGGAGTTGCTGATATTTTGGAAAATACCCTTTGAATTGATGTACTAATCCGAGAAATCGTAAGGAATTTTTATACTGAAAATGTAATGTTTTGACAAGTTTAATCGGCGGTTATATCCCCAGTGAACCAAGTTTAATCGGTTAAAACGTGTGCTGCACTTACATGATTTTCTAAATTTTGCTTAGCGAATGACTGAAATAATGATTTGAAAATCTCGAGATTGCAGGACGAGGGATTTCATCTTGAATTACGTTTACTTGAAAGAAAAATTTTGTGAATCATGGAAATACACTCATTTTGGTCTATCAAGAAACAGAAACAATATAGTACCTGAAAACGGAGCCAAACTTCCGGTGAATTCTGATCGGTTTGATTAGTTAAAAGGTCTAGTGCATTGAGAGAAATAATCGGGGGTTTCAATCTTAATGGTTTTGGCTCATCAACTGCAATAAACTGGCTGGTTTAATCTCGTTGTGTATAACTCAAAGGTCTAATTGGTTTCATTATAACCGTTCAGCCAATACCAAAACCTACTAGTGAGTTCCACTCTGAATGATATTGGCTTATCAACTGCAATAAACTGCCTGTTTTAATCCTGTTGTGTAGAACTTGAGGGTCTAATTGTTTTATTATAATCGTTTAGCCAATCATTTAGCCAATACCTTATACCGTGAAACCTACTAGTATGTTCCACTCTCAATGATATTGGCTTATCAACTGCAATAAACTGCCTGTTTTAATCCTGTTGTGTAGAACTTGAGGGTCTAATTGTTTTATTATAATCGTTTAGCCAATCGTTAGGCAATACCATATACCATGAAACTTACTACTGTGTTTCACTCTCAATGATATTGGCTTATCAACTGCAATGAACTGCCTGTTTTGATCCCGTTGTGTAGAACTTAAAGGTCTAATTGGTCTCATTATAATCGTTTAACCAATCGTTAGGCAATACAACATACCATGAAACTTACTAGTGTGTTCCACTCTCAATGATATTGGCTTATCAACTGAAATAAAGTGCCTGTTTAAATCCCATTGTGTAGAACTTGAAGGTCTAATTGTTTTTAATATAGTCGTTTGCCATATACCACACTAGTAGGTTTACTAGTGTGTTCTACTCCTAATGATATTGGCTTATCAACTGCAATAAACTGTCTGTTTCAATCTCGTTGTGTAGAACTTGAAGGTCTAATTGGTTTTATTATAATCAATTAGTCAATACGTGAAACTTACTATACACCAAGTTTAATGGTTAAAACGTGTGTTGCAATTCCATGATTTTCTGAATTTTGCTCAGCAAATCACATGAGTGTATAATAGTTTGATATTGTTACGATATTTAGTAAGAACCGACCGTAGGTCGAAATATTTTATCTTAAATTATTATAAAAAATTATGGAAATGAATTTTGATCGATTGAGTAGGAGGAACATATTATGTTGATATTCTTGAAACACAGGAGCAATAAAGTACCTGAAAAGTGAGCCAAAATCCAGGTTCATTTTGAGCAGTTTAAAGAAGCAATCTAGCCTTCAAAATTTTCATGGGTTATCCGCATTTAGGAAAATAATCAAAATAAAACTGGTGTATCAAAATTATTCGTACCTGTACTAGATAGATACTATTGGCGATTATGTTTCGATTTCCACTCAAAAGTGAAATGGTGGCATCCGATGGCACTCTCCTTTTAAGGTTATAACACTGTGGTATGTGCAAATGTATGCAGAGCATACCGGAGCAGAACGGTACGGTCTTGAATATGTAACCGGTAATGAGGAAGTGGCACTTTTCCTAAGAAGACTCATTTCGCTCGTCTGTCCATAGCTTATTTGGACTCATTAAATGTGCTCGCGTAGCGCGAAGTCTATTAGATTAACTGTTTGTGACTAAGAAATCAGCAAGAGTCCGATAATTTGAAATAAGCATGTCACGCTTTCATTTCGGAGCATGTCGTCATGAATAACTTTGTTCGAATACTACAGTCAGTGGAATACTGATTTTGAGAAGAGTTTTTGGCTGATTTTTATGATGAGAGATACAAAGAAACAAATTATTTCAATTGTTGAACACACTCCAGTACCCATACGTGTGACTTATACATTTTTATCAAATACGAAGATATACTTCATTTAATATGTGAGAAAAATGTTCCTTAAAACAAGATTTCATAGCTTGCCGATTTTGACCAATGTACATATTTTTAGTGTTACGGAATCCTCTAACGCCCCCGCTGAGCATAATAAGCAGAATTCAACGAGCTAGGCCAACCGGCGCAATCCCGAAGACGATGAAACCTCTCGAGTCAGATTATCGGAACAGCTGAGTGATCGAGTCGTTCCCGAGCTAAGACTACCGATGTTCTAGGCGCTCTAGATTCGAAAGTTCGGAAGCGAATGGAACATCTGAACTTCTAGCTAGACAAATCGATCCGCTTTGATCATAGTATAAATAGGAGAGCAACCATCGAAACGAGAGTTTTCTAGAAGAGAGAGTTTGCAGTATTAAGACTGAAGAATTCAGAGCTTTGTGGAGCTTAGTGGAAAGTCGAAGTTGTATAAGCAGAGTTATTAATAGAGAGAGCTAAGTGCAGAACTCGAAGTGTTGAGAGTTTTAGTAAAGAATATTTTATAGTTTAGCTGAGCAGTTTGAGAGATTGTATTGTATTTTGATAAAGAGTATCAATGAAAGTGGTTAAGTTTTGTTTGGAGTTTTGTTAAACGAACCCAAGGATATATAGTAACACTATTCACCTTTCGGACTCCCTAGAAGTTCTCTCTATCTCTATGATTTCTTGGCTTTTGCTTCCGTACGGCGCATTCAGCCATCCCTAGAAGTTGTAATTCATAAGAGGTTCCTTATGCAACTCTTATACTCAGTTTTTTCGAGTCCTCAAGCGCAGGACTAGTTAAGAATTGGTGAAAGTGTCCTCAGGGATATACGGACCTCAGTACAGGAGAGACCTCAAAAATATTCCCGAATAGGTAAATATGACAGTTGCATAAAAAATCTCTTATAAAATACTACTCATAGGTGATCTAAAAGCTAAATTAGAAATTTGGGGTGATTACGAGGTCATTTGTGAAGTCTACAACAGTCCAACAACAAAAAGGACATTAGTTAATGTTGACGAGCTGTAAAAACTCGATTCGAAAATTATGCTCACATCCGAAAAATCGAGTGTTGAAATGAATATTACAGAATAATTGGGAGCAATTTTGGACTTTTCCCTTTTTCAAACACTCTTTTGAGTGGGCCCAGAAGGCAGAGCTTTGTGCGGGCAAGAGTAAGCTCATTGTCTTGGGTGCCGAAGCACTCTGGGGCGTAATACTGATTTTTACTGTAGCGCATTTCCATTTCAACTGTGGGGAAACCCAGAAAAACCCATGGTGCTACCGGTTCGGTTGATGAATTCAATCCAGATATCTCACCGAGCGCGGATTGAATCAGCATGAGTCTGGAAAGACAAAACCCCCTCAACTTTCCAATCAGAAATAGTATATTGCATTCCTTCTTCGAATTGTGAAGAAACTCATATAGGTCAAACTTCAAGGACTTTGGAAGATCGTATAACATCTCCCAGAAGCATTCGCACGCTTCACCCTGAGAGATATGCCCTTGCATGTTAATGATACAGGACTTATCATGGATTTCAACAGCGTAAAAATTTTGACAAAGTAATGTGATTCCACCAAAAAAATGTTCATGGAGACTGCTTATATCATACAGTCCGATAACTGCTTGAATAAAAAAACTGACCTCAATCACTTGATTGAAATTTATTCATATATTATATCAATGAACCCGCAATTATCACTCCATAGTTCGATAACTTGAAATCCTAAAAAATATTAAAAAAATTGGCTTCCCTGATAATTAGAAATGGGCACTTAGTTATACAACAAAGAGGAGTTCGACTAAGACCACGCCGCTAAAGATGGCTGCCGCAGATGTAGCCGAAAGCTCCGGAAGTCAAAATTCCACTACATGGCCCTCAAGCCCGAAAAACCAAAGATGTATTAACACCGGCCGTGAAAGCCTACATTCTTACGTATACTGTCAAACTTCATCTTTCTGTCCCTTTATACCTATCCTGAACAGTATCTTTCTTCAAAACGAAATTGCCTTCACCAAATAATTCATATTTCAAAGAAAATCATTATTTAAACATTTTTCTTTGACTTTTATCTCTGTAAGTAATAATCCATTGCCCTTTGCGTTCTTCATAAAACGATATTCTTTGTAGCTTACCTGACGATGACTAACTTATTAATTAACTAAGAATTGAAGATTTTTTTGAAGAATTTTATAATAATGTTATAAAAAAAATTCAATAGTTGAATCCTGAAGGGCACTGATTTTGAATTTCATGTTTGTCAAGTGTGATGTTTCACTAAGGTTTTATATTTCAACTCAGGAAGATCTTTCTGTAAATACTTGACGAGTATCGCACTGATGATGGCGTAAAAGACGAAAGCGCTTTGCAATTCACAAATAAATATATTTATACGAAATACGACTTTTCCCTGATTTCATACAATATATCACCAAGGTTAATGCAATGATATATTTCACTGTTCTATGTTAATCCTGTGATATGGTTGATCAAAGGATTAACGAAAAATTAAGAATTGGGTTTCAATGAGGATTTGTACCTGTGACAATATATTGAGCGAATTTGTAACAGCAAGTATATTCTGAAATATTTTCATCCAAATGAAAGTGTAAAAGATTTTGGCCCCTCAAGTGCCTTATAGGTCAGTTATATTTATATGGTCTTTATTTTATCTGGATAAGAAAGTTATTGAAGTTGAAACGAATGTTTATGAGTGAAAAGTTGTCAGTTGTCACCCCTGGAACATAACGTTAATGATATTCCTGGGATTTTGAAAACTTCATATGAGATTTCGTACATTTCAACCAATAGCTCTTGAAAAATATAATCATCAAAAACAGTTTGGTTGTAAACCAAAGATATTGAGTAAAATTTTTTCTATATTGATTTGATAATATTTTATCTACTTGCGTCAGGTATGCAATCTCTCGTTGAAAAAACTATAATCTATTTTTCGTCAGACGCATTTTCTATTTTTTTATTCAAATCTCCCAGCTATCGCAAAAGAGAACGTTAGTTCATAACTCTATTATGAGTCAACAAAAACTTCTGTGAAGTGCGAGTTTTTGTAGTCTCATTCAAAGATGCACAGAGAAATGTGATTTTTTCATGTTCGTGGTATTTGAAGATATCTTAAGATTTTCCTGATTGCCACTTTCAAAGACCTACAAAGAGACTTTTCAGTTTTTGAAGTGAAATACTCGGGTTCACATTATGTTTCCGTTTTTTAGAGTGGTAATGATGAATTTTTTTAAATGCAGATTCGCACGAAAGGGAAGCCCTGTGATGTTCAAAGAACACCGCGTGAATCAAGGGACAGGAGATAAGAATTAACATTTACTTTGAATTTTTGAAGTTTGTAAGCCTCAGGAAAAACCTCTTTCGGCAAGGAGCTCCAAAGCTCAGCTGTTCTATTGAAAAGAGATCCCAGAGCAAGAGAGGTTCGGCAGGTCTCTAAATTCACAACGAAGGGGTGGGAATTCTGCCAAGCGTGGAACGATCGATCGATACATGAGAACTATATTCCAAAACAGGTCTTATCTGAGCCTTGTAGATAATCAGAAGCTGACGAGAAGTAAAGTATTTTTTGCACGAAATAGAAATCCAACTTTCTGGAAAGCACCCTTAGATATCGATCTCACATGGTTTTCCCATGAGAGATTATTACTGATCGTAATTCCTAGCATCGAGATACTTACATTATTCAATACATCCGAGTGCGTCCTGAAAACATAGTTTTTAAAAAAATGTTTTTTACCTAATGTTTATTTTCTGCTTTTTAATCTTGTGTCGGTTCTACGAGAATTTGCAATTATAATAACCATGATTTGGGGACATTTCCGTTTTCCGCCTCAGTTATCCTTTTTTCTAATGAGAAAATTATGATAGAACTACTTTTTGTCATGTTCATCAGGTGATTTATAATAAAATTAATAATAATGAATCCTAAATGTCCCTGTTCAATTAACTCTCTTTGTAGATCGAATTTACTTTATTTTACTTGAAAAACGTAATTTTTAAAACTCTGACAGTTCTTCAAATATGTCTATATTTTCATCTATTATGACATCTCCAAGTATATTTTCAAACAACATCGAAAAAGTGGAAAAACATAAGATATAACAATATATAGGGAGATTTTATGGGAAAGACATTAAAACAGGAAAATATCATTCCGAACAGTCCCAATGACATTCTCGTAATTTCCATTCGTCAGTATATCTTTGATGGAATGCTCTCAGCTATCACAAGAAGAGACATTGGGATATTATTTTTTTGTGAATTCACAAAAACTGCTTTCAGTGTATCAAGTATTCAATACAAAAGCAGAAAAAGGGAAACGTGTGGAAACTCATTCCTGACTGGAATATTTCCGATTAAAACCTCATAGATTATGTTCGACAGATTACGGGTATGGTTTTTGAAGTCGAGTCATTTTCATCAGGATGGCCGATCCAAAATGGCAGATGAGTTCCGTGATTGTGGTCCTTTCGATTCAAAATTGGTATGTTGGGGTTTCATATAATTGGTTTCATATATTAGCCATTTTTATTTCTGCTAAAAAAGTTCATGATACATTTGACGAAGTATGATGATAAGTATGATGAGTTGTTTTTTCCGGGTTTCATTCCGTGTTCTGTGGTTTTGATTGTCTGAAGGATAATTGTCACAACGTTTCGGCAAAGTCTCATTTGTCATCTTCTAGGTGATGAGTCGAGTTCGGAGGTCGAAACTCAATCAATATTCGAATACAATATTTGAAATCTGTTTCTGTTTTTTCTGATATGTGATAATCAATTGAAGCATCTATCTAATTTTGCATTTTCCTGAGTTTCTGTCAAAGTTTCCAAAGTTCCATAATAAAGTTTATAGATTAGCCTTTAAATCTTATCGTACCGATCGCATTTCTTTTGAATAATTCAACATTTTTCAAAGCATTTTCTGCTAGGAATCGCACAGTAATTAGTGAGACCCCGTTAATAAAAAACTCGACTTTGGAAGGTTGTCGTTCTTGGAAAGCCAACTGGTCAACGAAAAAACATTATATCTCTGAATGAAAAAAAAAATCAGTTGCGAAAAGTGCGATACCTTCGATTCGGCCTTGGAGTTCCTCCGATCCAAATCCGAAGCGTGCTCTTGAAATATGCGTTTCGTCCACGCTACGATGCTCGGAATTGCATAAGAAGAGGATGTGGAAGTGAATAGTGAAATACAACGGCGTAGTGGTGAACGACTGTTCATAGAAAGTCTGTCCCGCGGCTGATATATAAAACACGCTGGAGAATTATCGACACACAAAGCCTTCCGTTTCTTCGTACAAACATGAAGGCATTGGTGAGTACCTACTCAGATTTTCCTTGCGTGGTTGTGGTTTATCGCCAGCAGTGATTATAGTGGCTTTTCGGCGGTGGTGGATACTGAGGATGGATAGTGATCGCAGTGTTTTTTTTTTCGAAACGTCGGTCTGTCCGCAAAAGCCGGAGTGAATTCAAAGTACACAGAGAAAAGATTGAACTGAATCAACTCAAGAACTGATTTCTCATTATTAGTGCCTTGTTCGGCACCCATTTGCATATCATTCGATTCAGAATCAGTGGTGGAACTCTGATGAATATAAATGTATCATAGAATCGAAAAATGACGTCAGAATTGAAATTTCGGTACTCTGATTCCTATCCTAGAAACGCTTCGACACGAAAATATGAATAGGTCAATTCATCAGAGTCCAATTGGATATTTTCGTATCGAAGCGTTTCAAGGATAGGAATGAGAGTGCCGATATTTCTATGCTGGCGTCATTTTTCGATTCTATGAGACATTTCTATTCATCAGAGTCCCACTGCAGATACGCTGGACACCTGGGCTCTCATGCCCTTTCTGAAAGTCGGAAAAATATTTATCACAAATATTCAAAAAAATGAAATCTATCAGATATTTCCAAAAATAATTCTATAAATCTTCTGTATTCCACATTCGAAATAAAGTCTTATCAAATAGTAATTCACCCATGTAATTGTTCGAGAGGTGTTTTTGAATAATATTTTTTTGCTGATGTGAAAATTTCTGAAAAATTATCAAATTGATCACAATATCTAGAGAATAATACGGTAGTATCGAATTGAAAATGCAGAAGATAAAAGAAAATCGAACCTTTTGATATGTGGACAGTCAACAATTTGAAGATTTTTCTCCTACCAAACAGGGAATCGCTATAGTGACCAATTTCTCTTCAATAACTACTATCTCATTACAAATCGCTTTTATTAACTTTCTGAAAATATATATATTGGGACAGTTTATCAAGAGAAAAATATGGAACACCGCTAATCTGGCAAGTAATTACAAAAATTGCCCATATGTACTCGTTCTCATATTCATGTCAAAAACACATTTACTGTAGACAAAAAAAATGTTGTGTCAGTAATAAACAAGATTATTGCAATAATCTGATTTCGATGTGTCAGATACTTATTTCAAGCTTAGAACAAAAATACTGCCCGGGAAATAGAAACGTGACTTCGACAATGCCTTATATACATTTTTTGCCTCTAGAGGAATAACATTTACATAATAAGCTTCTGGCTCACCATGTATAGTGGCACTCTCGATCAAATACATCAATCAATGAACTAACTCCATCATATTCAGTGAATCGGACAATTGCTATGGGAAAGTAAATACGTTTTACGTTTTGCTTACTTTTCCCTGTGAAGAGTCATCTTCATATAATAAGAAAATCGCTCGATTCCATATTATTATAATACTTCCATCCTTCGTATCATGAATTGCTACATTTGTCAAAAGTGGATCAATGACATAGAACTCTTGTGAAACTATTCAACTAGTCCTCATGACATTTTGGTTCTATATCAACATAATTTCTTCTCAGTTTTGCAATATGACATGGAGTTCTGGTATAAAATTCAAATAGATAATCAAAATTAATGCAAAACTCCAATATTGCCGAAAAACTCGGATCATTGGATTCATTCTCGGAGTGACTAATGGCTGAAAATTTCCTCTACGGTTTTAAATATCAACTTTCTCGCAATACGATGAAAAAATTATGCGGGTAATCTATATAGCTGTCGTGGAAACTAAGAGTATATAATTATTTATATATTATCATTTGTTGATTACGTTATATTTTCCATATCTTCAGTGCCACTAAAACAAGTTTAATAACATGGCGAAAATTTGTGTTCATTCGTAAATGTCATTCATTGATATCAGTAATGTATTTTTCCGCAAATCGCTTACAGTTCTCTCTCTCTCTCTAAGTTATTGGCCTTTGCTTCCTCCAAGGCGCATTCAGCCACTCCAAGGCGCATTCAGCCAATCGCTTACAGTTGTTAGTGTTCTACATCAATGATTGAAAAGAGTTTCTATAGTAACCCGAGTAATTTTATTAAGAATTTCAAAGCACCATTTATTCGTGAAAGAAGATATCTGTCAAATTTCAAACGATTTGTGAAAAAAAAAATCATTAACCCGTAGGAAACGCCTAACATTCCAGGATACAGTTGTCCAGGAATGTAAACCTGGTGAACAATACACTAATATTTCATTCATTGGTCTATTTGATTTCCCGTTACCAGATTTTTTTTCCAAACTTTTCACCGCAATATTTAGTAAATTCGTTCATTTTCGTCTTGATTTCTCATTTTCGTTCATTTTGAGTATCTCTCTTGACCAGAAAAGTTTTATGTGATAGAGTCTACCAAAATTATTTCAGTGTCAGCCACACTAAAAAAAAAATATCAAATAGGCCCTGTTTCCGAACATCTTTCGAACTTGTTCAATCAAAATCAATCAAAACTGTGCTTTAATGTCCAAGAAAGCATTTCTTATTGACAAAGCATTGAGGTAGATAAAATTATAAGATTATTGTGTATGTCCACAGCGTCCTTATACAATTTTACATAAAAATACATTAATTCGTCAAGAAAACAAGTACAAGAAGTGAAATAAAATTGATTTGAAATTGTTTCAGATTGTCGTAAGCGCCGTTTGCTTTTGCGTAGCTCTAGCTGCCGAACCTGAGAAAAAAGAGGTTGCGGAGGAGAGCAAAAAACAGGAGAAACGAGGGATATTCGGTCTTGGGGACCACGGAGGAGATTTCGGAGGGGGCGGAGACTTTGGCGGTCATGATCTAGGCGGCGGTTACGGAGGTGGATACGGGGGCGGTGGATACGGGGGCGGATACGGAGGTGGTGGATACGGGGGCGGCTACGAAGGGGGCCACGACGAACATGTCAAAACCGTAGTGGTCGAAAAGAAGATCCCCACCCCCTACGAAGTTGTCAAACACGTTCCCTACACCGTAGAGAAGAAAGTACCTTACGAAGTCAAAGTACCTGTACCACAACCCTACACCGTGGTCAAGAAAGTACCATACCCAGTCAAAGAAGTGATCAAAGTACCTTATGTCGTCCCTCAACCCTACGAAGTGATCAAGAAAGTACCATACGAAGTGAAAGTACCAGTACCTAGACCTTACGAAGTAAAAGTACACGTACCACAGCCCTATACCGTCGAAAAGAAAATCCCAGTACCCGTCAAAGTGCCAGTTCCTCAACCCTACACGGTTTACAAGAAAGTTCCGTACCCAGTCAAAGTAGAAGTACCAGTACCCCAACCATACACAGTAGAGAAGAAAGTACCCTATGAGGTTAAAGTACCAGTCGACAGACCTTACCCAGTCCACGTACCAAAGCCTTACCATGTCACTGTAGAGAAGCACGTACCTTACCCCGTCGACAAACCCGTACCATACGAAGTTAAAGTACCCGTCGACAGGCCTTACCCGGTACCAGTACCGAAACCAGTGCCCTACCCAGTCAAAGTACCCGTACCACAGCCCTACACGGTCGAGAAGAAAGTACCGGTAGAAATCGAGAAACCAGTACCTTACCCTGTCAAGGTGCACGTTGACAAACCCTACCCAGTCGTCAAGGAAGTACCTTACCCCGTGGAGAAGGAAGTACCGTACCCAGTCAAGGTACCAGTCGCGGTGCCAGTACATGTTCCTCATCACCACGAAGAGATCGGAGGTGGACACTACGGAGGTGGAGACTACGGAGGTGGATATGGAGGCGGCAATGACTACCACCACTAGCTGTTATTAGATCTTTGTAATTGTTATGTAATGTAACCCGCTGTTAAAGGTGAAAAAATACTCTATTTCGTCATCTGTGTTTGATTGTCATTTCCTTATGTGAAACCAGGAAGAGTGCAGCAGTATTATTACTTAGAAAACTGTGTTAATTAGTGTATTTATCTACTTTTGTAATAAATCCTTTCTGTATATGTGTCTGATTCAGTTGCGTTACGTTCTGGTTTCACTGGAGCAAAAAATGGGTGTTCTAAAGAGAGTGTTGATATATTATGTTTTCGGTGAGCTTTGAAAGTTGAGGGTATTACGCAAATTGGGTTCGCATTAGTGCTCATATGATATGAAAGCAAATTATTAATATTGAGTTCAATTAGACGATTACCTATAATTATACCTCGTATGAATTGATACGACAAAATGAATTGTTTTTTCATAAATCAAGTCTGTTTGAATATTTAATTTCGTAACTGACCCGTTTGTGACCTACTTTGGAAAATCTCATCAGTGTTTTGTTTTTTCATTGTGACAAATGAATATCTCAATGCCTAATCAACTATGGTCCGCCCAATTAGATTGGTTAGAGTTGACAAATCAATTAAATTTTGATTGTAAGTTCATTTCCGTTCAGTCTAGAACTAAATTCTAAATTGAAAATTGTATTTTGCTTGGTTTAATGTCAATAATAATAGCATAGCTAACTTGGGATAGATGTTACTCAGAGGCAGTTGAAAATGAGCTAGACCTGTATTTCATATTTTCCTTGAAACACCACCAGGACAAGAATCTAATTCCTGCCAATGTTTTATCTTTTGAGCGATGCAGTTACCATTAGCAACAATGGAAGTAATGGAAATAAATCTCATTCATTTCAAAAACGGTTGCACGTTCATAGAAAATGATATACGGTCAATGCAGTGGCATGAATTCAGTGATATGCGTTGAAACTTTCACATTCAATTTTCATTTCGCGACTCCTAGCCATTATTATGCTATTGGCAATGAATGTTATGTATCCACAATTCCTTCGATATTTTCATCTATCAATTGACAACGGTGATTTGAAACTGATAACTTTGCCTTTAGAATGGATACTTCAAATATAATCTCGCGTTCTTGAACTGTATTTCTTAAAAAAAACAATCATCATTTAGGATTTATTCTGAAAAATGCCAAGACAGAATGGATGTGTGCTTTCAAGAGTTGGTGGCATTTTGATAGCCACCACACCAAATAGCTTTCAGATCTCTGATAAGACAACTCAATAACAGTTGTTTCAGAACCGGCTTCACTTCTGAATTTTACAAAAAAATTGTAACTTGGTAACGCCGCATTGTGGCAGGAAAAAATAAGCGCTGATTAAGGAGCTATACAAACTGTATAGCCAGAGCCTAGTGTTCCTCACTAAGAGACTTACCAGCCCTACCATAACAAGGTAGTTAAAGAATAGTTCGTCTTATATCGACTAAAATCGAGTCGGTACTTTAGGAACATTAATCTTATCCTTCTTGATAAGTATGCGGGTATGTTCGGAGACTGTGGGTAGAACGAAATGTGGGTGCAACGACATGCTCCCCTTCTTGACTGTTTTCACACCTGGACCATCCCATTAACTCTCGAGAGAGATGGAGCTTTGAATTGGACTTTGCAGTTCCATCCCAGTGACTTTTGTAGTCACGATAGGAAAGCTCTTTGATGAGAATGCTACAAGAGAGTCACAGAAAAAGGAATCTCTGTTATGATCGAAGAACACCGCGTGGATCAAGGGACGGGATATAGGAATTAACATTAACTTCAAATTCTTGAAGTTTGTAAGCCTGAGACAGAAACCTTTTTTGTGGGAAGTTCGAAAGTTCAGCTGACATGGTAACTATAGTCCAAGACCTGATCTGTGCCTTGTAGATCATCAGATGCTGACGAGAAGTGGAGTATTTCTTCGCACGAAAAAAGAAATCCAAACTTCTGGGAAGCATGTTTAGCGATAGATCTCACGTGGTTTTCCTATGAGAGATTTTTACTGATCGTAATACCTATCATCCAGATACTTGACTTTGTAGGAATAGTTACTACTGACATCTGAATATTGAATAGAGATAGATCGGCTTTCTTCGAGAAGAGACATACCTGGGTACTTTCAGCACCAAATTCCATCAAGTTTATGTTTTCCCATTCTATTATATTCGCCAAGTCATCGTTGATACTGTTGATTCTAATGCATGTTATGGTGATAGAGGGAGACTGGAAGGAAACCTTATATGAAGAGTACTGTCGTCCGCAAAACTATTCACTGGACAAGATGTTTTTCCCAACAAATCATTGATATGAAGCAGAAACAAAGTATGTCCCAGAACTGAACCCTGTGGAACACCTGCATTTATTGAGAGAATATCAGACGATAATTCATCAACAACCACATATGGACACCTATCAGATAAGAAACTCTTCAAAAAAGCACACAATACCATAAGATGGCCGTTTAGGAAGGAGAATTCTTATAGTGCTGGTGGCAAGTCGGGCGCACACATACTTGCTGGGATTCCATCAGATCCGCATGTCTTGTTTATATTGAAGTTCATTAAAAAAATGTATATTTTGTTGGTGAGGCATGACTGTCGACAGGCGTGTTATTCGAGATTCATTTCCCGGTGAGTCTGAAGTAGAATTTCCAGCAAATACATTAGCATATATATTCGTTTTTTGTTGGGCAGTGGTGGCTTGTGATCGATCCTCTTCGGTGGAAGGGTTAAAGAACTAAAAGTGAAATTTTCAGCGACATCTTTATAAATGACCAAAAGGAACGAAAATCGTTTGGACATTCAACAAGTCTCGAACGAATTCTATGACTATTCGCTTCTTAAGCAGCTTCAATTGTTTCACTACTACCTATTTCTTGGGTTTCCATACTCAAATCTTGTTTCTGAACCTCGATTATGCAACTTGTTTGAATGTGAAACCCTATGATGATCTTCTATTGAACCAAGTTTTCTCAGACTGTACTATCTTTGTACTACTTAGAATGAATATCTCTATTACCAGAATGGTATCAGAGCAGTTGAAAAACAGGGACATCAGAGAAAAACATTCGAAGACCGTCCCAGCAGGCTGACTTGTAATATCAGACACTCCGTGTGGGTAGATCACCATTCATCAGAGCTGAATACGAACAAGTGGTCGAAATCAAAGTGTGATCAGGATTTCCCAAGGAAGGGGGAAATTTGAACCAATAAAAATCTGGATGAGTAGTGAAAAACACATTGATAAAAGTGCATTCATCATTAGTGAAACATTCAATCCAATTATCTTCTTTGAAGGACTCTACTGAAAGAAGTTAGTTGGCTGGAGGAAACTGTCCATTTCAAGTTTGTACAGATTTCTATTATAGCCTTCAAAGGAACACCCATTCTATGGAAATTTTCACCTACTTGATGATTAATACACTACTTCCACTGTTCTTTGTTTTCTCACACCATATAATTAACTGGATATAAAAGGTTTCCCTATCAAAATTAATACTGAACAGATACTGAAATATTTTTTTCGAATGAACTGAAGGTTGGCTCAAATAGGTAAGAAGTTGACTGTTTGGTTGTATTAATATAGACAGATGCTATACTGAACAAGAATTATAATAATGAAAACAGATGATTAAAAAATGCTAGATGAAATTAGAAACAATGTAAGGATGAAGTTGAAAAACACATTCGAGGCACAGAATGAGTGGTAAAAGCTTGAAGTTGAGCAATCTTTTGTTTCCTCTGTTATATGTTTGGTATATCTAGTGAGAAAGTTTTTCAATTATGCCCACCGATGGGGTTAATCGCCGGTTGCACCGCTTCGCTTAGGTTGGACTTAATCTAGGGATAACCTTAAGTTTGGAAATCTATTTGCACCAGTTTTCCTTAGAAGTTAGGTGACACGTAAATGACAGCAAAACTTAAGTAGCAGATATTCTTTCACTTAATCCTTATTCAACCTAGTTTTGAGGACGATTGCGTGTAGACAATCCACAAACGAGAGTAGGACAATTATGTAATGAAGCTTATATCAGGACTCGGAATATCATAGAGCGTTTAATTGGAGTATGGAAAAGGCGATTTCCAGCTCTTGCCTTTGGACTCCGTTCAAATTTTGAAACAATACAATTGTTGATTGTTGCCTTAGCCATACTGCATGATATAATATGTAGAGAACAGAATGAAGAAGATTCTAAAGATTCTGAAGATGTAAAAAGGTTTGTGGAAGTCAAGAACCAGGATGAAGTTCCCAATGTACCTCCGTTTGACGAAAATATTGTTGCTCCAGTTTTTGTAATGAAAGTAAGTTCCATTTAAGTGCGATAGAAAACTATGTAAGCATAATGAATGGTTTTATTATTCATTTTGGAATAAAATCTGATACTGCTGGTTGAAAGTTTCAATTTATACAGACCTATTTTATTTTTCATAAAAACATTTCATTTCCAGTTCTGATTTGTGGTTTTCTAACTCAAACAGTATTTATTTCTTCTCTTTCTGCTTCTTTTCTTCGTATGGAGTCTTTGCTTAAAAATCCTCCTGTTTTATATTTTCCAACGAAGCAAATTCGTCCACTAATTGACTAGCAGGCGCGTCTACGTCTTTTCAGCCAATGGTTTTGCAACCCTTCATTGTTGTACGTTTTAAATAGGATGCTGCAACTTTCTCAAGTCTTGCAGACAATAAAAATTATAAAAAACGGAAAATGTCTTCATAAGTAACTTATAGGTGACATAGGTGAAGCAGTAGGGTTTTGTTCTACTTTTGCAGAAGGTGCTATATCGCTGGACTCAGGTTCGGTGTAGCTTTGTTCGGAATGAATATTTGTCATTGTCTCAGAATCCTTATCAGTATTAGGAGTTTTGTTCTGTCACCATCAAAGACACTCTCCAATCCAAAAACTGTTTTATGGTTCGCAATATTCAAAAGTGTTTGCCTTTCGAAGATCTTACTTTCTGCTGAATAACCAACAACTTCATAAAGCTTTTTTCATCAGCATTATCTTATCCAAGGGCCTTCTTCAAATTATCATATGCTTTCTTCCGAACGGTGAACTCCTCGACTCCTTGAGAATTGAATACATCGGTAATTTACCCCCCGTGTTGCATTAGTTTATTTTTTATGACGCCTTTGAAGTCGTCGTCATGACAAGCTACTAGCAACGCATCGTTGCCAAACTGTTTACATGCGTAGCTTAGATTTCAGTTATTCCTGGTGGTGCAATGATGCTTAATCTAAGGTGAACATTAATCTGAGCCAGACTTTAGCTGAGAGAGACACTTAAGAAAGTCGGTGCAACCGGCCATAAGAGAAACTTTTCTCTGAGCATAACAAGCTTTTCTGGGGTTGAGAATGAAATGTTATCCCTATGAATTGATTTGTTTGCAAACTACTCTCTATTTGTGTAGAAAGATCCCTCAAATGGTATCTGTTTGACTCGAGTTTCGAGTGATTGGTATACCAAAGAGTAACTTGTAAAACACACACAAGTAAAAGTGTCGTTTATGAACCCTTCCATTGAATATCATTGTGACAACTTCCTTTGAGTGACAGTACAAAATGAAAAGTATCGTTTCATTTATGAACGAGGCATTAGACGATTTACACATTTCAACAGACAACAGAGCATGTTTGTTTGTAGAAGAAACAGCAGAAAATTATTTCCTCAAGAGAGTTGTATATGTTACGAGATATCAAAATGTTCTAGAGGAAAATATAATTTGATTCTGACCACTAGGAGCTGATGGCATGCAATATATTTCTTGTCACGAAATGAAGAATCAACTTTTTGAGAAGCATTTTTGGCGATTGAACTCACATGCTTTCCTATGGGAGAAAATATTAGATTATTCTGGGAGCTAGCCCATGGCATGGTTCCTGCAAGCTTAACAGATCTATTGTGAAGCTGCTTCTTTGTTAAAGCTCATTGTCCAGCTTGATCTCTTCGATGAGACTCCATAGCCTTGACATCGGAAAAATTAAAGAAACATATTGAGAACTTACAACAGTTCCAAGAAAAAAAAACATTGAAAGATCAGAGGAGATAGATTCGAAAGAAAGAAATTGTAATCAAATGAGAATAAAATAGGAAAAAATGGAACATAAAAACAAAAATCATTAAAGAAAGTGAATTGAGTGTAATTATGTTTTCATAGCTTGTTTCCGCAGTTGTCTCCTGGTGACAACTATCATTATATTTTTTGTCGTACATCCAAATATTTGACACAACAATAAATTGCATTGGGGTTAAGATACTGCGGAAAATGGATACAAGATCTACATTTTATGTAAATATATCAGGCGTAATTTTCTCCTCGCTTCGTATAGAAATCTATCGAAACTAGTAATACTATTCACTGCATATGCCGCATGCTCTCATTATCCCGGAGAAAGTGACGATGATAATGACTGCACATTCAACATCATTCATCTGGAACTGATTGCGGAGTCGTTTGTGAATTATAATTATTAAGCTGATCGACCATATGACGCTCAGCATTTCGTCAATCTGTAACTATCAATTACCGGAGTTCTGCGGTGAGATATAACGTGTTTTTCTCACAAGAGTCGTGACATTCATATTAACGGTTCAGGTAGCTAACTGTTTGTGATTAGGCGAGCGCATAGAAAGATATAGACATTGTTTATGAAGATATAGTTAGTCAGTGCCTGTGTAAAAAAGATTTGAAGTGTTTTCGTTGCGGCATCTACAGTAAAAAGTCGATATTTCTGTTTACTTGACAATGCACTACAAAGTTTGCTTGAATGAATGTGGTTGACGATGTTTCTTGCTGAATGAAAAGGTTCGGATTCCATTGTCTATAATATTGAATCTATTGAAACCTGTTGCTAAGAAGGAATGGATAAAACTCAAATCAAGTAAAGAAATCGAATTCAAACAAAATGTTGAAATGGATTTTTCGGTCAATAACACATTTTTCTGACGGGTGCCAGCCGAAACCTACTGTGTAGGTGATTTGAGACTGGCCTGAACAGATTGTTCGAAAGAAGATTTGATTTAACGCCAGTCTTCAAGTATGCCCACTGACTATGTCAAGTGTTTTTACATTTTCCTCGCAGGAGGAATGGGCAAATTCGGTTTGCTTTTGGAATACCTCGTCCATTGGTAGATGGCGTAACAACTTCGTTGTTCGCATCAGCTTTGGCCGGGGCTTGATACTCGTGTAGGAGTTTGATTTTTAATTATGGGAAATCATCGACTGTATGTTGATGATGGCACTGCCTTGCACTGACGAGTGGCCAAATAGCCCGAAACCGGTCTGCAAGTGTGTCCGTCCCTATAATTGAAAATCAATTCCTTCATTTGTATCGACGAAAGCAAATGCAGGATTTACTTCTGTGAAGAAACCTGCACTGGTACCTGGTCGGATATAATTCAATGCCCTTCGTGGTATTAGCCAGGGGAGTAGTTGTTTTCTGACGGGTGCCAGCCGAAACCTACTGTGTAGGTGATTTGAGACTGGCCTGAACAGATTGTTCGAAAGAAGATTTGATCAAAAAAATATTGAATTTTGTAACAATATTATTTTCTTTTGATCAATCAAACCTTAATTTTATTATTGACCAAAAAATCGATTTCAAAAAGCTAGGTGCAGTTTGACTGAAAAGGTGAAAGAAAGATAATGAAGCTTCAAAATAGAGTTGATAGAATTTCATGAAATGAAAGTTTAGACATTGAATTAAATCTTCAAAACACAAATGATCTTCGACTCTGACGAAAATTCCACTTATCTTTCTGAACAAAAATATTTTACAGTTTCCTGTATGATTTTCACTTACAATAGGTTTAAAAAACCGCGACACGTGTTTCGCTATTACAATAGCTTCTTCAAGCAAGATAAAATTTTATCTTGCTTGAAGAAGCTATTGTAATAGCGAAACACGTGTCGCGGTTTTGTAAACCCATTGTAAGTGAAAATCATACAGGAAACTGTAATATATTTTTGTTAATATGGATTTCCATCAAGTATCGGCCAGTTCAATTAAATTATCTTTCTGAATTGATGACCATCTTTAAACATTTTGTTTAAGAAAATGTTTGATTCAAGCTACGACGTCCATAAGAAAAATGAAAGAGAAGACATGACTTGGAAACGAACCAAAGTTCCCAATGTTCAAGATGGCTGGTTTGTTAATCGAAAGAAAAAATGATACAAAAATGTGTGAATCAAAACTGATGGCAGACTTGTCACGAGTTGATTATTGCGGAATTGTTTAGTGTATATAGTGAAAGTGTTCCATTATTTATCCATCATTCCACTGACAAAACAAGAGGTTATTTTCTACGAGCGGAACGAGATCTTGTCTGTGCTGGAATGAAATATTATCACGCTGAGTGGAATTTTTTTTACAAATAGCTCTCTATTTTTGATTTATTGTGTAGATATTTCCTATGTATGCTATTCATTTGATTCAATTTTAATATGCTTGGTATACAAATTGAGGAATAAAAAGTGATTCCTATGCAACTCAGTGTCCGTCGTGCCATATTGGCAGGGGAGTAGCTGTTTTAGATGGACTTTTTCTTCATTTTTGTGAATGAATCAAAGGTCTTCGAATCATATACACGTACCTATCAATAGAGAATGTTCGTAACATTCTTTTTGGTTTCACTTCTTTCATAGAAGTTCAAGTTTTTATTTTTTTATTCGTAGGGAACGAATCTGTTTTAGTAGCTTCAGTAGTTTCTCTCTCACCATCATTAGCGCCTTCGATGATTGTTGACCTTGACCTGCCAAATTTTGTGCGGGAGAACATACTTTCACACTACATTCTCTCCTGTGCTAGGGATCACACATAAAAAATTAAGACCTCGTTGATCTTAAGCTTGCGCAAGGTTAAATAAACTTTATGACGGTTCACCGTAGGAGGGATGTCGTTGGTTAACGAAACGGTTTATGGACGATTCCATATATGGCATTATCACTTGTAATAGCATAGTGCTTGAATTTTTTTTTTTCGAGATTTCGAATATTTTGAAAATTTTCCCATTTCCCTACTCACCTTGGGCATTTTCAAGTTGAGTACGTTGGTAGCAATGCAAGACTACTGCCGCCTGTAACCTGATATTCTTGTGAAACATTTCAATAACGATGCATGGCAAAAAAACATATACAGAACAAATCAACTCTGACCACAAAGACGACTTGTTGAGTCTCTTAATTCAGCAATGAGCAATCGAAATGAGTATAATAGTAATCCCGATTTCATTTAGTTTATAAATATATATAATTTCTTTCAGGTTTTCCGATTCGAAGAATAGTCTGGAAGCATTGAGTAAAATAAGTAGCACGGTAGTATATCAACGCCCTAAAAGATCATTAATGCAGTGAAACAACAAGGCCACACAAGATCCTTACTCGGAGCAACCAAGAATACTTCATATTCTTTTTTGACTGATGAATTGTTAGGAGTTTCCAGGCTTCTGAGCCGTGGTCCGCAGGTTTTTGGGCCAGACGTTTCGTCTGCATCTGCGGCAGATCTCAGTGAGATTGAAAGTTTCATGAACAGAAAGAAGGGGTTGCTATGGAGAATCCCCTGAGTCCTGTAGTGGCAAACTTCTTCATGGAACACTCTGAAAATCAAGTTCTAGAACGTTGGCCGGTCCAACCTTCCTGTTGGTGATAATACTTTTGTGATTTGGGGTCACGGAGAAGAGAAACTGAAGAAATTTCAATACATAGTTTTCCAGACGACAGTACTCTTCATGCCAGTTTCTCTTCCAGAGTCCCCATACCAGCTCGAGAAACAAAAATTCAAAGAAACGTTCACGTCAATAAAATTAACGACGACTCGGTAAAAATGAAAGAATGGGGTAACATGAACTTGGTGGAATTTAATGCTACGAAAACCCAGGCATGTCTCTTCTCAAGAAAAGCCGATCTATCATCATCAAATATTCAGACGTCAGGAGTAACTATTCCTACAAAATCAAGTATCTCGATGTTGGGAATTACGATCAGTGATTATCTCTCATGGAAAAACCATGTGAGATCGATCGCTAAAAGTGCTTCCCATCCATAACGGTGAAGTTCTTAGGAACACAATTCGATTGCAATCTATCTTGGAACTCGCATATCGATGTGGTTTGTGGCAAGTTGAACAAATGTTTATATGTGGTCACCACACTCCAAAACATGCTAGAACGAGAATGTCTGCTTGAAGTCTACTATGCACTGGGGTACTCCGCTATCTCATATAGTATCGTTGTGTGGGGTCAAGCGTCTGAACTACGAAGAGTGTGTGTATTACAAAAACGCATTATCAGACGTATTTTCTGCTTATCTTATAGAACATCATGCAGAGACACTTTCAAAACTAGAAAAATTCTCACGGTGCCCTCTATTTATATATCAAAACTGCTGACTCATATTTTCAAGAATCTAAATAGCTTTAAAAGGCATTGCGATATTCACATGTATGACACCAGAAACAAAAGGAATATTTTACCGAAAAAAATTCGTCACTCCATGCAAAAAAAAGCTCCAGTGGATAGTGCAATACGTCTATTCAACATTCTGCCCCGCGAATTGAGAGAGAACAGATGTGCAAATATTTTCAAACGCAAATTAAAGAAAATGCTGGCCGAAGGATGCTTTTATTCCCTTCGTGAATTCGAACTTTCTTGTGGCTAGTGACTTCCAGTGCTGACCTTCTCATACGTCTTCATATATTGTTTTTTTTTGTGTGTTCTGTAATGGTCTTGTGACTGTTTCACATGCGGTGAAGTATGCATCACTGAATTACCCGATTCAATTTCGGTTTCTACTCTAAGTTTTATAACATTCAAGAATGTAATCTTTTTAAACCATTATTTGTTTGTAATTTTAATTGTACATAATCATCAGACACAATGTAAATTGTGAACTTGGACTAATCCGATCTATTTGGATGCAATAAATTTGAATTTGAATTTGAAACTTGGATTTCTATTTCGTGCGAAGAATTACTTCAATTTTCGTCAGCTTCTTATGATCTACAAGGACTCAGATACGACCTGTCATGGTATACAGTTCTCATGTGTGGAGTTCGGCACCAAATCTCTTCTATAGATACTGCCACGGTCGATGCTCTTCCGAATTGTTATCAATCGTTTCACCATTGGCAATATCTACACGGATGATTCGACGAGTACAGAATTCCCACCCATCTGTTATGAATTTGGAAAACTGTCGAACCTCTCTTGCTCAGGGATCTTTTTTCAATAGAACAGCTGAGCTTTGGAACTCCTTGCCGAAAGAGGTTTTTCCTGACTAAATTTTAATTCGTATTTTCTGTCCCTTGATTCATGCGGTGTTCTTTGAACGTTACAGGGCTTTCCTTTCGTGTGAATCTACATGTAAATAAAAAATCATCTGAATTCCTGGAATCCAAAGATTCAGTTTATGAAGGAGACGTTGAAGGACAGGAGAATAGCTTTCCTGGACCTATGGGTAGAAAGGCGGAATATTGGAAAACTAGGGCATAGGGTATATAGAAAGTCCACTCCACAGATCTGTACCTTAACAGGAATTGCCACCATCACCAGTGGCAGAAGAGAGGGGTAAAAAAACCGTTGTAGAAAAAGCTAAGCTAGACGCATTTCTGAGCCAAAATATTTCGAGACTTGAAATGCGTTATTTAGAAATCGATAACTTCTTTTTACTCGGTTAACCGTGTTTTTATGCGTTTTTATGAAACGTCAGTACCAAACACCTGTGGACCACGGCTTAGCAGAACGGAAACTTCTAACAATTCATCAGTTGCCGACCGTGAAAGTGGTATAAACGTCAATACTCACCTGTATGATAAACATTTCATGTTATATAGTGGTTTTCTTTTCAATCGATTCTCTGTAGTTTTCGTGCCGCCCTCGTATAGTCCTCCGTTCGGGCGGAAGAAGTGACAAGAGGATGACAACTAGGTGTTATGAAAGGCGTAAATGGGTGTTTAGAGGGTCGCGTGCGAGCCATTGATGCGTTGACGTGAAAAGGACGAGAGACGGCCTCCCGTTCGCTATCTTAGGTGGCCAGGGCGTCCTGGGAATTCGGGGAAGGACACGAACGGCTCGGCGATCCTGTGACTGTCGTGCTGCGATGCTACGTCGGTCGTCTTTGGGGAATCGGGAGGATACTAATTATAGGATCGAGGACATTTTATATTCGATTGACTCTGGCCCGAATTCACCAAATACGAGAACTGAGTTCAACGGCACTTGACTGAGTTCAATGTTTTCGATCGCTCTTTTTGGAATTCACCACCCTTCATTGATCACGTTCAAGGATAATCTGAGTTCAAATATTGGCTGATCACAGTTGGCTGATTAGCAGCTTATCGCTCACCTTAGTCTCTAGTATCAATTTTCTTGTCCTGAAGATGCTAGGGACACGCGTAATATCAGTTTGGTATTAGAATAATTGATTTTTTTTTATATATGCAGATTCACACCAAAGGAAAACCCTGTAATCTTCAAAGAACACCGCGTGAATCAAGGGACAGAAGATGCGAATTAACATTCACTTTGAATTTCTGAAGTTTGTAAGTCTCAGGAAAAACCTCTCCAAATTCACAACAAAGGGGTGGGAATTCTGTACTCGTCGAGTCATCAGTGTAGATATTGCCAAGGGGGGAACGATTGATAACAATTCGGAAGAGCATCGATCGTGAAAGTATCTATAGAAGAGAGACAAGTCTCCGATCCTTCTACGATGTTCCAATGAAGTGAGCGAGTCTGTGAGCGAAGAATCACCAACAAGACGAATTGCTCTTCTCTGAATAGAATCAAGAAGCCACACATGAGAACTATATTCCATGACAGGTCGTATCTGAGCCTGGTAGATCATTAGAAGCTGACGAGAAGTGAAGTATTTCTCCGCACGAAATAGAAATCCAAGTTTCTTGGAAGCACTTTCAGCGATCGATCTCACATGGTTTTCTCATGAGAGATTATCACTGATCTTAATATCGAGATACTTGATTTTGTGGAATAGTTACTCCTGACATCTGAATATTAGATGATGATAGATCGGCTTTTCTTGAGAAGAGACATGCCTGGGTTTTCCTAGCAATGAATTCCACCAAGTTCATGTCACCCCATTCTATTATTTTTATCAAGTCGTCGTTAATTTTATTGACGTGAATGTTTCTTCCACACTAAAGGTTCCAATCGCGTCGTTTATTACTTAACAGCGTCAAACTCAGTTCTAGAAACCAGGTACGTAGTGGCGTTCCGATCGACTGTCGCACGAAGATGTTATGATTCCCAACAATCACTTGAAATTGTGATGTCTGATTGTGAGCAACAGTGCAAAGATGTTTCGTAACTCAAGGGGATGTAGTTGTTGACGATAGGGCGGGCATGCATATAAAAACTGCACCATGTCCTGATAGATCTGTGCAAAAATCCTGCTGAGGAGATACTTAATTGATGAATTAGGACAATAAATGCCATTGAACGCTTATTCATAGTATGAAAGAGCGTTTTTTGTTCATAGTTCATACCTTCATCATATCATCATTTCTCTACATTGAATGAAGCTCAGTAGAAATCCAGTTTTCAACGAGACTGAAAATACTATGAAGGTACCCTCACCTAATATGAGAGATAATGTGTAGACAAATCATATTTTCGGTTCGATTTGGATTTTAATTGGAATATAGCAAGCATTAGGTGATTCAACTCTCGATATTTTTCATCAGTTGAATGTATACTCGATTTTGTCAAATGCATTATTGCAATAGAGAAATCAATATTCAAATACAACAAAAGGCACCGAGGTCAAATATAACGAACTGTTTCTTATTGGCCTACATATTGGTAATTATTATGAAACGTTATAGAGCAAGAGCCCGTCACCGTTATTTTATGAAAGCTTAAAGTTTTTCTGTGCATGTCTCCAACAGAGGTGAAAAAAATCCAATCTCGTAAAAAAATGTCAAAAAGGTCTGAAAAAAGCCTAGCTTTTCACAAAATAGTCAGTTAATTTTGCTCATTTATAATATTGCAGTTACTTATCGGGGAAAATATACCGATTTGACCTAAAAACAGATTTTATAAGAATTCAAAGCTTTTACTTTTTCATTTCTTATTTTGATATATAAATCCATCACTCCACAAGATTGAGATGTTCTTGAACTGACAGCGAACGTTTTCTGGAAGAAATCACACTAAACATTGATTAGAAAGAGTCCAGGTATATTGAATGATACGGAAAATAAGACAGACAATGTTCTTCATTATATATTACACATACGAAAAATCTATAGAGAAAATGACTAATGTAAGTTTTTGAATGGATTAGCGTTTTCTAAGGGAGAAACTGAAAACCTGATTCTTTTCTGTCTGTTTTGTACTGAGATAATGTGTAATAATTGTAATGTCATGCCAGGGATAGCTCGTTTTGTGTGACTGTTCCAAGTTTACGTAATCTTCGTTGAAATTAACCCAAGGGTTTAATCTCGATTATCATCGAAGCTGCTTCATCGTTTCTTTCTCACGATAACACGGTTAGCTGAACGCGATTGAATATTTGAGGCAACAATGTACGATGACATAAGTCGGACATGGGCAAACTTTTTAAGGGGAGGGCCAGATAAAATAACAATTAATCTAGGCGGGACGGAAAAATAAAAAAAAAAAAATTACATCATTCACAAATTAGGCTATAGGTACTGACGCTCTCGGCTCCTTACGAATGTGAGCGGCGATTGCCGAATGCAGAGTACGTTCCACTGTCAGTTTTGTACATGTGTAATTATGAGGGGTTTTCAAAACCATGCCGCGGGCCGGATTGACAAGCCCAAACGGCCTGATTTGGCCCGCGGGCCGTACTTTGCCCATGACTGACATAAGTCATCACACTAAATCGTTTCAAGCGAACCTTGCGATGGATGACCTGATACCGTGGAATTTCATTGAATTGACATCAAACAGTAGACCTAACCTGCCATATTTGTTTAAGGAAATAATGATAATAATACTCCATTATTACCAAATATGCTAAATTACATCACATCAAGTGAATACATAATTCACTAAAAAAACATACACACCATTTCTCAAGTCAAAATATGCCTGAGGACATAATAATAACAATATCTGAAAATATTTATATATTACTGCGTTTCCTTTCTCTTGAGAGATCATTATATATAATGAGACCTTTCGGGGACAATACTATTTTGTTGAAAATTTGTCCTAACTGTTTCTATTTGAATGTTTTCACAACTTCTAGTTGAATGGGTATGGAAATCATTAAAGAAATTAGTATTGTTTGAACAATAATGAAAACGGTAATGAACCAGTTTTATATATCAATAGTTTTGTCCAGTGCGAGATATTATTACTAATTCGTCCAAATAAATTGATTTCCATTCCTAGTTCGTTTGCTACATATTCCAGTCGCACCATGAATTCATTTGCCTCTTCACTGCTTTCATCTTGGAGAGCAAGATTGTACAACCGTTGTAGAGCTGCCATTGGAAAATTTTACTGTCGAATATGTCCATCTTTCATCTCAAGGATCGTGACCTGACTTCATGTATAGTTTGCAATCCTATGTTGTTAACGTGAAAATTTTTTGCTTACTTATAAATCCAATGAAATTTATATATTTGAGGTCATGTGAATGAAAATAACAAATTAGAGCAACATTACACTGATAACAGATCCCATGGGCTGTTTTCACTTCGTTGCTACAGATACGTATGAATGTCAATTTTGACGTTTCTCATAAATTAATATAAATTCAACATGTCACGTTTTGGTTGTGATAAACGAAATTATCAAGTCAAATACACCCAGAAATACTGTGTACAGTAAGAAATTTGTTGGGAAAGCTTTTATTGACTTTTGCAGTATTAGAAATTATGAATTAGATGGAAGCCGAACGGTAGAAGAAATAGCGTCAATTTCAAAAGATTGGGCCGTGAATATGAGAAGAAAAGATGGTACGCATTTTAAAGAAGCTACTGTCAAAACTATGTGGAATGTAACAAGTAAGCTTTTAGAAGAAAAGTATTTTAAGGAAATGAATGTTATAATTGACCCGTTTGGAAGTGTTGTTTTCCAAGAAGCGCGAGCATCCAGCGATTGTACACGGCGAAAACTGCAGTCTGATCCTACTAAAAGGAAACAAAGTTCTGTAGCATTGAGTTTGACCGAAGTAACCAAAATGATCAATTTGAGGGATGAAAAAACTCCTGAAGGGCTGCAACGGAAATTCTACCATATAGCCGCGATAGAATTAGCTTGGAGAGGTGGGGAAGCTGCTTCATGCTTAACGGACTTTTTTTGTATCGAAACAAATAACGATGGGTCTGAAACAATCGGATTGAATATAATCCTATATTTAGTGAGACTTGCCAAGACGGATCAAAAATGTGCACACAAAGCAAATTTTTAGTGGAAAACGATGACAGCAACATTTGTCCTGTCAGATTGTA
Source organism: Zygogramma bicolorata (assembly GCA_032362365.1). NCBI lineage: Eukaryota > Metazoa > Arthropoda > Insecta > Coleoptera > Chrysomelidae > Zygogramma > Zygogramma bicolorata. Next base: position 413,599 of record JAVJAQ010000307.1, read on the forward strand.
TAAATTAATTTCAAAAAGAGGCTCAAATATTAAAACAAACAGATTGTTTTTAGGACCAAATTGTCACTGGAATTCGGAAAACGACCACTGGTATGATAATATGCCTATAGGAAAAAATACAATTCAAAACTGGACAGAATCATCTGCAGAATCAATTGGCTTAAATACTCGAGAGAAAAAGATTACAATTCACTCGAACAGATCGACCGCAGTTAGTCAACTGGCAAAAAATGGGGTTCAAGAGCAGCAGCTCATAAAGATCAGAGGCCACAACAACGCCAACTCCATAAAACCTTACTTGAATATTGACCAAGAACATCACAACCTAATTATTAACAGCATGCGTGAAAATACATCGTCATCAGTTATTGAAACTAACACCTCTGAATCTTCGTTTAATTTTTCGAATTGTTCATTTACTAATTGTACTTTTGAATAAATAATTTTGTGTTCGTATTTATTTCAAAAAAAAAACAAAAAATTTTCTTCCAAATAACCCTCAAACATTGATAAATCCTCAAAAATTTAATAACAGATTTCTCAAGCTTTTTGCTTTCAACAAGCTTTTGAAATCTGTTATTAGATTTTTTCGCACAATTATCAATGTCCTCGGGTTATTACTACTGATATATCGGCAACTGCTGAAAAATGATCAGTTCAGAAATAATCTGGATCACTCGTGATAATTCAGGTTACTATTGTGTTGAAATGGTTCCAGGTCGTTATCTGGATCAAAACTATCAGTTACCTCCAAAATCGAGACTGAAATTGTTGGTGAAAATCAACCTAAAAAAAAAGAAGACGGAGTTGAGAAAGTGTCGGCAAAGTGTTTTACCGACTTCGTCTTCTTCCGGGTAAACAATTGAAACTTGAAAGTAGGATAGAAATAGGCACATTTTCGAATGATTGTAGATAAAAGTTTCAATTTGATTCATTTTTTCATTTCAATATCACCTTGCATTCCTAATCACAATGAATATCAATCGATCAATAACTTCATGAAACACTCTGTATAGTACTCAGTGGTACCGATAGCCTGCAAGCAACTTGACCAGACTCCCATTGACTGTTTCAATCCTATCGACCTACTTAAGAAGCGCACCTGCGGCTCGATAATTTGCCTCTATGCTCAAGGAATAATCCCTATTTATAGAAGTGCTAATAGTCCTCTGAATATTCAAAGGTGCAGCGGGCACGTGCCTGCAAAAGAACCAAGAGACGTTGTTTATGTTTCCAATCGCGACCGCGATGCTAAAATATATGCCAATGGTACATGGAATGTTCGAGTCCATAAAGGATCATAGGGGCTCCGAGTGATGATAGCTATTAAGTTTCAAGGACGTTGAGGATGATTACCGTTGTTTCTTGTCTTTAGGTTAACGCGAAAGTGAAATCAACCCATGTGAGACCAGGGTAAGGAGTTTGTTTCGATCTCATTTTTTGAAAGTTAATCAGGGTGGTCCACAGAGAAATATATTTCACTTGTCTATAGATAGATGTTTATTGACAACGTTCACATATACAGCTTATCCAATCCATCTTGGCACAAACTCAGATACTTATCCAGTTGCACACTGGTAGTGTAGACCATGACGACAGAAAAACACCTTCTAGGAATAAATTTCAACACAGTGAACTCATATAATAGGGATATTTTTATCCTAGTATACTTCACAGAGATTGCTGTGTATATACGTTATTAGTTCTGTGCCAAGATGATTTGGATAAGCTCTACATTTTTGTTGCAAGTCAGTAGAACCATTTAGTGTTACCCAAAGTATGTAATAACGATCTTCATGCGTTCTCCAATCACAACGCAACGACACTAAATACAGTGGTCATTACACGGCTTGCTGTCGACATCCTTATGCTAGAACATGCCACGAGTATAATGTTTTTCAAGTGGTACCAATCCATTGCGTATATTTTTTTATGAACAAGAAGGATCACACCTTTTAGGTATTCTTTGATTTTTTTCATTTTATGTTTATAAGCCAATCATATATTGGAATTATCCAATTTCATTTATATTCCTTATCATTTGAATATGTATACAGGGTGATTCAAAAGTACTTTGACAAACTTCAGGAGGTGATTCCTCACAATATTCTAATATGAATTGTCCAAATAAATAAATGTGCGGAAACGCTTCGTTTCCAAGGTACAGGGTGTTGAACTTTTATTTTTATTTTCGTTTTTTTCAAATAACTTTTGAAATACTGAACTTAATTAAACGAAACTTGAAGGTTTTTGAGGTGTCGAATTCGAACCTGATGTTCTTGTTGCTCTTACTCGTAGGGGACGCCACCTACACGTCTCTTTCTTTTTTGAAGATTCATAACTTTTTTGGACGTACTTCTAGCACATTTTTCAGTAAAAAATTCGATTCCTCTATCATATCTACGTAAATAAGCTACCCTTGTTACTAGTCGCTGTAAGCAACCGTTTTCTAAATATTTGGACTTGAAAACTTCAAGTCGATTAATTGATAATCGGTGCATGTTGAAGTTATTACGAATATTTTGCTTTTTTCACAAGAATGCTTTGGAAATGAATTTGACGTTTTGTATCAAGGGTGCATAATCAGTATTTGTTTTAATAAAATTTGCAAGAAATGTCAACATTTCATTTCAGGAAATTTCGAATAAGTAAAATAAAATAAACGAAACTAAATTGTATTCAAATAAATTGTTGGAAGTGCCCACCTTCAGCAAAGATACAGGCAGTCAGTCGTCTAGTCATTGAATCTCGTACGCGCTCAAAAAGATTTGGTGTGTTTCTTATTGTTTCACGGGCGTCTACTATTCGGTTTCTTAGATCTTCCTCGTTCACTACTGGAGTCTTATGAACTAGTGACTTCAAATGTCCCCAAAAATAAAAATCTATCGGGTTTAGATCTGGAGACCTTGGTGCCCACGCCTGGTTAGGTTCTTCTACACCCCTACCAGTAGTGAACGAGGAATATGTAAGAAACCGAATAGTAGACGCCTGTGAAACAATAAGAAACACACCAATAATTTTTGAGCGGGTACGAGATTCAATGACTGGACAACTGACTGCCTGTATCTTCGCTGAAGGTGGACACTTCCAACAATTTATTTGAATACAATTTAGTTTCGTTTATTTTATTTTACTTATTCGAAATTTCCTGAAATGAAATGTTGACATTTCTTGCAAATTTTATTAAAACAAATACTGATTATGCACCCTTGATACAAAACGTCAAATTCATTTCCAAAGCATTCTTGTGAAAAAAGCAAAATATTCGTAATAACTTCAACATGCACCGATTATCAATTAATCGACTTGAAGTTTTCAAGTCCAAATATTTAGAAAACGGTTGCTTACAGCGACTAGTAACAAGGGTAGCTTATTTACGTAGATATGATAAAGGAATCGAATTTTTTACTGAAAAATGTGCTAGAAGTACGCCCAAAAAAGTTATGAATCTTTAAAAAAGAAAAAGACGAGTAAGAGCAACAAGAATATCAGGTTCGAATTCGACACCTCAAAAACCTCCTATTACCAAGTTTCGTTTAATTAAGTTCAGTATTTCAAAAGTTATTTAAAATAAAAACGAAAATAAAAATGAAACTTCACCATCCTGTATCTTGGAAACGAAGCGTTTTCGCACATTTATTTATTTGGACAATTCATATTAGAATATTGTGAGGAATCACCTCCTGAAGTTTGTCAAAGTACTTTTGAATCACCCTGTATATGTACAAAATAAATATAATTAAATAAAACAAATGTACAGGTATCCAATCAACATAACAGAGAGTGGACAAAGAATCAATAATTTCCCACTTTTGAAAGCTTGGATGTAATCGATTAGGGTAGTCCACAGGGATCTATTGACGGGCCGCTTTCATCGCAATTGAAGACTGATTTCAGGTTTTGAGGATGAAGATTAATACTTTATTTTTGTGTTTAGATTCGCGTTAAAGTGAGATCCAGTCATGTTCAGCCCAAGAGAGGTGGAACTGATTTTTTCTATCTCTTCTTCATTAAACCCTTTTATGTATAGTTAATAAGGGTGGTTCATAAGAATCCATTTCTGGACCGTTTTCGTTCGTCATTAATTTATCACTTTTCAAGAACGTTCAGGATTATTTCTATGATTTTTTCATCTCTGGGTTTATGCGGAAGTTAAATCATTCCATGTTCAGCCCAGGAAAAATTATAAATTTATTTTGTTCTCCACTTTTTTTACGTTTAGATGTAACTTGATTGGGGTGGTCCACAAAAATCTATTGCCCAGGATAATAGTGGCTTTCGATATCTGTTAAGTTTCAAGGATGTGAGGATTATTTATGTTGTTTTTTTTTCGTGTTTTGGTGGTGGCGAGTCCACAGATTACAGAAACGAATTTAGATAAGCAACAGCATACTTCAACACCTCGGGAATAAACGGACAGGAAATACAAATTAACATTTACTTTGAATATCTGAAGTTTGTAAGCCTCAGGAAAGACCACACTCGGCGGGGAGTTCCAAAGCTCAGCTGTTCTATTGAAAAAAGGTCCCTGAGCAAGAGAGGTTCGACAGGTTTCCAAATGAACAACAAAGGGGTGGGAATTCTGTACTCGTCGAGTCATCCATGTAGATATTGCCAAGGGGGAACGATTGATAACAATTCGAAAGAGCATCGACCGTGAAAGTATCTATAGAAGAGAGACAAGTCTCCGACCCTTCTCCGATGTTCCAATGAAGTGAGCGAGTCTGTGAGCGAAGCATCACCAACAAGATGAATTGCCTTTCTCTGAATAGAATCGAGAAGCCTCAATGAATGTTTTGGTGCCGAACTCCACACATGAGAACTGTATTCAATGACAGGTCGTATCTGAGCCTTGTAGAACATTAGAAGCTGACGAGAAGTGAAGTATTTCTTCGCACGAAATAGAAATCCAAGTTCCTGGGAAGTGATCGATCTCACATGGTTTTTTTCATGAGAGATTGTCACTGATCGTAATATCGAAGTACTTGATTTTCTAGGAATAGTTACTCCTGACATCTGAATATTTGATGATGATAGATCGGCTTTTCTTGAGAAGTGACATGCCCGGGTTTTCGTAGCATTAAATTCCACCAAATTCATGTTACCCCATTCTATTATTTTTGCAAAGTCGTCGTTAATTTTATTGACGTGAAAGTTTCTTTGAATTTTTGTTTCTTGAGCTGGTATGGGGACTCTGGAAGAGAAACTGGTATGAACAGTACTGTCGTCCGCAAAAGTATGTATTGAATAAGATGTTTTCTCGAAAGAATCATTGATATGAAGCAGAAACAAAGTGGGCGCCAGAACTGAACCCTGTGGATCACCTGCATTTATTGGGAGAATATCAGGTGATACTCCATCAACAACCACATATAGAGACCTATCAGACAAGAAATTCTTCAACAAAGCACACAACTGAGGAGGCAAACCATAAGACGGCAGTTTGGAAAGGAGACCCCGATGCCAAACTCGATCAAACGCTTTTAAAATATAGAGTGCAACAGCTATCGTTTCTCCGAATTTCTCGATTGAATGCTTCCAAATATGAGAAACACAAGCCAATAAGATGCTGGTTGATCTTTGATGGCGAAATCCGTATTGTCGATCAATAATTATTTTTGATTTCTCTAGATATTTCATGAGCATCATATTGTTTCCTTTTTCCATGACTTTGGAAATGATAGAAAGCAATGCAATTGACGAGGTGATGACGGATTTTCCATACTTGCCACCAATTACAATACATCTCCTATGCGAGAATCTGTTTTCTTGTGAATACATAACGTTACATACCTTAGATGACTTACGTTTTATGACGCAATTCAAAAGAATGCATTAATTTCTGTAACTTACCTGGATTTTTAAGAGGAATGATAGCATCATGTGAGTTCTTTCTATAGTAGCAGCGTGAATCCCGAAGAAAACTATACTTTGAACACAAAATATGGGTTGCAAATTTGATTCCGAAGAGATTTTGATAGTTTATTGGTTTGAATTACTCGATCCAAGTATAGAAAATCACTGGCTTATTCTTAGAATGAATATGACTTTTCCGCGTATTTTTTAGAAAACATGGTCTCAATCTGCAATTGAATAAAAAACAGCCCATAACTCGAAGAAAACTATTTCGTTGAAATAAACTTGAAAGTTAAGCTTCAGAGTATTCAAAAACGTATTACATTTCACATAGACGTCAAAGTCACCATCACAAGATGTCAGCGATCCAATATCTTCACTCCCAACTGGAACCACGGTGGTTTTTGACCCTAAGCTTCCACAGGGAAAGCGGCTGTTACATTTCCAAAATTATTTCTGTGTTGATTCAGTCTAAGAGAGGGAAATTAGGAATTGTTTTGGTCTTCTGGATACGCCTATAATATATTTTCATTCTTGACCTGAAAACTTTTGCTGCTCCCCTCGTATCCGACTTGTTCGTCCTTCTCTTGTCACGTTTTCCACTTGAACGGGTATCTAGACTCGGCGTTTGTGGTTGACTTCTGCTCCGCTCGTCCGTTCCCAGGACGGGTCTGCAGGATTAAATGCGCCTTTTCGAGCGTCGCTCGAGGGCGGGCTGTTGATGGGGTGCGTTAATTGGAGACGGCGTTCGGACGATTTGGTTCGAGCGATAAGGGTTGTTTCGTTGAGTGGTAATAATCGGATTATCGGTGTATAAGTTGGTAATCTGGAATTCAATTCGATGTTTAGGGAAGACATTGTGATGCGATATTGTTTTGGAGAATCGTCGCTAGAACGTCGCTTGAACCGAGTTCAAATGAGAAATGTCAGTTTCACGAATGTTCAACAGTAAAAAGGGTTTTTGTGTCAATATTGTTTATCGGGAACGGTTTTCGGATGTTTTGATTGAAGCGATATAGAATAAGAGATGCTATTGAAATCGAGAAATAAAATATGTACCACTTATATTTGTAACTTACGTTACTATACAATTTCGTCCTATACCTACATTATCAAACGAATACGATAAACACGATAATATATCATCTATATTTGCCGTTTCGTCCTATACGTATATTATCAAGTTTACTGTATTTGTTTGATAATGTATAGAACAAAAATGCAATAGCGTCATTCACAAATATAAGTGGTATGATATCATAGGAACTGTCATTTCTCAATTTAATTCATTATTTTATGAGTATTTTGATATTTCAAAAATGAATCTTCCTCCCACAATTAGTTTTGTTAGTTTCTGAATGGAACTTCATGAAAGAGGGTTTTTGAACGATGAGTTTGGAACCTTTGGTGTGAAAATTGAATCTTCCTTGAGATCAATTACTCTTACACCAAACTGATATTTTTGCACACGACGCGCGTTTCGCTAACAAGGTTAGCATCTTCAGGAGAAAAAATTTTATACTCTCCTGAAGATGCTAATCTTGTCAGCGAAACGCACGCCGAGTGCAAAAATATCAGTTTGGTGTAAGGGTAATAATTGACATTCAGAAAAGTTTCAGAGGGTTTTTAGGCAAACTGAATTTGAATGTGTTTCAAAAATTTTTAACAGTAAAAGAGATTTTTATATCAATTCTGGTTATTGAGAACGGTTTTTGGATGATTTGTACCTATCAACAGACAGTGTTTGTAATTTTTTATTACTCTTTCACTGAAGTCGTAATTTTTGTGTTTCGATTCGGAGAAGGAAGCCAAAAATTAATTTCTTGAACTTCATTCTCTCCACGAAAATACCCAAGTTCCTAATTGATAATGCCCATTCAGGACGAATCTGCAGGAATGTTAGTTACGAATGTAAGTGGTATAAAAACCTGAGAGTTTTATTCCTCAATTTTCATGATGATATCCTACCACTTTTATCAATTTGATAACGAAAAGCTTCTTGAAATATCAAGTAAAATGAGGAATATATTTAAAAAAACTATTTAGACTCCATCATTATTTTGATATTTCAAAACTAAATTCTCCTTTCACACAAAAATTCCTCAATGGAACTTCAGGAAAGAGGGTTTTAGTTGAACTTAACATTAATATCACGATTTTCATTCAGATTGACCATTGATATAATTCAAGAGCTATACATCCTAGAGTATAACATATATAAAATACAATACAATAGAGTTGAATCTTCCATGTACCATATACCTGTTTCTTCATGCCACACTGTCTCTGACTTTGTAAGGGATGTTTGGTTCAGTGGTGATATAATCGAGATTATCGTTTCATGTAGGTATGAGTTGGTTATCTGAAATTTATTACTATGTTGTGGGTAAGAGGAATATGGAGGTAGAAAATCCGATACTCAATAATGGATCCCTAAAAATATGTACTCACTTCTTGAAAATAAAAAAAAAGCTACAACAAACTACATGGCAAACGAATTGAACTGAATGGAAATATTTATTCTAAGTGGTACAAAGACACCACAGTCTGAGAAACCATGGTTCAATAAAAGCCGCTTTAATGCTGTCGCATCCAAACAAGCGGCATCCAATCGCTGGCGCAAAACCTCAGTTTAGTGACGAGATCTGAGTATTATGTTAACGCAAGAAATAGATATAGTGCAACAATTGAAGCTGCTAAAGAAGCACATATTCATAAAATTTGTTCAAAACTTGTGGAATGTCCAAACAGTTCTCGTTCCTTTTGGTCATTTGCTAAAGCTGTCGCCAGAAATTTTACTTTCAGTTCATTCCCCCCTTTAACCAAAGAAGATGGATCACCATATAAGCCACCACTGCCCAACAATATGCAAATATATTTGCAAATATGTTTGCTGGCAATTCTACTCTGGACTCATCGGGAAAAGATCCCCCGAATATCACGCCTGTCGACAGTTATAAATATGCCTGAAATAAAATTTCACCAATTTCACCAAAAAATTACAAGAAATATTTCAATGGACATGAAGACGAATAAGGCTTGCGGATCTGATGGAATCCCAGCAAATATTCTTAAAGCTTATGCCTCCGAATTGACACCAGTACTTTGCGAATTATTCACCTCTCGTATAACTTGGGGGTTTACCCTAAGTCCTGGAGAACAGCAAGGGTTAAGCCAGTTTACCCTGTTATTAAAGACCAATTGCATTGCTTTCCATCATTTCCAAAGTCATGGAAAAAGCAAATCGATATTAAGCTTATCAAATATCTGAAGAAATCAGGAATAATTAATGATCGACAATACGGTTTTCGCCATCAAAGATCAACCAGTGACTTATTGGCGTATGTTTCTCATATTCGGCAGCATTCTATCGAAAAATTTGGAGAAACGTTAGCTGCTGCACTCGGCGTTTCAAAAGCCTTCGATCGAATTTGGCATGACATGTCTCTTCTCAAGGAGAGCCGATCTCTCTCCATCAAGTATTCAGATATCAGGATTAACTATTCCTACAAAGTCGAGTATCTCGATGCTAGGAATTACGATAAGTGATAATCTCTCATGGGAAAACCATGTGAGATCGATTGCTAAAGGTGCTTGTCTGAAGCTTGGAATTCTATTTCGTGCGAAGAAATACTTTACTTCTCCTCAGTTTTTAATGATCTACAAGGCTCAGATACGACCTTTCTTGGAATGATCATTTATTTATTTCGCTAAAGCCGAACTTTTAATGGATTAAAATTTTTAAGAGATGTTTCGTGATGTTTTCTCCTAATCCAAAAAAGTTTCTCATCAGCTGCTGAGCCCAGATAACTCCGTGGAATAGTATTTATGTGTCATTATAACATCTAACAGATAGGGAGGAAGCAATAGCACCTAAAGGCTGATTTCCAACCAGAGCGGGTTAGATTTCAATCTTGTCGGAGTGCCCATCATCAGGTTGTGGTTCGTTGCTAAGAGGGCGGGGGTGGAAGGAAAATGGAGGACGGCGAGGTTTCGTATCCAGGCAACTGGATGTGGGATCACGTCATCCTGGACACTCAACCCCGGGGGGGAGGGGCATGGTGGATTATAATATCTAGTACAACTTGTCATCCAGTAGATGGCGTTTTACTATTACGGTAGACGCAATCTGTACTGAAGTTCAGAAGAGGTGACTCACATCGGATTTGTGAATGTAATGATTGCTTATATTGAAACTCTGAGATTGAAATAGGTTAAAAACCTAAGTACTGTTTAGAAGTGATTATTTTTGGTAGATTTCGAGTAGATAACCTACCAAAATCTGAAAAAATAATATATTAATGTTCGAATCTATACAGATGTAGGAGAGTAGACTTATAATTCCTAATCTAGCCTAGAAGGTTGCTCCGATGATAAAACCAATTCTTTTTGAATGAGAAGTAGGGTCCTATTAGTCAGCAACTTCTCGTATAACTCAAATGAGCCTATCGAAAAATACAAGGACTAATATTTATGAAAACTACTTATCTTTGTTTAGGTACGTTTCGGAAACTGAATTCGTTCCTGTTCTCAAGAGTTATTCACAATGTAATTTCTAAAATGCTTTCTTTCGAAAATCCGTCAAATCTAAAAACTGCGAAGAATGAATACTTATCCTCCATCGATAGGACCTTGTTCGGTGTGATTCTTATAAAACCAGAGATCGCTACCTAATCAAGAAACAATTATTCTTATGTGATATCAAAAGAATAAAAATTATCTCATCGCTTGACCAGACATAACGCTGATTTCGTTTGACATATTCTTATTCCCCTCGGAAACTAATTTCAATACTCTGTCCAAGTATAGTCGAGTGCTCTTGCATATCTAATTCATGAAACTCTGAAACCACTTATTATGACGTGAATAACCCTAATTAATCCAACCCTACCCCAGCGTCGGCTCACCCGACTCCACAAACTAATAAAGAAACTATGAATTAAGGATAAGAATCGTGCATTAGATAGATATCACGGACCTAATTCAATTGTCAGTGTTCTTTCTGATTATTGTCGATTCTAATTGATGGTCATGTTTATGGAATCTTCGACCTTAATAAAAAACAGGTGCTCGTGTTGCATTAAAAAAGTATGTAAATTTAAATGGAAATCTCAACTTCGATTCTTTCATAGTACCTCAATGAACGGTTTTGAATCTAGCTACATACCAGAAACGAAAGTTTATGAAGCAGGTGAAAACTTCAATGTGAAAACAAAAATTTGGATAGAATAAAACAAATAGAAGAAGCTGATGCTCTCTCCAAAGTCGAGGTGAAACAACATTTATATGAGTATTTCATTCTTCAAACGATTGATTAAATAGATAAATTCAGAATTACTTTCTCCTTCTATGGAAGAATGGATTCGTGTCATAATTGATTGATCAACTTACCAGTAAAAATGATTGATCCAAATTATTCGAGCTGTCCGTAATGATTATTTATAACACTCGGTAGTAAGCCGTGGCTTGTGCTAACCAGCACACAATATAAAGTCGCAAAAAACTGATAACAGCCTTACAGTCGATCACTCCGATTATTATTCTTTGCTGTTGTCATTCATGATTATTTGTAACACTCGGTAGGATAAACGAAGATGAAGTTAGCGATCCAATTAAATGATTGTGCTGAATGAATACTATTTCAGGCTGTATTGATGTCGATCAAACATAACCTGCCAAATATTCTTATATGAGAATTAACTGATGAAAGGAAACCCATAACATCTGTACATGTTGATAAAGATTAAAAATTGTGTAATACATGTCGGGGATATTGCTTTCGTAAAGTCATCTTTATAAATTTTGATTACTTCTACATCAAACAATGCATGTAGTACCAGTATATTTAGTATTATCCAATGAAAACGCTGAAATCACGATATTATATTCCTCCAAATTATTATTAATATTTTTATAATTTTATTGTTATTAATTTTTTCTGGTATCTTCAAACTGATCGCACAGTTTATGCTGTGATTGTAGTCGATTCAATGAGATCAGAATATACGGGTCTCATCAAACCTATCTCGTCATTCATTATTATTAATAATGAAAGCGAGATGATCTTTTGAGTATAAAATGACGAGAAAAGATTATTTCAAGTTTTGTATTATTGAGAAATTTTCAGAGAATACTTCCTTGGGTGATTTCCAAGGAAATGGAAATGAGTTCACACAAAATAATCAATCACCTTCGCAAACTTATTATAATGAAGGTGTTCCTTTGCTAAAGGTAAATTCAAATGAAATTATCAACAATATTTTCGATAATTGAGATTATTTGATGTTGAATTGTCAGTTAGAAAAATCCTGGATGAGGAATGTCAATGGTATACCGTTGGTGTCATATTTGAACGAGTTTAATGAAAAAATAGATATGTAATATGTTGCGTCAGAGTTAGTTCACTGAGAATACAATGACCTAGGTCTCGCAAATATCCTTTTATCGGATTATTATTATTAAGAATTACAAATATGCATATTGTCAAAGAAAAAACAACTGAAATTACTAACTTGGAAATGGTACTTGAATCGTATCTGTTGGGGTATGGAGCTGAAATCTTCGGAAGATTAGGCCAAAACGCCTAAACCTGTTTGCAAGTCTGTCCATCCCGATAAATGTTGCATATGATATGCCAAAACGAACTCATGTAGGAAATGAGAAAGGAAGGGTTAATTTATAGATCTCTGTTTCAATCTTAGTCCTCATTTCATTTGAAAAAAAAAATCGATTTCAGACGTCTATTGAGGCACTACGTCTGAGTCAGTCTTCCCTTCAATCTTAAAAATGTTACTCAGGCAATAACCACCTAATTTCTTCAAATAGAAGGTGGAACTGAATATTATTAGGAATCAGGACTTAAACAGAGATATATAATAGCCTGTTTCGACGATTCAAGTTTGTCGCTGCAACTCCAGAAAATTGCATGTTTTCATGCAAGTTTTTCGAGTTGCATGAATCATTTTTGGTGCAATAAGTTGCAGCGACTCAGTTATTTCTATGGTGAATTTATTGCCGCAAACCACAAATATGTTGTGGCATCATTGTGAAGAATATCAATTTTGAACATTTCAATTATTTTTCGAGACTTGAGTAATCAAGTTGAAGTAATAAGGTGATTTAATCACAATATCAATTATTGGAAATGGATGAAATCATATATCAGTTGTGATAATGTAGGCGTTCATCTTGGTAACATTCAGTGCTATTTTTTAATATTGGCTACGCAAACTGACAGCTAGATGACATATCTAGCAGCGACAATCGCCTCGACAAATTGCAGCGACAAATTGCATCGTCGAAACGGGGTGTTAATTGGCCTGAATAGTATCGAAGATACCCGCCCTGACAGCTATCTGTCACATTTGATCTGAAATAAGATATTGTTTAGAATTTCTTGACGAAAAACAATCGACGATCAGAAAAGCTTTCTAATTTTTGTATAGGAGGCGTTATATGAGCATTTTCGAAAATCTGTCAAATGTCGGTTTTGTCAGATTGACGTAACTTTGAGGTTTATTGTTGTCAAGGAAAACTGAAATTTTTTCTTCGCACTCAACAGTGTTCAAAAGTCTATATAAGTAGAATAAGTGTTGAAGTTATTACAAGTACTTTTTCACGATGTGTAGAAGATTTTGTATTTTGTGTGGTCAGTCAAAATCTGTGGATCCAAATATTCTTCTTTATTCAGTACCTAAGGTAAGTACAAAACAAATCACCCCAAAATAATAACATGAATGTAGCGTTGTAGCTAATTTTATATCAGCTTGAGCGAAAGTCTTATATCGAGGAGGAAACATCTGTAGCTCTTAATAATGAGATAATGAAAACAAAGTAAATAAAGGAAATATCGATGTGATACGTATTTTGAACTGTTGCATAACTGATGTGTGTATTCACAATTCCAAGAAAGTCTATCACTTTTAATAAACTAGCATGAACTTTGTCGTACATTCTCGGGCGAATGGGCAAAGTAAATTTTCTCGAAACCAAATTCTAGTCTTACAACCTGATATAAAAACACTAAAAACTTGTAGAGGTAGCAGGTGACAGTAACAGTATTGACAGGTTGTTAACGGTAGGCTTCCACGTACATGCGCGTTGTCTGAAAAGCATTTGATTGGCTGTCAGGGCTGTCAAAATCTTAGTAGCCAAATAATAAACAGTGGTAGAATATTTGGTTGCACATTCCTCTTTACTGAAAATTAAGCTTCATATGGTATATGACTGATCGCCATCTACAATAGCGATCTGAAGCTTTTACGATCTCAGAAATCAAGCAATCAGTTTTCGCCAAGTTTATCCCAAAATTATTCAGGTATAAGTAGATACACCAGGGTTTTCTAGGCATCTTAATCTGAAACTCGACATCTATCTGTCACATTTCATCTGAAACTCTGCATAGTATTGCCGTTTTGTTAACCAAGTTCGCATCTCCACGAGAAAATATTTAATACTGAGCTTGAAAAATCAGAGTGGAAAATAAGTGATAGTACAAGTTCCTCACATCTTTATATGCTTGTAATTGATATCACAAATACTCTTATTGATAAATTACATAAGATTAATTATCTCGACTTTCAAAAGTCTTCTGATGCGTGTTATTTGAAATAATCGTATTTTTGTATACCTTATATCGATGTTGCCTATTCAATCTCATCATAGCAGAAAATGCATAATATAATTTTTCATTTTCAAAAACTTTTTTTTTGTTACCAACGACTGATTGAGAACCTCTTATCTTTGCATCCAAAGTACACTCATAAACTTGGCTCGTGCCTTTCATTTTCCAATTAAAATCTGCCATAATTTCGTTTTAATCTGATAGTCAGTCAAATCAGTAAAGGCTGAAACAGTCTGTCCGCCACGCAAAAAACTAACCCGAAAATTAGCCAAAATTACTTTCGGAAAGTCATTTAGCTAAGCACCTTGCAAAAATAGAAGAACAAACTAGTTTTTAACAAGAAGATTTCGTTAACCAGCCTTAAATATGTAATATGAAACGATGCAAAATGAATGCAAATTAAGTGCCTATCTCGGCTTGGAAGTGAGGTGGACGATAATCGTTTCAAATTATAATTAAAGGCATTTGTATTGGTACATGTAAAACCACTGCACGCTTTCGAAAATTCATTTACCATATCTAAGTATGAAAAAACATTGAATATTCATATTTTGGGTCAATAGATTCGACATATTCAGTAATACTGATAATAGTTTTTTAGCCCGACGTTTGATGATATTAATTCAAAGTTATTCTAATGACTCAGGTACTTCGGTAAATAATTAGATAATATTGCTTTTCCTGAAATAAAGAATCATTTCATATCTAGTTTTTTTCATGATTAAGGAAATAAACTTTCCTGAGAGCTCAACTATGCAGTTGATGACAGTTTTCTTCATCCTTTTCCTAAATTTCACGTATTGACGGCATCCTCAAGATCAATCGCTCTTATATATATATATATATATATATATATATATATATATATATATATATATATATATATATATATATATATATATATATATATATATATATATATATATATATACAGGGTGTCCCTGGACTTCCTCTTTTCCTTTCGGGAATGTATAGATGGGGTGAAAATATCACCAGTACTTCATATAACTTTTTTTCCTAAAATCCTTCGTTACCAAGTTACGGGCCCTCGAAGTTACAAAATGAAAAATGTTTTTCTTTGATAAATTTTCAAGTGAATATTCAAAATCATCCAAATTTTGGTAATTGACTAAACAAATGAATTCCTTCGATGAGCTTTCATGCAGGAGTCAGTTGTTTTGCTACAAAGTCAGGAACGGACTACCCCCGATGGTCCACACCCCAAAACTTTGAAATGACAGATATTTTTCAATATTTTTCAACAAAATAAGGTTACTTGGACAATTTTATGAATAAAAGTACTCGTGTGGAAAGTCGATCGGAGCAACGAGTCTTGATAAAAATGTAGTTTTATTCGACATCAAACCCGCTCGTCCACCATTATTTGAAATGAATAATTATCAAATCAGAAATAATAATGATAACGTTAATTCAACAACATTTATAACAGGGATAATACAAAGTATGCTAAAATGAACAAAAAGTACAGTACCTATATGGAAGTTTAAGTCACAATTGTGAAAGCAGATATTTTTTCAAAAGAAATATCAAGTTCTGTAGATTCGTGGTGTTTTTAAACTAACAAGCTACTCCACTATGAAATATCGAATTCATTCCATATTTTGTATGTATACGTGTGGACTAATCACGTTTCGTGTTGATCAGTTATCTGAATCTCATGAAACTCAACGTTTGAATGTTTCAAATTCTTCTTCACAGCTAAACTGTTGAGGAGTTTCACTGATAATTATAATTTTATGGGAGAAATTCACACACAACGAAAATGAAAGTGAAATCACCAACTACACAGGGGTACCAAATGTAAAGTTGTTATTGTTAGTCGCCCCCTACTGGGTAGTAATAATAACAACTTCACAACTGGACAACTGAAATATAAAGTTGAATACAATAAGTAATAATTTGATGGAACACTTACTAACGTGAGAATGATGATAAAATTGTCCACAAATATATGTTGTTCAGACTTCGAGAACGCTCAACAGTCCTATAATTTCCTAGCATTAATGTAAATACTATATACAATTTTGTGTTCGGTATCTGGATTTTATTTTCCTGTATCATTTTGATCTGTACTCACATTACAATTCCATAAGAACACGGCTCTAGGACACTCAGTTATGAATGAAACTGCCATGGTACTTAATCTTAGTCTGCGATCGCCTACTGTTGCCTTTTCAACAAGTCATCACCAACGACAAATTATTCCTCATCAACAGCAACCTTCAAACACAGCAATATAAATTGATATTTTTGTTAATCTACCCTTATACCTGCGACACATTATTTATAACTTCTGCCATCGATTAACTATCGCTCTTCGACATCGGACTTGAATTTCCAATAATTAGACGTCAGTTTCCTCGTACATCCTTATAATTATGCGGGCATGTCTTGTGTTTCCTTTAATGACTTATCGTTCTCTTGCCTTTTTTTGCAAGCATTAACAATCAACAATGTTTGTTTTAGTTAGGAAGTCATTAGCGGTTTTTTATAGGATGATGGCTCTTATTCTGTCGTCGATTTCAATTCAATTATGGTAAATGCGGTTATAATTGCTCAAGAATAAGAAAAGGAAGTCATAGATAATCGGAAATAACATAGGTGATCGGGATATGAAGTTTCTGGGATACGTATTTATGTGCTCATGAAGTTGCATTTTTACAAGATCATTCGTTTTATTGGCAAGATAGAATGAGGGGCGACATTGTATTCTTTTGTACATCGATGCGGTAAAGAAATATGAACTAAACGAATGATAGAATAAATTAAGGTCTCGAGCTCTGAGGACGATCTCAATAATCTTGGAAAAGAAGTACTGTGTATTTCGTGCAGAAAATTATTTATTAAATTCGTAGCAGAGCGCTTTCGACTGAAAAGTCATCATCAGTGCTTACTCGTCAGGTGTACAAGATTACATTTACATCACGAAATATCTCTACAAATAGCAAACAACGTATAGTGCCTTCCTATATCGTTTTACTTACTGCACAATATGAATAACTCAACATGGTTCGACGCATCATGACAATGCAATAAATGGAGGCAATAAATACCTTCTCAACCTTTTTCAAAAATTATTCACTGATTAAAAATTTAATATTTTCTGCCTTGTTTTTGTACCACTAGTCTGCGGTTGATCAAACTCGGTATACGATGTCAAAAAATTAGAAACCATTGTTTTGGGAGGTTAGGTATATGAAACTGCTTTTCAAAAACTTTCCATTTCACAACTATTGAACGCAGCACAAGAAATACGTTGGCATATTCCATTCGATTTCAAAAGTAGAAAGTCTGCTTTCCGTATATTGCTTTCCAGATTTGGATTTCTCCTGAAAAGTACTTCAGGAAATGTAGACTCCTGTAGATAACAAGGTGTTCAGAAGTTATCTTCCAATGGCTGAGTTCAAAAGAGTTCGAAAAGGCTGTCTATATATCAGACACCACAATGCAAAAAAAAACAATTTCAACTGAATATTTGCTGAAATTGGGGACCCCAGAAACCGTCTGCTTTTTGCTCCTATATTTGACAAAGATTCTGAATCGATCCAACATTTCCGTGATTTTCAAAAGTACTTTTCAGGCGAAATTCACAATATATGTTGTTCCGATTGAAAAACTAACTTTGATATATTACGCTTCCAAACAGTATATTGTAAATGATTCAAATTGGCTAATGGTAATTTTTCGATACCGTCACTCCTAATGTAGGCTTCATGCAACTGTACTATAAAATGATTTGTAATTTATCCGTGGCAAATTGCATTCTGGTACATTAAAAAAAAACACACTGGTCGGTGCAAAATTCATAATTTCGAATGGGATATTGCGCACTATATGGATAATTGAAAGCCAACTGGCTGCAGTTATTAGGAAACTAACTACTCGAATGTGTGTTGTAATCGGCGGTTATGTGAAAGTAACTAACTAATTAACAATCACAATAATGAAAATCGTGAGAACGACCCAATTCTGATAGAGCTATATGATTCTGAAAGAACGGTCGAGAAAAAAAGTTGCAGGAGTAGGAATTAGCTGATAATCACAACACAGACAACAGATACCTGAGCGACGATAAGGGCATATCTATATCTCTAAATGAGAGGGGGGAAAGCTAAGCACCACTACCCTCGTGGACTCATATAAACCCTCATAATATAATAACTTCGGATTGAAATTAGTCTGAATGTGTAATTTAAAACATCCTGAATAACATTGTATACAAAATATATATATTTTTTGGTCTTGTTCATATTTCATTTACAAGGTGTAGGCTAGAAATGGATAGGGGAAAATTTTGGGATACAATTGTTTCACAAAGTTTTTCTAAAATATCGATACTTTCGAGATATTCTCGTCTGAAAACTTATAATTCTGGACGGTTTAGGAGACTAACTCGAAAACTCAGCGTTCCATCGAATACATTGTAATGATGAAAAATGACTGAAAGAATAATGAGACTGGTTTATAGACTCAATTGGCTCTTCCACTGCTGGTTCTATACGCGGTAAGGGCAGATTTTTTCTGGACCGCTTGGGTGCGATAGGCAATTATACCACAAGTTATTGTACTCATCGCTTTGTCAATAAGAACTAATTCTTGGACAATAAAGCACAGTTTTGATTGATTGATTGAATACCAGCGACCTGGTTGCACTCCTGCTTTTTCTAGGTTTCCCTACAATGGAAATAGCAAATGCAAAATCAGTGAGACGCCTCAGAGCACTTCGGCACCCAAAACATTAAGCCTACCCTTGCCCGCACAAGACAAGAGTGTTCGATAAAGGGTCAGTTTTGAATAAAGAAAATAGAATAACAATTAGTGGCATTCAGGACAATCAAATTGATGGTTTGGTGAGAAACATATGCTGTTTATGGAAAATGATGGTGCGGTTTGGAAAAAGTGGGTATCTACATTTCATCTGTACGTTACGACTGAGATAGTGCGAGGTAATAGTTATCTCCTTAGCTTGTTTCGTATAACACCTTTGTGTTAAGCGGGTATCCGAATACCTCGTAAACTCCGATGAGTAGAATCACTTTTCCAATGAAAAAGGAAGAGATCGGAAAGTTCCAATAGATGTCAATAAAATGTTCTTTTTTTTTTCTACCAGTTGGTCACTTTTCAACCTGAGAGAAGGTTGGATATAAGCACATTTTCGAAATATTGTGAATGAACATGTTTTCGGAGACTGTTGGTTCCTCTACCGTCATAATATTGAAAAGAACTGGCCGATTATTGAAGAAAATCCATATTCAACACAAAATATTACAGTTTCCTGTATGATTCTCACTTACAATGAGTTTACAAAACCGCGACACGTGTTCCGCTATACAATTTCCTCAAACAGGGTGAATAGATTGATCCTATAATACCCTTTTCAAATCCCCACAGGCCGAAGTCCTCTGTTGTAAACACAGATATTAGGAGTTTATGAATTGGCATGCGGGTCATGTTCGATGTTTTACATGGGTCAAATGGGAAGACCATTCAACATACGTACAAGAGAACATAGAAGTATCAAAATTTCAAAATAGAAATGAATTTAATTGAAAAGATTGAATTGAATAAATCTGCGTTGTTGAATATATGTTCCCGGCTAATTATTTAGTCTAGCCTATTCCTACTTGTAAATTGTGTTCCAAACATTACTAGGACCAATGAATTACGGGTTTAAAATCGCACCGTTACAGAGGACGTCGAACCTTTGATTACAGAGGACTTCCAACCTACGGGTTTTTAAATAGTGTATTATTTGGCATGTTCACGGAGTGGGCGACATCTATTTCTCATTATTATTACTAGGGAAAAAGAATAAATAATTGATTTTTTTTGTGGTTGTAAATAAAGAAGTTTCAATATCTTCCTGGTGTTCAAATCTTCCTCCTGACACAACATGATGTGGTCGGCTCTAAAAACGACTTCACCTTTCACTATTGGTCTACTCTTTCCATTTAGGTGAGAGTAATGGGAACTTTCATCACTATACCAACTCCACACCAATAAACAGGATTATTTCCTTCGTTTTTCCCAATCTTAGTCCTTAATCATATCAATTTTCTATCAATAAAATTCCAACTTTATGATTTGTTCTCCATCATCCTGGAAACATCAACTTTTCCGAAAAGAAAATGCGATGCGCGAATCATTTACAGTTCTGGTGATTTTCGGTTTCTCCAAGAAACTAACTGGCGACACCTTGGATGACGATATGCGCAAAGACAAGTTTACGTTTAAATCGTTTTTTCAAAATAGAATTCGTAGGGAAGTTGGATTCACTCAATTTGGAAGTGAAAAACCAATGAGACTTTTCAAGACTGTGTGTAGAAATTTATTGAAATATTAAAATGTAAAAGGGCCTTTCTCATGGAGAAGGTATTTTTATTTCAAAGCATAATTTTGTCAAATTATAATGTAGTGTAAGTTTCTAACGGGCATGTCATTTCTGATTAAACGGCCCAGATTGAATATTTGACTTTGGAGTCCGCCATCATGAGAAAATACCTTATTTATACCTAGGAGGCAGATAAGGGATTTTTATTAATGTTATCGAACCATTTTGTTGAATCCAATATCTTTAATTGTCGAAAACGGCTGGCAAAAGGAACACTTTCATGACAGAAACCAACCAGAATAGTTACGACATATTTGATCTACCCATTATTATTATCCTTTTGGGTCTCAGTCAGTTCAACACGTTACTGTTCGTTACGCAAGTCCACGAGCGCTTCGTAATATTGCCAGTTCCCCAGAGGCGTCAGAGGATTCGCAGATATATACAAAAAGATTAACCTTTTGTTCCCCGTTTTTCATCCAAGTTATCACTTCATCAGTTCATCTTTTCATTCTCATGAATAATGTCAAAACCTTAGTCAAAACTGACCATAGCTATGAGAGGTGTCAAAATCACCAAAGTGTAATTCGGTAATTCGTTGTGTATTCAAACAGAGTTGAGCAACTATTATATTCAATATTCACCTTCAAGAGGTTTGTTTTTTTGATTTTAATCTAATCGAAATTGAGTGGCGCCCAGTGTAATTTTTGCCATCGAAATTATAGAGGTTTGAACCCACACCCAGCCACCAAACCAAAGAGCTACCGGTACGTTGCAACCTCACTTTATTCATTGCTAAAAAAATATATAAAAGTAGGTTACAATGTATGGATTTTTGAAGATCGTGTTCACAGTAAACACGATAACTTTCGAAAAAACAATTTTTATAATTTTTTTTAATATACCTACCCATTTGACTGGAGAGAAGACGTTGAATACAAAATTGCAGCTTTGTATTGTTTTATCTTATTATAATTAATTCATTCAGACTGACATTTTCTGAAAAAGTTGGCTTTGTGAAAAAATTACCAAATGTACTAATGTAAACATTCAATTTAAATAATTCGTATACGATATGAGTGCTTAAGGCATGCTCGTTTGAATTTTCCAAGCGTTTCCTTAATACAAATGAAATGATCAACTGAAGAAATGAATCAATTTTCTAATCAGCAAATTGTCCAACTTCACATTTTGTGAAGGGAATTTTTTTTATAGTCAAGTGACAGTTGTTCAAATATCAGTTATTCGATTAATTCAAACCAATAGGCTATATCTCCATAAAATATTTAACTTGGTTTTTATTTAACAAAAATTAGTCAGTTTCAGTCAGAATTTTTTAAGCACAAAGAAATAAATTTTTGAAACTGAATTTGACAATTTGCAAACTTACTGTAGCAATCATGATTGGAAAATCGATATTATATCAATACTGAATTGTGTAAGATCTCATAATCATTAGGTACACAAAGAAAAAATTATAGCAGTTTTCAAGAAAATATGTAAAATAACTAAATTTCGAATATAATATCGAATCGCTATTGCGATATTCTAAGAATTCCTGATCCTTAAGGTATAATTAAAAAAGCGTTTAGCAATTGTTTATGTAGAGATGTTGAAATATTTATTATTTAGCACCGTATCATTACGATATATCCTTGGGTTCGTTTATTAAAACTCCAAACAACACTAAACTACTTTTATTACGACTCTTTATCACAACACAATACAATACAATCACTCAGATTGCTCCCTCAACTATCTAACGATCTGTACTAAAATTCTCTGTAATAGAAATTCTGCTGTAGCGATGAATCTCTTCCGTTTGAATACTTGCTCACACCTATGGAGAATCTACCAGTCAAATCTCGATGATCGAATATTCCACGCGTGACGAGCTTTTGCGTAAACGATCTTCCTTCGACCCCTCATATCAATTTGCGTTTAGAAACGACAGGGCCGGCGCTAGGAGATTCCGTTACAGTATACAGGGTATAACTGAATAAGTGTAAAACTTTCAAGGAGGTGATTTCTCATCGAAAAAAGATAGGATCTTTCATATAAAGAAACTTTATTGGTTATTGGAGCATCCCTTGTTGAGATACAGCCCCTGAAAGGGGGTACATGAAATTTGTATAACAATTTTTTCAAAAGCACTGAAAAAGTAACAATATTGAAATTAACCTTACCTTTTGTACTACCAAAACGATAAGCCAGTAATTTATTTGGTTCACCCCATGGTTGAAAGGGGTGGAAAACGCAACCCCTAAAATTTATTTCCAATGTAACTTTTTTCTCGTTATTTTTTTACCATTTAAGAGTTTATTTCCGATAGCCTGTTTCATTCTGAACAAAAAATGTCTCTTGGGTTTTTTCCCCAAAAATAAACCAGTTCGCAGCAAAAAATTATTTTACGAACAACTACAGAGATTCATCGTCATAAATGCTAAAATACGAAACTAATCCATCTAGTAGGTCGCTATTAGCGATAGTGACAATTAAATTGGTATGACCCTGTCAGTTTGTGAATTTTCGAAATTGAATCAATACTAATTGTGTGTTGTTGTTCTGTTTTGTATTTGTTACTTTAATAATTATGTACCCCCTCTAAGGAGCTGTATCTTAACAAGTGATGCTCCAATGAAGTTTTCTTATATGAAAGATCTTTTTTTCGATGAAGAATCACCTCTTTGAATGTTTCACATTTATTCAGTTAGTATATGGCTATACTACGACTTTTGTTAAATATTTCAATTTCTCCTCAAGTTTCGAAACTCGTATTTTGTGTGTGTATATTTTTTTTGTGAATTAAAATAGAGAGTGTATGAACCAAATTTGCAGCCCTAGGCTTCAGCCTACTGGTAAATCCGCCACTGTGTATAGCCAAACACGTGTCGAGGTTTTGTAAACCCATTGTGGGTGAGAATCGTACACGAAACTGTAATATATTTTTGTAGGCATGCAGTATCGATTGAAAACTTGCGGAGTCATCTAAGTAAGCCTGGTATTTTGACGTGGCGCGTACGGGCCCCAAATCGTCTGATACCGATAGAAATCAGATCGATTTCATAATTGCCGCCCAGACATCCCGACTTAACAGAATAATTGCCATCGGGAAAGAACGGAAAGGCGTTCGATGGCGCCCAATTCTTATCAATGCATCGCGTAAATTGAAATTCGTTCTCGGCAATCGACCAGACGAGCACTCGTGACTGCGAACACGAACGAAGTCGACTACTCGTCCGGACCGTTGCGAATTCCGGTTTCAGTGAAATGGTGCATGGTTTAGGAGGATTTTCCATTTTTGAACATTAATTGGAAAGCGGCGGCGTTTGTTTTTAAATCGCCGGGCGGCGGAGCGTTTATCAGTTTTATTCTATGCTTTTGTTATAGCTTTCATATTCCAGTGGGATAATTCAATAGCGGATTTGTTAGCCAGTGTCGTTCGTTTTCGAAGCGTTCACTGCCGTACTGTATATTAAAAATGCGTTCTCAGCAAACTTTTTTAAAAATTCGAACTGGAAGTGTCATACAAATAATGTTTTTTCTGTGACTGGTATCTCCATAAGCAAGAAACAAAGAATCACTTTTTATAAAATTATGAATAATATAGTATACATATACAGAGTGGTCCAATGAAAAGTATCCACCTAGCTTTTTTATTTTGTTTTTTAAGCAAAAATGCACGGATTTTGATTGCGAGGGTGACAAGTTTTGGACATATTCTTCAACATAGGCATTCAACCCCTTAGCGAGGGGGTGTCACAACACTAAAATTTCAAATGGAAAGTGGGATCGAGTGATACATCATGTGAAAAGGTACAAATTTATTTATGTAATGATGCCTTTTCGTAAACAAACTTGTCTGAGCCTTTTTGCTTCAAATTCCAAATGGAGGAGAGAAGCTAGGTGCATACTTTTCGTTGGACCACTCTGTATACACTTACATAAAGAAAAGGAAATAATCAGAGAAAACTCAGAATCAAGCATTTTCTGACTTTATGTTATTGTAACTTAGTATATTTATTCCACGAGGGTATAATGATGTCTATTATCCACGAGCATTAGGCGAGTAACCTAAATCACAGAAAGAATAATAGCCATTATATGCTAGTAGACCACTACACTCGGTCTACTATTGTATAACCTACTCATTTTAGAGCGATATTGGAAAGAAATTGGTTATACTTCACCAAAATCAAAATTTATAATTGTCTGTTCGAATACCTGAGAAATATCAATGATAGAAAAAATTCAACAAAAATATGAATTCATTAGTTATTAATGGATATCGTAATTCTTGAAGAAACATGCATATATTTTAAACAATAGTCGTGGTTAAAATTATTTAACAACCACTTCGATTTTTTTTAATCAAATCAGGGTAGAAAAGAAGAAAGAAAATTGTTCCGACCTCTTTTGTAACTTTCCGATCACTTCCTCTTTGATTGGGAAGTGTATTCTGTATTTTTTCTAGACCATACGATAAACAGGAAATTTTCTTTTCATCGATAGCGGTAGTTTTTTTTTTTTTTTCCGCTCCGTGGAAGCCGTCTGACCTGTCTTTCACAACCAGGTCTCCGGAAAGCACCTCAGCCTCTAGGGCTTATTGCGCTTTACTTCCCTATATTTCATGCAACCCATTCCAACAGCCTTGTCCCCTGCACAAGTTTGTGCAGGTTGATTGCCGGGTGTTTGTCATATTCTTCTGGATCCAGAATTGGTTTTCCATATATTTGTTGCCTTTTGTGATCCAGAGCCTCACATTCGCAGAGTACGTGTCGAGCTGTCTCCGTCCCTTTGTTGCATTGTCTGCAGCTAAGGTCGGCGTTGTACAGCCCTATCTTGTTCAGGTGTCCTTTGAATGGACAGTGTCCAGTCAGTAGCCCTGTTATAATCCTAATCTGATTCCTGTTACACTGAAGCAGGTCTTCAGTCTTTTTCTTCAACGGTCCTTTTATGAAAGTTCTCCCGTGAGCACTACTAGGTAGATTTTCCCAGTAATCTCTGTGTTTTGTTCTCACCCAATTCCTTATATGATTCCGTACCATCGTTTTGGGTACCCCCACTGCTGGTTCGGGTCCAGTATATGGTGTCGATGATCCTTGCCTTGCAAGCTCATCGGCTTTTTCATTGCCTGTGATACCTGAGTGACCTGGGACCCATTGTAGCGCAAGTCTATTATGGTCTGCCAGATTTTTCAGTTCCTCGCGGCATTCCCATACCAGTCTAGATGTCACTCTGGGGTTTTTCAATGCCCTAAGTGCAGCTTGGCTGTCCGTAAAAATATTGATCCTCCCATTTCGTTGGGACCTCAGATTGATTGTTCTCGCGCATTGGAGTATAGCATACATTTCTGCTTGAAAAACAGATGTGTATTGTCCGAGCGGGTAGCTGTACCCTAGGTTCCTCCCCGCACAGTATACACCGGCCCCTGTACCCTGTTCCGTCTTGGATCCATCTGTGAACCAGTTGCTCCAGCCGGGCTTGATTTCAGGGGCATTGTCTTTTTGCCACTCTTCACGATCTCCTATCATTACTGAGAAGTTCGTGTTGAATGTAAATTTGGGTACCATGTGGTCCGTATTCATGTCAAGTACATGTCCCTCCACATGTCCCACGATATCTGTTTTCACCGATCTTTTATATCCCGATGAATTTTTCAGCCTGAAATGGCCCATTCTTGCCTCTCCACCTATCACAAGATGTAAAGGGGGAAGATCCAAGAGCACCTCCATTGCTGCTGTTGGTGTTGTTCTCATTGCACCTGTTATGCCCAGACAGGCAAGTCTTTGGACCTTGCTCAGTTTGTTCATAGCAGATGTTTGTTTTGTCTTTGACCACCATGCCAGAGATGCATACGTTATCATGGGTCTAACTATCATTGTGTACAGCCAGTACAGCATGCTTGGTTTTAATCCCCATTTCTTTCCAAAAGTGCGCCTGGCCACTATAAGTGTCACCTCCGCCTTCCTTTTTATTCTGTCCACATGTTGGTTCCAGGTTAATCTTGAATCTAGAATAACTCCTAGATACTTAACCTCACCTGACAGATTTATTTCCTCACCTCGGAGTTTCAGAGGTCCGAGTCCCTCCAACTTGATTTTCCTGGTGAATGCCACTATCACTGATTTGGATGGGCTCATTTTAAGCCCCTCCTTATCGGTCCAACTAGTTACAGTATTCAAGGCCTGCTGCATGCGCTCTCTCACTATACTGTTATACTTGCCCTGTGCTAGGATGACTAGGTCGTCAGCATAGCCTAGTATTTCGTGCCCGTTTCGGTCCAATAAGCATAGAAGCTCGTCCATAACAAGGTTCCACAGAAGTGGGGATAAAACTCCCCCCTGCGGGCATCCCCTTGCCACCCGTGCCACTATGGATTCGCCCGAGATGGTTGTATATATTAGCCGTCCTCTAAGCATGCAGTCTATCCACCTGCAGCTTGTTTCATCAATCCCTTTCCCCCTTGACGCTCGGACGATCGATTCCAAAGAGGTATTATCGAAAGCGCCCTCTATGTCTAGGAATGCCGCCAACAGCACCTCCTTGTTCCCAAGGGCATATTCTGCCCGTTCGGTGATTCGGCATATTGCCGTTTCTGTTGACATGCCTGACCTGTATGCATATTGGTTCTTGTGCAGTGGTCTGGTAGCCAAAACACTGTCCCTTATGTGTCTGTCAAGCATCTTTTCGAGAGTCTTAAGCATGAATGACATAAGACTTATTGGTCTTAGAGCTTTCGCCGATTCTTGTCCAGTTTTCCCAGGTTTCGGTATGAATGTGGTTATCATTCTCCATGCTTTTGGTATATAGCCCATTGCCAAGCTGGCTCTGAGCAATATGCATAGTTTATGATACAAAAGTTCCGGTCCCTTTTGCATGAGTACGGGATAAATGCCGTCCGGACCCGGCGATTTATATGGTTTGAATGAGTCAATGGCCCACTTTGTCTTTTCCACATCTACCACTGTTTTCGCTGTCCTCCAATTCTCACTGGAGGCCCTTTTGGGAGGCTCCAGCTCCGAATTTTGCCAGGTCTCCAGTGTCAGATTTGTGGATACTGAGCCTGGAAAGTGCACCCGAAGCAGCTCTCTTATCGTATCTGCTCCCGTTTTTGTGTATTCTCCAGATTCCAATTTAAGATTGCTTATCGGCACCTGAGTCTCTTTCGAGAGTATTTTATAGAGTCTGGAACATTCCGGAGTCTGTTCTATCTCCTCACAGTGTCTCTTCCATGAGTCTCTCTTAGATTTTCTCAGGGCTTTATTATATTCAGTTAGGGACTTTTTGTAGTTGTCCCATCTTCCTGATCTTTTCGCGCTTTTAAAAGCTTTTCTTGTTTGTCGCCTCATGCGATCCAGATCTTCATTCCACCAGGGCACATTCCTGTTTGATTACTGCATCGCTGTGGGACAATGTTCATTGAAAGTGGAGATTATAGCTTCCTGTAGTTGGTCCGCTGCCATCTCCAAGTCGTTTGAAGTTTTTATTTCAAAACTCGCCCGTCCTAACTTATTTTCCAGGTCTGCCTTATAGGCTTCTCAGTTCGTTTTACGAGGGTTTTGATATGTGTTATTAGGGGGGCTGATACCCCCTATTTCAAAGTTTATGTGTCTGTGGTCTGAGCAGCTCTCTTCATCAGACACATTCCATTTGTTGACAAAGTTACTCACAAAAGTGGTTCCTATTGTTATGTCTATCACCTCGCTTCGTCTACTGTTTACAAAGGTCGGTTTATTGCCTACATTTATGATGTCTAGATTATTCGCCATGATAAATTGTAATAAATACTCACCCCGGATATTGGTGTCTGTACTCCCCCAGGTTGAATGGTGTGCATTGGCATCTAGGCCGATGATGAGATGTGATCTGTCTGCTCCACAGACCCTCACAAGCTCTTCCATTTCCCTGGTAGGTGGTGGTTCCGGGTCATCATATGGAAGGTATGCAGATCCAAGGATTATTTCCTCTGGCCCATCCTTGCTTCCCGTCTTCAATTTCACTACCGTCAAGTCTCTGCAACAGAGATTATTGAGCGGCAGTATATTTATTCCCTTTCGGATTAATATGCATGTTCGTGGGACCTCGGAGGTCCTGCTGTAAATCAGTTCCCCCCCAATACCCCCCAACCCCAATATTTTTCCCCGGTATACCCAGGGTTCTTGAATAAGGGCGATATCAAACCCCCTCATAACCTTAGTAAGGACCGCCGAAGCCGCCTTACTATGTTGTAGGTTCACTTGTATCACCCTTATTTTGATCCTCAAGACCCTTCAGAACCTTGAAGGTAATCATGCCTAGCTTATAGTAGGCTTTCATTCTGTTCACCTCCAAGGCCCTGAAGGATTCTTCGTCAATGGAGAAGGCCAGTATTTGTCCTCCCTCCTCCACCTTCCTGCTCACCTTCCCCTCTTCATCTACTGGCCCTGGTACGAAAACCAACACCCTCGGCCTTTTTGGGAGATCTTTTGACTCAACGACTGTCAAGTGTGCACCCTCCCAAAGTCCAGCCAGAGTACCGATGATCCCCCTGAGCCAGCTTTTCGTATTTTCATTAGCGCAAGTCACCCAGAGGATTCCGGCGCTAAAGGTTGTTTTCCGAAACTGCAAAGGATTTTCACTCCCTGAGGGGCTATTGTCCAATGTCTGGACTAAACCCTCTTGGATCAGGTCTGCTTTCCCCTGATCCAGAATGAAGTCAGGATGACGTCTGTCTATCACCGCCATCCCTAGTCCGCTCACAGCTTCGCTATAGGTTCCAGTCTGTTTCTGTGAACTCCTGGCTTTCTTTACTACTTTTCCTGGGGGAGTTTTTGTATCCTCCCTCAGCCTTTTCTTTCCCGCGGACGGGGTCTTATTGTCACTGCGTTCCTTTGGTCTCGGTTTTTGAGTCACCCAAGTCCCCGCAGCTATTTTTTGTGCTTTCTTCAGTTTGCGCTTTTGCGCTCCTGAAAGCCTCTTTTTCTGCAGTTCGAATTCCTTCAATCCTACAGTAATGCTTCCGGCAGTATGTGTTGAGCCTGCCGCTTCGCTGGAACTATCACGGTCTAAATGCATTTCCGTGACAGTGTTATTTGAGGAGTCGCTCAAAGAGTCCTCCTCATTTTTATTTATTTGTCCTCGTTCCATGTTGTTCCCACGAGTATGGGGGATGAAATGGTCCGCACCCGCGGAGCCCCCTGCACGGGTGTAAGGCTTTAATACTCTGGGAGGTCGCCTGTTATCCCAGAGGCTCCGTTAGCGATACCTGATCAGGCCCAGGTATCATTCATCCTTCGGCACGGGTCGCTTGACACCTTGGATTAGGCCCTCCCCTCCTCGTTTGCCCTGTTGGGAAACAGGTTACTAGAGTCCACCAACGTAGAGGTGAGGATAGGAATTGAGTAGGAGAGGCTATGTGGTATTGCCAAGCATTACCATATCTGGCGCGTCACTACTCATTCGGACTCCGATAGCGGTAGTACTGATGCTATCTTCTAAAACAATTGTTCAACAACTTGATGAAGTAAACAACATTGAAATTTGCTTGGTTGCTTACAAAGACTTCGAAAGTTGAAATTTTTGATCAATTCACATTTTTTTTTAGATTTAATTTTCAACTTCAAACACATTCGAATACATATTTTTCTATGAAAGAAATGCTGGCTATACTAGACGATTGTTTTTATTATTTCAGAAGTAATACGGAATCTTTCGTCGTAGTTTTTTAGGATTCCTAACCTACCACAATCTGAAAAAATAAGAATTATTGATATTGGAATCTATAAGAACAGAAAAAAACTACGGAGAAAAAATCCACCAACCATAAAAT
Source organism: Zygogramma bicolorata (assembly GCA_032362365.1). Taxonomy (NCBI): domain Eukaryota; kingdom Metazoa; phylum Arthropoda; class Insecta; order Coleoptera; family Chrysomelidae; genus Zygogramma; species Zygogramma bicolorata. Next base: position 444,241 of record JAVJAQ010000307.1, read on the forward strand.
AATGACTTTGAAACAGTACTATGGAATATTATTAAGGCTTCGAAAATTTAACTTTCTTATTCTAGTGAAACATATCGAACGCCATTTTCTCGCATACATAGAAGGTAAAAGTTCAAAAAATACAACTTTGCATTGAGACTTTCGAGAAAATTGAGGTTCGGAATGGAAGTTTAAAAAAATGTGTGTGAATTGGTCGAAACTTTTGATTTTTGAAGTTTTCATCAACTAAGAAAATTTTATAAAAACAAAAAATGAAGTGCACAATTATATCGTTGTTACTGACATAAAGGGTGTGCTAATGAAAATGAAACAAAACCGATTTCTCATAGTTGGCGTACTAATCTATACTCAATACTAACATTATAAAGAGGTTCGTTTCTGACTTTGTATGTTTGTTTGTGGGGGTTATTTATGTAGAAATACTGATACAATTTCAAAAATTTCAGAAAGCTACACTATGTAATGCTGTGCATTGGAAATGAAATTCATGTTAGTATTCGCACCCTGTATGCGAGTTTCATTCAAACGTATGGGAATTTCATTTGAGATTTTTCTCTCACGAAATATTCATGAATAAACTATATTGCTAGGTCCAGGCGAAGAAATAAGGTAATCGGTAGACTAAACAAACATTCTCTCAGAATCAGCCCGACGAATGGTCCCATTCATCCAGCGTGGGCGAGCTTGCATGAAAAGAAGTGCAATTTTTGCATAATCTGCAAAAATGACGGGCGTTGGCTCGAATTGAGAGGGGACGAAAAAGTCGCTCTTGGGGAGTTGAACGGAGGTCGGGCTAGGAAGAAGATCGAGAGATCTGAGTGAGCGGGAATCGCGCGTTGAGCGCGGGGGGATTCATAGTCCCTCCCTGAATTATGGGATCGCGTCTCAAGTCACGAGAATGGAATGGGAGTCGCCCAAGAAACCGCCCTACAAGGTAGACAGAGAACCAACTGGTATGTCAATTTTGCTGTGTGTTAACGTAAATAACCATTTCATTCACTTGGGAAGAGAACCCATTATTTTGCTGTTGAATTTAGAAACATTGATCACATATTTAGGGACCTTTCTGACTCTCTCTGATATATCTTAAAGCTATTGAGATGGGTCTTAGGGAGGCCGATAATATATATTGTATATATTGTCCGATTGTCATATAATTCATTTTTCACCGAGAAGACCTTGCTGGTCTTATTTTAATTTCTTTGCATATGCTTTTTGTATATCAATTTGATCGAATCAATGATTGATTTCCGAGTTCTAAATTGATTCCAGGCATTTTTTTTTGTTTTTTTTTATTTTCTGATCTATTTTTTTGTTCAGTTCCTATTTTTATTTTTTGCTAATATACTGCTCAAAATTATCACAGAATTTCATTTCCAACAAGTCGCCTCTTTTCAGAGTTTTTGTGGACACGAGGTTCATGTAAAGCGAAGGAAAATATAAGGAAGTTCATTTAGAATAACAATAACTCTCGCAGCCGTTACATCTGGTGATCTAGCGTTGGGATTATTTTTGCTGAAGTGTGAACTAGTTGAGAAGTGTTGTTAAGCAAGTGATAATGTTGAAATAATACAAAAATAATACTCTTTCAGCATTTACCACACTATAGTCGTGCCGTTCAAAAGATAGAATTCAAGGACGCGTGAACAGTGGATGCCTGCATCTATATATAGCCTGCGCGGCGTAACCACGCCTTCTCAACTGAAATAAATGAAGAACTGTTTACACTGTACCGTACTCATTTGTGCTTTGTATTTACGTGTGTTACGTTTTTGTGTGTGTGTTTTTGTTGAGTGGTGTAAACATTCAAAGAGTGCGTGCCGTTCACGTGATCATTCTATCTTTTCAACGGCTACACTATAGGTAGTAACAGAGCGGTGGGATTTTAAATTGTGAAGTTGTCTATTCTGTAAACATGAACTGATACAGATAGGTTGAATTAGAGGTACAGTGTTAGAAAGAAAATATTGAGGGATTATTGTGGATACCTAGAAGAGCAATGAAAGTAAAACAACAATCGCAAACCCTACCGTTATAACTATTCAGGAGTGACATGGCCCATATTTTTTTGTATTGAACAATTCCACCCCTGAGGAGAAAAAACTGGGTCAAATTTTATAGGGGACAACGTGGTTCCCAGGTCCAATCTACTTCAAATTTTGCATCGATATTCTCAAACAGAATTGATGGAAGACGATTTTTGTATTTTATTGAAATTGATCACCTAACGGTATAAAAAGGGATAAAAAATTATTTTGGAGGTGAATCAACGCACAGCCGAAACTGCTGATTGTAGAGATCTGAAACTTGGAGGGTGTGCTTTTTGTATAAGTGTTTTTCGAAATACCACCCCTAATAGGGTTAGAATGGGGGTCAGAATTTGTAAGAGACAACGTGATTCCTAAGTCCAATCTTCTTCAAATTTTGTATGATAATTCCCAAAAATGTATTTTTGGAAGACAGGGTCGCTAGCGAAGTTGAAGCAATTTCACAGCTGTTTGCAGAACACTTCTCTACAATTGATGTGAAAAATCGAGCAACTCCCGATGATGATCGAACGATTATAACAAATCGGGATGTAGGCTGTTCTAATTTCTCTGTTCTCACAGTGTGCGATAAGATCAGTAAAATACCTCCAAAGGCCTCTTGTGGACCTGATGGTATACCCAATATATTTCTTAAACAATGTATTTATTCTCTCGCGCATCCACTTTTTATGATTTTTAATTTATCATTGAACTCTGGCATTTTTCCCGAAATCTGGAAAAATAGTTATATAATACCCATATTCAAATCTGGTGAAAGAGAAAATATTAAAGACTATAGAGGTATATCTATTCAGATTCAGTCTGCAATACCCAAGTTGCTTGACAGCTTAGTGTTTGACCAAATAAGGTTTTTATGTAAAGAAATCATTGACGACAATCAGCATGGTTTTATGTCTAAAAGATCTACAATAACGAACCTGTTAAGTTACAACAATGATATTATATCAACTTTGGAACGGAAAATGCAATTAGATTCAATTCATACAGATTTCAGCAAGGCATTTGATAGGGGGATTACTATGGAACCTCTTCATTAATGATATCAATGAATGCTTTACTGACAGTAAATATTTACTATATGCTGATGATTTAAAACTGTATGGTCCTGTGAACTCACATAAGGATGAAAAAAGCTTACAAGGAGATTTGAACAGGTCAATTAAATGGGGCGAAAAGAATAAACTACATCTTATTACATCAATGATACAGAATTGTTATCTATGTCATCAGTAAGGGGCTTAGGAGTGGTTTTTGATCAAACTATGAGTTTAGGGGAACACATTAATAATATAGCAATGAAGTCTTCGAAGATTTTGGGATGCATTCTTAGAAACTGTAACTTTTTCTCTATCCAAACAATTAAGTTGTTGTATATGTCACTTGTAGTTTCTCACTTAGATTATGCTTCTGTTGTTTAGTCACCATTTTATCAAGTCCACAACTACACATTAGAACGTAATCAGAACAAATTCTTGAGATATTGTGCATACAAACTTAACATTACCGTAGAGAGCCACGATTACTCCTTAATACTTGATAAACTGAAAATGCAGACTTTGAAAAATCGTAGAATAACCAATGACGTTCAAATTAATCAATGGAATTATTGTATGCCCGAGTCTACTAGAATTAATCAATGTCAATGTGCCAAACAGAACTCTAAGAAATACAAATCTCTTTCGAATAGCATACCATTCTACAAATTATGAACAACCACCCATTGAGAGATTACTGAAAGCAATCGATGAATATGAGTTAGACATTTTTCATGGGCCAATATATAGTTTTAGAACACTTGTCAGATCTTTGTTAAAATATCCTTTTGTGAATTCTCACACATATTGAACTTTTGTAATTGGTTTTTAAGCACATTTACTATGAATAACATGTAAATATATGTTTATTTCCTTTTTTTGTAATTGGGGTTTCCCGTAAATGAATAAAAAAAATTGATGGAAGACGTGTTTCGTATTGAAATTCATCGCCTAACGGGGTAAAAAATTGGGTTTATAACATTTTCGAGTGCGCCCAGATGGCAGAGCTATGCCCTGATGAAACAGTACTAAGAACTACACAATATAATTGCATCACAGAAATAATTATCGCATAAAGAAACTGGTAAAAAATGAAGATGTCAGAGACCCTCTCAAAAAAAAGCATGAAAACTATAATAAATGAGGTACAATTCTTTGCTCGATTTTTATCGTTTGAGCAACCTTCCCTGTTAGGTGCGCTATTAATAAAAACTTCAGTCGACAAATGCAAATGCAGGTGGACATAAACCTTCGCTTAATCTCAATTTCCCGCATGATCCGAATGTTATATTTCTTTCGTCGACTTGCCCACCACATTCGTTTCATTAAAAGAGACTGCCCGCAATTCATTTTCAATTTGAGAACACATTAGCGCGCTCTTTATGGCCAGCGCTATCCCGTAAGTATCGAGTTTAAGTGGGCTACGAATGTGTTAATCGCGGAATACGCTGGACCTCACTGTGAGCGGCGATTAAAAACGTATGAAGCTCGTTACCGAATTGGAAATTCGGATATTTAGATGCAGTCGGGAGTCGATTCGACGTTTCTACTGGTTTCTGGTAATGTCTTCGTGGGATGAAGCGAGATCACAATCACAATAACATGGTGCATTTATTGGGTACTGATTGATATCAATTTTTTTTTATGAAGAACTGATATACGATTTAATCTTTGATGCCGAGTTTCACCAACGACTTTAATCTCGATCATCACGAGTGATCCCGATTATTTTTGAACTGGCCATTTTTTATCAGTTATCGGTTATAATTGCACTAGTGCATAAAATTTATCGATAATTTTGCAAGAAAGCGTGACATTTAAAAATTGGAAGAGTTTATTTTCATATTTTGGCGAAAGTGCCCGAGTCCGAAGCACGAGGGCTCTTTTACAAAATATGAAAATAACCGAATGCAATTTTTAGATATTACGCTCGAATGCAAAATTATATGGTCATTTTTATGCACGAATGTAATTCATTGGAATATTTCACGAATAAAGAAATTCCCAAGGAAATGTTATTTTTTGTTCATTTATACTTTCCTCTATAGATTGTATGGAGCACTCACCAAAACGCGAAATGTTTTTGATTTTTGAAGTCTATCTGACATTTATTGGTGTTGTTTACTGACGTCAACCGATACAGTTTCAAATGTGTTGTTATGGTGACTCGATACAATGCAATTACCGCTGTAAGTTTTCGATACAATGCAATTACCTCTGTAAGTTTTCGATAATTGCATTGCTCTCATTTTATATATGAGGGAAATATTCGATATAATCTCACGTTAACTACGTACATACATTACAAAACCATACATAAAGTCAGGTCATGATTTTTGAGATGAAAGATAGACCTGCTCGACACTAAAATTTTTTTTGGCAGCTCTACGAAGGTTGTGAAAGTAGTAATAAGGCTAATGAATTCATGGTGCGGCGTGAATATGCAGCAAACAAACTAGGAATACAAATCAAATTATTTGGACAAATTAGCAGTAATATCCCATACTGGACAAAATTATTGATCTATAAAACTATAATTGAATACAATTTTGAATATTGTTCCTCCATTTCATTTGTACTTAATGAAACACAAATTAAAATTCTTTAAAAAACACAAATCGTGCATTGGGAATAATTCTCAATTGTGATAGATAAATCTAAAACTCAAATCATTAGTGTTAAACAAAATATACTAATGGATACAATGATAATAATTCATAAAATTCGCAGTCACTTATATCAAACCCATTTTTCAAACATTATTTGGTGAATCATATTCATATCCATTCAACTAGAAGTTATGAAAACATTGATATAACAACAGTTTGGACAAGTTTTCAACAAAACAGTATTTTCCACAAAGGTCTCACAATATATATAATAATCTTCCAAGAGAAATGAAACTCAGTAAAAATATAAATATTTTCAAAAGATATCATTAGTATTATGTCCTCAAGCATATTTCTATTTGAAAAATGGTATATATTTTTTAAGTGAATTATATATTGAATTGTATTAACTCAATGTGATTCAGCAATTTGATAATGATAAAGTATTATTATCATTATTACATCCTTCCTTAATGCAGATTAGGTCTACTGTCAAATCAGTAAAATCAATGATATTCCACAGTAGAAGGTCATCGCAACACCAAGGTCCGGCTGAAACGATTCAGTGTGTGATGAAAACGTTCACTGTTGCCTCAATAACAAATATTCATCGACCTAATCGCGTTCAGCTAACCGTGCCATCGGTCATCCTTAAAATGAAACGATAAAACAGATTACATAAACTTGGATTACATTACTTTTGGTGAAGCCCTGCATAAGATTGGATGAAGATTCTGACAGTCCTCGATAACATCAATATGGAAAGGAACACGCTCAGTATCAGGCATTGTGCTTTTCGAGTTGAGATTCCATGTTGGTACTCAGTACTATTTTCAGAAATAATCAAAGTGATGCCCCGCTTTTCTACAACAGGTAGTGAATGGTTGCCTGAAGTTTTTCATGTATATACAGATTTACATGAAAGGGAAGCCCTGTGATCAACTAACACCGTATGGTTTAAAGGACAGGAGATACGAGTTAACATTAATCTAAAAATTTTAAAGTATGTAAGCCTTAGGAAAAACCTCTCTCTACAAAGTTCAGCTGTTCTATTGAGAAAAATCCCTGAGCAAGAGAGGTTCATCAGGTATTCAAGCTCACAACAAAGGGTTGAAAATTCCGAAAAAACACCGAAAAGATATCTATAGAAGAGAGACAAGTCTCCGAACCCTCTACGATGTTTCAACGAAGTGAGCGAGTCCGCGAGAGAAAGAATCACCAACAACACGGATTGCTATTCTCTGAATAGAATCAAGAGGTTTCAATGAATCTTCTGATATTCTTTCATAAGAAACAGGAATCCAAGCTTCTGGGAAGCACCTTCAGCCATCGATCCCACATGGTTTCCCTACGAGAAATTATTACTGATCGTAATTTCTAGCGTCGAAATACTTAACTTTTCAGGAATAGTTTTGTCAAATTATGTTAACCCTTAAGCAACAGGGTATGGGCAGAATCAGTCTATAAGTAGAATGTTAAGATTATGTTATACATATAGTACTTGACACCAATCTGTTTTTTTTTCAAACAAGTTCCATCAAAAAATATACTGACAAAATGGTTAAGGCTTTCGCGGACGTGGTTATTAGTATAACTACTCTTCTTCGGGCTTGAAGGCCGTCGTTCTTTGGAATTTCTTCCTAACGTTTCGCTAGCGCGGATGACAGTCATCCGAAATGGGTACGCCTCTGAAGAAGCTGGCCACTTGCGCTAGCGAAACGTTAGGAAAAAATTCCAAAGAACGACGGCCTTCAAGCCCGAATAAAGGTAGCTATACCAAAAAATATATACTCTTCCTGCAATATCTACCGTCGCTGTATTCGTTTGATTTGAATAAAATCGTTACACTATAAAACTCACGAAACAGGACTGACTGGATATCACTTCAAAAAAGAATGTATTTTCTGTATGTAGTTCATAACAATCAAACCTATGAGTACCTGCCAATTAGTTGTACTTAGCAACTTTGAGTCAGTGAAATAGTTATGTCATTTTTGTATTTTATTATTGATGCTTTGAACTCATTGGTATTTTTCTGTATCGCTCAAACTACGTAAACTCAATTATGTTGTTTGCAAATTTTTACTGCTGCTTTGTGCGAAAGCGTATAGCAGACATGCAATTTTTTTTTCACTAAGAGTTGCAGATGAAATTAAACTAATTTAGGCTTGTAATTAGGAAAAAAAATTGCATACCCGCTCTTTGAATTGAAGAAATGGTAATTCTCTCTTGTTATTGCCCCTCCAATCTAGGTCTTTTCCCAAGATATATTTTACATCCCGCCAGTTATAGTATTTTTCACAGTAAATGGTATTGGCTTATTAACTGCAATAAACTACCCGATTTAATCCTATTGTGTACAACTCAAGGGTCTAATTGGTTTTATGATAATCCTTCAGTCAATACCATTTATTGTGAAAACTACTATACCTAGTGATTTTTAACGCACAAATCTAGTCGGTTTTGTAATATTGTTCTTATGTCCAGATTTCTGCACTTGAACATACGTAGAAAATAATAGATGCCACTCAACTCAATTCGTCTTGTACAGCTTATCCAATCCATCTTGGCACAGAACTGATAACTTATATGCCCAGCAATCTCTATGGAGTATGGTAAGATAAAAAAACACAAATTATATGTGTTCACTGTGTTGAAATTTATACCTAGAAGGCGTTTTTTCTTTCGTCATGGTCTACACTAACAGTGTGTAACTGGAAAAGTATCTGAGTTTTTGCCAAGTTGGATTGGATAAGCTGTAGTTGCATCATTCATGAACACAACTCACATTCCTGTAAGACAGCAGGAAATTCAGCGAATTTTGTCTCCTATAATTTTTTTCAAGGCCGTTGTTTCTTCTCAAATATCATCCGTTGATTTCGATTACTCAATTTCTTTGCGTCTATTCCGACGAATGCAAATATTTCTTCCTCTTTGTTTTTTTATATGCAGATTCACACGAAAGGGAAGCCCTGTAATGTTCAAAGAACACCGCGTGAATTTAAGGGACAGGAGATACGAATTAACATTTACTTTGAATTTCTGAAGTTTTTAAGTCTCAGGAAAAACCTCTTTCGGCAAGGAGTTCCAAAGCTCAGCTGTTCTATTGAAAAATAATCCCTGAGCAAGAGAGGTTCGACAGGTTTCCAAATTCACAGCAAGGGGGTGGGAATTCTGTACTCGTCGAGTCATCCGTGTAGATATTGCCAAGGGGGGAACGATTGATAACAATTCAGAAGAGCATCGACCGTGAAAGTATCTATAGAAGAGAGACAAGTCTCCGACCCTTCTACGATGTTCCAATGAAGTGAACAGAATCGAGAAGCCTCAATGAATGTTTTGGTGCCGAACTCCACACATGAGAATTGTATTCCATGACAGGTCGTATCTGAGCCTTGCATATCATTAGAAGCTGACGAGAAGTGAAGTATTTCTTCGCACGAAATAGAAATACAAGTTTCTGGGAAGCTTTTTTTTGAGCTTAACTTTCTTTCATAGGCCGTTTTTCATTTCAGAGCTGCCACAATGGAATTCTTTGCTAAGAAGGGTCTTGTTTTTCTGAGGCTACCACCTACAAAAATTTAAGGTAGATACTAATTTGTTATTAATGTCTCTTGGTTTACGCCTTGTTCTTTGACCACTACAGGGTTTTTATTTCCCGAATGCATCAAAATACTACCAATGATTAGTCATTTAGTTCGCAATACATTTGGAGACCCAACTAATATATTAGGTGTTTTATTTTTTGGATAGTGCATTTTTGTGATTTTTCAACGATTTGAATGAACTTCAGTAAGTTTATCCTCAGGGCCAAAGACTTATTTTCTTCGTGTGAATAATTCTAAAACAATGGACAAGTTACAGACAACATATGTTTATGTTACTTAGAACGAAAATAGGAGACTCTCAAATAGCCACGGACACAATGTACAGTGTACGTGGTAGTTAAGAGTTCCACTGTTTTTGTCTTTTGCATATTTTCTTTCGTCGAAGCAACGATGTCTGAAATTCAACTAGGTATGAGTTCAATGAAGTTCGAAACGATTTATTTTCCTCACTCAACAAATTGAACATTTTGAACTCGATTCGAATAAACCCGACCATTTTTAAACATCTTCGACTCGAATCGCCATGAATTTTCTCGCTCTAGAAACCCCTAACAGAGAAACTACCCTCTCATTGCAAAGCGTGCCGCTATGGCGCTACGATCCGCTGCGCCTGTATCCTCCTGATAGAAAGCCTCCAGAGACGGCCTTTTGTACTCCTAAATCACTCATTAAAGCTCGACTGCTTTGATCCTTGCTCTCGTCCTCCCTCTCTCTATCTCTCTCTTCGGCGTGCGGCGATGAAGTTCCACAACTCCCGGAGACTTGTCGGCGTAATCCTGGTGTCGTCCTGGGGGGCGGATTCGTTTGACGGGGGTGTTGATTTTATGTCGGCGTCAATTCGGGTGGGATTATCAGGAATGGTTGGTTACGTCGAATATTTCCCTCATATATAAAATGTCCCATAAGAGCCATGCAATTATCGAAAACTTACAGCGGTAATTGCATTGTATCAAGTCACCATAACAACACATTTGGAACCGTATCGCTAGACGTCAGTAAACAACACAAATAAATGTCAGATAGACTTCAAAAATAGAAAAACATTTCGCGTTTAGGTGAGTACTCCATAGGTACAATCTATAGAGGAAAGTATAAATGAACAAAAAATAACATTTCCTTGAGAATTTCTTTATTCGTGAAATATTCCAAACAATTACATTCGTGCATAAAAATGACCAGATAATTTTGCATTCAAGCGTGATATCTTATACAAATTGCATTCGGTTATTTTCATATTTTGTAAAAGAGCCCTCGTCCTTATAAACTCTTGCAATTTTTAGACATCACGCTTTCTTGCAAAATTATCGGTAATTTTCATGCACTCGTGCAATTATAACCGAATATTGTCCCAGTTGAGCCGGATTCAATTTTCACAAAGAAAAAACAAAAAAAGTAAATTCTACTCATTACATAGATGGGATTGAACTCAATTCTCGATATGTTAAAAGAAAAAGGGGTTTTATTCGATTGCCAACCCAACTTCATCGAACACATAAATATATAGTCTGTACCAAGATATCAAAAATGATGGGATTTGAACTGCCATGACTTTTCAGTAGCCACAGTCAACACTATAAACAAGAACAAAATTAATGTATTTGGTATCAACGTAGTAAAATTTAAATATTCCATGATCAAGATTTTATTTTGATAAATATTTTCTAGTTGCTCAAGTCTTCTGTATCTCTTTCCCTGTCACCACGTCCTGGTCTACAAAAGCTTTTCATCATATTGAAAGTTTTGCTTATACAAAAAACTACTCTTGGTCTAGAATACATTATCATTGCATCATTATTGTTTTTCATGCTCACCATGAGTCCGAATATATTCTTTTTTGTTCGATTAGTTTACCAAGTAATATAGTTAATTGTCAAAAAAAATAGAGAGTAGTTTTCAATTTTCAAAAAAATTAATTAAATTAAAATTAATTAATTACGATATATAGTTGAATTGCAAATTTTTCTCACTGAAATCTCAATAAAAATCAGTTCATTGAAATTTCCTTCTTTTTACAAATATAATTATGGTTATGGATTATATGGCAATTTGTACGATGTATTCGATCAGTGTCACAGTACACTATTTTACTATGGCCCTTTGAGCTATAATAATAAAGATGGGAAAATTCTGTAATGAATCGATTGTTTGATTGATTTTATCATTTTCTGTCATCGTTTGTAGAATTTGACTAGTATTTGATGAGATACGTCATTACTGATCTGCTAGTTAACAGGATATCGATTTATCCTTCGATTTTTTCGAAACAATCCGTTCCAGTCTAGTACCTTTACAGGGTGTAACATAAGTACGTTAAAATATTCAAGTGGCGTGTTCCTGGGACAATTTCAAGAAAAAAAATCTACATAAACTTGTGTCAGGAAATGCTTCGTTTTGGAGATGAAGAGTATTGAAATTGTTTTTTTTTTTGTTTGCTCTTTAAAAATACCTTTTGCAACATATAAGTTATTGGTGCGAAATTTGGTACCTAGGTTTTTTTTGACGTGGGAAATCATAATTGAGTATGAGTTTTCATGTAACATGTAGAGGGCACTGCGTAAGCTGTTAACTTTTGGTACTTCCCGTGAAAGAATCTAGTTCTCATACCGTTTTCCATGTAAGAAAGGTACATTTCCTCAACAACGCTGGAGGTGATCTTTTTCGAGATATTTACAATTTTTTATATCTCGTCCTTAGATTTTGTAATGTTCTCAGCAACTTCACTTAGCGCCCTAGGAGCTAAGTAATATGCATCGATATAGAATATTGTAAATATCTCGAAAACGATCACCTCCAGCGATGAGGAAGTGTCCCTTTTTTAGTTGGTACAGGTGTGGGAATTAGGTTTTTTCATAAAAAATACCAAAAGTTTACCACCAAGAAAGTTAGGACAATTTGATATTTCATGAAAATTGATACAAAATTAACCTGGGTAGCAAATTGGAAAAAGCTTATTTTTTGCAAAAGTTATTTTTAAAAAGCGAATAAAAAATTCAATTTCAACACCCTGTATCTGGGAAATCTCAGGAATACGTCACTTGAATATTTCAACTTACTTATGTTACACCCTGTATAACAAATGTTTTGGTAATCAAAGTGCCAATTTGGAAAGAATCAACCATTGTATCTGTAAGTATTATTCAAGTTTTCATTATTCATTGGACATATAATATTCGTGAGAGGTTTCACATTATCCCTATAATCATAGCTGGGCACCGTTAATCAACTAATTAACTTCGTTAGTCGTTAATCCGCTTCAAAAAAGTTAGCTTCGTTAAACGTTAAAGCGTTATATTTCGGAAGAATTAACGCAAGTTAACGTTAATCGTTAATCCGTTAATATCTGTTCAAACCTAACCGCTGTTGTCGTATGTCAAAAGTATTTTTCATACTTTTGAACATGAATGCCTCTGTTATGGTAGTTCCTCACACCATAGGTAGTTCTCTGTCTGTTTTGAACTTGAAACTAACATGTGTCGTGAAATTAGTCACTGATTACCAGTTTCTCAGGAAACCGCTGTCAAAAAATCGGTTATTGGCCACGTTTACACCGTCGCTTAGTAAGCTGACTAATGACTTTATTGTAACCAAATCGTCTTGGTCATCTTGGTGTAAACAGTACAATTAGTCAGGTGACCAGCTTGGTTTGGTACCCAAAATTGTTGCGTACCAGACCAAAATAGTTAAGTGACCAAGATGGTGTAAACACCTACGGCCTTGACTATCCGCAAGTTGCAAAATTTGGTTTGAATCTTTGCTAAGCATAAGTCCGAGCTCTGTGTATTTTGTTGTTCTATTATTTAATTATCATTTTCCTCACCTGTTTTATTCTCATCTCCTGATAATTTTTCATATTCCTTCTATGAAGCCTTATAATTTTTGACAATCTCGCCCTTCTTTCACAATTCATCATTTGTCAATGTACTACAATTGCCCTCACTCTCAAATCAATTTTTCTATATATTTTTGCTATATCTCAACTCAATACAACCACGTATATCGAATCCAAATCTAATGTTTATTAATTCTGATTTTAATCCATGGATTATTTGATGTTTTCATGTCAAAAAGTATGAGTGAGTTACAGCAGAGTTTTTTTATTATATTATATATTTATTTACGGAAAGTCCATTACAGTATTATACAAGTTGATATAAAATTGCGGTCCTAAATACATAAATACCTACAAAACATACATTTATGATAAAAGCCAAATACATTTGTTTTAAAATTTCATGGTCCTATAGAATAAAAAAATATATATTTTCACTACACAGAAACATTAATATACTCCTGGAAAATGATAGGAGCTCATATTCAAACAGTATCACTGAACCAAGTGTTTGTCTTCTTTGTTCTTGTTTTTTTTTCAATTTCTAATTTTTATTTCGCGTTTGAAAGTAGAAAAGGGGATGCCGAAGTAGTTTAAATCTACTTTATTGGCATTCCTTGCCATTCTTGTTAAAGGGCTGTGGCATCCATAGTTTCGGTAGTGGTGTTTGATATGAAAGTTATCATTCGACCTCGTACCAGAGGTATTAATTTTAAAGTTGATGTGAGAGAGAAGCTCAGGAGAAGAAATTTCACCCGCTAGCAACTTGAACAAAAAACATAAGTCAGTTTCAATTCTTCTTGTCTCAAGATTAGGTACATTCAATAATGAACAAAGGGTTGGATAATCATAGTGGTAATTGTCCACATGAATTCCTGATTTGTATGCAGAAGATCTTAGAAATTTGTGTTGAACTGTTTCCAGCATGTTAATATAAGTCTGATAGTAAGGGCTCCATACCATAGACGCATATTCCAAGTTTGAACGGACAAATGCACAGTAAAGAACTTTGAAGGCGTTGACTGAGAGGTCTCTGGATACTCTCTTGATGTAACCTAGCATCTTGCGTGCTTTCAGGGAGATCATTATTATGTGTTGAGAAAACGATAGTTTGTCATCCAATAATACCCCAAGGTCTTTTATTTGAGATACCCTTTCTAGGTCTAATGAGTTGATAGAGTATGAAAACTCTATAGAAGAATGATTTCTGTTATAATTTATAAAGAAGCATTTATTGAGGTTCAGATCCATTCCATTAGAATTACACCAATGTACAAGGTTATTGATGTCACTCTGAAGTTCACGGCAATTGATTTCATTTTCGATAACTTTGAAAATTTTTAAATCGTCAGCAAATAGTAGAAATTGAGAATACTCTATATTTAGGCCAATGTCATTGACAAATAAGTTGAATAGTAGGGGGCCACAGTGACTTCCCTGAGGAACCCCAGAGTAAACTTCAATACTGTCTGAAATGTAATTGCCTATTTTGACCCATTGATGCCTGCCAGTTGAGAAGCTATGGAGCCAGTCCAGTAGATTACCAGTGATGCCATATGCCTTCAGCTTTGTAATTAATAGTTCATGATTCACTCTATCAAATGCTTTCGAGAAGTCTGTGTAAATGGAGTGAACCTGACACCCCCTCTCGAAAGCATTTAAGATTGTATTTTGAAAAGAAAGCAAGCTGGTGACAGTAGATCTCCCCTTGCTAAATCCATGCTGCTGATCAATAATCAAACTTTTACACTCCCATGATAGATAATCTGTGACCAATGAGTCCAGCATTTTAGGTAAACAAGACTGCAAACAAATACCTCTATAGTTTGATATATCCTCAACACAACCCTTTTTGAAAATCGCTCTTATGAAACTATATTTCCAAAAATCTGGAAAAATCCCTTGGTCCAGAGACATATTAAAAATTAAATGAATAGGAATAGTCACAGAGTAAATGCACCTTTTTAAAAAGTATGGGGGGATTCCATCAGGACCACAGCACAAACTATCTTTCAGGTTCGAGATTTTATCAAACACTTCGCTCACTGATACTTTGCAATTTTTGACATTAACAGTATTATGATACCTTACATCTGAAGCGTGATTATCTGATTTAACGTATACAGATGATAGATTTTCAGCAAATAAATTAGCAGTTTCAGAACCACTCTTACTTGTTTTATTATGCAAGTGCATTTCACTTGGAAAATTGTATCTTGATTTTTCATTGGCGAAACGCCAAAAGGACTTACTATCAGCTGCTAAGTTCTCTTCTATTTTGGATAAATAGAGGTGGTAGCACTCCTTGGTGAGCAATTTACACTTACTCCGTAGATTAGAGAAATTAATATAATCCTCATGATTGCTCGACTGTTTGAAGGATTTATGTGCAACTTTTTTTTGAAATATGCTGCTTTTTAGCTCAGGGCTATACCAACATGGAAATTTTGAATTTGGTTTGAGAATTCTAGTAGGAATATAGGTGTGAATTAGAGCAAATAGTATATCGTACAGTTGTGCAATGGCAGTATTAATGTCATTCATATCCAAGTAATTATCCCAATCAATCATGGATAAGTGAAAATTAATGGGATCATACTCTCCTTTTTTGAAGTCAAATACCACTTCTTCAGTAACTAATGTGTTTTCAAGATGACATGTAGGAATATCAAAGATACAGGCAGTATGGTGTATGCCATTATGATGTAAAAGATCAATAGCTGGAAGCACCGTAACTGATTCCAGATTGGAAAAAATTAGATCAAGTAGAATATTACGACTATTACGAACACCATTGTGTTGATACAGGTTTAAGAAACTGAATGATTCACATAAAGCAAGAGCCGGTGAACTTATAGGACACTGAACAAAAACTTCTAGGTTACCATTAGACCATACTGCCTGAGGTAGGTTATAATCACCAGCAATAATAATATTATAGTTAACATAGATTTGCATCAATTTCTCAATTTCTTCTGCATGTACCGAGTATTTATCTACAGTGGAGTTTGGAGGGATGTATATTCCACCAATGATAATTTTGCTGGTACCATATACCATCTGCACAAAACACTGCTCCAAACTGACGTTCGTCTTAATTAATTTTGGTTTCAACTCAATTTTAACCGCTAATAGTATGCCACCACCTCCTTTTTTCTCACTGGAGTGAATCGATCTATCGCAACGGAAGATAGAGTAACCCTGAATTGATGACTCTGTTATACTTATATCATCAGATTACCACATCGTAACTACTTAGAAGGACAAGATTCTTAAAGTTTTGGAGACTAGACTTCAATCCTCCCACATTTTGGTAGTAGCAGGAGAGAAAAGTCTTATGATTCTTCTTAATGTCATCTGTTAGGTTTTCAACAACCTCAGCATCATAATTTACATCACAGTTTTTTTCACTTATGTTTTTCTCAGAGTTTATTTTGCGAATTAGATGGAGATTTGATGTAGAGGATCCTGTTGTGTCACTGGCATCCTCTTCTTGGCAAAAAAAGAAACCAATGCTCCACTAGGCCACACTTCTCGTCTCCATGCTTTATTCAATTGCTCACGATTGATTGTAACTTTAGCAGATGCATATATGTCGGGCCTTTTAGAAGGATGGGCCACACATTCAGCACCTGGAAGATTTCTTTGTAAAAAGTTTCTCAGCTCATCAGGTTTGGTATTTGGCTTCAGCCTAGTAACATGGAGAGAAACAAATCTTGGAACTGTTTCCACCACACATTCTTGTTCAGTTCGGCCTACCAAGTACCTGCGTTTTCTTCTTTGTTGGACTTGGTGCCAGCCATCACTGTCTCCATGTTCTTTTTCTATTGGATTTTCATTTTGATTTTGAAGATTCATCGTGATTGTCTTAGACTTTGCCTCTAAGATGGCAGAACTGACGTGTTTGGATGTAATTTGATGTTGTTTGTGTCCTACAACATGATTCAGACCAGTGTTGTGTTTACTTCCTTTTCGCGTATTGTTTGGACTCGGTGTCGGACTCGTAGACACTGCCGATTTAACAGCACTAGACTCGGGGAGTTCCAAGCGAGGGCAGTCAGGAGAAGCATTGTTTACACTTTTTTCCTGTTCAGACTTCATTTCTTGCAACAACATGATTTTTTCGTGTAGTTCACGGATAATGAAATCTTTATTTGACGATAATTTTAAGATATTGTATCTCTTTTACCAACGTGTTTTCCTCCATATTATCAATTTCATTACAACAGATCGAATTCAAATCACTCTCCGTCGAGATTCGGTCTTCAATTTGGTTTAGGTTACTGATTTTATCATTTTCACTCACTTGGCAGCAGATCATACCGTCTTCACCAAATATGACATTTTTTAATCTCTTGGCACAGCTTGGATGAGCTATCGCCTCACATCTAATACATTTGATACATTTTAGGGCAGTTTTACCGCAGTATTTACAGAGCACATTTAACATGACCTTCTCACTCGAAGCCATATCTACTGATGCAAACCTGTTTATACTTCTGTCATGTTCTTTGGTATGATTACCAAGTAAGAACCATACTGTTTACTAATTGAAGATGGTGTAAACATGCAGTAACTCATTGACTTAGTCTTAATTTGGTATGGTCAACTTGGTCAGAATACCAAATTAGGGCACGGTGTAAACGTGGCCAGTAGCGGTGAGTAGTGGATACTATCGGACCATACCCAAGCACATGCGCTGAGTAATGAAATGATCAAACGTCAAATGAAAGAAATCTCCTTGCAGTTTTCTTTCTCACTCGGCAGAATATATCAAGTTTTGTTTTACTCGTTCCCCTTTACTTATTGACGGTGCCGTACGGAAACTATTCGGTATTGGATTAGATTAACGATTAACGGACTTCTGCATATTAACGGAAGTTAACGTATCCGCGTTAACCTATTTAAAAGTTAACCTAAAAGTTAATCCGTTAATCAAAATGTTAACTTCGTTGATTAACGATTAACGGATTAACGAGTTAATGCCCAGCTATGCCTATAATGCTCAGAGAACAACTGTGATTAAGGGTGGTGAGATTGGACGGTTTTGAATATGAGCATCAAGACCCACCTTTCCCAGTGGCCATTTCTTGGCCATTTTCCCAATCAATCCACTATTCAAAGTATTATTTGGATCATTCAAACGTTCCGGGAAATCTAAGGTATTTTCGGTACCCATTACGTATCCACTTGCAAAAGTGGAATTTGCTTTTAATTTCATGCAGGAACTTCGATCACGCAGCCCCCATGGCGTCGCTTACAATCTCGTTGAATAGTAGAAATCCATGTTGCATGCAGATTCTGCGAGTTCATGAAAGGAAAATAAAGAAACGCATAACCCAGATATCGCAGCGCCAGCGTATGCAGGAACAGGAATTACGTAACTTTCACTTTTGTCATAACACATTACTTCTCTGAGCATGGACATCGCTTTGATGAATGGAGCATGTTGATCGCCTCTACAGGGATTTTAACACCTTTGATCGATAAATTAAAGACCCCTGGCTTATAAATTACAAAGCATCGGGACTTCGTGTAGCGATCATCTTCATGAAAACACGAGTTTGTTGAAAGTGGGGCCAGCCATTAATCAAGCCGTCTTTGGCGACCATGAGATGAAGTTTTATAATCCTCCGATGTTTTATGGCTTTCAGAATTGTAGGGCAAGAGAGCTTAAGTAGCATAAATGCCTCATTACTGATATAAATCAAATTATTTGGCACTTCTGAAGATCTGAGAAAAAAATAAAAACAGACATTCTTAACGTACCGAGAGAATACCAGGATACGATATGAGCGGAAGGTAAGTCGTATGGTTTATGCGAGTGTATTAATAACCATTACAAGAGGTGCGTACCCTATTTTTTCCATACCCAATAAATGATGATAAACTGAACAGGAACTGAATTTTTCTACTGACTTTCCAGCATTATGCAACTTCTTGAAATACTCATAACACATTTGGAACTTATTTTCTAGATCCTCCTCTCAACAGAAGATATATTTCGAGTTGAAATAAAAAAATAGGAATATTCTTGTTTCAACACTTTTTTTATCGCACTCTGTTCTTTTACATTTCACAACTGAAAAAATGGTTTTTATTGTTATCGGTCCAAGCGTGTCGTGAAATATAGGAACGACTTATCTCCTGTAGGTAAATATGTCATCACTCGTACAAAAAAGGTTCACCAGAAACAGTTGTATGCGGTGAACCTCAGGGATCTGTTTTAGGTCCATTGCTTTTCCTCATATATATTGATTCCCTGTCTAATTTGAAGTTGAATGGTAAAACCAAAATGTTTGCTGATGATACTACAATAGTATACCCCGGGAACAACTTTCTAGAAATCACAACTTTCATGCTCAATGACCTCTATGAAATAACATCATGGCTGATGAGTCATAAGCTAACTTTGGATACTGAAAAATCCTCGTATATGTTCATCTCAAGAAAATCCACCTCCATCCATTCGAAAGATCCTATCAGATTCCATAATGAAAATATTATGTATTCTCCTGTGGTGAAATTTTTAGTAATTTCAAATGATGAACATTTAGTTTGGAACAAACATATCGAGTTATTAAGAAAACAAATTTCTCCAATTATTGGTATAACTCTTAAAATTCGAAATATGTTACCTTTATTATATCTGAAATCAATTCATCATTCTTTAGTATATTCCAAAATTCAATACTTGATTTCGATTTGGGGGCAGTTCCAAAAACCATAATGAAACCATATTGAAAACATTACAGAATAAAATTATAAAGTGTATATACAAACTTGAGCGAAAAGAACCTACAGCTAATTTATACAAAAAAAAGCTTTTAGACATTCCTTCATTATACACGTTTAAAATGTGCACATTTATTCACCTGGTCAAAAATAAATTCAAGCATTCAAATTTGATGTTCAAAATGAATAGTCATCAACACAATCACTCAGCAAGGTTTTCAGAATATTTGGCATTGATGAAAATTAAAACAAATATAGGACAGCAATCTGTTTACCACAACGGAATAAAACTATACAATAGTCTACCGAATTCATTGAAGAAATATGGAAAATTTCGTTTCAAAAATAATTTAAAAAAACATTCGATATTTTTTTGTGCCTTATAAAGATCTGATTCAATTATTTTTTTGTATTCTGTTCTACTTTTATTGTATGGCATCAGTTTAATTTTCCCTACAATAAGCATATATATGTATCTTGGGAAATAAATCGTTATTATACTCAAATTTATAAAATCTTCAATCATTTTTTGCCTCTTTCAAAAAACATCTGCCGAATACAAAATAGCAAGGAACAACATATTTAAACGCTTATAACATTTCAATTGTTACATATGCAATAAACTATGAGAATGGTACCTTGGGCATAAAAGTTCAAACTTTTTGTGGGAAACGATCACCCTAACACCAAAATTATATTACTTTCACTCGACGCGCGCGCAACGCTAACTAGGTTAGCATCTTCAGGAGAAACGGGTGTCGAGTGCATACATTCGGTTTGGTGTTAGGACAAAATTGATCTCTATAAAAAGTGTATACATATGCCACGATAAGTACTGTGAGGACTGATTTTTGGAATATTTTCACCAATTAAGTCAATTTATAAATAAAAGAAAACTTATAGAAAAAAAGGTATATCAATTAATTAGTAAACAGCCTCTTTCGGTATATGTGCAATCATTCAAAGACGTTTTTGATTCATTGTCTCCACAAAATAACTATATTCCTAAAAATTATTAGCGAAGGTTTGGTTTAGCAGTCGTCTAAATGAATATATCATCTAAATTTCAGCTAAATCACTGTAGCTCAGGTCAACATCAACTTTTTTTAAAATGTTCGAGGAATCTAGTACCCTCTGATGAGCTCAAGAGACAGTTTTCTCTGAGAACAGATAGTTGGATTTGAGAATGAAATGTCATTACGATGAATGATTTTTTTGGAAACTACTCTCTTTTCGTGTACAAATATAATTAATGTTTTGTGTGCTTCGTTATACAAAGTGATCAAGAAAAAGTGACCAGTGGCGCCATATAGGCAGGAAGTAGCTGTTTCAGATATTGGAAGTTACTTCTTTAGAGTAAGAGTGTTTATTGGTTCTTGAAAGATCATAGAGAATTTTGATATTTTTATCACACTGACTTATTGGAGGAAAAAAAAAACATAAAACTCACTTTCTCGAAGCTTCCTTTTCAATAAAATAAGCATGTTCCTTATTGAAAAATACTGTTTCTCAAATGTTCACATCCACTGATCGGATATATATGATCCTATTCAAAGAAAAGCAATCCGTTTTGTAGGTGATTTTTTGCTCACGAGCTCGCTCACTCCGTTGGAGCATCGTAGAAGGGTATGAGATTTGTCTCTCTTCTATAGATATTTTCACGGTCGGTGCTCTTCTGAATTGTTATCAATCGTTCCCCCCTTGGCAATATCCACACGGATGACTGGACGAGTACAGAATTCCCACCCCTTTGTTCTGAATTTGGAGACCTGTCGAACCTCTCTTGCTCAGGGATCTCTTTTCGATAAAACAGATGAACTTTGGAACTCCTTACCGAGGTTTTTGCTGAGGCTCACAAACATCAAAAAATGCAATTTCAAGGTAAATTCGTATCTCATGTCCCTTGATTCACGAAATGTTCTTTGAATATTAAACGGCCCCCCTTTCGTGTGAATCTGCATATAAAAAAGGCTTCTTGATGTATTTGAAAATCTGGAAGAGTGACAAAGGTCCGATTTCATTCAGCAAGCTTTTCAATCTTGTTTTGACAACAGCTGATTATGATACAAGGAAGACGAATTCCTCTGATTGAACTAAAACATTTGCAGGTAGTTCTTCCATTCGCTTTCGAGGGAGAATTTCTAAGAAAGTTCCTCAATTCCTTGGTCTCTCCCCTGGATCTGAAACCTCGCATCCTGAGTCTTCACCCGTTTTTGATTCCTCTTTGTGAATGTCATAGATACATAGTTCTGTCCCTTTCCTTTCCTTTTGTAGAATTTTGTACGGAGTTTGTTGAATGAACATTTGGTTGCAATGGTGTCTATGTTCACCACAAGTAGTGGAAATTTGGCAATTGCTCCATTCTACCAGCGGCAACCCACAATGTCTCTGTTGAAAATTTAAACTTCCACACAAGAAGTAATTTTACCAATTATCAGTAGTAATAATTTCAAAAGCCTACGGCGTCGGTCTGTTCCCAATAAGCAACAAGCTTGAGAAATCTGTTATTAAATTTTTGAGGATTTATCAATGTTTGAGGGTTATTCGGAAGAACATTTTTTGCTTTTTTTGAAGGGCTACTCGCGCTTCTTGAAAAAACAACACTTTTAAACAGGTCAATTATTATAACATTCATTTCCTTAAAATACTTTTCTTGTAAAAGCTTACTTGTTACATTCCACATAGTTTTGACCGTAGCTTCTTTAAAATGCGTACCATCTTTTCTTCTTATATTCACGGCCCAATCTTTTAAAATTGACGCTATTTCTTCTACCGTTCGGCTTCCATCTAATTCATAATTTCTAATACTGCAAAAGTCAATAAAAGCTTTCCAAACAAATTTCTTATTGTACACAGTATTTCTGGGTGTATTTGACTTGATAATTTCGTTTATCTTCTCATCATTATCACAACCAAAACGTGACACGTTGAATTTATATTAATTTATGAGAAACGTCAAAATTGACATTCATGCGTATCTGTAGCAACGAAGTGAAAACAGCCCATGGGATCTGTTATCAGTAGTAATATCCCTAGGACATTGATAACAGACGAGATAATTTCATGAAAATCGAAAGCTCGTTCCTTGGTAACAGCACGAAGCCGAAGGCTGAGTGCTGTTACCAAGCAACTAGCTTGAGAAATTTGTCATGAAATTATGAGGCATTCATCAATGTCCGAGGGATATTCGGCGGATAATTTTTCGACAAAAAAAATCATAACTCAACACAACGAAACATTTATTTATTAAAAGTACAGTTAGTGAAAGTACAATTATTAAAATTTAAGTTAACATTAGATTCGTTGCTGTTCTCTACTATGGATCTATTACCACGCAAAATATTTATAATCTTGTTGTGGTGTTCTTGATCGAGATTTAAGTATGGTTTTATAGAATTCTGATTGCCATTGACCAGTAATTTTCAGCAATTGTTGTTCTTCTACACCACTTTTTGCTAATTCGCTAACAGCAGTTGATCTATTTGAGTGATTTGTTCTTTGAGTGTCTTTTTCTCCTTTACATTCAAGCCAATTGCTCCAGCAGAAGATTTAGTCCATCCATTCATTGTATTTCTTCCAACAGGTACATTATCGTACCATTTGTCAGTTTCAATTTTTCCAGTGTCGATTTGGTTTTAAGAACAGTCGTGGTGAGGTAATATTGTCGCCTCGTTTTGATATCAGTTTAAGAAAAAGACGTACAGGACATCTTTGTCTCTCAGTATTGATAACCAACCATTTACTACTTGCACAGCTTTTAGAACCACCTTGGCACGTTTTACTGAATACCGGATTGTATTCAATGCGATTTGTTGGAGTGTCATCGTTATTTTTCTCGATTTGAAAAAAATCCACCAGACAAGCAACTGCCTCGCCTCCTCGCCACGCTAATTCTACAGCAGCAATATGGTAAAATTTACGCATAAAACCTTCAGGGGTATCTTCATCCCAAAGCAATATTATTTTGTAAATTTCAGACCAATTTAACGAAACTGAACTGGCCTTACGTTTACATGGATCTGCTTGTAGTTTCTTCCTGATTGCATCGCGGGCATCTCGGGCTGGTTTAAACACTATATTGTTAAACGGGTCATTCATAATATTATAGTCATTATAGTACTTTTCTTGCAATAGTTTGCACGAAACGTTCCACATCGTCTTCACCGTTGCCTCTTTGAATTCATCTTCGTTTTTCTTTCTCATATTGACGGCCCAATCTTTTAGTATCAACGCCAATTCTTCTAAGCTTCTATGTTCATTCAACTCATATTCTCGTTCGCAGCAACATTCCATGAATATTCCCCAAATATATTTGCGACTGTAGGTTGTATTTCTGGGAATTTTTTCTTAGCGCATTTATACTTTGAACATTCTCATTGCCGAAACGTGACATTTTGAAATTTATTTGGATGAAGTTGTCAAACTCGATCGTGTTGTCATAGGGATTGAAAATTGCACTGAATGCAATTATCAGTCTAATGTTGACATGATTGGGTGAAATTGTTCCACATGACACAAAATGACGAAATTTGAATGGTTGTTAGAACAGTCGAAAAATTATCAGTGTAATGTTGCTCTAATTTGTTATTTTCATTCACATGACCTCAAATATATACATTTCATTGGATTTATAAGTAAGCAAAAAACTTTCATTTGAATAAATCTATCGATCTGAAAGGGGAATTATGTAGAGGAATTCAAATATACCTTTTAGCTCTTTTTAGATAAGTTGGATACTTCATCAACCTTTCTCAAGATGTATTAATGAAGACCAAAAGAAAAACAAAAAACTTTATTGAACACAGAAAATCAAGAAATCAAAACCCATTCAAGGAATATAAAAACAAATGAAAATCTAACTCATGAATGAAAGAAATTTTAGGCAGCCTTGAATCACCCCAGCTGGGAAATTACGATAGTGTGGGAGTTTTACGACTAGCAGTCCCTACGCCTCCTATACGGTGATGATCCGGTTCATTTCTATCCATGCATTTCAGGACCTGGAACAATCGAACAGCATTAGTTCAGTTTTTTGGACCGCATATTTCTTCCCTTCGAATTTAGAGCTGTTGCTGTCAAGTTCAGTTCAAAATATAGTAACCAAAGGTAAATGCGTTCCATACTCTTTCAATACTAGTACGTGAGAGTGGGTATTTTTATTACCGTATTTCGCTGAAATCCTATTTTTTCAGTGAATTAGGTTGTTAATCATCCAAAATCTTCAGATCGAAGTTGGGACACCGAACATCAAAGGAACCGCCGTTAGTGTCGCTTCCCTATGGTATTTCTCTGACCAGATTTTTCAGTCATCATACATGTATGTTATATTAGATGAGAGCTAGTCTGTGATTAAATAATGGAACATGAAGTCTAATACTTCGTTTGCTATTCGAGAAAAACATCTCCAGTAGTTTGTTCAAAATTCGCGACTACATTCGTTTAAGAGATCTTTAATATATTATAGCTTTAATTTATTCTAAAGTATAATATTTCATATCAATCTACCCCGAAAAGTTTCTGCGTCTATTGAAAAACAGTTCTTTCTGGATAGAACAAGTCCAATTAGTCAGCAACTTCTCGTATAACTCAAATTTTGTCTACCAAAAAAATAATAAGAACTGATATATATGAAAATACTTATCTGTTAACATTTTGGAAACCAAATATGCTTCCGTTCTCGAAACTTCTAGGTAAATTCCTTTTCAAATGCAAATACCTGGTAAAGACAATTTTCGTGATTGACATTTGTCAAATTATTTCAAATTTGACATATTTAGTTACCGAAACGTTAACAGATAAGTATTTTCATATATATATATCAGTTCTTATTATTTTTTGTTGACTAACTGGACTTGTTCTATCCAGAAAGAACTGTTTTTCAATAGACGCAGCAACTTTTCGGGGTAGATTGAAAATCTGCCCTTCTACACTTGTATAGATTCCAATATTAATTCTTATTTTTTCAGATTGTGGTAGGTTACAAACCCCAAAAACTACGGAACAAATATTGATCCACCACAAAAAAATGACGTTAAAACAATAATTTCATATCAGTATGGGAAAATGGTAATGCTTTGATCATACGTCCAAAATCTCTGCAAAATAAAACAATCAAATGTATATTAAAATTACCTGTTCGATATCCCACTTCCGATTCATATGTGAAAATGAGCTTTAAGATAGTAACTCATTATACGAATCGAAAATTGTTGGTTCAACCATTTCGTTGAAAATAAAAACAAACTTTCATCTCTAACCTTCAATACAATCGAAACGATTCAAGAACATGAAACTGGGCACTCTGGGCAGTCCAAAAGTAGAAGTTCTATCAGTAGAATCCAACCAAAAAACGGAAAAAAAATCTTTTTCATACAATGGAGTTTAAATTTATAACAAACTACCAACGGACCTCAATTCTGTTTGAATGTTTGTTGAGGAGGTAAAAATATTCTGAAATCTTTTTTTGGGTTTTCTCCCCCCTATAAATGAAAAGGAAAAAGCTTCAAGTTTTTCAATCTCTGTTTTTGGGCAAATTGGTATATTTGCTGATACCCAACTGCAATATCAAAAACATGTAAAATTTTGTGACTATTTTGTCAGTTTTACGTATCCTATTTTTTTGATTGGGAGATTAATTAACAAATTTATCGAAAAAAGCGTATAGTTCCCCTTAACCACGTTTTGGAAGCTAGTCTGCCCCCTTTTTCATGCCTATTTTGGAAAATTTTCAATGGAATTGCAATTTTTGGCACTCAGTGTCAAAATGTGACACTGGCATGACATATTAATCCATAGCTATAACTAGTGCTGATTTTGACACAACCTAGTTCGAATTGAATCTCCCCAGTTCAACCTCTCTTTCCAGAAGATACGTAATCGGGGTAAATAAAGTATATGTCCAAAAAACAGATATAATAAGAACTTACAGCTATTTTCTTTTCATTTCTAGGAGAGAGAAAAGCCAAGAAATGGACTCCAGATTAAAGAAGCTAACTTAATGGTCGGTTCATAACCCACACTTTCACTTTAACTTTATCTTTCACTTTTACCTTTAGAATGGAATTGGACCGTTCATACACCAGTGTTAAAGTAAACAGGACGCATGCGCAGTGATCAAAAACAAACGAAGAAGAAGAAATCGTGGGTTACGTCATTGTTTTGATTTGCAATTTGCTATTATGTTTATATCTGAATTCTCAGAACACCCATTTTATAACATTTCTGTAAAATATTCAGAAGAAGAAGAGGACTATGTTTCCTTATAATGTTGGTGGCACTGCTTGCTGTGATGACTTCACATGCACGCATGCGCAGTCCCTAAAATTCTCTCATTCTAAAGTAAAAGTTCTCATCCTTAAACTAAAAGTAAAATTAAAAGTGCCGTGTATGAAGGCCTCGATTGATTACATTGTGACAAGTAAAAGTGAAAGATAAAGTAAAAGTATGGTGTATGAACCGACCATGAGATTT
Source organism: Zygogramma bicolorata (assembly GCA_032362365.1). Classification (NCBI taxonomy): domain Eukaryota; kingdom Metazoa; phylum Arthropoda; class Insecta; order Coleoptera; family Chrysomelidae; genus Zygogramma; species Zygogramma bicolorata. The sequence goes on from JAVJAQ010000307.1 coordinate 471,574, forward strand.
CTTTGACAACACTTCAAAAAAAACTTGAAGTATTTGATTCAAAAACAATTTTCTTCCATCTGACATTGGATTGTTTCATTATTACTTATATACATTTTTAATGCATGAATATATTTATAGTTGTTAACTTAGTTTTAAGATTTTCTTTTATTAACATTAATGTTTCTTGGGGTCAATAAAGACAGCTTCACTGACTATTACCGTCATACAGGTTATCGATATGAGTACGGCATATATTATTCATTGCTAATGTATTTCACTAGTATGACCACTTATAACAAAAAAATTACAACGGAAAATTATATATACGCGAAATATGTGAAACACTACACCTTTTCCAATTGTAATTCAGATAATATAAGATGTTATTCAGAAAATATCAATTGTAATTCGGATTAGTCAAATGTAATTCGGAAGATATCAATTGTAATTCAGAATAATCAACTGTAATCCAGAAAATATCAATTGTAATTCAGATTGATCAAATGTAATTCAGAAGATATCAATTGTAATTCAGATCTCGTCAATTGTAATTCATAAGATATCAATTGTAATTCAGAAAATGAAAATATGCAGACGTATACATTTGATCAAGAACACAAAAGGCATTCAGTACTGGCACGACAATACTGAGAACACTGCGAAAACACCAATAGGAAAAATACTTGATATTTACTATTTTCCCACACCAGTCCTCCTGCATATTTCAGAGAAAAAGTGATTCTTAGACTATATAACGTATGGTTTGAGTACTTATGCATGAAAAAGCTGCAAAATATTATAGAAATGTTTATATTATATGCAGTGTTATCAAATAACTTGTTAATAATGATATCTTCATTCGCTTATCATTCCTACTTGGGGTAAATGGGCGCCAACCTCATTTCATTTCTCTTTCGGAAAATCGATTTTTTCATATGTTCGAAAACGAATATGGACAATTGAAACACACCTCGAATGAACCGATAATAATAATGAAATGATTATGAAACCATGAAATCTAAACTATCTTCTCTAATTTGTATAACGGTGATATTTCAACTTTGTTCCCCAGGAGCCACGCGCAAATTTCCCTTCATTATACTTAAAATCTATGTCCTTCTCAACCCTATTCGAGGCTTGTATGCGATAATGTGTCACCAAAATCTGTCGCTATCTAACGGTCTGATTGTCTCCATTGAATATATAATCTGAATTACATTTGATATTTTCTGAATTACAATTAACAAATTCTGAATTACAATTGACCAGATCTGAATTACAGTTGACTATTCTGAATTACAATTGATATCTTCTGAATTACAATTGAATATTCTGAATTACAATTGATATCTTCTGAATTACAGTTGACTATTCTGAATTACAATCAAGATATCTTCTGAATTACATTTGACTAATCTGAATTACAATTGATATTTTCTGAATCACAATTGGAAAAGGTGTAGATGACAGAGGTAAAGTTGATGTAATATATGTGGACATGCAAAAGGCTTTTGATAGGATTTCGGCTTATTACTTCAAAAGCTCAATTACCTAGGATTTTCTAATAACCTCTTATCATTGTTTGCATCTTATCTCTATGACCGTCGTCAGTATGTAGAATATGGGGGCAATAGATCTCAACTTAGAACTCCATTATCAGGTGTACCCCAGGGTTCGAATTTAGGTCCATTACAATGTCTACTGTTCGTCAACGATTTACCCTGTGAATTGAAATGTTATAACCTAATGTATGCAAACGACCTCAAAATCTATCGAAACATAACAACAATAACTCACTGCTTATTATTACAGGACGATATTGACTTCAACTTAATCCAACTGTTATGTAGTGTCCTATGCAAAAAAAGACCCTTGACATATCCCTACAAAGTTGACCAAATCAGCTTAAATAATCTTAACGAAATACGTGACCTTGGTGCGACCTTTGATCAAAAAATGTCTTTTGATTACCATATCCAAAAAAATGTTTCTGCTGCTATTCAAATGTTAGGTTTCATCACGCGAAACGACAGAGAATTTACAGACATTTCAGTTCTCAAACTTCTATTCAATGCTTACGTCCGTAGTAAATTAGAATAAGGTGTTTTGATTTGGGCTCCATATTATGTAACTCAAATAAGTCGGATAGAGCGGGTTCAAAGGAAATTCTTTAATAATTTATGCTTCAAGAGGCATGGTTTCTATCCTGACAGAGGAGTTGATTATACGATTCTGCTCAATGAAAGCAACTCCATATCTCTGAGTACAAGGCGCAGCGTGTCGATTGTGGCATTCATGTACAATCTCCTAAATAATAATATTACCTGCGAATACTTGTGTTAAATATCTCTCAATATTCCCCGATTTAATAACAGACATTCAAGACCTCTTAACTGTGAATGTGCAAGAACTAATATACGTAACAGATCTCATGTATCACTCATGTGTCACACTTTCAAGACTATTTGTAAGGATTGCGACATTATCTATTCGACATTATCACGCATTCGAAAGAATATTTTAGACTCAACATTCAATATTTGATTCGTTATTTTTTTTTTAAACTTCTATCATCATGATCTGCCATTTCTTGATATGTAGTTTGGATTCAACATTCCATACGAAATACTTTTTCTTATCATCTGTTATCTTATGAAAAATCGCATTTTATTTTATGTTATGGTATAGTTTTTTGTATTTATATTATGAGCATTTACTGTTATTGGGTGAAATAACCTGTTGGAAATAAACATCTATCTATCAAAAAAAAACCTTTCCAAACCATTGGGGATTATAAAATGTCTTAGAAACTAGCAAGGCACCGGTTTTGCAACCGGTTCTCTGCAACGCACTACTGCACCACTGGAAAAACTTCTACACCGTACAGCATTGTCTGCAATTGGGTGTCTAGCACATGTCCCGGATGGGTTCTTTGTGGAAACCTCCTTCAAGGCGAACCTGTCTGGCAGACACCGCTGAAAATAGGTTAGCAGGACGCTCGGCCGTCGCAACACATAAACTTCTATTCAAATTACGAAAGCATGGGGGCGCTATTCCTTATACAGCGCCGTGTTTTGCGCTGTATAATGGGTGCGAGCACGCGCTCTGTTGTCTTTTTTTTCTCAAAAAACCGTCGTAATTCACTGCTCGCGCCGCAATAATCAAGGTGGCAATGATTTAAACGTGTACCGTCGATTAAAAAACCATTCTACGATTGACGATCGCATTTTTGTTCGCGCGATCGTGCGGGTCAGTCGAGAAACAAAAGAGCAGGAAACAGATGGCGCCCACGGATATAGCGTCTCTTCAAGTACTGACATTACAATACTAAATGAGATTTAATGAAGGCACGTCGCGTCAGCTATTTCGATGGTGGTATTATTAATTTTTCATCGTGGACACATTAGAGACGATTGGCGAATGTGATAGAGCCAGAGCCCGCGACCGCCAGACATTTGCTATTTTATAAAAGCTGAAAATTGTTCTGCGAAATGTCCCCAACATAGGTGAAAACGATCAATGACTGTATGAAGTTTGGATGATGGTTACTTGGGCAGGTACCTGGTTGCAAGGGTGTATAAAACAGTACCTCAATTTCGTTAAAGTATAAACATCTTTTTTTTTTTAATTTTATTCGGGGTAATAATCTACCCTATAATTCAGATATTTCCGTTAACTTGACAATGTGAGACAATATTAGTTTGTACAACAAGGGAGGATATGGTGGCTCAAACGTCTGAGGGCGTTGTGGCCAATATCCATTGGAGTTTACAGTTAACTTTCTCTTCCACCAGGTAAATACTTCAAAAGTCTTTTTCAAGTATCATATTGATAATCAATTTTAAATATAAAGTATTTTCTCGATATGAAAAACTCAAAGAAAAGGAACTTTATTGAATTCAATATTCAATTCTTGCCGACGACATCCTCCGGATATTTCAAAAATTAATAGTAACTGAAAAGTTATATTTCAATCGTTGAAATAAAATTACAAAAAAAAATCAGTTGTGGTGAGACTCGAACCAACAACTATACCGTCTGACACAGACTCATGGTACACCCCCGTTTTCTCCTTTGTTTTTCTAGCTATATTTCTGAAATTCGGAACATTGAATAATATGCTCACTGAACAGCATTTCTCGACATATCTGAAAGTAAAAAAACAACTTATATAAATGGCGATATCTCCGTAGTCATCGGAGATAACATCATTAAACCTGGTATCGTTGGATTCCACATGATCATCCCTAGCCGATCATGTAACAATATACAGGGTGTCCCATTCAAGAATCGAAAGTTGATGTCATTTCCGGAAAAATTGAAAGTTGTTTTTTTCTTTCAGATATGTCGAGAAATGCTGTTCAGTGAGCATATTCAATGTTCCGAATTTCAAAAATATAGCTAGAAAAACAAAGGAGACAACGGGGGTGTACCATGAGTCTGTGTCACACGGTATAAAAGACTATCCTAGAGGGCGTGCGCCTTAACCAATGAGGCCATTTGGACGGATGGTAATGGTTCGGACTTCCATTGTCTATATTATTAAATCTTTTGGAACATATTGCTGAGAACGGAAGGATTAAAAAAACAAATCAAGTGAGAAAATCAAATCAAAATCAAATTTATGGTCAATAATGAAATGAGCGATTGATTGATCAAAGGAAAATACTGTTGATACAAAAATCGAGATATCGAATATGAAATATGAGTCAAATTTTTTTTGTTGTATTTCGTTATTCAAAATTTCTTTGACTCATATTTCATATTCGATATCTCGATTTTTGTAAAAACAGTAATTTTCTTCGATCAATCAATCCCTAATTTCATTATTGACCAAAAATTTCATTGTTATTTGATTTTCTCACGTGATTTGTATTTAAGTCCTTCCGTTCTTAGCAACAGATTTCAATAGATTTAACAATAAAGAGAATGGAAGTCCGACCCATTACTATTCAGCAAGGAACATTGTCAACCACTTTCAACACACAAACCCTTCCAACAGAGATTTGGTATCTAGGACACCTGAAATTGCCATAGCGAATAGAAAGTGGACATGGTAAATCGAAAAAAAGCGAAGGAATATGGTCATCCGGTCACCATCCGCCTTAAGTAATAGGCTTTCGTTCCAAGGAAAGAGACATGCTTGAATCTTTTCAGCACCTTATCAAGTTATTTTATATGGTTTCACAAAAATTTGAGAGTGATAGTGGTTCGAATTCCCATTACCTAAACTTTTAAACGCCTTTGAAACGTGTTATCGATGAAAATCAGATGAAACCAAAAAAGAAACGACAAAGTGAGAAAAGTATGATGAAATGATGAGACAAGGAGAATAAAATGAAAGTTTAAAATTTTTCAAGTCAAAGTATCAGCACCGCTAACAATACTGGAACACATCTCTGGTCTTTCGGGCTTGAGGACCGTGTAGTGGAATTTTTACTTCCGGAGCTTTCGGCTACATCTGCGGCAGCCATCTTCAGCGGCGTAGCAATGGGAAGCCCACTTAGTCCTGTGATAGCCAATTTTTTCATGGAGAAATTTGAGGAAACAGCACTGGGAACTGCCACAAAACGACCCAAATGCTGGTTAAGGTATGTGGATGACACTTTCGTGATCTGGAATCACGGTGAGGAGGAATTAATGAAATTCTTTAGTCACTTGAACAATGTCAACTCAAAAATCCAATTCACCATGGAAATGGAACAAAACGGGCATATCGCTTTCCTGGATGTATTGGTTAATAGAAAAATTAACGGGAAGCTAGGTTACAAAGTTTAGCGGAAAGCAACGCACACAGACAGATATCTACATAAGGATTCAAACCACCATCCGCGACAAAAACCAGGAATCATCAAAACTCTAGTAGATAGGGCGAAACGGATCTGCGAACCTGAATCACTGGATGAAGAGCTCAATCACCTTAGACACGCTTTGCGAGCTAATGGTTACCAAAACAGAGAGATAGACAGAGCAATACGACCCAAGCCAACCACAAATTCACACCCACAAATGAGGACTGTGACTCCACTCTCAGGAACCGCTTTTTGCCCTATCTTAGAGGTACCACGGATCGCATTGGAAAGATATTGAAAAAGCACAATATAAAGACAATATACAGACCAACGAAGAAAATAGAGGAACAACTAAGGTCAGCTAATGATCCAAGAGATCCGTTATCCAATGCTGGGGTATACAGAATTCCATGCTCGTGTGGGAAAGTATATATAGGGACCACCAAACGCAGTTTTAAGACTCGAATCAGCGAGCATAGTAGAAATTGTCGGTTGGGACAAACTGACAAATCAGCTGTAGCTGAGCACGCCCTTCTGAACGACCACAGTATACAATTCGACAAAACTTCAATTCTGTCAACGACGACTCATTCCTCCACTCGCTTATACCGGGAAGCGATTGAGATACATAAGCACAAGGATAACTTTAACAGAAAGGAAGAGGGACTAAATTTGAACAAAATTTGGTATCCAGTTCTAAGAACAGCCAAGACGAAGCCAGATAGAACCAGGGAATCGGACGACCAACAGAACGCTGGCGGACCGAGAAATAAGAACGAGTCAATTCCAGATTTGCAACCAGTCCTAGTAAACTCACATAGAGGAGTCCAACTAAGACCACGCCGCTGAAGATGGCTGCCGCAGATGTAGCCGAAAGCTCCGGAAGTAAAAATTCCACTACACGGTCCTCAAGCCCGAGAGACCAGAGATGTATTAACACCGGCCGTGAAAGCCTACATTCTTACAATACTGGAACATTTTAGAAATTTCTTCATAGGAAATCGAATTGATGCAATTTGAGGTCCAATTAGCAGGTCCAGTTATAACCCCCCCCCCTTATCATCTATACCACTATTATTATTGTTACGAATCTCCTAGCGCTCTCCTAGGGCCGGCCCTGACGAGATCGTAAACGCAGCTGAGGGATCGCGTCGTTGCGAACGCCTTTTTTCAGGAACCCGTAAATCGCGTGTGGAGAATTCGCGAAGATTCTTCATAGGCGTGCGTAGGTATATACGGGACAGACTTCGTCGAGGGTAGAGCTAGTTATTCGAAAGTTTTTATTCGGAGCAGAGTTAGTGATTAACGGAAGTTTTATTCAGAGCTAAGTGGAGAGACCTTTGTTATTGCTAATTTTTAGTACAGAGAGTTTTAGTACCGAGCATTAGAAAGTTATCGGAGCGATTTAAGTGATTGTGTTATATTGTATTGTGATAGAGAGTTATCATAAAAGAAGTTTAGTGTTGTTTGGTTTGTGACCCGATCATGAACATTATTTCACTAACAGAAAGCTACACATATTACAGGAGTAATATAGGCTATATTTTATCTTAATTGAACAAAAAAATAATTGAAAAATGATAGTATATACAAATCAAGTCGGGGAAAAACGAGCGAGATGTGATGCTTTATCAGAGTGCGCTGACTAAATGGTTCTGTTCGACTGCTACGCGGATGAAATCGCGGGCAACAGCTAGTTGTTCATAAAGAGAATAGTCAGCCAATCATATCCAATAATCATTTTGAGGCATGAATATTCCTGATAGACGGCATCAGGGAATTAGCTTTGAAGCTATGCATTTTCTTACATTTTTCTGAGCGGAGTCATTGTTCACCTATAATGAATGGGATATTCAGTCAATGCATGTGCAAAAAGCACCTGAAACATTTTCATGACGCCATCTACACTTCAATGTCAATATATCACTTTACTTCGAAGAGCATGGCAAAGTGTTCTCTAAAGAGCATAGTATGTGAATATTCATGTTTGCCAGTTTGAATAAAATGTCGACAGATATCTTTAAAATATTGTTGTTGATCAAGCCTAATACTGGAAATTAATGTGCAAGCTTTGAAATAACCATCAAGATATCAATGATGTACAACATTGAAGAAGAATTATACTTCTGTTTTTGAATTGACTGCCATCTTCAGGCATCTGGCATATTGTGTAATAGATTCAAGACACAACGTCCGTTAAAAAAAATAACAAAACACTCGACTTGGAAATGATCACCTTAAGCTAGCTGTAGTATTTCTATAGGCTTTGCTAACCATCCAATTTCTCTACTGAAAATCTGATAATGCAGGTTGAGTCAACAAATATATCGCAATTGAATTAGAAACTGCAATGGAATTTTTCGACAAAACATTACATAATTTATATTTCAATGGATAATTCACGAACCACTAAAATACAGATAATTTAAAAAAGATTTTCATTCAGAATAAAAAAGTGGGAGGGCAATTTTTTTATAAATAGAGGAGAATAACTTGGGGAATTTGAAAGGAAAACTGAATTCGAGAACCAATGAGGAAAAGTCAGATACATGTTTGAAACTCTTTTTGTTCAACATATCTATTTTTTTATTAATTAATTCAATAATGAATATTGCCTGTAAGCCAAATTTTGGGATATCCGTATATGCATTAGCGACGCATTGTCGGTACCTGTCGATACCAAACAAACATAGAAATCATATAAACTAAGACTTTATGTTTATATTGGGGTTAAATTACAAATTTGGAAATGCATTTTCAATTTCCAGAATCGATTTTTTAAGATTCATATTTCCCTTTTTTTTCAAAAACTCAGGCAGAGCCATGTGCAAGCAAGGGACGGTAAATGTTCTTTAGTGTCGTGGCGATGGGGCTCTTCACTGATTTTTCAGCAACTCATTAGCTGTTTCAACCATAAGGAAACCCAGAAGAACACCAACCGACAATATTGTAGTAAATAATCCGAACATTCCTTGCTTGCATTGCAATTGGGTAGGTTGGCGTATTTGATATACCTGCTGCAAATTTTCGCAATATTTGTTTCACTCTTCTCAATTTGACGCAGTGATAAATAAAAGGATGGTCTTATGCAACTTATGCAACTTATATTGTTAATCACATACTTTCGCGTTACAACTAGCCCTGTCATCTAATGGGATCTTGGCCAACTTTCATTCGATCTTGAGTGAGGAAGTTTATGATATTCCAATATAGATGGCGGCCTAATATTATAATCTTTTATAGTGACTAGACAATATTGTTTCCACAAGAGTAACCTAGTTCGGTTGATACTGATAATGGAATAACTCTTGACTCGACCTAATTTTGACATACTCAATCGCATCATACACTTCTATTGGATTAGGAAAAATTTTTCCTTGATTTCAAATAATGATTTTGTAACACTTGGAAATGACATTTCCTTTCAATTTATAAATCGCACGTTAACAGGTGAGACCTTGTTGACTCTTTGTTCGCGTGAGTTTCGACGTCGGAGGAATATCACTTGTAAGGAACTATTTAACAGAAACACCAATTCTGAAGGACTTTCCGAGACCTGGCAGTGAAGGACAGGTCAGACGGCTTCCACACGGAAAAAAAACTTATATTTTGATAACAGATGGCACAAGTAGTTCTCTTTGTTATTGCCATCATTTATAAAGATATACGATAGTCAGAAAACCATATGATAATAACTTTGTATATAGTATAGTCTATATTCAAAGATAATAACATTTCGAAGGATGGTTTCTGAGTAATGTTTCTCTTAAATTTGTCTAAGGCCTTCTTTATAGAGATATAGTTAGTCAACCATATGGAAATATCATTTGAAGGGATGGATACTGCGGGTAGACGTCACTAGTGATTTCGTTTCCAAGTCATGTTTTATTTCGTTTCTTTTACGGACGTCCCAGCCTGAATCACACATTTTGAACGGAAATATCGACATTATACTGTAGATGGCATAACAAAAACGCTTTAAATCCTTTTCACACAGGCATTGACTAACTGTATCTCTATAGGCAATGCTTTTGAGGGTCCAAGCTCGAATCATTCTTGATTACTTGAACACATTGCCAAAAGATGGCAATCTAACTCAGAAACAGAGTTGATATCTTAATCAGTGTCCTATATAATTCATATTTTGATGACTATTTCGAAGTTTCAACTTCCATATCCTCTATACACTTCCATTGGCAACATAATTTTGAAGCTCCATTAGTTTTCTGACAGTTCAGTCAAACTGAGAAACAGGAATCTGCATACTTTATACCCTTCAAAAAAAGGAAACTTTGTTGTACATTGTCCAATTATTGAAAATATGGACATTATAGTGTAGATGGCGGCACTAAAACGCTTCAAATGATTATCACACATGCATTGGTCGTATTTCTCACTCACCATACGGAACTTGTTGCAAAATAGTTACTGGGCTCATAAACTCAATAGGTACTTCACATTTGACAACAGATGGCACAAGTAATGCTCTTTGTTTTTAATGTCATCAATATTTTAATATTTCTGTTTCCCAAAATTTACCCATTTATTTCATTTATTAATTTGCAATAGTTCTTTTGTTTGTTAAAAAACATGCCCTTTCAAAATTATCTTGTCAAATTCAAAACCGTTTTTTTATAAAGTTCCCCATTCTCCTGCATTATCACTCATAATTATATGTTATGAATAACCAAAATAAGTTATCTCTGCTATCTTTGGATTTCCATTCTTGTCTTGACAATAGGCTAAATTTTAAAATGCCATTATTAACAAAGACACGTCAATTTTTTGAAATTATCAAAACAAGAAGATAAAAAACACCAAGTAACCCAATAAAAATGCAGTCCCCATTTTTCTAGTACATGAGAATTATAATTTAAGAAATTATATCAATATAATTGGGTGTGGAGAATTGAGGACTAGTTTCTTCTCAAATTTCGTCTTTATTGTTTAGGAAGGCAATTTAACCAATAAAGATCAATATGCAGATGTAATATGGAACTGGTAGTAGAACACATTATTATTGAAAAAACTCAAGTAGGTGGAGTACTTACTTCAAGCATTTCATCTTTATGAACAATTTTTTCTTGACACCTGCTGAATATATCAGCATGTATAAAAAAATATATCCATTCTGAGGGCATGATATATTCTCAGGTTTGAGAAGAAAAGGACAGTTGGTAAAACTGAGAATATTTAACTTTCAATCAACAAGGAATATATATATATGTATATATATATATATATATATATATATAATATATATATATATATATGTATATATATATATATATATATATATATATATATATATATAATATATATATATATATATATATATATATATATATATATATATATATATATTCCTTGTTGATTGAAAGTTAAATATTCTCAGTTTTACCAACTGTCCTTTTCGGATGTTTTCATGGATCTTCATCTATGCGAAAATTGTTCCATTGGGGTTTATATCTGTTGATGGTTTTCTCTTCGAACGTTCGAAGTTTCGACATCTAATTTGAAGTCATCATCAAGAACTCTTAGACAAATATGCCCATACCGTCCTGGCTAGTTACCTCCATCATGGAATGACCAAGCAAGACAAAGCACAGACAATTCAAGTCAATGCTTTGTCTTGCTTGGTTATTCCATAATGGGGGTAACTAGCCAGGATGGTATTGGCATATATTTGTCTAGCAGTTCTTCATAATGACTTCAAAATTGAAGTCGAAACGTCGAACGATCTAAGAAAAAACCATCAACGGATATAAGCCCTGGAGAAGATAGTGTGATCCAAATAAAAAATTTTTTTTTCAGTGGGAAGAAATAAAAAGAAATCCAAATTTTATTAAATACTATGATTTTTCGTTCTAAATTGCTAACTTTCATTAGCGATTTTTTTCGTGAAATTTCGACATCACCACTGGATTCAGCATCTTTCATTTAGGTGAATTCTAGATGTTCATTTGAAAATATTCATTAGCAACAATGCGATAACAATACTAATTTTGATAACATACCATTATTTATGAATATTTCAAACAAACATTGAGAATAGGCAACACTGTCAATACATATGAAGGGTATCATTGGCTTTTTTGATAGAAATTGAAGAATGGTATTTTTTCAAATTTTATATCCATTATGTCGAGAAAACGGCACCTCATGATATTCATCATTGTGTTAACCAAGATTATGAGTGAAATGAAAACTTTAGTTTGATTTTAATTTCATACTTTACAATGGCTGACATATACGCCTACAGAGTTGCTGATTCTCAGAACTTGTTTGAAATATTCATAACAATGGTATGTTACCAAAATTATTATTGTTATAACATTATTGCCAATGGATATTTCCAAATGAAATTCTAGAATGCAAGTACATAAAGGATGCTGAAAAAAATCATAGTATGCCCTGAAATTTGGAATTATATTTTGCAAATTCGTTGCAAATGTAGACCTTCTGACACTCTTCCTGCTGAAAAAAGAAAATATTCAATCGGCCGTAAAATGTAGAAATCATGAGGACGCTCTGGTCTTAAGTGGGTCACAATGTATATAAATAAAGCATATACTATAAATACCATATATAATATACCACATATATGAAATTTATATTAAAAATTGGAATCAGACACTTGAAGTATTATCGAACTTACTGATACCTTGGTTCAAAAACCTGTTTATAGTATAGTCACTAAAATTTCCATTCATGAAAGAGAAATGTAGATTACTTGACACCTTGTAAAAAAGCCATTGCATCAAATTTCAAATCCGAGTCATATGAATTTTTTTATATTTTCATGGAAAAATTGTTTTTTAATAGCAGAGAAGACTGGCCCCAGATTCAGTAGCTTAAAAATCAATCGCTATCCTAAATAATGATGGAGTCTTGAATCAACATAATAGTTTGAAAGATTTGAAAACTTGATTGATTTTTTCATTGGTATTGAAGGAAAATAATATTATATTTTATTGATACATTCATTCTCATAGGATCTAATTGTTCACAGCCTACATATTTTTTTGAGCACAGGAAGCAATGGAAATCAAGTACCCACTTTCAGTTTTTTCAAACTTCAGTTCAGTTGTAGTTTTTTGAGAAAAATTGAGTTTCTGAATTCTACTTTATCCAACACTTGATGGAATCTCAAAAAACACTTGGTTAAACATTCCTCGCATCTGAACATAACATGGTTAGTTGAGCTTTCATGGTGGGTTCAAAATAAATTATAATATTGAATGAATTTGTTTGGGTTGCTATTGAGATTTGTACCTTTTCAAATAGCTTATGGTTCCAAACCCAGCTTACCAACTTTGAGATGGGAGTTTTGAAAAAAACTGTTCTCACCTAATTCTTCCTTCCTTCCGATTTTATTATTTGTTGTATATAAAACGCAAAAAGTAGAGTAAAATTAATCATTTCCATAATTTCTTAAAAATACTAGTTTCCCCTTTGGACCCGAATTCAAGTCAATTTCGCAATTACCTCTTCCACTTGTTCTTTCGTGAACATGTGGAACATATCTTTGGGAGTCATCGTTGCCACTTCAACATTCGAAGCGTTCAACTTTTCCTCCATGACTTGTTTGAGGATCGTCAAGGCGGCGGTGGTTGCCTCTTCTAGCGTCATACTACGGTGGTAGACTTCTTGAAGACTCTGCTGGGCACCTTCTGAACCAGATCCAATGGCTTTAGCGTCAAACTGAACAAAGGTACCTGTAAAAAAGTGACAGAACATGATAATGAGAATTAAAAAAAAAAACTTGTCTCTTGACATACTATGATATATTTAAAATTACATCTGTGAAAAAGTCATTGGTTAGAGAATTTCCACTTACCCAGACCGAACTCAACTTTGGTGGAGGACTCTATTACTTCAATGTTTGTAAGATGTTCAGTCATTTACCTGTTTTTATTAGAGATTTTAAGACCTTAGATAATTTTAAAAAGGCTGTTTCTTTTTGCTGTGTAGTTGCCCATATTTTACTTAAAAAGAATTTTATGTTAATAATTCAATTATTTTTTTTTCTGCTAAGGATTTCAAACTCAATTCTCCTGTATACTAATGTACTGGAAGCCTTTGTGTTTCTTGTTCCATACATTATGTTAACTGACTAATTGTAGCTTTAAGTATTTTTATTTTTTACAAGATTGATTTGTCCACAAGAATTCCTATATTCATAACAACTAAGTATTGATTGAAGTTTTCAAGAAAATTTTGTGAATTATATATTTATATTATACCTGACTAATTGTAGCTTTCATTCAAGTTATGAAATCAATGTTATGAAATCACGATATATAGTGGAACCATTGAAGACTGCATACTGTGGGAATTTTTCTTCAATGATAAAATTATATTGGTTGAAGTTTTATTTTGCTTCAAAAGGAAGAGAAAGTGAGCCAGCCCCACTTTAGTTTTTATCTGCTTTTGTGGGTCAATCAAAATATGATTTTAGTTTTTGATGACTTTAGTTCAACCAATTTGGATTACACACGATTCAAATTCCAGATTCTTTGGAATATTCAAACTATTTTTGACAACGTATTGAAGTATTCTCACAGGATATCATGGAAATGTACTCATGAAAAGTACAAAATTGTAATCATGTTTCGTACAAATCAACAAAAAAAAATGAAGGGAAAAATTGAACTGACAGTAGTGACTTTAAATTTGGTGGGCATGTTTCAACATGAAAACTGAGCAACTTTTTCCCCAAAGCATTATTGAAAAATTACAGAAAAAATATATAATATTTTCTCAGAAATATATCACATAGAAAAAATATACTAATTGACTGGATGAAAAACAATCCAACAAATAGAAATGTAGTGTACCTATAAATGAAAAATGCATCAATTTTGGGGAGAACCTGCTAAAAACTCAGACACTATGTACGGTTCTAATTCAAAACAGTAATCCTTCTGAGCTCCCAGGAATCTGCTTCAACTTCATCTCCATTATATTATTTGGGAGCCTGTTATGAAACTATACTGAAGTGTTGTAGATGTTCCAATAAAAAAAAATAATCAGTGGAATCTCCTGTGAATCAAGTTGGATCATCATTATATGAAATTATTCAAATATGCAGGATTTTCCACCAGGTGTTTCAAATTTTTATATGAGGAACTGCCGTTGTTGAAAGTTTATTAGTACTGCATAAGTTGAGAATAGTTTTTATATAGCAATATTACAAAAGCTGTATATTTTATTGAAGAAAAATCTGATATGCTGTTTACCTCAATCATGTATGACATATATAGAAAAACACTGTCGTACTGACATAGTTTTATATAATTTCTTATATTGACAGGTTGAGAAATATCTTACAACTTCTCAGACATCTCAAATCATCCTCATTAAGACTCCATGAAGAATTTTTGGTAGTGTGTTCAGATACTTATATTCAAAGTTCAAACATACCTGATGGATCCATGTGATACAACTGAGGTCCTTTCTCATCAATACCAGCAAATAAAATGGCCACACCAAAAGGCCTCGACATAGCTGCCCCATCATCATCGGAATCCCCAAATTGAATGGCTAAGTTGGAAACACCTTGTGCACATGACTCCACACTCATGTTCTCGTTATAAACGAACCAGTGGTTTTGACATTCTACCCGAGCTCTATGAAAGAATGAAGATAGAGAACACCAAAGTTGAAATGCTCTGCTCTACAAACCTATCGATCATTGTACGTGAATCTGCCATGAGACCGGATACGGCGCACCCGATGTGTTTGTCAACTTCGACGATTTTTTCGATGGTTGTGGGCTCCATCAGAGGCGAAGTTATACGTTTCTCGACTGCCAAAACAACGCCTTCGCTCGTACATATTCCGATAGCTGTCGAACCTAATTTGATGGCTTCGATGGCGTATTCCACCTGAAATAAGCGTCCTTCAGGCGAAAAAGTATTCACTCCTCTGTCGTATTCGCTTCTCGTTAGGAACATCTGAAATTTGTTTCATGTTTAGGTTAGTTTCATGACACAGCATTTATACTGTTGCATATTCAAGTAGGAAGAATGATATTGAATGAAAATGGTGAGGAAAACGGGCTTTGATGTGGTACTCACTTTGAAAACAGTGTATAACTCAATGTAAACGAAATCAAATAATCTGAAATAACAGCCCGGAAAAATGCAAAATGACAAGTCACTATAATGACATATGACAGACAACATATAACATAACTTTTTGAAGTTTGACTTGCGATGCGGCGCTAAGCGCTTCGAATGCTTCGATTCACAAAGTTGCGTCTGAAATGAAAAAAAAACGCCTTATCGAACGACATGTCTACAACATTTTTTGGATTAATTTTCATCTAGAGGGTGATATGTTTGTGACGACTTTGTAACAAACATTGAAAATATTCAATTAAACATTTTGTAGGTGAAGTGAAGAGGTAAGCACAAAAATATCACAATTTTCTGTAAGATTCTCACCGACAATGGGATTACAAATGCGCGACATGTGTTTCGCTATACAATAAGCTTCTTTCTTTTGAATTTCTTCCTAACGCCTCTGAAGGAGCTGGCCACTCGCACTAGCGAAACATTAGGAAGAAATTCCAAAGAACGACGGCCTTCAAGCCCGAAGAGAAGTAGTAATACTAAGAATTAATCCTGTTTTTTTTATGTAACCTTTTCACCTTAATTTCACTTTCTTGGGCATATATTTTCAGGTCCGTACTGAGAAAACTATGTTTATGATTTATAACAGATTCATTTAAACTGAGTAGAACAATATACATTTCGAAATCGATAAAAGGTGTGATTAATCAAATTTTTAACTACACTATCATATTTTATGAAAAGGTTTGCACTTACGTATTTTGATGAAAAACGAAGAGATAAATCGCTATGTTCTCCTTTCTTTTCCAGACGTTATGGCTCTTCATTGTGCGAAAAGAGAGTATTTTATTGTCTTTTTGCACAATAAAAACAATGATACATACTTGATTCTCATCAAAACTCCAACTCGAAATCTCATTTCAATTTTTTCTCGCCAATATTTTATTTTCCAGAAAAAAACTAGTTGGAATTCCGCGGGAAAAAATAACATAGATAACATATGGCACCCCGCATCCAGAATGCCGTTCAAATTGTTTAAACATGACGGAATTCAGAAAAAGATTTTCCTATTAAATGGAAATAGTCGCGAGAAAAAAAATCATAGGTTGTATTATTGTGAAAAAAAAGTGAATTCATTTAGAAACTATTGAAGAGCAATATAACTTCTCTCGAAGGAACTATATAGAGTTCTATCTTCTTATTCGTATTCTACACATCGAAATATGTAAGTGCGTGAAGCATATATCATAGCAGAAAAACGCGACTATATCAATAAATTGAGAAAGTTTTTTAAAATATTGTCTTACTTTTTAAAAATTAATTTGACAAGAAATATATACTTCCCTCACCAATACCATAACTTCAACATATCATCATCAGGAGATGATTAAATACTGTTAACTCTCCTGATGATGCTGACTTGATAGGCAATGAGAGATTTATCCAGCAATGTAACCAGCACACAACATCCGTCAGAAATGAATACTTACTACATCAGAAAATATCCAGCACTAAAAAAGATTGAGTAAAATCACCTGAAGCTTCACAATTTCAAATTTCAAATTTTTGATGTAACAGCGTGGAAGGAAAATTAATGTGAACTGAGAATCTTCAAAAGATGTAAAAATTGCTTTGAAAAAGATATTGAAAACTTGAAGTTGTACACATCTATTCAAGAAAAAGATATTCCTATAAACTAACAATTTTGTAAGATAATTCTTCCTGATAGGATACATTTTTCGTTTTAGAGAACTCATTTTCAAAACCCTTAAAAAATTATAACTATTACTTGAACATTGGTTGGACATCCGTGGCGTTTGAGGCCAATATTCCTTTAGCGCTTAAGCAAGCCGGTTAGAGGATTAGAGGTTAGGTTACAGGTTAACCTGTATTTTTTGTTTACATTTTTCCATGAAATAAAAATATGAACGATTTGGAAAAGTGCCTTTTTATTTGCACTGTAGATGCAAGTTTTCTCAAGAGCATTGATCTATCTCCTGAATACAGGGGATGGAACGATTTCAAAGATTTTAAAAGTGAAGAGTCCATCAGTATTCTCAGAGAATGCTTCAAAATTGAAAGGCTAAATAATGGCACTCCCAAAATGTAAATGAAATCAATAGGTAATTACTTGCCATGCTCTATGTTTCCATTTTTTATAGGTTCCAGGCCACTCAGGGGGTCATCAAGTTTCTGGATGATTGGCTGAAAGCCCTTCTTTCATCAGAAAATTCTTGTGAAAACCAGTCTCAAATACTAAATGAAATTTTTAGATCTTTGAGGAACTGTTCTTCCAATATGCACACCCAAAATTATATAACTGAATCAACAACCATTTTGGAAAGTTGTAAAGTATTATTTCAGAGTCAAAACTGTATAAGAATGTTATTACAGTTCTTGCTTAATCTCATATCATCTAATGAGGAAACCACTAAGAGGATATACCAACTGTTTTATGATGATATAAGAATCCTTTTTCGGAAGAATATATGCTTGTATGAGTGTTCTGCATTGTTATACAACATATCTCTCTTCATTACCATTGATCAAGAAACAGTAGAATGCATATTAGATTTTTATGCAGGGGAACAGCAGAATGAGTTTCTGTGTTTTTTCTTGGAAAATAGTATCTCTAGTTCTGGATTATGGACACTTTACCCAAATTTGAGATTAGAGATTCGACTGAAGATTTTAGATGTCCTGAAAGAAATGTTAATTCAAAATCGATTGCAAGATTTGTGTGGCGAAGGATTGGAGATTCTTATGCAAAAGTTTCTAGAGTGTGGTGAGATAATTTTCCAGATCAGTGAAAATCATGCTCAGGAAGCCTACGAAATTTCATCAGCATTAGAAATTCTGTCTTCTCTTTCTAGTAAAGAGGAATATCTAAGGAAGTTACAAGTTAGAAAAGATGTTCTAGTGAATGCCGGGGCATTGCTTCTCAACATTCACAGACTTGGAAAATTATCAGATAATTCCTTCACCCCCATTCAGAAAATATCAGAAAATGGAAGTGAAAATCAACAATTGAATAATGAACCAGTGTTTGGCTTCAAAGCAGATCTGGTTAGGCTCATTGGGAATATGTGTTGGAAAAATACTGAACTTCAAAACTTGGTGAGTAATTTACTGTTATAAATGGAAGTTTCTGAGGTTGAATTATAATCAGATAGGCTTTTTTTTTACCATGAATTTGTGAGCTTCTGAAACAAGAAATGATTATTAAACCATCAGTCACATTCTCCTTATATGTTTCTTTTGGCATCTAAGCATACAACACTGAGTTCCATGATGAAAAAAGCTCTTCTCCTAGCTGAAATCACTTTGCTCAGTAATTTGCTCACTTTTTTAGAACCGCTGTATAATATTAAAATTCAATGTAATATTGATGTGGAATGAGCCAAAAAATGTCCATCAATATATTTTTTCCTTAGTATGCGCTGCTTGAATCATAGCCCTGCTAAAATATGTTTTGTTCTGAAGAAAAGACTGTTTCTACTATTAACATAGTTTATCTTTTCACATCTGTTAGGAAGTTTATCTAAGGTGAGTTGCCTACTTTTTCACTTATGCTAACTTTTACCTTGTCAAGAATTATTTTCTCTAAAAATCTTTTTTGTTTTAGGCGAGAACAGCAGAAATTATACCTGTGATTCTGGATTCATGTAACATTGATGCAAAGAATCCATGTATCCTTTTTTCATTCGCAAAGTCTCTCCATTAGAATACTCTGAAATGAATTGCCAACGTTAACAATGCAATTTAATTTCGTAATAACAATTTGTTTGTGATTATTTCAGGAGAATTCAAAATATTTCAAACAACTCAGCACAAAATTGATAGGTATATTGTTTTCATCTTGAACTTCACTACTTCTTTACACCCATTCATTTGTAGCAATTCATTTCTATTAGTAAATAATATAGCTCTTTGCCATTTCTCCAAATTATAAAAGAATTTTTACATGAAGCTGGTTCACTTATTGAAAAGTCCATAATTCAGTGGATAATACATGACAGATTGGGGAATTCAAAATGGTATATATTTAATAAGAATTATTTGAGTGACACAAGTAATATTCTATTACTTCAGTTATGCATTATTGATTCATTTATGCACTATTTGATGAGTAAATCCGCATTTTTTCGCCGTCTTTTTGTCATCTTCATAATGCTATAGTCAAGTTTTCCTCGAAATAGAGTGTAATAAAAGTTGGCCGTTTGCATGAACATAGAAAAATTCTGTTTACACATTAGAAATTCCTTGACTGTGTTCAGTTATTATGCAGTGGTGTATACTTGCTGTGAGGAATTTGTGTGAGAATAACACCGAGAATCAGAAAGTAATAGCTGGTTTGCATCGAGAAGGTACTGTTAGCAATGAAGTCTTAGACGAAATGGGAATAACGCTACACAGCGATGGTGACAATCAGCTTAAAATCGTTGACTTGGAGTCTCTGAGGAAGTAGCTTATATGGTTTCTGCAGGATATCTGTAAATATGTGAATAAAAATATTTTTTTAAAGAAATTGTATTCATTCTTTACATATATTTCAACCGCCATCTGTATCTCAGAAAACATAAGAACTTTCAGAAAATAGTAACAATGTTGTAGTTCTTAAACAGTTTATGTTCATATTCGTGAACGTACCCTTAGCAATTCTGTATGCTCATGTTAACCAGGTTAGGTTAGAAGAAGAAGAAGAAAATGTAAGATGATATAGAAGCCTTGCTCATTTTTGTTACCATTGTTTTTCCAAGTTTATATTAAAATAAAAGTATTTGAGTAGTAAGATGATTGCTTGATTGTAATCAGTAAAAGCTTCCCGTAGTGGAATATCTATAGGTTATGGGCCCAGAGCACCTAGCTGATTACAATCGGAATTTTTGAACGCTGGAATTTGGCGGAATCCTATAGAAGCTATCACAGGAAATTTTAACGGAAATCTTCAAAATGGAAACAACAACAAAATATGTTCTATGTGAAACCGTTCGATGGAAGCTCGTTTTCGAACTGGGAATTTCGTATAAAATTGTTGCTAGAACAACAGGGTGTACTTCATACACTTACTGAAACACCTCCAGATCCTACAAATACTGCTGGGTATGAAAAATTTCATAAGGCTGATGTTAAAGCAAAAGTGATACTAATACAGTGTGTGGCCGATAATATACTGGAAATGTTGAAGAATAAAAGCACAGCAAGGGAAGTAATGGATACATTGAGCAACACATATGCCAGAAAAGGAATATCCACTCAGGTAGTTTTGCAAAGGAAATTAAGGGCCTTGAAATTTGTAGGAAAATCAACACTTAATGAGTTTTTGACTGAATTTGAACAAACTATTTGTGAAATAAAGGGTGCTGGAGGCAATGTTGATGAAAGTGAAATGATTTTGCAGTTGCTATCAGCTATGCCTGAGTCTTTCCAGTCAGTTACTACAGCCATTGACATTATGTTTTGTCAAAATCAATCTGCAGTCACTCTTGAATTTGTGAAAAATAAATTATTAATGGAGGAAGCTCGTCAGAATAAAACCAAGGAAGAAGATGATCCCAATCTTGCCTTTATGGAATTTAGAGGAAAAAGGGGGAGATCAGGGGTACCAGGACATTCTGGAAGAGGCGCAGGAGCTGCAATGCAAAACAATAACAGAAATTTTTCATATAGATGTCACTTGTGTAATAGAGAGGGACATAAACGTTTCGAATGTCCACAGAAAAAGCAAAATAACTATGAAGGAAATCAAGGTGGTTTCCGAGGTGGTCATGCTTCATACCGAGGGAGTTACACTGGGTATCGAGGAGGATACTCTGGTCATAGAGGTGGTAGAGGTAGCTATAATTCAAGTTATACTAATAGAGGCGGAAATAATGCCCAGAATACTCAGAATATGGAAGATGAAGAAAATGGGATATCATTTTTAAGTACTTGTCAAGATATATGTGAGAAAACATATAATGATGATAACCAATATGCAAATATGTCTACCACAGGAATTGTTTTAAAATTTATTGTTGATAGTGGCGCAACAAATCACTTGGTAGGACAAGACATCGGAAAATATATACAAAATGGGAAAGATGTATGCCACAAGATAAATGTTGCTAAGCAGGGAGAGATAATAGTAGCCAGAACAGAAGGTGATTTGTTTTTGAAAACCGAGATGGGTAACCCTATAAGAATGAAAAATGTATGGGTATGTGAAAATTTGTTATACAATTTACTGAGTGTCAAGAAACTAGAAGAGAGTGGACTAGAAGTAATATTTAAAGATAGAAAAGTTACTGTGTTGAAAAACTCAGTTAAATTATTTGAAGGAACTTTAAAAGGAAACTTGTATGTTGTGAGTTTCAATGAAAATTCCAATTTGAGTTATGAGGAACCGAGTGAAGGGCATAGAGCCATACTTGCGAAGGATAGCAAAATGTTAATGCATCGAAAAATGGGGCATTCATCAAGGTACCCTGCTCCAGGACCATGTGAAGTGTGCCTACAAGGTAAACAAACCAGACTAAGTTTTCTGCACGAAATTATTGCAGAGAAAAAGGCGAATAGACTATTGGAAATCGTATCAACTGACATTTGTGGACCAATAAACCCTGCAACTTATGATGGTAAGCGTTATTATATTTCCTTTATTGATCATTATTCCCATTTCTGCATTTGTTATTTGATTAAAAGCAGGAGTGAAGCTCTACAAAAATTTAAAAATTATGTTTCGTTGGTTGAGGCCACATTCAATATGAGAATATCTAAGTTAAGATGCGATAACGGAGGAGAGTATACCTCCCATGAGTTTAAAGATTTTTGCACACAAAAAGGAATAAGAATCCAATACACAGTTGCCTACAACCCTGAGCAAAATGGGGTTGCGGAACGTTTAAATCGCTCCATAATGGAAAAAGCTCGATGTTTAATATTTGATTCTCAGTTAGGGAAAGAATTATGGGGTGAGGCGGTTCGTACATCAATATATTTATTAAACAGAACTGAAACTAATGCCCTGAATGACAATAGAACTCCGGCTGAAATTTGGTATAAGGAAAAACCTGATCTAAACAAAATCAAACTTTTCGGGTGTGCTGCATATAATCTAGTACCAAAAGAGCTGCGAAGATCAAAGCTAGACTCGCATTGTGAAAAGTTTATTATGATAGGGTACGCAGATAACGGCTATAGGCTTTGGGATGCAAATGAAAGAAAAATAATTCATGGAAGAAATGTTGTATTTAACGAAACTAACGGACCAATACAACCAAACATATATATAGAAAATGATAAAAACCAACAGGTAGAAAAAGAAAAGGAAGTTGAACAAGAAAAACCAGATGAAAATAAAGGAATGCAGGAAAGGATGAAACAAGTAGAACCTGACAGTGAAATACAAAACAGTGTGATTAACATAAGAAAAAGTTCACGAAATAAACAGCTTCCAAAACACCTACTCGACTATGACCTTGACAGCGATGAGTTAAACCTCTTTGCAGTTTTGTCCGCAGGAGATTTGTTGGATGACATGCCACAAACCTATACAGAGGCTATGGAAAAAGACCAAGGATGGAGAGATGCTGTGGAAGAAGAACTTTCAGCCCTAAAGGAGTGCAATACATGGGAATTAGTAGTGCCACCTGATAAGTCTGAAATAATAGACTCTAAGTGGGTTTTCTCTGAAAAAATCGTGGATGGAAAAGTAAAAAAGAAAGCGCGGCTAGTTGCTCGAGGGTTCAAGCAGAGCTCTTTAAGTGAAGATATATATACGCCTGTGGCACGCATGTCTAGTATAAGAATTTTATTGTCTTTATTTGTAGAATATGATTTATATGTACTTCAACTTGATGTGAAATCAGCTTTCTTAAATGGAACTTTGCAAGAACCTGTTTATATGATTCCTCCTGAAGGTTTGGAAGTGGATGGAAAGCATTTAGTATGTAAATTACAAAAGGCACTTTATGGCCTTCGCCAATCTCCAAAGTGCTGGAATTCGTTATTTAATGAATATTTAATAAATCTGGGATTTCAAAGATC
This sequence comes from Zygogramma bicolorata, assembly GCA_032362365.1. Classification (NCBI taxonomy): domain Eukaryota; kingdom Metazoa; phylum Arthropoda; class Insecta; order Coleoptera; family Chrysomelidae; genus Zygogramma; species Zygogramma bicolorata. The sequence goes on from JAVJAQ010000307.1 coordinate 495,455, forward strand.
CAAGAAAGATCCTTGTATGTATTTTTATGATCAAACATTTTTGTTAATACATGTAGACGATTTGATAATTTTTTCAAAATCTCAGGAAAATTTAGAGTCTATAAAAATCAATTTAGCTAAAAAATTTAAAATGAGAGAATTCGGAAATATGATTAATATGAATTTTCTTGGGCTAGAAATTGTAAAGCGCAGTGATGCTGTTTATGTAAAGCAAACCGATTTGATAAACAAAGTTTTGAAAAAATTCAATATGGTAAATTGTAAACCTCATGACCTGCCAGTTCAACCTAAACTTAAATTGACAAAATCTAAAACTGAGTGTAAGGAAAATTTTCCTTACAGGGAATTAATAGGCTCATTAATGTATATAATGTTAGGCTCTAGGCCAGATCTGAGTTTTGCAGTAAGCTATTTTAGCCAATTTCAAAATTGTTTTGATACTGAACATTGGAATCATCTAAAACATATTTTGAGATATTTGAAACAAACTAAAGACTATGGTGTAAAATTTATAAAGTCAGACAATTCCAACGTCCAGTTACAAGCCTATGTAGATGCTGATTTTGCAAACGACATTACAGATCGGAAAAGTGTGTCAGGATATTTTATTAAAATGAATCAGAATATCATTGATTGGAAGACTAAAAAACAGAATATTGTTGCGCTCTCAAGTGCCGAATCCGAATATATAGCCTTGTCAACATGCTTAAATGATTGTTTATTTTTTGGACAATTGTTTTCAGAAATTTTAAATACAAATATTTTTCCAATTTATGTGTTTGAGGATAATCAGGCTTGCATAAAGATGGCTTCGACACTAGAGAACAAACGTACTAAACATATAGACATAAGGCATTATTTTGTAAGAGATTGTGTAAACCAGGATAAAATTGTTTTAAAATATATATCAACAAATGATCAACCAGCAGATATGTTGACTAAAGCTTTGTCTAATACAAAATTTAAATTTTTTAGAAACTGTTTGAATATAGTTGATGTAAGTGACACTTAATTTAATCTAAAATTCAGAATAGTTGATTAATGATTAATAACAGTGTTAGTTTTATTTTTAATTAATAATATGGTAATAAAATCTTTGCAATACAGAATTGAGGGGGAGTGTTGTAGTTCTTAGCCAGTTTATGTTCATATTCGTGAACGTACCCTTAGCAATTCTGTATGCTCATGTTAACCAGGTTAGGTTAGAAGAAGAAGAAGAAGAAGAAAATGTAAGATGATATAGAAGCCTTGCTCATTTTTGTTACCATTGTTTTTCCAAGTTTATATTAAAATAAAAGTATTTGAGTAGTAAGATGATTGCTTGATTGTAATCAGTAAAAGCTTCCCGTAGTGGAATATCTATAAACAATGCCACTAGTGATTTCGTTTCCGAATCATGTCTATTCTTTCCACTGAACTAAATATTATTTCTATGATTCTTTCCTTTCTCTTACAGACGTCATGGCCTGATCACACATTTTCGTGATTAGTTATACATAATACCAAAGGATGGCAATCAGTTCAGAAAGAGAAGTAGCATCTTTTGTCAGTGGCGTATAGGCGAAAATCGTCAACCGATAGATGGCGTTGCTAAATCCAAGATGGCTTCACTTTACGGTGAACAACAAATTTTGGCCATTTGAAGTAATGGTACTATGGTACTATTAGTTCATGTTTTGCATTCTTGAGGCCTTGTTGAGTGAAAATTACTGTTTAAACGTCTTCAGTTGCTTTGTGTGCTGAGGTAGTTACATGTTTGGCTAGTAATACAGCCTTATTTTACTCGTGAGTGTTATAATTTGAACTACTTCACCAACCTACATTCCAGATCAAAATGTCTTATAGAATTGGAGCTACGTAATATTCTGGATTACGTGGAAAGCAGAGCTAGACCGTTGAAAGATGGTGAAGCTGTGTTCAAAGCAGGGCATATCATTGCACAGGGAGTGGAAGAAAGTAACCATAAAAATAAGGAGCTTATGTTTGCGAACATTAGCTTTAGTAGAGCATCCACATGAAATCAATATATTGCTGGATGATGAGGAATGGAAATGCCAATGTTTCTGCAAAGCGGGTTTATCTGGGCTCTGTAAACATATTGCAACCCTCATATTATTTTGTTATTGAGTAGGTAATGTCATTTCCTAAATATATAGAAGTAAAAGTTGATTATCAAGAAATTTTTGCATGTGATTAGCTTTTTGTGATAAATAAAGGATCAATATATCAAATTTAATAAAACATGTCTCCGAATAGTGTTTCAACAAAATGTTTTATTTTTACTATTCAAATAAATCATGAGAAAAACCTGATTTTTGTTTTGCTACAAAACCTTTTTCTGTACTTTAACATTGTATAATTCAGTACTGAGTATTTTGAAGAAAACTTACAGAACATAAGGTTTCTTCAAAAGAAAAAGCTGAAGAAATAGGTTGGGTACTCCACTTCTGACGTGGAGATCAACAACCCTAACGCTGAACTGATATCACTCGACTAAGTATTCAATTCTTTGACAAGGTTATCATTTCCAGAAGAAAATTAATAATATCAAGTGTTAGAGTAACTGATCTCACACCATTCCAATCTTACCAATCATGAATGAATCATGCTTTTAAAAAGATATGTCTAACCAAGGAGATACAATTGGCAGTTATGCTACTGACTAATTGGGGGATAGTGTGAAAGGTTAAAAAACAGACTAGGGGCTATGATTTATTTACTTAAATGTAATCATACTTTGCTTTAACTATATATTAATAAATATTATATTATAGTCTTGAAAATGGCTTCAAAGTGGGAACTGAAACGTCCACTAAACTTTATTTTCAGACGCTCTAGAAAGTGGAGGCTACTTACAAACATATTTTTAGTTATTGGTTTACTAATTCTCAATATATTTTTTTTCCTGAGACAAAGCTTTTTGTCGTTAATGGGGAATTTATGTAGTGAAATAGTAATAGTATTATATAATGAGCACTCTGACACCGAGCACATTTTTCTCGATTTTGTAGGAATACTTCAATGAATTCGCTACATTTTGGATTGTAAACCATAACAACACTTCATAATCATTTCACTATTCGCACTTCTGTACCTACTGTATTAAGTTAATAAATATTTCCAAAATAATAATTTTAAATCCAACACTCATAAGACTCCATAGAAATAATATTTATTGTTCACCGTCCGGTTAGTTCAAAAAAAATATATAGGTGGCGATCCCTTCGAAGTTTTAGCAAATATCATTCATATTTTGAAGATTATTTTGATGCATAAACTTGCATTTCCTGCATAATTTCGTATCGTCAACTTTATTTCGAAACTTCATTATCTTTCAACATTTCAGCGTATTGACAGATAGAACTCTGCACCTATTTTTCCCTGATGGGTAGGAAACTTTGTCGTGCGTTGTCAAGTAAACGGAACTGTGTACATTATACTATAGATGGCGCAACAAAAACGCCTCAAATTCTTTTTACACAGGCATTAATTAACTATATATCTATAAACAATCCCATTAGAAAATTGATTGGGATTTCAAGAGAAGCAATACACCGTTGGACGAAAGTTTCAATGTCAAAGTGGTGGAATTCATTTGCGGTCTTAGTCGAAGTGACGCTAGGTTATTCGAAATATGATTAACATAACTAATATGTTTATCAAGCATAAATCATAATTAACACTCACATAAAAAGTGAAAAAATACTAAACTATAATAGTCGTTCACCAAATACTTGGGATTTGGAATTTTCAATGTCAAAGTGCTAACCTTGATTCGGAATAGCTGTAAAAGTGGTGCAAATCACTTTGAGGTTTCCCCAAAGTGGCGCTGCGTTCTCAATTTGAAATTTCGAATGCAAACTGACATGCTTGTGCTGCTGAGATATAGATGGCAGTTGATTAGAAACAGAGTAAGGACATAAATATTTCAGTTCAATCATTGTCTACTTAGACAATGGTCCAATATATCCAAATTGAGTGTTTTTGAGACGATATTTTGGAAATATTTATTAGAATTGTGCCGTCGGCACATTTTTTTTTACTTTTGCACTAAGAGTGATTCAATATTTTAAGGGTTTGCCCTTCTGAAGTTAAAAAAAAAATAGCACGTGTGATTCATAGGACACGCGGAAACAGTTGCAAGGCATCCTACCTATCTCTGCAATATTTATTTCATTGATGAATGTACTTTTTTCCCAACGGCAATTTTCACAGACAAAATTGCCGTTATTGGAGTTACATCAACCCTCACGTTTTCTGGAAAACTCTTACTCAATAAACAGAAAATAGTAACGTTTGTGCATGAATAACCATATTATAGGATCTATATTCATGGAACAAAATTCAACAGGGGGTATTTGAATTTACTGGAAATTACTGTTTACCTTCTAATCACCGAAATCATCGAAGCGAATCCCAATGAATTCGATATGAATATTGCATTCCAACAAGATGGAGCACCACCCCATTACTCTAGACAAGTGAAAAACCATTTGGAAAATACTTTCTCCGGTTGTTGGATTGATTGGTCGTCAAGGTTAAAGGGAATGGCCAGCCCGCTCGCCAGATTTGACAACTTCAAATTTTTTTATAGTGCTATTCGAAGCAAAAGGTGTACCAAACTGAGCCTGCTCCGAAATTGGAATTACAGGAGAGAATGAGATATTCGTAGAAATATTTACGTTCCTGTGTTTGAAAATGGTCTGCGTGAAATATCGGATAGGCTTATGGTTGAAGTTCGATATATTCAGGCAATTCTTGAATGTTCCTTCATTTTGTAGTAGGTGAAGATATTGACCTTATATTCTATGGTTGTACAGTATTCGTCAGGAGCTAGGATGTGCCACAAGACCCCTCCTTTCTATTTAATTTTTCCCGTTCAAAAAATAAATGGGGGGTAGGCATTAAAGTAAGCCAGTGTATAATAAAATAGATAATAATTTTTCTGCTGTGACTCGTTATTTTTTGCGCAATATGTATGTATATTGCAGTTACCAAGCAGATATTATTTATTAGGTATAAATCTCTGCAATGTACATTTTGTTTTTTAACTTTTTTATTTGCGCTTTCAACAATGCAGTCCAACAGTTTTCATGAATTGTTATTCGCGGACCCGTCATCCACGAAACGTTGCGAATTCTATTCCCAATACTATAGAAAGAAATTCTCAAGAAAAAAATATCTGCTGTCTTGAGTGATCGAACCCACGACCTCTCCATCTCGAGCTAAGCACACAAACACCTGCGCCGAATCCGTAGTAGTTTTTTATATTTTTTCATAGGCAATATTGACTTGCGACCAAATTTGGTGTGATCATCATTGAGAAGAAGTTCTCTTCAGAGCTTAATATAGGTTTTGTCAATGAGATTCATATCCCTCCACGTCATCGAGTAACATTAAAAGGCCATATTTCTATCGAATGATGTACAACAATGTACGCTTTTTGACTGGTATCATACAAAGCGAATGTTAATATTCTTTATAATGAATCAAGACGCATCTGCTCCGTATTATGTTACGTTTGCGAAACATCGTAAAAAGGTGGATTTGTGGCAAATTAGCAAAGATAGGAATACGGTCAGGGGTGACCTCATTTCGATTTATCCAGTCATACGAGATTCTGTGGCGATGCATAATAAATATGTTTCCCTCGGTGAAATTCGAAACTTTTGTGTAGGTATCGACACGCTCTGTGTAACCGACTTTTCGTATTTCCGTGTTTTCGTAATACGAGAACCAACAGATGAATAGATACATGCACGGCTACTCTGGATTTGTTATAGTACGAACCAGCAGGGGTCTCAACTTCAAGTTATCTGACTAAAAGTTCACAGCAGAGTATAACAAATGAAGAGTCGAAGGAAAATTACCAACAATGGACTTTCTTCCGCCTGAGAGATCGAAACGAATAAGGGTTTTTTGTTAACCGGGTGTCGCCCTTTTCACCATTATGTACATTGGAAGTGGAAACTTGTGCGAGTAAAGAATCAACGATTTTTTTTTCTTGAGTACAAAATATAATTATTCATTCAAGTTCATTATCAGTTTCTTACATTTCAATATCGACCAATAAATTTTGGACATTCCTTAAGAAGTTTTTTTATTTTCTTACAGTTATTTCTAGAGAAAAATGTCTGCACCAACAATGGTATACTGTTTACCAGGTAGGACGTCTGTGAAGAGTGCTAGCAACACAGACTCCAGGGATGTGGTTTTCCTACTGGGTAAACATACTATTTTTCAGCAAATTGCTTGAAATACATGTAGTATTTTTACGAAAACCAAATCTGCTTCCTTTCTATGAACTCATTCAAAATTCTTCTTGATCTTGCTTCGCGAAAGTCTGTAATGGATTATAGATTGAGAAATAGGTGGGAAATGCATTGAACTACGAATAGAAAACTCGTCAACCACAAAAACTGACATTAGAACGATATTTTGGGAATTCTTCAATTCTTTGAATTTCCAATATCATCATATAATAACGTTGTTGGATTTGACTAAGAAGTTTTTTGTATTACCTAGCTGGACTTTCATCTGGAGTTGTCTCGTTATATTCAAATCAACTATCCAGGAATATATTGGGCCTAGGCGTAAACCTTCTTAGTTCTGTTTTGAAGTCATATTGTGGTGGATGAATTTTTTCTTTTTTTTTGGGTAGTTAACTTACTGCGATCTGCCCTTCTACACTTGTGAAGATTTCACTAATAATTCTTATGTTTTCAGATGGAAGTAGGATAAAAACCCAAAAAGTACGAAGTGGAAATTTTTATTGTTGAATTCATTCGAATCTAACACAATTTAAATATATCTCTGATATTTGCGAAGTATACAGAAAATACGGTTTAACCCCGCAATAGTATCGTTTGCGAGTATATTGAAAATACTTGTTTTATACGGATTATTAAAAAAACGAATGTTTTTTCCAATTATTGATTTATTTTCACATTAAAACTCGAAACTAATATTTTTCATAGGGCATGAATATATTCATCGGATTTGTTCGTCAAAAAAAAATAGGCAAGTGATCAAGTTGAAACCTATTGCTGGGTGCCATATACCAAAGATAGCAATCAAAAACTGAAACATTACTTTTTCAGTTCACTTCTAAAGAATATTTGTGCAATCTTGATTTTTGAAAGCCATATGTTGTTTTAATGATTCATCTTATATTCGATCGTACTTCTACTATTTTCATTTCACGACCCACAAATATACATGTGTTCGATTACTTGAGTCTTTGGTGCATATGGTGTGTAGAAACTGCGTTGGTGTGTACACGTTAGCGGGGATCTGAGCGCTTCATGAACACCGATGGGTAGTATGACGTTTCGAATAAAACAAAACGGATTCAAGAAAATGCCAAGAGGTCGGAAAAGTATTCTTAGTGTAACCGGGCGCAAACAAGCATTTTGCAGCCGCAACACAGGCCGTTGCCCAGAGTAACTGCCGGCAAACTCAACGTCACTACGGCATTTGACAAGTCTGAAACGTGACAATAAAAACGTATTTTGAAATTCAAATTGGTTTGTGACGCTAAATATTTAATTTCCATAGAAACACTACGATATTGAGGCAATCAGTTTACTTTTCTTTATATGCGTTGAAACGCTTTCTTTTTGAAACGACATAATAATAATAAGTTTATTGAAATTCATAAAGTACAAATGGTAGATAGCTTATGAGTTGTTCCGTACTTTTCTGGGTTTGTGACCTACCACAATTTGAAAAAATTTGAATTAATATTGGAATCTATACAAAAAACTCTGACAGAATTTGAAAATCCGAACACAGTCCACAATGAAGACATACAACCTACACAAAATACACAACCTATATCAAATATTATACCTATGTCCCTCGTTTGTCTGAAAAGATAAAACGGATCGGCAACAGGTATGATGTTAGAACAATATTCAAAACAACAAATACTTTAAGATCAATGCTCACACATACCAAACCAAATAACACAACAGAAAACATAAAAAATTGTATTCATCAGATTCCTTGTTCGTGCGGTCAGAAATACATCGGTGACACGTCTCGACCATTGGAAGTGCGGAAGAGAGAACACAAGATGTACATCAGGAACAGACAGATAAGTGGTTCTAAATTATCAGAACACGTCATGCTGTCTGGTGAAGAATGCATATCTATGGGTTCGCTTGATATGGATCGCGGATGGCTTCCCCTCTTGAAGGTCAAAAAGATATGTCAAATTTGAAATAATTTGACAAATGTCAATTACAAAAATTGTCTACCTGGAGATATTTGCCTCGATATTTGCATTTGAAAAGGAATTTGCCTAGAAGTTTTGAGAACGGAAGCGGATTTAGTTTCCGAAACGTTAACGATAGGTATTTTCATATATATATTAGTTCTTATTATTTTTTTGATAGGCAAAATTTGAGTTATACGAGAAGTTGATGACTAATTGGACTTGTTCTATCCAGAATGAACTGTTTTTCAATAGACGCAGCAACTTTTCAGGGTAGACTGAAAATCTGCCCTTCTACACTTTTATAGATTCCAATATTAATTCTTATTTTTTCAGATTGTGGTAGGTTACAAACCCAGAAAACTACGAAACAAATATTGATCCACCACAAAATAATGACATTCAAACAGTAGCTATGAGTTATGAATAGTGGAACACCCACTTAGGCAGAGCCTGTGCAGTTTAACGTTGATTCCTTAACCTACATTCATTTTCAGTACATATCGATATGAAAGTTAATAATATAAACGATTTCAATACATGAATAAATTCAACAGAATATATTAGTATGATAGATATGAAAAATAAAAGAATATAATACAAATTACATCATATAAAATCTACGAACCATTCATTTGAAGCACTCATGATTCATAGGTTTGAAGTTAATCAATCGAATAGAGAATAGATAATGTTTAATGGATTTATATAATTTCCATGGTTGCATAATAGTAGTTTCTATAAAAAAAGTGGATATGTACAATATCAATTCGAGTTGTATAGTTGATTTTTTCTTCAACCAGGTAAATATTTCAGAACTCTATTTCAAGTATCATTTTGATAATCAATTTTAGACATTGAGTATTTTTCGATATTCATGAAGAACGCAAAGGAAAGAAACTTTATTAAATCCAATATTGAACGATACAAATAAAATTAGTGATGCCAATTTGAAAAGAGGCCAATAAAACTGGTAATGGTGAGACTCTAACGCTCTAACCAACTGCGCCATTTGGACTGTATAATTTCAGTTGATTATTGTGAAGAGTGGATATGAGTCTTTCAATTCAACAAAAAAACATCAATGGTGACAATTCAAAGTTTACTCAATAAATTGGAAAATATTTCAGATATGAATACATTTATTTATGCTCAAATGAAACAGCTTGGATTTCGTGTTTGTAGGTAGACAGATCAAAATTGTGTTGTTTCTACAGGGTTGTCCCTGGTAACCAAGTATTTTGTTCTCTGTGATTGGTGGAATTCATATCCTACCTTGTTACTCCTGTCCATGACGGTAAAAAAAGTGTAAACTGTGTATTTATACCATACATCACCGATTCGTATGAAGATTTGGATATAGGTTCTACTTACCTTCTATTTCAGAATCTACCCTGTGCCGAGGGTTGCTGTTTTGGAGTGGGGGTCAAAACCACCCATATACGAAAAAAAATATCAAAATTTGAGATTGGAGCATGTAATAAACTGAAATCATATTTATATCAGTAAAATCAATCAACTGATAATTTTTAATAATATTTATGGATCAGTAATCAGTGTCAGCCCTTAACACCCCTCCCCTTATGACAGAATATCATCAGAAAATAATAATTAACATGTTATTTGGCAATTATTCAATTTATTCAGTTTCTATTTGCATTCAATTTGAGATTTAGCTCATTTAGATCTTCCATCTACTTCAAAGTTGAGGTTGTGCCTGGGGTTGATTTTTATTCATCAGAGGTGAAAACTACCCCTATTCAAAAAAATTACAAAATACTAGTTTTGAGCGTGCAGTCATCTGTAAATACGTTGAATTAACCTTGTTAAGACAATTTCTGATCTATTAAACAGTTTCGACCCCTGAAAAACCACCCTTATGATAATTTCCATTAAACAATTATGTCGAAGTTGTTATAGAGTAACCGGGAAACCCAACTGTATGAAAATTCAGATTGAGAGTCTACTTTAAAGTTACCTCTGTACTCGGGGTTGCGTTAGGTTTTTTAAGGGTGAAAACTACCACATTAAAAAAAAGTTGAGTCTAGATTTGGATGTGGGATCGATTGAAATCATCTTCAAATGTATTTAAAATATTTTTCAACAACTTTTTATTAACTCCACTTCAAAATACAAGTACCGACTGGCTAATAAAACGTTTAGACTTTTCAATTGTCTCATCGAATTTTCTCGGCACTCCATTTATTTATTTATATATATATATATATATATATATATATATATATATATATATATATATATATATATATATATATATATATATATAATACATATAGTTCCACTAGGCCCAAAATATAGTTACTATGTGTATTCTTCAAGTTATTCGCGAAAAAGTATCTGAAAACGTGTTTTTTTGCCTGAAAACCGACAATTTCACTCGCGAATAAGTCGAAAAGTATTGCTTTTCAGAAAAAAACTTCGTTGAACAAAAAGTACTTAGAATTAGTCAATCTATTGATTTCCGCACTTATTTCCAAAAAAAATCCACCCCCAGGAAGAAAGCAACCCTCGGCACAGGGTAGATTTTGAAAAAGAGGGTATGTAGATCCTGAATCCAAATTTTCATGCGAATCGGTGCTGTATGGTATAAGTATAAATACACGGTGTATAAATGGTCATAGACTGGAATATGTGTGGATATAAAATCATATCCATTTAGCTGCCTGGAATCACCTACTTAGTAGAAACAAAAAATACTATGGTCGTGAAATAAGCACATATGAATGATTGTACTAGATGACAACGAGAAAACATACAAGAGTTTTCTTTGACTATTCCCACAGTAGTGACATTCTTCGTGGAATTATTCCGACAGCATTAATTAACAAATATAAATCAACCGAAAGTTGACGCCTGCAACAACTCTAGCCGTGATCAGATTTCAATTAGGATTGAGAAGTTGGCTGGGTGAATGGCGAGAGTATAAAGTTTCCCGAGTTCTTCCACCAACTCCGGTATCAAAACGCAATTACTTACTTTGTTTAACGTGAGATTAATAAGATGATAATAGGAGCAACATTCGGTTGCATCAGTGAGTATAATGAAAACTGCAGTGGCGTCGTACCAAGATTAAAGGGATCATATGATAATGTAATTGAATAAATTAGGTTGTTTTTTCTTCACAAACCTTATATCTACTCATAATAGAGTAAATTGGAAACATTTATGTAATTTACTAGAGATCAATAAATCAACGCTGAGTAGGATAAGCCTGATATTAACTGAAATAACGGTGCACTTGCATTTATTTCCTCAATATACCGAAGTGCCAAACTTATGTATATAACGATGAAATTCTCATACATTTACTTCATAGAGGCTTCCTGATCGCAAAGAACAACGATAGCTTGTTATCTTTCAAGAATGATCACGAGGTGTCTTCTGGACGTTTATTTTAATTAGGGAGAGTTCAAACAGCAAATAAAATAAGGAACAAAATAAAACTGTTCTTAACTTTCCGAGTTTCAAATTATTCTAACTTCTAACTATACAACAACGACCTAAAAATATCAATTGCTGATAATCTTTGTTACATGCAATGGAATCAATATTGAAAATATCAAAAACTCAACAGTTAGGAGGTTAAGGTGAGTTTAAACAGCTAATAAAATAAAATAAGGAACAAAATAAAACAAATTAAGAAAGATAAACATATAGATCCTTATGAAAGCGTTCATACAAGAAATAATATAAAACAAGAAAAAAGAATAACAAAAAAAATGCCATCTTTCACTATTTTATTTGGAAACTGATAATGCTCATGACCGAAATATTTTCTGTACTTAACGTTTCACGTTTGAAATTATTTTAACTTCTTTCCTTACAATAACAACCTCAGAATATTATTTACTAGTAATCTTTGCTATATGTCATAGAATCAAAATATCAACAATTAGGAGGTTAGTTACTGTAGCTACTGTCAAAACGAAATTGTAATATTCACAGAACACAAAAGTCATTGTCATAAAAGCTGCAACTTGATTGGTTCATTCTTATTTCGTATTTTATTTCAGTCATCTGTATAAACGCACTTTTTCTGTCCTTGTTCTTAATTAGTTTCTTATTTCATTATCATCTTATTTTATTTGCTGTTTAAACTCTCCTTTAGTTACTGTAGCCACTGTCAAAACGGAAATGTGATATTCACAGAACACAAAAGTCATTGTCAAAAAAGCTGCAACTTGATTGGTTCATTCTTATTTTATTTTAGTCATCTGTATAAACACGAGTTTTCTTGCTCTTATTCCAAATGTTTTCCAATTAGTTTCCTATTTTATTTCATTTTATTTGCTGTTTAATCTCTTCAGGCGTTTGTATAATATAGCCAGTGCGTAATGAACACTTGATCTATCAAGTTGATACTATGTTTGTTGAACATTTCTGTTTAGTTCTTGAATGAATTGATAGAAATGATCTAATACAGGTCTACAGGACGAAAAATTCGACCCATTGAGTAACATATTGATATTTTAAAAAGTTAGTACCAACAACGACTATGTTGAACATTAGGTGCTCGAGTGGACCTCTTGGACAACTATACGAAACTTCTCAAAAAGAATGTGTGAAAAATCGTCTGGAAGGATACAAGACTTTTGTTCCTAGAATTGAAGATCATTCGAATCGCTTCAGTCGAAATGTCTGTGTTAGAAATATGTGGAATGTTACCCTGAATATTTCGGAAAGGATCAGGTATTATGAAAATATCATTCACTAGAAGATCAAAAAGAGTATTTTGAACTTCAATTTTTCCCAAGAAGTTTCTAACTGTATCTGACACATAGTTCGAAAGTTCTCATCTGGTAGTATATTTTCCCAAAATTTCAAATCATTTTAGCCAAATGGAACTTGCAATTCAACTGATCTTTGGTACATGCATTTTCTAAGATTGATTGTCACAATTGAGGTATATACATGTAACTTGATTCACGAAAAATGTTCGTCTTGATGAGGCCTTCGAAACGAAGCATTAAACATTATATAGTGCCAATTAGCTTGTTTTGTATTACAAAGTTGGTGTGTACACGTTAGCAAGAATCTAAACACTTGGGTTAATTAATTTCAAAGAGAGGTCGGGGGAGTTTTTCTTACCTCATCTACTTCTGAGTGAACAATAGATTACTTTCTAATCTGAAAGTAAGTTAGAAGCAACCACATTTTCGAATGGTTGCGAATATAATTATTATTACTATTGTCGTTTAAGTTCCAACATTTTTGAAACATTTCATTCTGTTACTCGAAGAGTCAGAATTTTTGCATTCAGCACACTAAAGGCGGAAATGTCATTTGGTTGAATGTGTTGCAAAACTTGACTCTTCTGCTTCTGTTTTCTGTTCACAATTTTCACATTCGACCAAAAAGTTTCTTGGATACCCTTTAGGGATTGCAAGTACACTTTTAATGGAAAGATGTTTGGCGGGATTTGAACCCACATTTTTCATTTACTAGATGGATGCTCTAACCACTGAGCTACCGCACACACTGAGTTCACCGTTGTATGTTTGGAAGTCATTTATGTGTTATTTGTTATTATTCAGACATTAAACCTCCAAATTGATGACTCCCTGCTGAAGTCGACATATTCGGCGATGCTTCGGTTGAAAGGTACTGGTACTAAGAGCAGTTGATAATGAATAATATTCTCCATCTAACACTTCTGTCAGTCGAAAACCGCCGAAGGTTCTCTATTCGAATAATATCAAGTAGCATTAGAATTTGAGAGGATTGACTTCCGAATATGCGATTGAGTCCTCGATGGCTCAGTGGTTAGAGCATCCATCTAGTTAATGGTAGACGTGGGTTCGAATCCCGCTTGAGAAAGTTTATTTTTCTTGAATTCTCAATTGTTCTAAATGTCGCTAAAAATACATTCCATTCACACTTTCAATCCCTGATTTCAGGAATTGAAGAGTCATGTTCAATCCTTGGATATTTTGATTTAAATATGTTTCGAACAAGCGTCGAATTATATTCTGTCGCCGCAGAGAACAGCTGGACACAAAGTTGTAGTTGAGGTGCCTGTAAAAATCTGATCAGAATAGTTATTTATGATACAAGTGTTAAAAGTGGCATTTTATTTTGTGAGTGGGGAATATTGCGAAACGAGCGTTAGCGAGTGGAGCAACCCCACGAGCAAAATAAAATCACTTTTAACAAATGTATCATACAAAATTTTTTGTTCAACAGTTACTGCTAGTAAGAAAAAAACAAAAAAAATATAAGATCCGTAAGGATTCGAACACACGATTTTTGGATTACAAGTCAGATGCTCTACGCATCTAGCTACATGGACTTTATAATTGACAACCATATTTTGTATTTCAAATCTAAATTGCAAGCATGACAGGCAGGGTTTTGCCAAATACATATTTATAAGTAATTTTGATTCTGATTGTTATAATAGTATTAATATCTGATTAAAGTGTTTCTATTAGAGAGATCTATATTACTGAGTATCCATACTAGCGTCTAGCGACAGATGGACATTTTGGCTCCCGAGCTGTGTACATCTGTCGCTAGACGCTTTTAGTATCCATCATCTCATCTGTCATTTTACTTTTAACACTAGTGTTAAAAGTACTTTTAACACTAGTGTTAAAAGTGATTTTGTGAAAACGTCAGTTTTTAGTTCATGTGTCAATGAATTAAAAACGTCATTTTTAATGTCAGTTGTACAAAAACGATTTTATTCGGATATAAGGAAATTTCGACATAAACCTTCCACAACAGCGAATCATTAATTTTGTTGATTGTCATAACAACGCACATTGTAAGTCAAATATCTCATCGTGATTAGAGTTTTATTGAACAAGTGCTAAAAGTGACACTTTTCTGCACGCGATTCCAGAGATGAAGAAACATTTTTCACATTATTATTAAATACATATCAATAACTTAATTATTAACGATATTAATATTGAACTTGCTCTTTGTTGCATTCTCCAAATTATTTGCTACGGTAATTGAGAGTGACAAATGAAAAATGTCAGATTATTCTCATTATTTAAAATTCATATAATGAAGCTTATACCACGGCCATTAAAAATCATTGAAACATACTTTTTTTTTTTATTAAAAATTAGAGCAGAATACAATTTATATACTTCCTTTCATTCTGTGACCTACAACCAAACACACTCAAATTTAAAATATTCATATGTCAGTATCCTTCCCAAAAACAGATGTACTTTACTGCACAAGTGCCAAAAAGTGATCCTTTCAACACTTAACTAACTTTTCCTAGAGCGTTTCACTTACACGGTTAGCATCTTCACGAGAAGAAAATTGATACAGTATCACCTACTATTTTCATATTATCTCAATACTCCTCTCGAAGTTTCCTGGGTTTCTTACCTACCGCAATCTAAAAAAATGAGTATTGATATGGGGCCGTTCATAAAATACGTTCGCATACAAGAGGGGGGTCTGGCTGGATGTGACAAGGGGGGACGGGGGGTATACGACAACGTGACGTTCGCCGTTTATTATTTTTTGACATTAGCGCTAGCCAGCGTGACCACTTTTGTTAGAAATCTACTTTCTTAGTAGATTTCTGACGAAAATTGGAAAATTTTGGTATGAAAGAAATCTTCAGTAGATTTTGGTTGGAATTTATCATACTCAGCAGGGGGGTTTTAGTTTTTGTGACGAAATATTTCTAGGGGGGTCACAAAAGGTGTTACACAGCATGACAATGGGGCGGGAGGGGGTCTGAAAAAGCTGATTTTAGTGTGACGTATTTTATGAACGGCCCCTATTGGAAATTTGACTTATACGAGAAGTTGCTACTTGGACTTGTTTTATCCAAAAGGAATACTGTTTTCCATCGAACGCAGCAACTTGGTTAGATAGAGGTTTACCCTTTCACGCTTGTATATATTCCAATATCAATGCTCATTTTTCAGATTGTGATAGGTTAGAAACCCAGAAAACTACAAAGAACATATTCATCCACCACAAAATAATGACGTTCAAAAAATCCTTTCATCGACTTTTCTGTTAAATTATCTCTCATTTCCGTTGCGCCACTGGCGTTTTCTGAGAGAAGGGGTTGATAAGCGTGCGTAGTTTACGACATCCTGGTTTTCCGTCATATCAGGTGTAATTTTGGGCAGTAGTCTGAACGCGTTGCTTCGAAACTCGCGATTCCAATTAGGTGTCAGCACGTGGCAATGTTTATAAACAAACTCGAGTGTGTTTCAAACAATATAGCCGATGACATTTTCTATCAGAAAGTATGAGAAGTGTTCTCCGTAGTTTACTGTAAGATTTGGTGAGAAGTCATTCTTCAGGAATACGTGAATGTTTGTGATTTTGGGAATTCAAAACAAAATAATTCTCGAATAGATAGAAGTTGATAATAGTGATAGAAAATATTGTGTGCTTGAAAAAGCAATAGTAAGGCGAAAAACGTGTCGCGGTTTTGTAAACCTTATTAGTGCAAATGTAACAGGAAGCCGTATAAGTATTTTTTGTAACATATGAGTAGCCCAATCTGTTTATTGATCGATACCTTTTGTACCCTAAAAACAATAACCACATAGATTGAATCTTTAACTGATTATATTTCGAAAACCTAGCAATTTCACACTCCGTGTCGTCATAACTTTTTTGTTTAGTTACCAGATCATTATTGAAAAGTATGGTTCCCTACTAGATACATATTGGATATATGTGATATAGAAATCGTCCCCCTATTCAACTGAAGAATCTGTTTTTTTTTCATTTCAAACATCCTTTATAGTGCGGTATACTCCTCGAGTTGCTCTTTCAATCGTCCCAAAATTCTTTTTTGGACAATATGTATCTGCCTCTGATGATAATTCCCTTTGAATTTTTTCTTCATGATGTCTTTGGGTTCCCAACCTACCACAATCTGAAAAGATGAAGATTATTATTATTCAGAACCACCAATCTATTCTTTATGTTCTTGTGTTCACTCCTTCGCACTTCTAGAGGTCTGGACGTTTCACCGATTTATTTTTGACCTCACGAACAAGGAGTTCAATAAATACAATTCTTTGTGTTTTCTGTTATGTAAGTTGATTTAGTGTGTGTCAGTATTGTTACTATATATTACCGATTTTTCAATATATCAACATCTGCGAGTGGTTTGTAAAGAAGTACGATATTATCGAAGTTTTTGTATTATGACCAAAAATAACATATTTTACTCAATTCTTATTTTCAAATAGATGTGCTTCAATTTTCCTCAAACGTGATAAGTTCACTACGGAAATATTTTCTCACATTTTGCAAAACAAAGCAAACTAAAGAAGTGAATATTGGGGCTTTTCAATTTTTTTTTCGACTTTTTGAACGAGAATCAACTTTTCTCTCATACATTTCATTTAAAATCCTTGAGATGAATAGTGGGTAGGTAATGAAAAGCTACTTAATCAGCATAAATACAGGACTCCAACACATCGCATCATACTTTTTTGTACAAACAAACTCCATCATATTATAACCATTAAAAAAAGTAAGGAGACTTCAAAAACAAAAAAACATTCCTGGGAAACCAACAATATGTAGTAATAGCCCCACTGATTCCGAAATATTACCTTTTTTATATATAGGGCTCAGATCATTTCATTCCAATGCTACATGTTATCAAACCTCTTATTCGGTAAATATCCGTTCAGAAAATTCTCCATTTTACTGCACGAAATATTTTTTGTTTCGGTTGGTGTGGTGCTTTCTGGCCACTGCACTAGCGATAGAGATCTCTCTGGTAAATGAAATTAATGTACTTGCTGACATCAATCTTTATCAGCCTATGAGATAGTTTCAAGTTTTTATTCTGACAGATTCGAATTTTTCCCCAGTATCTCATTCATGTTCAGGCCCACCGGAGATTTTTTTGGTGTACTTCGTGGAAAATGATCATAGTCTGAGGAACTTTTTTTTGTATTTCCCTCCCGAAATAATTAGCAGAAAAAACTTCTGTGGAAGGTAATATTGAAAATTTCATGAAACACTGGCTACTGGTATATTCATTTATTTATTTGTAGATCACCCAAACACATGAAACCACTGGGGTTCACCCTTTAATAGGGCGATGCAGAATTACAATATAGTATATTACTAGGCACTAAGTAGTTAAGCTAACTAGGTATGAGTACAAAAATAAATTACAAGATAATAAAAACAAGTATACTACTTCATTAATCAATTGAGGCATAAAAAGTTAACAGAAACTGCTTCAGTTTCTTCTTATAATTAGCCACACTGGAGTGAAATATATTGATATCAGAGTGACAAATTATATTATATACATTCGTGCATCTTATTATCGGAGAATTGCCATAATAGTTTGGAACATGGGAGGGAGGATAAAAAGTCAATCTATTTCTATTTCTACAGTTCGAAGATATATAGTGCAGATAACAAAACTGAAGAAACGTGTAGAATAATCAATTATGAGTTAGGGAAAAAGCAACACATAGAATAACATATATAAAATACAATACAAATAAATTAAAAAGGAATGAATGAAAAATGAAATAGAATGAAAAAAAAATAAAATAAAATAAAACAATCTCAAAAGGAAAATTTTGTTTCGTCCAGTTCATTAGTGCCTTCCTGTTCATGAAACAAAAATCTCGTAGCTTCCAGATTAAACAGTTTCAGATTTGATTCATAAGTATGGTGGTAACGGTGTCGATTAAACCTATAGTTTAAAGTATTCACAAATTTTTGCTGCACATTTTCAATTTTAGAAACATATTTTTAATAAAAAGGATTCCAAATAGTACTACAGTATTCCAGTAATGGTCTCATTAATGCTCTGTACGTTGTAAGCACAGATGTGGGGTTGCGAAATTCTTTTGTATTCATCAAAATGAAACCCAACATGCGCATTGCCTTTGTAACAATTTTATCTATATGTGGATCAAATATTAATTTTCTGTCCAGGATGATTCCCAGACGGCGAATCTCGTCACAGGATTCGATTACTTCATTTCCCAGATGTAAGTTTTGTAAAGGGGGATTGTTACTTCTTGATGAAACAATGTGATAGCATTTGTTGACATTAATTATATGTACAATATTTACCAATGGGTAATTTGTTCAATATGGAAGGACTTACTGAAACTGTTACTTCCCTATCTCACTGGGAGTTATTTCTACACTTGTATTGACATCCCTATCCAATTCAGTTTGATTGAATATGCCCTATGTGTAATTCAATTCGATAACTCTCAGAACAATTTTACTGTCCTCGTTCGAATACTCTTTCATTCATGATTATAAGGAGATTACATTCTTCAATGAAGTTTGGTTTGAATGGCACATAACTGTATATACTGAAACAACCAAAATGGGGACAAATCCAAACTATTTCGATATTCTTCTTAAATAACTGGCATAAAATTATAATAGATTCTGCACTACACTGTACCAGTTCCAACAGGATGCTTATTTATTCAGTCAGTTGAAATAATGTTTCTATTGCACCTGTTGAAATGAATGTAAATATTTTCATCAGCGCAATCTTGATGAGCTCAGCGTTATTCATTGAATGAATGCTTTCATTAAAGTAATTTGAAAGAATTCCTATCGAAAACAACCATTACGTACAGCTTGAATGAAAACCTAGTAATTTGTGCAACATTGTGTTTGGAAGGTTGTATAACAAAGCAAAATTGCATTTCGTGCATCTGATAAGCTTTCAATTGAAGACCAGGTGAGGGGAGCACTATTATACGGAATAGAATGGTAAACATTATAATTGATTTCCTGAAAATTTTCATTGGGCACAGTTTCTGCATGTTAATCTATAATAATAATGAAAATGAATATTCAGCGTTGAGCACAAAAAATGCATGCTTTCCAATGTTTGTTTGATATTCGATCGAACAGAAAGGGTGTTTTACTTCGGAAATCCGCTGTACGCTATGACCAGAAATCTTACAATTCCATGTTGATTTCTAGAAATCCGACCTGAAATTCTGAAATCGCAACGCGAGTTCCGAAACCTCTTACGGATATTACAAATCCGAAAAGACATCTTGAAATCCATGTTAAACTCTGACATCATAAATCTTGAAATTTGTAATGAAATCCGTCCGATTACAAATCACAAATATTAAAATCTGAATGTAAATTCTAAAATTTCAGCAGAAATCTCCATATTCTTGGTGGATTGCAAAAATACCGAGAGAAATCCTAGTTGAAATTTGTAAACCATAGATGAAATCTCGAAATCTGAGATCAAATTTTGAACTCATCGCTGCATGGAATATTGTCCAAATGTTTTTCGAGGGGGTGGATATGTCAGAAAATCCCTGTTTTGAGTTTCCTATCGCCTGGTAATGAAAAAATCTTAAATTTTTATATGTTTATCTTACCACCCCTTAGGGGTGGAATTTCGGGAAACACTTTCTTATCGGATGGCTTTATCAAACAAAGAACATACATTCTTCAAGTTTCAGTTCTCGTCAGAAACACGTCTTTCATCAATTCTGTAAAAAAAAATCAATGCATAATCTGGAGTAGATTGTACCAAGGAATCACGTTGTCCCATATAAATTTTTACCCCATTTTTCACCCCCTTAGGGGTCGAATTTCGGAAGACCTTTTTTTATCGAATGCCTACGTAATACAAAGAACACACTTTTCAAGTTTCAGATCTCTTCGATCAGTAGAGCCAGTGACAGTTTAGCGTGATCATTTAGTTTAGACCTATATTTTGAGAAAATGTTGTGGAGGGCCGAACTGAGTGCCATCCGTGAGAACAGGACCTGGGAGTGATTGGCGGAACGCCCCCAACTTGCAAAAAATCGCGCATCTTTTTATTATTTAGTCAAGGCTCATATTTTTTCAGCAGTCCTCTGATAGCCAACAATCATCGAGATAACATTGGCGGATCGATTGGACGGTTCCGAGTGTTTTCACTCTATATCACCGAAACTACGTGGGATACATAAAAAAAAGCTTTTCTTTGTAAATGTAAATTCTTGTGAAATTAAATTATTTACAAACAGTATCTGATTCGTATATCTTGTATTTATCATAGTTCGAAAGATATAAGCGTTCAAACGTAAAATTTTACTTTTAATTTTTCATTCCACTACATCCCATAAACTAAGCGAGATATAAATAAATTTCACTGAACCTTTTTTGTAGAGTATTTAATTTGCTACGAAAAACATTACGGGTACTTTCACGTATTCCTCATATTCGCAAATGAATTTTTTTTCCCATTTTTAAGTATAATTTCCAACATACTGTTATTAAAATATTTGTTATAGAGGTAAATTGATGCCTGTGTTCATTGCAAAATGCAAACATCCTAAATAAATAAAACAAAACATTATGTGAAAATAAAGCATTAATAATATACATTATTGTGCGACAGAAGTGATAAACATTCAAGTCGTTCCGCCAGGTATTTAGAACCGCCATTCTGTTCCGCCGATTGTCATACACACTTAGAAAAGTCAGCACAAGAACATACTGAAAAATGAAGCTTAACTGAATAATAAAAAGTTCAACGATTTTTCGACATGTTTTGGGCGTTCCGCCACCTATTCGCAACCGTCCAATCGATCCGCCAATGTTATCTCGATGATTGTTGGCTACTGAAAAAAATATGAGCCTAACTAAATATTAAAAAGATGCGCGATATTCTGCAAGTTGGGGGCGTTCCGCCACCCCCTTGGAAACGCTCCCAGGGCCTGTCCTCACGGATGACACAACTAAATAATCACGCAAAACTGTCACTTAGTCTACAGTGGTCTAGGATGTGCGTTGATAAACCTCTAAAACAACTTTCTACCCTTTTTCAACCCCGTTAGTTGATTAATTTACCGGATGGCAACTGAACTCGAATCATAAATGTCAAGTTTTCTTCGAGTGTAATTCTGTACGACAATTTAATGAATACATTTCAGTTTATTCAATTCAACGGAAAAGTACAATTGTTAAATTTTTCACAGACAGATACTAGGCATTCCAGATCAGGTTATATCTGGGGAGCAAATACTACATTCAATGGCACAATTTCAGCGAATTTTCGTTTCTAGTTCTTTGTGAAATTGAATTAGAAATGATATTTTCAGGAAATTTGTTGTGTGTAACACTCTGTGGATTGGTACTGTATTAAGTTATTTCCAAGAAATAAGCAATTTTTTCTCCTACTTGCTGTCATCTAGTGTCTCATTGATCATTGGAATATAATAATAATAATATATTATTACGTGTCGATTGTCGATTCGAGTAAAAATATCTACTATTGGTTTCCAAAACGTGCAATACAGTAAGTCAACAGAATTCCATGAAAAAAATGAATTCCTCATAATCACAAACAGTCACAGTTGAATTTTCTGTGAAGTATTAATCATCATAATCCATGAAAGAATCAACTTTTCTATCCGATTGTTGTGGTTACAATATTTTTCAATAGATTCACCAAATTCCTTCAGTGATGTGATCGGCTGTGAATTATGAAACTATTCGTGGTTAAAGTACTCTCAAGTTGGTGGTATGTGCCTAACAGGAAAAACAATTTTTTTCTTTCCGTTCTGAATGTTGCTGATTGAAAAACAATGGAAATTCGACTACTATGGATGTGGTGAGTACTGATGGAATCATTACCGATTTGTTGAAAAAATGGTTATTTTTTATATATATATATATATATATATATATATATAAAGTGGATTATTATAGCGACTGGAGAATTGTACACTGAAATGGATAGCGGGGTCTCTCAGTCAGTCCAAAATGAAAAGTCCTGTCTTACTTTGCCAAGCTTTCGCTTCTATTGTGAAGCTTCTTCAGGGCCTATAATTTATTGTTTTTGTTTTTTCCATCAACATTATTAACTGTACTTACAGTAAAAATGGTGTAAAAATATTGAATTAAACATAAATTGGTAAAAAATTTGTATACATGTTTGTAAAATTGTTTTTTTTTGACAAATGTCATACCCTCATATATGTCATTTTTCACGTCTATGATGATTTGATCATCAATTCTACAGAGAGATGTATTGATTGAGAAGATTTTAATTATTACGTTTTTGATGTAGTTCCAGTAAGTTACTGTAAATGTTGCTGAGGTTATCAATGTCATTTCTTTTATTCATACAATTTGAAGATTTATTTATTTCGACCATTTCAAGAAAAAGGCGTTTGGAAATATTTTTTTTCTGTTCGTAAAATTTTGGTATTGGGGTAATTTGGTTTATGTCCTGTTCCTATAGTGTGTTGTGCTAATGCACATGATTTCTTATTGAGTTTAATATCACTTTTATGAGATGTTATTCTATCATTAAGAATTCTAGACGTTGTTCCAATATAATTTAGGTCACAATTGCTACAAGGAATCTTATAAATTACATTTGACTTTTTTGTTGTGTCAGTTTTATCTTTTAATTTAGTATTTAAGTTCTTTATAGTTTTGATATTTTTTTGGCATATTTTGATATTTTGTTCATTATGGAAAAGTTTTATGATATTTGAAGATAATTTTCCAAGATTAGGTATGGATTTATAAGAAAAAGTGATAGGTGAATTGTCATTACATACATTGTTGTTGATTATATCAGAATCTGTATTACTACCAGTATTGAAAATTATTTTATTAAGAAGTTTTTTAGGATAAGAGTTTTCGATTAATATGTCTCTGAGGAGTCTGAGATTTTTTTGTTAGAGAAAAGGGTGTACTAATTTTTCTATTCTTTTCTTTAAACAGATTATCAAATTAATTTTTACTGTTTTTTTATGAAAAGAGTAGTAATTGATATATCTTCCTGAGTTAGTAGGTTTGATATACCAATCAGTGATCAAGGAATTATCAGTTCTACGGATAACTCTTGTATCAAGAAAAGGTAGGGTGTTATTATTTTCGATTTCGATAGTAAATTGTAGTTTTTGATTATAACTGTTGACGACATCAAGAATTTCATGAGATTTGTCAAAAGGTATTGCACAAATGATATCGTCAACGTATTTCTTTAGAAAAGGAATTTCAAAACTTAGTTCAGGAAGTGTATTTTCCAAAAGATCATCCATTACATATTGTGCTAGAATAGGAGAAATAGTAGCTCCCATTGGTGTACCAAGAATTTGTTTATAGTATTTACCTTCAAAAGAGAAATAACTTGAGTTGAAAATGAAATTAATTATTTCAATAAATTTTTTTTGGGTAATTATATACATATATATATATATATATATATATATATATATATATATATATATATATATATATATATATATATATATATATATATATATATATATATATATAGGAAAAGGATTAGTCACTGGCTATAATATAAGTGATTGATTTTGTGAGGTTGCAGTCAAGTTTGTGGGCAGTTTCAGAGAGGGCTCTTGACTTTTGTTATCTGTCAAGCTTTCGGCAAATTTATTACCTTCGTCAGGACAACTAAAAATAATACATTGGATGATATTTTGTAAAGATAGAAATATGGAACACTTAATAACTTGAGAATAAAATATAAATTGGTACAAAACAAACAGACAAAATATTGAAGAATATTGAAGTATATGTCAAATTTTGATGTTATGTCATGTGGGAAAATTCTGAATAGAGGGGTGAGAGGAGAAAATAGGCATCACGTAGCTGCACGCATTAATTTTTATCGATGAATTTTTATTATTTCGGCTTGTGGAAATCGTCAGATTATATCGAGGATTATATATTTTTTGCAATTCTTGAATTATTCCCTTCAGAATAAAAATAGAATTAGGCACGCTCGAGAATGTTGAGATGACGTTTTTTTTTACTCTGTAGTTCTCCTTCTTTAGGTCACTCTCTTTCGAATTTACAGATAAGTGGAATATACACGTTTCAGGATGTAACTAACTCACCCTACCTCAATCTGAGGCGCTCGAGAATTTTAGATGATCAGTTTTTTTTACTAATCTGATCCTTTATACTTGAAAAGGGCGGCCATATATATAGGGCTCGTATATGGTGGAAGTACTTAACCGGGTACAAGGTATCCCCCTGTATATTAATCTGTCGTGCTTTAGTAAATCCCTGCTTGAACTCCCCTATTGAAAGCAATGTTCATATATATATATATATATATATATATATATATATATATATATATATATATATATATATATATATATATATATATATATATAAACACTGTGTTCTATTTGGAAAATTCGAAAAAAGTAAAAACTTCGTTTTCAGAATCAAAATTAAAATTCGAAAAACACCAAAATGAATGTAAAGTGGAGATCTGAATATTCAAATATAATTCGAATCCAGAAAGAACCACAGAAATTCCAACAATAATTTTTCTCTCTTTTCTCCTGTTATGTGGAAATGTTCTATGAATATCTGTGAACACCCAGAATGTTTGTAAACACTAGCAGTGGACGTAAAGAATGAGACATTGACGTTACCTCAACAATCTCTTCTTTAGTGGGTCCTCCGTTATTTTTGGAGATAAGATAATACGTTTATTAGCCTTTTGTTGGTGATGACACTGAGATAGGCAAGTAACAATTTCACGTACTAACAATGCGTAGTACTACATCGTAAAAGGACGGTGGGAAAGTAAAGAAGTTCTCGATTGTTAAAGAAATGAATGAGTGCAAGACAGTCACAATGTGGGCAAACAAAAATTTCAACGGACGAAATTTCCCAACCGAGATGAAAGAGTTGCAGTACATGACACTTCCTCACGTCGCTATAATTATTGAGGAAGTGTGTTATTGGCTTTTTTCCCTTCGAGTCAAGGCAAAACGAATACAAAATTTCTATGAAAGGAGCAACATCAAACAGTTAGCAAAAACTTCTCTATATTCGAACGTGAATTTTATAAGAAGTAGAAAAAGAACCAAAGTTACAAGGAACGAACAGAATGAAATAGAATTTGACATTTACAGGAAAGACACGAACACCTTCAGATACATTCCAAATGACTCAAATCATTGTCCACAGCATAAAATGGCGGCACTGCAATTTCTTGTCCATAGGTTAATAACTTTTCCTTTGAAAAGAGATAAGTACGACGATGGAAGGAGAGTGATTAGGTACGTAGCTGAAGTGAACGGTTTTAACCCAGAGATAGTTGATAAGATAATAAGAAAATGTAAATTTAGGGAAACACTTCGTAAATCTTCGACTTTTAAAAAAGATGAGAGAAACGAAAAGTTTATAGTAGTCCCATATGAACCTCAATACACTAGAGGACTCCAACAGATATTTGACAAAATGAAAGTTGCATATAAAACTTCCTACAGATAACAACAGCTTCTTGGTAACCCAAAAAATAATCTAGAAAACTCAGAGAAGTCGGGAATTTACGAGATCTGTTGTCAAGAATGCAACCAAGTACATCGGCCAGAGCCGACGAGCTATTAAAACCCGTTTCAAAGAGCATTTTGCACATATAAAATACGGAGGGGTAGGAAAATCCAGTGTCGCCCAACACGCTCTACACAATGACCACAAAATTGGTGAAAGCAATCTAAAACTGATCAAGCATGTGCATGACACAAGACTACTCGATGCATGTGAGAGTCTCGTAATGGCAAGATGTAAAAACAGCATGAATGGTGACAAGGGACCTATCCCTTTCAGCCCGTTGCGTGAGTAATCAGAAATCAATACTAACAGATGACGGAACTAGCAGGTAGTCAGTTCATTACCGAGAAATTAATTAGAATAATTAACAGTAACAAACGAAGTCCATATCGGACCGGAAAACTTTAGGTATATAAACAACTAACCCCAGCTCTAGATTTAGTATCAATTTTCTTCTCCTGAAGTTGCTAACCTTGTTAGCGAAACGCGCGTCTAGTGCAAAAATATCAGTTTGGTGTTAGGGTAATTGATCTCTAGGAAAAGTTTCAACTTTTACACCAAAGGTTCCAAAACTCATCGTTTAAGGAGTTCCAAAGCTCAGCTGTTCTATCGAAAAAAGATCCCTGAGCAAGAGGAATTCGACAGGTCTCCAAATCCACAACAAAGGGGTGGGAATTCTGTACTCTTCGTGTTATCCGTGTAGATATTGCCAAGGGTGGAACGATCGATAAGAATTCAGAAGAGCACCGACCGTGAAAATATCTATAGAAGAGAGACAAGTCTCCGACCCTTCTACGATATTCCAATGAAGTGAGCGAGTCTGTGAGCGAAGAATCACCAACAAGACGAATTGCCTTTCTCTGAATAGAATCGAGAAGCCTCAATGAATGTTTTGCTGCCGAACTCCACACATGAGAACTATATTCCAAGACAGGTCGTGTCTGATCCTTGTAGATCATGAGAAGCTGACGAGAAGTGAGGTACTTCGCACGAAACAGAAATCCAAGCTTCTATGTAAAAAAGCTATTCCCCTCTGGCGCAACGGCCAATGGATCACATAGAAATCATATTTTTTTCTCAATTTGTTATAGCAAAAAGTGGAAACTAAAATCAATCACATAACATGGATGGGATTTTTATACAAAAAAAGAGTAGCTTGTAAAAAAAATTATTTATCAGGATAACATTCCATTCTGAAACCCTGACAAGCTTGTTTTGCTCAGAGAAAAATATCTCTTGAGCTCATGAGTGGGCACAAAATATAATATTGTTCCTATTGTTTCGGAAAGAGAAATGAGGGCTCCATTATTTCAAATTATCTGTTATCTGTGATATTTCGTTATATGGAGTTTGGAGTTATTTGGATGGAAATAACGAAGAATGGAATCCAAAGTAATAACAAGTGTGTAAATTTAAACAATGAATGTTACCAGAAGAAAGGGATGTGTTGTAATTCCAGTCAGATAATGAATGAATGCAATCAATCTGAGCTCGTTGGATTACTAAGATTAACTGGAAACTGAATAGTGATTAGCTTCGGATATCACTTTAATGATCAGTGAAAGTTTGCTTTGTCAGGATATAGATGTGAAAGCAGCATCCGATATTTTTGTTCCATTCCATGTTTTCACTGATTAATTTTTTGCAAGTAGAATTGGTAATGTTGAGAATGTCGAGTTTTCCCAATACATACTTGATGATCCGTTATTCCTTTAATACTTTGACATTATCCTCCATTTTTCCTGATGATTTCCAGAAACTGTGGTATGAATAGAGAAAAATCGAAAATGGTAAATTTTGTCGATAGAAAATGGGTATATATTATTTCTCATGATCCCTTGCAAATTTCTACACCATTTTTGATCAAAAATTTTTATTATGTGTCAACTAAATTTCAGGAAAGTAATCTACTCATAATGAGTGAAATATAATAGTAGAAATTGAATATATTTGTTGGAATTCATTGCTATTTCGATTCAGTTTTTCGACTTATTTCAATACAGGAATTAATTCAGACGAGAGAAATTCAGACCAATATCACTTGAATGCAATAGTTGACCAAGTAATGGCTCCGGTCAAGAGGGGGGGTTTGACCCCTCCAGAAGGTTTATGCTAATAAACGAACATTAATAAACGATAACAAAGGCTATCTTCGTCTTGACTCAACAGATTAGATTTTTTGGCTACATATGCTACTAAAAATTTTCAAATATTTTCACAAACTTCTTGAAGAGTTCCTCCCATCAGAAAATATTTTTGTTCTTTCGATACAGTCATTAACACTCTAGCAAATATGAATTTATATTTTTGTTAAAAAGTGTGTTACCTAGTCACCAGATTTTATGAATACATTTCGGTTTTTCTTACAAATTTTGAGGCATTAGATTGATTCTGTCTGCTTGTTTTCACAATATTACGATCGGAACACTTACGTTTTTATTTTCAGGTTACCTTCTACCTTTCCGCCACTTTTTTCCGAATTATATGTACGTTACCAGTTTTCACCACAAGACTCGATTAAAAAAACGCGCATCGCGTTCTTTACAATGTACTGAGTGTAAGTTGTCATCCAAACAAGTGCTCTCTTAGCTTGAACACGGACGTCGACTTCTGTCACACATTTTCAGTTATGAAAAAAAAAGTTGGTACATTGAAAGAATTTGTTTCAGTTCGTCAGATATTGATGATGCACTCAAATCATTCCTTCAGCCAACTGTATATGATTTCCTTTACAACTTTACTTTGTAGCTACTAAAATTGGTAATACACATTTTATGTGTTTGTTATTTTCCTATAATTCATGTTTCATGAAGTCGATCGCGATCTATCAAAGCTTTGTTTTCACTCTTTGGTCAGATCGAAAATCCTTGCTCTCTCACGTTGGCAAAAACGCTTCGCGTTTATTGAATCCTTAATATTAGTTAAATCTTCATGATGAATCCTAGTACTCACCAAACCTATGAAACTAGTGTCTGGTTCTTAAGCGAAACTTTTACGTTATCATTTTTTTACTTCAAAAAAGTTGTCAAAATGCTATATCATCAATGGATACGTTCATACACTTCCAATTCAACCTTTTATGGATGAACGCTTCAATAGATTGGCATTATTACACCTTTCTCAAGGTAAAAAATGAAGTAAAAGTGAAAGTTTGGTCTATGAACCAGACATAGCTCTTAGAAAAACTATTTTGAATTGTTACGAAATGTCCTAGCGCCGGCTCTGTCGGTCATTAACGCAGAGTATTATGAGGGGGCGAATAGCTACGCCATTTTTCCAGGAACTCGTGAATCGCATGGAGAATTCGATACACATCATCGAGGCCTCCATCGAAGATTCTCCATAGGTGTACGCAGGTATATAGCAGACACTCATTGCGGCGGAGACAGTTTTTATTCAGAGCAGAGTTATTCAGAGCTAAGTGGAGAGAGCTTTGTGCAGAAGTCGAAGTGTAGAGTTTCTATGAGAGAGAGTTTATCAGAGTGTTTAGTACAGAGCGTTGAATAGATAGCGGAGCAATTCAAGTGATTGTGACAAAGAGTTGTAATAGAAGTAGTTTGGTGTTGTTTGGAGTTTTGATCAACGAACTCAAGGATGAATCGTAACAGAATCTTGTATTTACAACGGTCTTCTCCGTCCAAAAAATCTACCGCTCCGCTCATCGCACTGCATCCATTGTGTTCGGACTATTTGTTTATATCCATGATGAATTGATGTCTGGTTATGTGAAAGGAATCCAGCCGAACGAAAGGAGATGGACCGCAGTTCCGTTGTTTTGTCGTCCATCGGAAGTGCAAACCTTCATTATTTTTATTGCTCTGCGTTGTCCTCCGGCACTATTCATTACGTGTTTAATGTCTCTCATTAGATATATATTGTTGTGGAAAATCACTAGTTAGGCTCGTGTTGCATCTCTGCAATTCCGCATCCGTGAGGTTTTCTTCAAAGAACATTGCGACGATTATTTGGTCAATTCAATTTTACCAAATGAAAAATTAAGGACTAACACGTCTATAGAAATGGGGGGGTAACAATAGGAATAAAGATATCTAGTGAACGTAAAAAGCAGCTATACAGACTTCAGAAAAGTGGCACCATATCTAAAGAAACATATTAAATATATTCCACAAATTTCAGAAAAGTAGTAGAAGAAGCAAAAAAAATGTCTAGTGATCAATATATTCTATTATCTTCTAATAGGTCCAAGGCGATATGGAATCTAGTAAAGAACTAAAGTGGTGGTAGGAGAAAACAACTTGATTCTATTGATGATGCTTTTACATTTGAAAAAGATTAATGAAAAGCACATCGCGAAGTTAAGAATTTTCTCATTCTGAATTGTCGAAAAGTTATTAACAAAAATCATGGAAGAGCCTTTCTAATACCCTCCACTTTAAGCAGGTATTTTCGCAGATAATTTGAAAATAGAACTTTCTCTGTACAAATAGCAACAAAAGTCATCTCAACGATTACAGGACCATCGCACTACTTAATAATATAAGAACTAATAACATCAGATGAAGGAACTATAATCAGATGTGTACCCCAAGGATCAGTCTTGGGATTTTTACTGTGTATATTGTACAACAACAATGTACCATCCATGTCTGGAAACCAATATTTTTTTTTCTTCAACTTGTGAGAAGACTACTTCTTTGCCTCTAATCTGACACTCAACGCCAATAAAAGGCAAATAATAACTTTCATGACAAATGGTGGGAGTAATTATAGCGATGGCATAACAACACTGGAATCTGTTCCTCAATTGTGCTTTCTGGGATAACTGTTGACTCAAAGTTGGACTGGAAGAGTCTTATTAATAATATTGCAACAATTTTATCAAGATACTGTTTCTACTTGAGATTTTATTCACAGAATGTTTCGTAAAATGCAGCACTGCTGACATATTATCGATATATTGAAAGCCACATTAGATATGATGCCATTCTTTGAGGAATGTCTCTAGATTAGACTGGAATATTTTTACAGAAACAATGTTTAAGAATGCTATTCGATGCGCCTGGAAAAGAGAGTTGTAGGGCAATATTCACTGACAGACGAATATTCACTCTCACCAGTATGTAAGCGCATGAATGTGTGATTTTTTGACAAAAAATTTGATAGGGATTACTTTCATGATAATCGAAATGAAAGCAGTTTTTTGAATTAATTGACACGTTTCACCTTCGTACAGAAAAATGTTCCCTTTTTTGTTATCAGCATATTCAAAAAAATACCCGATTAGGAAGGAATAAGTTTTAGGTTCTTGGTGTCAAGAATATAGAATATGTATAGACAATGAAAGTCCGAACCAGTAACAATCAACTCAGTACTCTCAATCACTAAATAGTATAAAAACAAAGTCTCTTTCCGGTGTCTGTCTGTCCCTATACAGTGTGGTCCACTAAGTCTGCAACAAATGGGAAACTTTTTTATTATCGATTTCTCAAGAAATTTCATTCTTGACAAAAGTTGGTGCATGTTCCAAAACTATACCAAGTGTACCTGAGATGGCTTTATGACAATCACCATACAGGATAGGCCAAAAAATATAAATTTCGTTCAAGAGTAAAGTAAGTACCCTTATTTCAGAAAATATAGAAATATGTTGAGGAGAAAAGTTGCTTAGGATTGAAAGTTATGTTCAGATACGAAGTCATGGCCTGCTATTCGAATTTTTTTTCTTTTGGGAAATTTTGAATTACCCCCGTATGATACATATTTTTACTATTTTGATTCAATATGTATTTGAAGTAGCTACAATCAAATCGGTTTGGAGTATTTCTTATCAAATTAAAGTGAATTTGTATAATTTACATGGATTTGAATTTTTTAGGTGACCGTCAACTTTTTGTTTGTTGCAACGATATTTAACAGAACTCTAAGATAACACAAATATTTTTATGTAGTTAGTAAAGTATTTGCCTCGTTAAAAAATATTTGTGTTATTTTAGAGTTCTGTTAAATATCGTTGCAACAAACAAGAAGTTGACGGTCACCTGAAAAAAAATACAAATCCATGTAAATTATACAAATTCACTTTAATTTGATAAGAAATACTCCAAACCGATTTGATTGTAGCTACTTCAAATATATATTGAATCAAAATAGTAAAAATATGAATCATACGGGGGTTATTCAAAATTTTCCAAAAGAAAAAAATATTCGAATAGCAGGCCATGACTTCGTATCTGAACATAACTTTTGATTCTAAGCAACTTTTCTCCTCAGCATATTTCTATATTTTCTGAAATAAGGGTACTTTACTCTTGAACGAAATTTATATTTTTTGGCCTATCCTGTATGGTGATTGTCATAAAGCCATTTCAGGTACACTTGGTATAGTTTTGGAACATGTACCAACTTTTGTCAGGAATAAAATTCTCTGAGAAATCGATAATGAAAAAGTTTCCCATTTGTTGCAGACTTAGTGGACCACACTGTATATGCTTGAATCTTTGAAACTACGCAAAGGATTTTGATGGCTTTTTTATAGGTAGAGTGATTCAGAAGGGAGGTTTGTATGTATAATATATGCATAATATAGTAGAGAAACACTGACGATTTTAGATGTTTCTAATGTGATGTCGTAAATAAACGAATTTGTTTGCGCTCATATTGCAAACGCTGGCTGACTCCTACGAGATAGATCAAGATGATGTGTTACAGTATTAGACACCTTAAAAAGGCCTACAAAAAAGTCCGCTATGGTATATGCTTATTTCTCAGGGATAAACCACAATAACCATTTTTTCATCCTTGCGAAGCCGGGGTGGGTCGCTAGTATTCTATGAAATTCTAATTGAAACTTTTCCTTCGAGAATAAATTAAGAAATTCCAATGTGAACTTGGGTAACAGTTTTCAAATGATAATTCTCGAAGAATCAATCGTCTTTGAGAAAGTGTGAATTTATTACGTTAATATCGTGACAATCGCAGAAATCATGCATCTGTTTTTCCTTTTCTAGGAGTGATTTAATGCCAATAAAAAAATTGAAACAGGAAGACATACTCATATATAAGGTAATTGAACATAAAATCACGTTATGAATTCAAACGACATATGTCTTTTACTTGTCTTGAACCGCCTACTGTTTTTCCTGAATTTTAAGATAGAATTACTTTTTGTTTCAGTGGGCCAAGTGAATATAATTTCGCAATGGTTATGGAAATGCCATTTTTATATATCCATTATATATGATGGGAACTCAGTTTCAGCTTTGACTCAAATAACTATACTTGTGAGAACTGCGTCGATATATTCTGAACTATAAGTATTGAATGGAATATGAACAGATATGCATTACTACCAAAAATGCTAAATTAACATGATTAGATTAGATTACTTTTATTTCCTTAAGACAATAATAGCATTGTATCAGAAACGAGAAGATTCTTAAAAAGTGCCCAAACATATTTCAAGACAGGAACGAAAAGCAATACAAAAAAAATCGATGTTTCAAGGCGCATTCTGAACATTTATCGTGTATTTTTCTTCCATGTATGTATTGAGCCTTTCTGCCGTGTATTAATGTTATGTTCAGATATGTATGAACTGTTGAGAATCAAAATATTATTAGATTCGAAAGTAAGTTTGCAGGTTTCTCTATAAAAAACTAATATCTCACCTATGATGTTCATATATTGCTCGGAGGCTGTACAACACACTTCCATATGGAATTCAAAGTACCCGGATTCCACTTGCCTTCATCATTCATATCACTAAATTGAAAACACTGTTTCTTGACACGTGTTTCGACATCATAGTGATCATGTCCAGATCGAATGACGTGTATTTTCGGTTTACTTTTTTGGGTCGAGAGCCCTAGAATTCTATTTGATTTAAAAATGTTGGAATCAAAATTCTCCTTATCTCATTGTGGTATTTCCTTTCATTATTCGCACCACACCAATTCACATTGGTATCGTTTTGTGACTATTCGACTATTTTTGTTTTATAAGCTGGAATGCATCCATTATACTTTTAAAGCATGCTATAACATTCACCTGGTAATCAATAGCTGAACTATAAGTAAAAAATGTCCAGGACTTGCTAAAACGTTTATGAACTTTGCAGTGGCGGATCCAGGATCAGGTCAAGGGGGGGGTCTATAACTCAAGATATATATATATATATATATATATATATGTATATATATATATATATATATATATATATATATAAATGTATATATATATATATATATATATATATATATATATATATATATATATACATATATATATAACAGAAAATTATGAGCTACCGTATA
Organism: Zygogramma bicolorata; assembly: GCA_032362365.1. Classification (NCBI taxonomy): domain Eukaryota; kingdom Metazoa; phylum Arthropoda; class Insecta; order Coleoptera; family Chrysomelidae; genus Zygogramma; species Zygogramma bicolorata. The sequence goes on from JAVJAQ010000307.1 coordinate 530,270, forward strand.
GCAACAACTAGTCAGGATCCAAAAAAAAGGTGAAAGAGATTGACATGAGCAAAACTTGAAGGTGTTGCCAGGAGGTGAAGTAGGTTCGAAACTTTACTTTCTTTGAATCGAATCGAGTTGATTTAACCTAATCAACAGCATATTCTACTCATACCTAGTATATTCAAATCGTTACCGGCATACACAATACTCATCACAAATGTAACAAGTCTAATTTTTCAAACACTGCGCCAAAAAGGATCCAATGGCAGCACTGTCAAAAATTTCTCGAACTTTTCCTCGATAAGCCTGACAAGTGCCAATTTTCTTTAAAGTGTCATAGTGAAAAATTGCAATTTGATAGTAGTTAAAAAAAAAACATTTTATTTTGAACCTACAACATGAAGAGGACTCTATTTTCATATTTTACTCGGCTTGATCCAGCGTATGAACCGACTGAACCAGAAAAAAAAAGAAAGAACAATCGGTGAGTCCAAAAATTTCAAGTGAAATTTGTTTGTTTGTTTGGGTAACATTCAATCCAGTAGAATTTTTCAAAAAACCTCGCAAATTTACTGCTTTTCAGTTTTCAAAAATTTACCCAATTTTAGTTTTTGTCTTGCTCATGTGATATTTTTTTGTTCCCTAAAAAAATGGTAAATTAGGAGCCGATAAAAATTGAAAACAAAATCTATTATTTTCTCAATGGGGGGGTAGGGTCCGGACCCGAAAACCCCCCCGTGGATCCGCCACTGAAACTTTGTCATCTTCTTAGATAAAACCATTCGCCTTTAGTAATTTCCTTTTTTCAGGTAAATTCTAAGTTCAATTGTTTATGCAATTAGATATTTCATATCATAATGGTTTTTTTTTTATTGCTTATTTACCAACTTTACATAACAGTATACTTTATGCTCGTGCGGCACAAAGTTCACTTTATGGACCGCAAGTGGTATGAAAAATCTGCATGTTAACGTTCCAATTTAGCAGTCACAGTAACTAGGTGATATCGAATAGTGTTTTATTGCAGATACCTGTATAACATCCAACTGTGTATGCAACATGGGTATATAATGGATGTATATACTCTTGGGCATATACCTTTGGTACATGAATCACAATTGAAATTTGAAATCGCCATTCGGTTATGATTCTTGAGGCTTTGAAGTGGGTGTTGTTTGAAACAGTTCTCCTCTCCTGAAGATGCTTACCTTGCTAGCGAAATGCGTGTCGAGTGCAACTAATACCCCTTCAGTGTTGGGGCTATTGATCTCTACAAAGAGTTTCAACCTGAATTGCTGAAAAGTTGAATGAATAAGTCTTGAATTTATGTGATTTTCTTCACGAAGTATTCCGTAACTCAAGGTGGAAAGAAAATAGAACAATATATGAGCATATGAGGATGAAAATATTTTCTGACTGGAGGACAATTATGTTTCAAACGTTTCGCCTTGATGTCATTTATATGATGATTGTGAGTTTTCATTCAAGGTATGTTCCCAGAAATTTTGCAGATGAAAGTTGTTCAAGACTAACAGAATAAATTTTCATTGCCACGCGGAGTTTGGTATAGTTTTTCTTTGTGGTAAATATAACAGTTGCGTTTCAGAATTTATCAAGTGTAATCGCAGTTGAAGAAAGTGGCCATGTTACATCCTACAACATGGTTATTGAAGAATGAATGAAACAACTAGGAACTAGGGTTGTGAAATACAAAAGCCGGACTTGATGCTGTATAAAGCCGGACATTTGACACTAAAAGCCGGACATTTGACCCTAAAAGCCGGACATTTGACACTAAAAGCTGGACATTAGCTTCTCGGACCCCAAATAAGAGGTTAAACAAAAAACGAACAAATTCTGTTTTCTGGTATAATCAATGATTCAAATAAAAACAAAATATAATATTTTTCTGAGTATAAAACTATAAAATCAATATGGAATTTGAATTATATTCTCAAATTTATTTAAAATCTCTTACGAGAGAGCTGTATGTTTTTTACACCAACTTCATTTGAAATTTCGCTTTCTACAAATGTCATACTGTGAAATTCTGAACATGTTCGATTAAAATTGCACAATGTAAATATCATCTTCGCAACTGTAGTTTAAATTTTTTTCCTTCGTCAACTGAGATCGAAGAGAAAACTTTCTCAACGTTAGTGTTATGACCTGTTATCGCAAAATTGTTTTCAGCTAACTCCATGAGTTCAGAATTCACTTTTTACATGCTAACAGGTTTTCGAAGTCACAGTTTTTTTTATTTTCTAAAAAAATGGTGAAATTTTGAATTTGATCAAAAAGTTTATTGTTGTTTGTTGGCGCGGAGCAGACCGAAAAGCCCAGTAAAGCCGGACAAAACCGGACACATAAATGTTTGTCCGGACGGCACCGGAAAAAGCTCAACATGTCCGGCTAAAGCCGGAGAGATGGCAACCCTATCCACAACAACCAAACATCTCAAGATGAAACATCCTTGTCGCTTTTCTCTCTATAGTCCGGCTGTTCAAAAGATAGAATTCAAGGACGCGTGAACAGTGAATGCCTGCATAGCCACGCCTTCTAAACTGAAATAAATGAAGAACTGTTTACACTGTACTGTACTCATTTGTGCCTTGTATTTACGTGTGTTACGTTAATTGAATAATATGGATGGAAACAAAGACATTTAACTGTAGAGGAAAAAGGTGTAATAATGAACATTTATAAAAAAGCATCCCAAGAGTTTATGGGAGAACAGGGAAATGCTGTTGAATTCACTGCTGAGGCAACGTTTTTGTTGAGTGGTGCGAATCGGACTTGTAACATTGAGGAGTGGAACATTCAAAGAGTGCGTGCCGTTCACGTGATCATTCTATCTTTTCAGCGGCTACACTATAGTCTCGTTCCTACATTGTTGATAGTTACTCATAGGTTGTACGGTTCATAATTGATATGAAGCAGGTCAAGGAATAGAACATAAATAAGCTAGGTACTACTTAGGTTTCGAATCAAGTTTAATTTTCGAAACTTTCCGTAGAGATCAATTACCCTAACACCAAACTGATATTTTTGCACTCGACGCGCGTTTCGCTAACAATATTAGCATCTTCAAGAGAAGAAAATTGATATACTTTGTTCAACCATCCTTTGCCCTTACGTCACAATCGGTGACGTATTCTGCTGTTTTACGTTTATCTTATATTAGTTGAATGTTATTTTACACTCAACCTCAAAATTATCATTAGTATGTACCTACCTGCAGAATACATTGCATACACTCGTGTTCTTATTGCATGTTGATGTATGATATAAATCGATGATCCTCGAGCAGAAACATGTCCGACATGAACTTTGATTTTGTAGTCTTTATCTGTTTCCATTCCACTAGTAGCTAGTTTTTGAACAGTTCTAATGGATATTTCGGAAAAAGTAGCGAATACGGTAACCTCATCGATTTTTTTGAAATTTGGGAAAAGTTTCAGAATCCTGGATTGCGTCCAATTTCCACAAAAATTTTGGAGAACGTTTTAAAAGGCTCAAGATGAATAAAAAAATAGAAAATTTGGCGCGGAAACCATGAAAAAGTCATTTTTTCGAAAAGAAAATGTTAATAAGCACTCAATCCAGATTCCAAAATTCTACTCTGAACTGTTATTTTGTCAGTGTACATACCCGATTTTCCGATAGAACATTATTCACACACACCATTCTTTGAATTTATTGAAAATGTGCCCATATATCCTCCAAGTGAAGATTTTGATTTTATTTTAAGGCGTTGAGAAACAGACAAAGCAATATAGTTTATAGTTTGTAACGTCATTTTGACAGCTCTAGACTGTTTCGAATCTCAAACAACGTTGCCAAATTGAAAAATCAAGTACTTATATCTAATGTAGCCAAAACTACTAAACTCGCGTAAAACGTAATACTTTAATTAAATCTATCCCAACCAAACCTAACTAACTTTGCGAAAAACAAATGTTTTTATTAAATCGATCTCAACCAAACCTAACTAACCTGACCCAACCTAACACATTCATCGTGGACTTATCGACAAGAAGGATGAATTTTGTAAAAGTTGAATCATTCGGATATGTTCGGAGACTGTGGGTAGAACGAGATACTCCCATCTGAAACAACCTAACCCTCGACCTAACCTTAACCTTATCCAGAAATTCATCAATTGCCTAAATAGGATTATTGGTCATTAACGTTTCTACACTTTTTTGAAATTTGTTGATAGGAGAGTCTCTCAAATTCCTCGGCAGCAAGTTGTAATAGAAACTTCCAGCCTATTCTGGCTACCGCTTGTAAGACAGATTTCGAAAACTTTTCAAGTGTATGTTATTGTGATTTTTTGTCGAATTACTGTGAACATCCGAGTTTTTCTGGATGTTTCAATGTTTTTATGGACGTATAATAATATTTTCAATGAATAAATTCCCGATTCTCGATATTCTAGATTGAAAATCAGTCGTCTAATCCTTTTTTGAATAATGAATAAGTACACGGCTACGAAAACTTTCTCGGAAAAACTTTTAAAATATTAAAAAAAAATCATGAAATCTATACTAAACATAAAGAAGTAGATTCCATTGATTGGAATTTAAAACCAACACCACGAAAAATCCAAAAATAAACTGTACGAATCATTCAAATATGAAATTGTTGAATATAATTCACAATCTGACAACGTCGCTCCAATTCAATCGAAGCCGAAATTAATACAGCTAGTTGTCATTTCTAATGAAATTTTAATTGGATATCTGCAAAGAATGAACGTTATAAATGAACATCCGGGTGATATATCTTGCAGAAAAATATACTTAGATATGTTTTCTTACAGAAAATGGTAAGTAAAATGACAAATCAAAGGTGATTTTTTCGTTACATAACCTAAAATTTCATCCTTTTTTCCTTTTGAAAAGGAACTTGCTGTGGTTTCCGCGCCGAATTTTTGTACTTTTTATTCATTTTTAGATATTCTGAAGCTCCCCTAACAATTTTATCGAAATCCGAGCCAATCCAGCATCCTGAAACTTTACCGAAATTTGCACAGATGATTGAAAACACCCTAAAAACGATAAAAAACATAAAACATTTCTGCGGAAATACCTGGAAAGTCCTTTTTTTGAAAAAATGTCTGACAGTGTACACAAACTTGGGTAAATAAATTGGACTGTCTCACACTTATTGGTCTTCAGCATACGTCAGTTCATAGAAAATAGTTATCCAGATCCATACAAAAAGCGATTCGTTCACAAATATACACAGAATAATGATATATAAATGTTAGTTTCATTAAATGAAAACTCCTCACTCTGACATCTATAAAAATGTTGAATGTCAAACATGAAATGGAATGACGGGAATGATAACGGGTTACGATCATAATGCGACGTTGACAATTTTCTTCAATTTCATGAATACTGAGTAAATATGGAATATTTGTTTCAAATAGTATTCAGAAGTATTTACGCACCTGAAATCAATTATTTTTCAACCTAACATTGCTAAACCTCCCGTAGGTATGCTGCTTCGTGGAAATTATCTCTAGGAACTCAATCCGGTAAATATTCGTTTACCGCAAAGCACCTATATTTTTGAAAAAAAGGTAAGACTTCACCTTATGCCACATCGAATTGAGGTTCATGTCCATATTGCATGTAAAGCTCAGACCATGAAGAACAATACCTACCAGGTCCCACCTAACAGAGAAACGTGGTACAATTTTCAAGTTTTTTTTTTCTATTTTACATGTTGAGTATGGGAAATTGTTTTTCTCCAATTATAAAAGTTCGACTGATGTTCCTGATGTTTGAAAATATATGCGACCCAATCTAACCCAACCTAACTAATCTAACCAAACCTTAACAAACCTAACGTTGCCTAAACTAACCATGCCAACCTAATGTGACTATCCTAACCTAAACCATCCTAACTCAACATAACCTAACCTAAATTAGCTCAAACCAAGCTTACCAACCTACCAGCCTAAACGAATTTCAATTATAAAAGTTCAAATGATGTTTGAAAAAATTTGCGACCTAATCTAACCCAACCTAACCAAACCTCAACGAACCTACCCTAACCTTTCGAAAACTAACCTTGCCACCTTAGCTAACTAATCAACTAACCTTAGTTAACCTGACCAAATATAACTTAGCCTAAACCAACCTATCCTAACATAATTAGGAATTACAGATACTTGTCAACATCTTGTCAAATGACAAAATAAACCAATACGGCGGCATCTGCCTCCCAGAAACTTTCGTGTGGTTTTTTCAAAAGAGTGTGATATCCATGGCAAAACTGGTACTTGCCCCCCAGACATCAAGTATTCCAATTAATTTCAGAAATCACACAGACCTAACATGTGAAATGAAAAAAATCATAAAAATGAACCATGCCCCTCCGGTATATGGGAGTTATTATGCAATATGGTCACGACCCCCAATTCGATGAAGGGTAATGTGAAGTTTGGCCCGAGAAAAAGTTAGTCCCAACTCATGTATAATGAGTCGCTTAACACGAATCCATGTTGTTTCTTTTCGTTTTGGCAATTCAAAGTTCGGAAGAAAAGCATATCCCACCACGCGCTTTGTTATCATTACGTTGTCTATTTTTTGTTTGGCAACAGTGTACAGGGTGCAAGACTTTGACGTCTTTGACATTTACTTTTATTTTGATTTAGATCTACAACACTACAATGAAAATATGCGTTTACTTTCGAATTATTGAATGTTAGTTGGGAAGAAAATAGCAGTAAATATGTGAGTACATGTGTAGTTGATGTGTTGGAAGAAATGTTCAAGAAAATGCGATTGAATATGGTACTCCTACAAATCATTAGAGTGACATTTCGCAACAACCTTTTTTTTCACTAAAAAGGTCATAACTTCCAAAAATATGGTTTCCGCACAAAAATTTCGATGGTTATGATGATTTTATAGTGTTCTGAATCATCTGTGCAAATTTCAAGAAAATCGATGAGGTTACCGTATTCGCTACCTTTACCGATATTTCTCGAGCATCAGCAACACGCTATAGAATTCAATGAAATCAAATCAATAAAAACTTACATTTTTCATAACATAGGTAGATACATATGTTGTAGACTGCATTTAACGGTAAAATCGGCACTCCAGCATCTCTTTCCCTTGAAAAGTAGTCAATCAACTTCAAAATTAAGATTTGCTTTTTCTGTCAAAAATGACAAATGAAATTCACATCGACATTAAATAAGACATACGTTAATGACGTCATAATTCCGTCTCATCTATTTAATGAATGAGAGATAAAGTTGAACAACGTATGACGTAACGGCAAAGGATGGTTGAACAAAGTATACAAGGAAAAGTTTCGACTTTTACACCAAAGGTTTCAATCTCATCGTTTATAAGTTTAACTTTGCCACTTTCTTACAACCTCTCTGCTCTTTCAAATGTTCTAATAACCTGATAATAAACGAGAAATCTCTATCTACCTTTTAGGAACTAGACTAAATTTGTATATATGTTTGAAATTTCAACCGAATCATGTGTTTCAAAATTATTTTCGGAGGCTACTTGAATATCCATGATATCGTGGAGTAGTTTTGCTTGGAGATGATGAATGCTCATCCACCGAATTAACGTTAGTTATTAACGATTGAAGAAGACCTTTTTCAAATCGATTACTGCGTTGTGCAAAGTCCAACCCTGCATGGTCCATCTTCATTTAGCGTAACTTCATAATCGCATCTTCCGTGTCAATGATATTGCTCAACGGTATTATTTATGACAAATGTTTTGCAATGGAGTTATGAATATAGTATTCACAAAGTAACGAACACAACAAAAGGGAAATTTATAGAGTGTAATAAATTAGTTGAGATTTATGCCTCGTTGGTAACTAATAACATGCGAGATGTTTTACGCAAAATCGGGAGAAGCAGCTAGTCATTAGCTTGATTGATGTACCGATGCTGAACGAGCCATTAGTTTGATACGTCTTTCAAACGATTGAGAGAGAATGATTACCTTCCTGCAAGGAATATACCGTAGATAAAGTATCATATTGCTTACTGCCACTGATAGAAAAAGTTTCATGAATTATTATTATTATATATATATATACATATATATATATTATATATATATATATATATATATATATATATATATATATATATGTATTATTTTTAGTTGTCCTGACGAAGGTAATAGATTCACCGAAAGCTTGACTAATAACTAAGAGTCCTCTTTGTAACTGCCCACAAACTTGACTGCAACCTCACAAAATCAATCGAATTTTATATATATATATATATATATAAGATATATAGATATATATATATATATATATATATATATATATATATATATATATATATATATATATATATATATATATATATATATATATATATATGTGTATATATATATATATATATATATATGGAGCCATTTCAAGAGGTAAATGTGACTTCACGCTGAGGTCTCAATCTGCCTACTTCTCAGGTGTTGTCACAGGGGGCAAGGGTTTGTGACTTGACGCCGGGGCCTCAATCTGCCTACTCCCCAGGTCTCGTCACGAGTTAGATAGATAGATAGATATGTAGGTATCTTTTATCTTGCGTCAATAATGAGAATCAATATTGGAATCTATACAAGTGTAAAAGTGTACATTTTTAATCTACCCCGAAAAGTTGCTGCGTCCATTGAAAAACGGTTTTTTCTGGGTAGAACAAGTCCAATTAGTCAGCAACTTATGATGATGAAAATACTTATCGTTGACGTTTCGGAAACTAAATCCGTTTCCGTTCTGGAAACTTATACGCAAATTCCTGTCCAATGCAAATTTCTTTGGTAGGCAATCTTCGTAATTGACATTTGTCATAATTTTCAAATCTGACATAACATTTTGTCCTTCAGGAGGGGCAGCCATCCGCGATCCAAATCAAGCGAACTCATAGATATGTATTTTTCACCAGGCAGCATGATGAAAGCAGATTCCTTTAATTTTCGTTCCCTGCCATTGCTCTCTTTCGTTATAATTTTAGTTTCGTTCCATTCTACTGTGTGACCTCCATCGGCAGTAAGAATATGTTCTGATAATTTAGAACCACCTATCTGTCTGTTCCTGATGTACATCTTGTGTTCACTCTTTCGCATTTCCAATGGTCGAGACGTTTCACCGATATATTTTTGACCGTACGAACAAAGAATTTGATAAATACAATTTTTTGTGTTTTCCGTTGTGTTATTTGGTTTGGTATGTGCCAGTACTAACCGTAAAGTATTTGTTGTTTTGAATGTTGTTCTAACATTATATCTGTTGCCGATCCGTTTCATCTCTTCAGACAAACGAGGGACATAAGGTATAATGTTTGAAAGATGTTGTGTATTTTGTGTAGGTTGTATGTCTTCATTGTGGACTGTGCTCGGATTTTCAATTTCTGTCAAAGTTTTTTCTATGAATTTTTCTGGATATCCATTTTCTTTCAATACTGATTTTATGAAGTTTATCTCTTCATTGATTTTTTCTTGTAAGTTACATATAATTCTTGTTCTATTTTACTATACCTTTCTGGACACTTGTGTGGTGGTCTGAGGTGTAGTGAAGATATCTGTTGGTATGTGTTTTCTTTCGATATACACTTATGTTATTAATGGCGTGTCGATTTCTTTATCATCACCTCTAAAAATGGAAGTTCATTGTTATTTTCTGTTTCTAATGTGAACTTTATTGTTGGTTCTTGTTTGTTAATATGTTCCAAAAATGTGTCAAGTTCATTTTGACCATGATTCCATATAGAAAAAACATCATTTGCATATCTCCACCACCACCACACCTTTGGAACATTTGGATAACTTTCTATGAAAGGATCCTCAAATCTGCCCTTCTGAACTTGTATAGAATCCAATATTTATTCTTATTTTTCAGAATGTGGTAGGTTACAAACCTAGGAAACTAGGGAACAAACACCTCTATCCTATGAACCCTAATACAAGTAAAACTAGGTAACTTTCTTTCCCAATGAGTAACAAATTTTCACTTTGATGGAGTGCTAGGAACGTTCATGTTTGGTTGTGACAAATGTTAAGTCAGTGTCATGTTTATATTCTCTTAATTCTGAGAGATCTCATTTTGACACAACTCACATAAATTAGAACCTCTGAAAAAAAATTTTCGAAGGAAAATGAAAAAGAAGGAAGTAGCGTAGTGTTTGAAATGTCGCCATGTATTGAATATTTTCAATATTTGATTCAATCTTTGAATTCATTAAGAATGAGACAAAATATTCGGTCAATATTTCATATTGAAATCTTTTTGTAATTGACCTCTTATGTGTTCACTATCGAATAATACACACCGTTTCTCAATATCAATAAGAATATTTCAAATCAATTGACAAGACTTTTATCGCTTCAAAATTTCCCAAAAACAAAAAAGCTAGCTTGTTCTCCCAATAGGTCATAAATATGCACTTTTTTGAAGAATACTATATCAATCTAGACATTTCAATTTAAAAGATTTGGAGATAAAAATAGAATGGGGTCAATTTGGTGGAATTCAATGCTGAGAAAACTCAGGCATGTCTCTTCTCGAAGAAAGCCGATCTATCTTCATCCAATAGTCCGATGTCAGGAGTAACTAATTACGAAAAGTCAAGTATCTCAAGTATACCAGGAATTGCAATAAGTAATAATACTCTCTCATGAGAAAACCATGTGAGATCGTTCGCTTCCAAGAAACTTGGATTTCTATATCGTGCGAAGAAATACTTCACTTCTCGTCAGCTTCTGATGATCTACAACAGTGTTTCCCAAACTTATCTAAAGCGCGACCCCTTTTTGTTAGAAAAATTGTTCACGACCCCCTACTCATCACCCAAACCAAAATAGCGACAAAAATAGCGTGCCTAATTTACAACTGATGGTTTTTCAAATTTTATTTTACTTTACTGTTCAAATTCAAACTAAATACATTTAAAAAATTCAACAATTATTTTAATAATTGCGATCTGTCCCACTAGTACACTAGTAGTACTTCTGCCAGACTAGTATTTACAATAAAAATAAATAATAAAAAGTCGACTGCACATTGTACACCGCGACATCTTTGTGTCTACATCGCAATACGTTTCCATGATATTCGCGAAGGCTCTACTCCTTACTTCGCTACTAAATGGCACTCTGGAACGTTCTCGTAGCCTCGTTTTGGCATTATATAAGCGGCGATGTGCAATGAGACCTCAGTTTGAAACAGCACGACGTTGTGGCGAATGCAGCGGTATTAAGTAATGAGTAAATATTTTGCGACTTACGTATTCCAGTTTACGTATTTACGTCTACGATAAATTACAAATTATGGATAAGTTTTTAAAAAGAAGTGCAGAACCATCTACGTCTGAAAGTGACAGTAATAAAAAAAACAGACTTTACAGTGATGAATATCTTAAATATGGTTTTACCATTATTTCCAATAAACCACAATGTGTTATTTGTGGAGGAGTATTGTCAAACGAAAGCACAATTGCTGAAAATCTGATTTTGCCAGCAGCTGTTGGTACATATAATGGTTGGTGAAAAAGAGTCTGCAAAGTTAAAAACAATACCTCTGTCAAATAATACTATCCAAAGAAGAGAAGCGCAAGTTGTGGAAAATCTTAATAAATGCACGTACTTCTCTCTTCAAATGGACGAATCCACGGATATATCTAACTGTGCCCAATTTATTACGTTTGTAAGATATGATACAAATGATGGCATTCAAGAAGATATTTTATTTTGTTCCCCATTGGAGACCAATACCATTGGAAAATGTTTATTCGACAGTTTTGTGAAACGCACAAGTAAAAATGTTATTGACTGGGGAAAATGTATTGCTATATGCACAGATGGCGCTAAAGCTATGACAGGACATCAATCAGGTCTTGTCGTCAGATTACAAAAAATAATGCCTAATGCCACATGGAGACATTGTTTTTTACATCGAGAAGCTCTGGCGTCAAAAGCTTTACCTCCTGAAAGGGACTGTGTTATGAAATCCATCATTAAAGTTGTAAATTCCATTAAAAATAAAGCTTAACAGACCCGTATTTTTCGAAAAATCTGCGAAGACATGGGTGCTATATTTCAAAATATTCTTTATCACACCGAAGTAAGGTGGCTTTCAAGGGGCAACGCCTTAAAAAGAGTATTTCACTAAAGAGCAGAGCTTTTAATGTATTCGAAAGATGAGAAGTCCCCATATGAAAATCAATTTTAAGATCCTATTTAGCTTTTGAAACTAGGTTTCCTTGCTGATATATTCGAAAAATTAAATATTTTGAACAGTAATTTGCAAGGTCGCGACATTAATATAATTACAGCCACAGATAAAATTAAGGGGTTTATAAGAAAAATCGATTTATGGTCAACTTCACTTGGCAAAAAGCAGCTCGATTCATTCCAGTGCGTTCAGGAAATTATAGAAAATGTATGTTACAGTGCTACAAATTTTGAACAAATTTATGCAGGCATGCAAGTTACTTTGCTTAATTTAAAACAACAGCTCTGTGATTATTTCCCCGAAGAAATTCAAAACAGTTACGACAGTTGCAGATGGATACTGAATCCGTTTTTAGCCGATTCCTTTCAACATGCTGAAATACCAATAAACATGAAAGAACAACTTATTGAAATATCAAGTGATGGAATGTTGAAGCTCCAATTTTTTTCCCAGAACCCGGACGAATTTTGGACCAAAAAGATGCAGGAATACCCTCAGTTGGCGAATGAAGCTGTAAAATGTTTGGTTCCATTTGTAACATCATATTTATGTGAGTTAAGTTTCTCGTCTATGACTGCCATTAAAACAAAAGCGAGAAATCGTCTCGTACTTGAAAACGATATAATTGTGTGTGTCTCAAATACACAGCCTAGATTTGAAAGACTAGTTTCAAAAAAACAGGCGCATGGGTCTCATTAACATTGTAATATTTGACTTTATTTTTTTTCTTTTACTTTTAAGGACTTTTAAAGTACTTTTAATATTTAGTTTTATGTTTCGTTTGATAATTAATTGGTAATTTTCATTTACGGATTTATTAAAATAAAAATACATGATTTAACAAAGTAGTGTTTTTGTCTTATTTTGGAAATTTCCGGCGACCCCCCTAGTACCTCATTGCGACCCCCCAGGGGGTCGCGACCCACACTTTGGGAAACACTGATCTACAAGTTTCAGATCCGGGTTTTGGAATATAGTTCTCATGTATGGGGTTCGGCACCATTGAAACTTCTTGCTTCTATTCAGAAAAAAGCATTCCGTCTTATTGGTGATTCTTCGCTAACGGACTCGCTCACTTCCTTGGAACATCGTAGATGGGTCAGAGACTTATCTATCTTCTATAGATATTTCCACGTTCGGTGCTCTTCTGAATTGTCGTCAGTCGAACCTGTCTCGCTCAGGGATCTTTCTTCAATAGAACAGCTGGACCTTGGAACTCCGAGAGAGGTTTTTCTTGATGCAAACAATCTTCAAAGGTTTAAAGTGAATGTCAATTCGTATATCCTGTCCCTTGATTCACGCGGTGTTTTTTGACTATTATAAGGTTTCCTTTTGTGTGAAGCTGTATACATGTATAAAAAAATCATGAAATAAGTGTTAACTAACCGTGAAAACAGCCCATGGATGGTTATCAGTGTAACGTTAGTTTCATTGGTTATTTCGACACAAAGTAGAAATAAAAGGTAGGTAGAGAAAGTAAAAAAGTAGAAATAGGCAAATTCGATAGAACGATTCTTCAATCAAGAAATTTGTATGTATAGTGAACTGCCGAATCCAAAAATATATAGATTCACTGAATCCATTTGGAATTTCAAATTTCAACTGGAATTTCTACAGAAAATTTTTCAACTAACCAGGCTGAATCTCAAGAACATATGGACCACCAAAGTTCCATTTTGTACTGGGAGAGACATAAAAGTCATGATCCCGAATCGGTTTACATTCAGTATATTCGATGTGAATGGTAATTCTGGACTTATATCATTCGATATCTTTCGAAAACCCGCGTATACTTTCGCACTTTTTTTTTTCTTCCGACCACCTCAGGTAAATGTTTCACACTCGTATCAAGTGTTCCGTTAATTATCTACAAACAAATGAAAATCGAGACCTCAGTTGACTCGACATTCAGAAATCAACGCTAGAGTTAACGCGTCATAAAACTTTGTAACATTCAATATACGTCGAGAGGAGCGAATAAATATTTGGATTTATTTTTTATTATTTTCTCAACATCGCCCAAGATACGAGGACATATTGGTATAGAGTTACGCTGGACATTCACTTGGATGAAAAATATTTATAGAATTAATAATATTCTTGGTGAAATGTAGCCTGTAAGAAGAAAGAATTGCTAATGATCATACCAAGAGATAAAATATATCATTTTGTTGAACTAATGACTTAGCAATCAGTAACTCTAACACTAAACTGATATCACTGGATTTTTCTATCCATCCGTATCTTGTATGAAGATAATGTTCCTTGAAGCGAATTTGTATAACTTGTCGGTTTCCGCCAACGTATTCATTGTTGCAATCTCGACAAATGATTCCGCATATACTTAACTTTTGTGTACTTCAAAGATTGTTCTTCTGTTGTAATCTATAAGAAGTTTCATATGCAACTTTCGTATTTACTTTATCAAAAGTCGGGATTATATAAAATCAGTTGCCAAGATTGTATCAAAAAGTACATTGGCCAAAGTCAACAATTTATACAAATCCGCTTCAAAGAACATTACGGTTACATAGGATTCGGAAGGACAGGAATGTTCAGTGTCGTTTACGACAATCAGTTGAAGCAATCTGACACTGATCAGAGAATAACATTAAAGAATGCTTTTCGATGCATTCGGAAGTCCAGAATCAGTTTGTGTTAGGATATTGATCTCTATGAAAGTTTTCTCTTGTAAACCAAAGGTTCCAATCGTGTCGATCAACTGGCTAACTTGACCTGGACGACATGAACTATTTCAAAAAAAATCATAGTTCAGTCTCGGTGGCAAGATTTTCACATAATCAATACACCTCTTTTCTGGAATCGCTTTCGCGTTTGAGAGAGAGAGAGAGAGAGAGAGAGAGAGTGCTGTCACGATATGTCGCCACTCCTACCCACTATAATTTCATTCGAAATGATTTGAATAATAGTCTATTATGCAACGATCGTGTAAAGATGGTTATTAATATATGAGCATAAACCGGGATACGAAACAAGCCGAAGGTGATTTTCGTATGGTTTATGCGAGTGTATTAATAGCCATTACATGAGAGTTGCATACGCTATTTTATCTACACCCGATAAATAGTGAAGAACTACAAATATTATATTTATATTTGTATTGCACACAATAATACTAATTCAACGAATTTCTTTGAAAAATTTCACAGAATTGTAATTAATAGTATTACTTCGAGAAATAAAACGATGAGATATGAAAAGAAGATCAAAAATCAAAGAAAAAAAAAGATTACTCGAGACCGGAATCGAACCAATGTCTCCTCCAGCTAGAATAACCAATGTCAGCGCCACAGACGGCTCGGCTACGGAGAGCCCACAAAAATTGATGAAGAAATGAGTAATAAATCATGCATTTGTCAAATGAAAAATTTAATCATTCTAACTGTATTTCTGTCGGCGAAGGTGTCGAAGGTGATTCTCCCATATCGCTGGTATCAGACATTTTGTTATGATTATCGAAGTTTGGCTATATTCTTCAAAAGTTCAATACCTATACCCATTTTGACTTGACAAATGTCAAAAGCAGAGCATGCACATCATGCTTGATTGAAAAATAATGGGTTTCTATTGGTTGAAAATCTGTATCGTAATGAAAAATCTGTATCGTAATGGATTTCATTAGAAAACGGGTTGCGGCATGTAAGTGTATCATTAGGGTACGGGTGTAGATAAAATACATACCACTACTACTTCGCTGTTTTTCAAACCCATTTTAGAGAGAATGTACCGAATATAGTATATATAAATTGTTGAATGTGGATTTTGAAGTAACGTCCAGTTTCATTCGTAAATGAAGATAGAGAACAACTATTTATTGAATTATTCATTTTATATCTCTGTCTATCACGGTTTCATGTCCTTGATTTATATACAGTTTCAAATGATTTTGAATTTTTTATATCCGGTTTTTCGATTGAATTTATGGGTGTTCATGAGGATATGGAGTTGAAAGGTTTTACTAATTGGTAACCAACCTGATTCCTCGAACATTGTAGTCTAGTGAAGTTAAACATGATAGGGGGTTCGTGCTTGCAAAAGAGGTCGGGTAATTCTGAATCCTTTATATATTGTTAGGACCTGAACCAATTATTGAAAAACCAGATTTTCAATTTTCTAAGCGTTCTAAGTTCAATTTTAACATGTTTGAGTGCTATATGTAACAACAAACAATGTTTTTCAGATGTCTTGAAAAAGAAAATAAAGATTTTCGGAAGCTCGACAATTTAATAAAGAGTTTCACTTTATCAGGCCAACCTCAATTTATGACTGCATCCTCGAGGTTAATTTTCATTGCATGAGGATTTTCCAAATTCAGATGGTTCTTTCAACTAGTCCAGTCAAGAGACTACCCTTCTCTCTCTCTCTCTATATATATATATATATATATATATATATATATATATATATATATATATATATATATATATATATATATATATATATATTAAACCCTAATATGTGAGAATCTTACCGGCAACTGTATATTATTTGTACGATTGGTCCTTAATTCACTACTGTACAGACAATCATACCTCATCTTCTATAAGTTATTGTAGGGAAAATCGACACTAGTATTTCAGAATAAAAATAGAAAAAAAAAACTTTGTGGGCTCTGACGGTGTATCTCTCACCATAATAAGGTATATTGAAATTCATCCAATCGATTATTCACCCATATATCCAACCCTCCTATAGAAAATAACCGTTTTCTCTCTGCATAGAAACATGCAATTGTACTCTGGCTACCAAATTGTGAAAACCCTTAGGAATTATCAAATTTGAGACCAATAAACTTCCTGTTCTCTCCTTTGGGTTCAGAAACAACCTGATAACTAGTGTTCAGTCGGGTTTCCGTACACTACTTAGTACTACTACAGCTGTAGTCAGTATCACACAAGATATTTTCAATGCAACCGACCGTGGTGAATTAACTTCCATGGTACTCCCGGACTACAGCATATCATGAAGGAATTGACACGTCATATAGACACAAATGTATATCGAAAGAAAACATAGGTAGGTACTAACAGATATTTTCACTTCACCTCAAACCACCACAAGTGTCAAAGAAGCTATAGTAAATTTATTATAGAACAAAAATTTTATACAACTCACAAGAAAAATCAATGAGGTGATCATCTTCATACTATCAGTATTGTAAGAAAATGAATATCCAGAAAAATTTATAGAAAAAACATCGACAGAAATCGAAAATCCAAACACACCCTAGAATGAAGACATAAAACCTACACAAAATACACAACCGGTATCAAACATTATTACTTATGTCCCTCGTTTGCCTGAAAAGATACAAAGGATCGGCAATAGGTATAATGTTAGAACAACATTCAAAACAACAAATACTTTACGGTCAATACTGACACATACCAAACCAAATAACAGAACGGAAAACACAAAAAAATTGTATTTATCAAATTCCTTGTTCGTGCGGTTGAAAATATATCGGTGATACGTCTCGACCATTGGAAGTGCGAAAGAGTGAGCACAAGATGTACGTCAGGAACAGACAGACAGGTGGTTTTAAATTATCAGAGAGCATTCTTACTGCCGATTGAGATCACACAGTAGAATAGAATTACACTAAAATGATGGCAAAAGAGAGTAATGGCAGGCAACGAAAATTGAAGGAATCTGCTTTCATCTTGCTGTCCTGGGAAAGATTGCATCTCTATGAGTTCGCTTGATATGGATCGCGGATGGCTGCACCCCCTGAAGGACAAAATTTTATGTCAGATTTCAAATCTCTGAGAGATGTCAATTACGAAAATTGTCAACAACAAATATTTGCATTTGATAATGAATTTGCGTATAAGTTTTGAGGATGAAAACGGATTCAGTTTCTGAAACGTGCACGATAAGTATTTTCATATGTATATTAGTTCTTGTAATTTTTTTGATAGGTGAGTTTGAGTTATACGAGAAGTTGCTTACTAATTGGACTTGTTCTATCCAGAAAGAACTGTTTTTCAATAGACGCAGCAACTTTTCGGGTTAGATTGAAAATCTGCTCTTCTACACTTGTACAGATTCTGTTATTAATTCTTATTTTTTCAGACTGTGGTAGGTAGGAAACCGAGAAAAGTACGGAGGAAAGTCAACACGCTGAGTATTATATATATTCTCATAGTTCTTGCATTTTCGGAATAGGAAAATTGAGGTTATACAAAAAGTTGCTCACTTATATGTGTTTCATTCAGAAGAAGTTGTTTTCAATCAATGCAACCACTATTCGGGTTAGATTAGTCATCTGCCCTCTACACTTGTATATATTTAAATATTTATTCTCAATTTTCTCATCGTAGAAGGATACCAAACTCAAAAAAAAGAAAACAGCCATCCAACACAGAATAATAACTTTCAAAGAGTTATTACAAATAACTATTTCTTAGTAATTTAATGAAATTACTCAAAATTATTCTGCATAAAATAGTACACAAACCTCGGCAAAAGTTAACATGTGTCCCTCAAGAAATTGCTCACCACGGCTTCATGGCTTCGGTAAGCACTATATTCACTATTTTATTTCTATCACATTGTGTACATTACGTAGAAATCACTGATATTGCACCATGAAGCTGGTCATGTAACTGCTATCAGTGTTTAGTTAGTTGGTTTGAATTTTGCAAGTAATGCTGAATATTGCTGATTAAATATGTCTGTTTAGATTTATACGATTCTTCATATGGAGTTTCCACTCTCCTTTTTCTTGTAATGAGGAATCCTCATATTTTCGACGTACGCAACCACAGAAATCGATTGCTACCAGTTTTTCGTACACGGAAAATCCTTGCTCTAATTCCGATAAAATTTCACGTGCGTTTGCACAAACCACGTCAAAATCTGATAAGCAAAACAAACTACTGACAAGCGACACATTCAAATAAAATCGAATTGCATCGGCGTCACACTCAGTCCTGATCCGATCTCCGTGTCATTACCTGACCATCGTTTCTGACCGTCAGAAATAGCCAACTATGATCGACGCTGCCTATTATAATAGATCAGTTGCCGCAATTATCACCTACATATCGGAGAGCGAGTGGGGCTGCCCGTGCCTTGATTGGCCCACATCTCAGGTATGGTAAGCAGGTGAGACAGACATCAAAACACAGCATCATTGACCAAGAATCGGTCCATGGGTATTCTACCATCGCGCGACTCGCGGTATCGAAATACATCGCCCAAAAAAAATTATTCGATCAGTCCTCAATGAGGACGTCGATGGAAGTTTATTTTTGTTATACTTGAAATATTTATAAACTGTTATGGGCATGTTTATCGTTCCTCAAGAAGAGTTATTACCAAGTCAAACAATGGTTTATTGCATTTCAAATAGTGTTTTACCGTCATTATCGTTTTGAAATGTGAGGACTTGTCGTGGAAAAGGTGTGTGAAGACACTGAGAGTTCGGGTGAAGACAGTCGAGGAATTTACTGGTTTTTAACGCGGTGATTTAGTGATGTTTTGTGAATCCGGCATCAAATTTTGGCTGAGCGATCAGCATGTACCTTAGCCGATTCAGCACGGAGAGGTTTGCACTTCTGGTGTGGATTTTGGCTCTGTTTTGTGTCAGGTAATCCAGAATCATTGATTTCTTCCAACTGTCCCATATTGTCACAAAAATAAATTAAATCTTGACAGTCTCAACAACCACAGTATTTCTATCTCTAGGGTATGCTTTTACTTCACTAATTCAAAGTAGTCTGAAAAATATTGGTTGATACCAAAAATATATATAATCTATAACAATGACAACGAATAGAAAGTAGAAATATCGATTCTGGTAGTTTTTTTTTGGGTTATTGACCAATCATAATCTTGAAAAATAAGAATTGATATTGTAATCTGAACAAGTTTAGAAGGCCAGATTCCTAATATACTCCGAAAAGAAGCTGCGTTAATTATTTATAAACGGTTCCTTCTGAATAGAACACGTTCTATTAGCAACGTCTTGCATAACTCAAATTTGCCTAAACTACGATTTCAAAAGTTGTTCACAAATATTTCTCTTTTGTGTTCGTTTTCGAAAATCTGCCTCTGTAAATATTCCAATATTAATTTTTTTTTCAGATTGTGGTAGGTTGAGAACTCAAAAAAACTACGAAAAATGAATCCTTTTCCAGAAAAATAATGGCTTTTTAATAATATTGAATTGTATAGTTCGATTCGAGGCGATTTTTAATACTTTGAAAGAGAGACACGAATAGTTCGTCGAAACCTTATATGAGTTGTCATCAATCTTTCGGATCATTGGAACAATTCTTGAATTGCCAAAAACAATTCAAGCGTTAATTCTAATACCCCAACTGGAATTTGATTCAATATTTTTGTCTCCACATGAGTTATAGTCCAGTAACTGAAGATCCGAAACTAGGGAAAGCTGTGAACAAGTTTTCAAAGGACCCAGGACTCAACACGATTGCGTTCATGGCAATGGCCGAAAATGGCCCCACAAACCCAGAAAAATGGGTTTCCCGCCAATATGTACGAAATAGAAAATTTTAGTTCTCACAAAAATTAAAGATCGTCTCATTATCTACAAAAATGACCCTTATTATTTTTTCCGAAAACTCAACAGTTTTCGAGATAAAGGGACCCAAAACTCTCCTCATTTCAGCTGCCGCTTTCTCTATAGGAATTCTGTTTTCTATGCATTCGCTTGGAGGCGGGCGAACGAATTGTTTCATAACTCAGTCAAAAACTGAAATTTTTCAATGATTCAAGGTTCAAGATAATGAGGAAACCCGTAGCTATCATTCCATGTATTTCGAAGTTCTTTCTTATTTGGCAAAAAAAATAAGCTGTGAATTTTTTTTCCGCACCATTTCGACACTGTTTCATTAATTTGTTTACATTTTTTTCAAAAATTGTCTTTTATCGAAAATTTTTCTTCATAATGGGTCCTTGGGGGGTCTTGAATGATCTCTGATTCTTTTTTTTTGTACTTTCCCCGCGTTCTAATAAATGATCCATTTGTTTATTTATATTTTTCATGCGATTTCGGAGCTATGTAGAATCTGCGGAACAACCGCGAATTAAAAAATTATTAGCCATAAAAAATATATATGTATTCGGAAACTAGAGGATCTTGGCTTCAAAACGATGTGCATTGGTAAGTCGATAAAATGGCTAATAATTTTTTAATTCGCGGTTGTTCCGCAGATTCTACATAACTCCGAAATCGCATGAAAAATAATAATAAACAAATGGATCATTTATTAGAACGAGGGGAAAGTACAAAAGAAAAAATTCAGAGATCATTCAAGACCCCCCAAGGACCCATTATAAAGAAAAATTTTCGATAAAAGACTATTTTTGAAAAAAATGTAAACAAATTAATGAAACAGTGTCGAAATGGTGCGGAAAAAAACTTTCACAGCTCATTAAATCTTTTTGCCAAATAGGAAAGAACTTCGAAATACATGGAATGATAGCTACGGGTTTCCTCATTATCTTGAACTTTGAATCATTGAAAAATTTCAGTTTTTGCCTGAGTTATGAAACAATTCGTCCGCCTGCCTCCAAGCGAATGCATAGACAACAGAAATCCTATAGAGAAAGCGGCAGCTGAAATGAGGAGAGTTTTGGGTCCCTTTATCTCGAAAAAATGATGGGGGGGCATTTTTGTAGATAATGAGACGGTCTTTAATTTTTGTCTGAACGAAAATTCTCTAATTCGTATATTTAGCCAGATATTGGCGGAAAACCCATTTTTCTGGGTTTGGGGGGCCATTTTCGGCCATTTCCATGAACGCAATCGTGTTAAGTTTTGGGTCCTTTGAAAAAATCTGTGACGACCTACAAATTGAGCCACAAGTGAAGAACTCATAGACTCATTCACAGGTTGTCCCTTCATTTACTGGACTATTATGATAATACTGACGAATGAACTGACATTTGGAATTGAAGAGGATAACTAATAATTCTTTGCGGTTTGCGAAAAAACTCATGCCGAAGTTAAATTGGTCCCATTTGGATTGTCAAATCAACCAATTACAAGGAAGATCGATGGAAATCTAACCCACTCTATCGTCTGAAAATCAATTGCTACTCTGTAAAATGACGACAAACCAATAAGAATGTTTATCATGAACTATACATATTCCAGCATGAATTTGTGGAAACAAGTGAATTGTTTGTATTACTAAACACATTTGATAAGCTTAACAAACATTCTGAGTTGATTTTTCGACAGTATTAATGAATAGATTCATTTCTATCCCTTTTCAAGTTGAGACAGTTAGGTGTTTCAAGTTGGCTAGTATAATCAAGTGTCGCCTGATTAGCAGTGAGCAAGATATTGGATGTGGTGCATACTCCTCTTCATCATCTATTACATCCTCAGGTATTCCACTAGGATTCGATTTGGGGTCATTGCTTCATTTGTAAATCATGTTACCTTTATTCCTAGTCATTGTAGATCATGTTTTGAAACTTAAAATTTTTTAACTGAAATTAACTTTGCAATGCTCATTATAATATATTAGTTGCGCAGTTATCACATACAAATCGGAAGAGATATGGTAAGCAGGTGAGAAAAACTACGAAACACACCATCATGGACCATGAATTGGTCTAAGAGTATCATACTATCACATTTGAAAATGTTGTTGTAGCTTTTGAGGCCTTGAAGTCCTCCTTGAATCTGCCCATTTCAGACAATACCAACAGACCAAGAGCTAGTGGACCATCCTAGTAACGGTTTGCCTGTAAAGATAGAAATTCTTATACTGATGAGCCATAGCATGATGAGTATGGTAACCATCACCTGGCACGAATCAGCTCTGCACCCCTGCACGTCAACATTTTGAAAGTGAACAAAAATTAAAAAAAAAATTTCGCTATAAGCTTCAAATTTTTATTCGATTTTGTTAATTCATTGTGGAGTTCCAAAAAAAATTGACAGACGTTTGCGATGAACACAAGTACCTGTCAAGTGACGCGAAAGGTGTGAATGATAAGGGTGTTATTCAAGTACGTAGCCAAACTCAAATGGGTGATTCTTTGAGTAATTCTTGAACAAAAAGTTCATATAAACATAAGTAATGCTTGGCGGTGGTATTCAGGGTATTGAGAGGCTGATTTGGTCAGAACTAGATTGAAATCGTTATGTCCAGTGACATCCCAGAAGGTACCTTAACCAATATTTTTTAATAAAATATTTCGTGCCACTGATTTTTTGCAATATTTGTTTTTTTTTCGCATTGAGCTACTGAAACTACAAGTTTTTCATTTCCTTTTTTTCTTGCATTTTGCACTGTTTTTGGGTAAAAAAATAAAAATCATTTTATACAACAAAATGAAACTAGCAAACCATGAACAACCGGGGTGTTCTCCCTTGGACATGCAATAATGAGCTTTTTGTTTATGATTGAACAAATAACATAACACGAAAGTTATTTGGAATTGTTGTTGTTTTCGATGAAACACAACGTTAAAATGAGACACGTTTTTAGCTAAAGAGATTTATGTATTCAAAAAAAACTGTTACCCGGTTTCGACGTCATAGTATTTTTCATCTTCTTGTTCTCTAAGATTTTTTATCAACCTCCAGTGAGCAAATAATTTTATATTTGACGTGATGATTTCAATCTTGTTAAGATCAAATCAACACAATACCCTAATTATAATGTCAAAATTAAAAAAAAATCGGATGGAATATTCAGGAAAAAACTTTTTTTTTTCAAATCTTGACAACCTGATTCTTGAAAATTACCGGACCTATGTTTATATGAACATCTTAGAACTACTCAGAATCACGCAATTGATTTTGGCCACCTACTTAACAAGTAATACCTTTATATCTCATATCTTTCGCTTCATTTGGCAGGTAGGTACTCGTACTCATCGTAAACGCCCGTCAATTTTTCTCAACTCCACAAAAAATGAACAAAATCGTATGAAAATTCAAACTTACAGCAAGAATTTTTTTTTACAATTTTTGTTACACCTTCAAAAATATAGGGTTACCATACTTAATCATGCTATGACCCATCACTATGAGAATTTCCAGTCTCACAGACAAACCGTTACTACTGTGGTCCACTAGCTCTCCTATACGTTATTTCGAACTATTCAATTTCTACCATGTATGAATATTCCACTTGTCTGTATAGCAAATTTCAAATCAATGGCATTATCTACTGGAATTGGATTTTTGAGTTTGGGACAAGTTGTAGGTATTGCATTTCCTGAATCGTATTCCGATAGAAAGTTTTAAGATCTGCAGTATTTTCCGGAGAAATAGGTAATATTAAAAAGATATCAAGATATTCGGCATTTAATTTAACTTTTCCTACGTTTCTTCTGAATCCGAACGCTCAAAAAACTATTCTCAACAGGTCGAACAGTTTGTGTTATGATATCGGATCATAAATGCTTGTATATCAGCACATAAATTCCAATTTGAAAGATATTTTTACCGTCATAACTTCAGTGGAAAATACTCCGAGGCTAGACCAATAAAATTAATAATGTTTATAGTGGAGCGTAATTCCTGGTCTAATGGCTACCTCCAGGAAAGTTTTGATGCTCTGAATTGGGGCCCATTCATTGACTCATCCAGCACGATTATTTTTCCTTATACTCTCTGGAGCAAACGATTCAAATGGGTATGATGAATATATTAAATTATTCCCAACTTTAAAAATGACGAATCAAATTAACGAATATGAAGATATAACACTCACAAGACTTCAAAATACTTTTCGTCATGATTGTGTTATTATTATTTGTTTCCTACAAAAATGGGTGCAATATCATAATTATTCTTCATGAATAATAGAAACCCTAGTATCAAAAAAAAAAGAAAAAATGCTGTTGTTCTTCGTTGACAACTCTTATTATCACTGAGAAGAAACCTCAATTGCTGATTTTTCATTCCATAGTCCGTTTCTAGATGCATCTGGAAATGATACAGATATGTATACATATGTAAACTCTTTTTAGACAATGCTTATCCACCTAACTTACTGAGAAGTATTCTGTTCGTTGGATCTTGAAACAGGTATCATATGTAACAATCTCAATATATCCACTAATGATAATATTGCTAACACCAATCCTGCAAATCCTATAATTTCAACATTCACTTCACTTCCATATATTGTGATATTACACCAAGATTGTTCAGAACATTTCATTCAATCAGCAATTTCAAAATTGCAAATAAAAATATTCTACCAATTAGATTTATTTATTCAAAAGTAAAAGATGAAATTCTACTTCAAATGTAGTATATAGCATTTCATTTCAGGACTGTGATAAAAATTATATTGGCCAGACTTCTAGATGCCTCGAAGGTAGAATTTCCTCACATAAAAGTGATTGTAGATTTCATCCTGAAAGATGTGCTCTGACTAATCATGTAAATGAATTTGACCATCGAATGAATTATAATCTAATGAAAATATTAGCTAAAAAGACATATGACTAAGAGAACCTTTTTGCAAATGGCCTATATATCTCAAGATGAAAACTGTATAAATAAAAAAACTGATATCAATCATTTAACTGAAATTTATACCTTCTTACTGTCGTTGGACCACACTCTTCCAATAAACAATAATATATCAATAACTACTCAAATAGCAATTCAACTTTTCCCATTTAACAAAACAACAAGCGTATACACTAATTTTCAACACGATGTACATGATTCCAGTCGGTGACATTGACTTGAAATTTATAGATTCCTTTCTATTGACATTTGATGTATATCCCCTAGATATGAAACAACAAGTCCTTTGTTTTCGACTGAAAGTTTAAGAAAGAGTTTTCTCTGTGATTTATATTCGTAAAGTTTCATATAGATAATAAACTTTTCATCTATTCACAATTTCTTACTGTGATGTCACTATTTAATGAATCAAAAAACATGTCAACCAACCTCACTATAGATGTAAGTATTGAATTCACGAACATAAAAAAATGTGAAATTGACATCTATAATTCTTTGTAGTTCCCTGAAAATGTAAATAAAATTCACGAAAGCTCGGAATAACCTCTATCCAATCCATTATACACATTTTTCAAGAAGTCCAAACTCGAGCTTCTGGATTACCTTACAGAATCCGTATTGAAATATAACCAACACTATTATTCAAAGCGGTCTCTGCAAGTATTGGATCTTCCCAATTAACACACCCGATTTTTTATTATTTTGTGGATTTTAATTATATATAATATTCAATTTTTACATATTTTATTTCCACATATATTATTTTATCTTGCGATTTGCCCCTTGAAAATTTCCTGTTATATTTTCTCATATTTTATTTTCACATATATTATTTTACCTTGCGAATTGCCCCTTAAAAATTTCCTTTTATATTTTCCGATTATTTTAAATAACCCGTTCTAAGATAATTGAGTAATTTTTTATCACCAATTTTATAGGTTTAGGTTTTGTTCAATATTTATTTATTAATTTTTATTATTATTATACTTTATAGGGAGACCTTGCACAACTATCGAAGTGAGTTTACCCAATGCACAGGCAGTAAATCCGTAAAATCATAGTTTTCGATCTGTGCGTACCAAATTGGGCAAATATTTATCTTTCATTTGATGTAATATTAAACAAACACCGAGATTCTCGAATATGTACATAATATTTAAAGGTTTAAAACAATTTTTATGTTTATGGCCGAATTGGAACGCTTACTAATGAATAATTAAATGGTGCTAAACGAGAAAGCGGAAAATTTCACTGACGTCTATGAATTGAGCGGAAAACTATTAGTTCTGGCTGGTTTCTCTTTGAACTTGAACATTTGTTCAGGTCATTTGGAAAAGGGCATTCCAACAATGGAATCAATGCACACTGACAGAACTACAACCAGTATTATACAAATATTTGTTCTACATGTGGAGAGTTAATGAAAAAATGAATGAATGAGCTTTCATCGTAATCAGTAGCGATTCCAGTATTTTTGCTTGACGGTCCTCCTCCAGAACTCGTTCAAAATATTAATTTTTTGTTCACTACCATCAAATTCATTTGATTTTTTTTTGATTTCATTTCCAATGAAATTTCAATCTACTTCCATTCATAAGGAATACTCTCGACTTCATTCAAACAAAAATGTTTAGCGTTTTCACTGCAGTTTCAAACCGCGGTCGGGGCAGAATTTTTCTGTCTGTCTCGGCAATTGTTGGTTGCATAGAAACCAATCTTGGAAATGGAATATCTGGATTTGATACACCAACTAACCCGGTAGCACTGTAGATTTTTTTTGAGTTTCTCTACGGTATAAATAGCAAATACGTTACCATAAAAATCAGTAATACACCCCAGAGCTCTTCGGTACTCAAGAAAATCAGCCAGTCCTGGTCCGCACAAAAGGCTCTGCCATCTGGGCGCACTTGAAAGAAAGGTCGATAAAGGAAAGAATAAATAGAAAAGATTGAAATAAATCATTTTGAACTTGTAACCTACAGTATAGCGAATTTCAAACATCTCTGAAATTGACAAAATAGTTGAGGCTTTCGCGGCCGAAGTTTTCAGTATCACTACTTTTATTCGGGTTCGAACGACGGCCTTCGAACCCGAATAAAAGTAGTGATATCTCTGAAATTTCTTATCGCAAGAAATATCTATAGATATTTTGTACTCATATGTGATTAAAAAATAGTGACCTTGGTTGAGGAGTCTTATTTGGATGAAGGAGTTGTCGAAAACATATGAGTAATGGCCATGGCTAAAGTGTCATATTGACTGTTTGAAATA
Organism: Zygogramma bicolorata; assembly: GCA_032362365.1. NCBI lineage: Eukaryota > Metazoa > Arthropoda > Insecta > Coleoptera > Chrysomelidae > Zygogramma > Zygogramma bicolorata. The sequence goes on from JAVJAQ010000307.1 coordinate 558,261, forward strand.
TATTATTCAATAGTCGTAGAGAAAAATATTTAGCAGGAAATTCGAAACATATCTACATTTTGAAGACGAAGAAGACTCATTTTTGGAAATGACAACGAGACAGTAATAAAAGGTAATTTCGCCGTTTGTAGGATCGGGGGATCGAACCCAGCTTCATCGTACTTCGACCTGTGAGATGTATTCTATAATAAGAATAATAATAATATTTATCGACCAATTGTGATACACTTGGTAGATATAACCCAAAACTGTTGAAAGTCATGGAAAGTTCTGGAAGTCTAAGCCTTTTATGGCGAAGGATAACAGTTTCACGAAAACTTGAGCTTTTTTCGAAACAGAGCACTTGCAAAGCCTGCTGCAGAAACAGTTATAATGATGAAATAGTCACGGCTTTCGCGGCCGAGATTTGCAGTATCACTACTATGGTTCGGATTTGAAAGCCGTCGTTTTGGAATTTAATAAGGTCATCGGAGTCTAACTCAAGATATATAAACCTCTGAAGAAGCTAACCACTCGCGCCAGCGAAACGTCAGGAAGAAACTCCAAAAAACGACGTCCTTCAAACCCGTACCATAGTAGTGATACAGTAAAATGATTTTCACACTTCATCGGAGTCTCTTCGAGGTCTTTTTCACTCAAGCCTAGAAGCTGCTCAGCTCTCCTTGATATGATTCCCAAAGATGAAATTCCTTTCATGTAGAGCCTACAAAAAGGTTCCAGACTAGGAAAAGAAGATTTGGAGCTCAATTACCTTTGATTCCTCAGTGATGCGGCAGATACATCAGTCACTTGACTTTTCTGAGCTCAGCAGTACATTATTGACTCCAACTCCTTTATTGATCTTGGAATCATCGCTGTGGCTTGTTTGGTGGACATGCTTGTTGATCACATTCATGATCACTTGGTTACGAGGAGTGATATTCTCCAAGCGCCTAGTTGGCTTGATATCTGTGGGTTCTAGTGAATCTTCAGTTTGTCGCTTCATAGAAAACGAGGTGGAAAGGTGCAGAACCCTGAAGATACTATCTGCCGTCTTCTTCATTAGACATGTTGGCGGGATATTCAGCATCATCCCCAGCTCTGTGAAAAGGCAACTCCATACGGTCCCTGCGATTTTCAGATCGAAAGGTTGTTGTAATTTCTACAACAGATAATTGTTACATTTTTGGCACCACACTAATGACACCATAGGTTGATGATCGTTCATGATGGTTCTTTAATTTCTTTGGAAAATGTTAACTGGTACCCATTTGAAGTTGGAGCTCCAAGTTCGTAGTTTTTCTACCTGTTGGCATTGAATTTGGGATAACCTCATCAAACTTGCCAAGATAGTGATGACATTGTCATCGGCATAACCTTGGGTTGTGAATCAACCTCTTGTTGCTTTATTCTCAACTTTACGCCGGTAAATTACAATTAATTTAAGGGAAGTGAAAATTTTTTCCATAATTTCTCCGCTATTGAGGTAGTTTTCCACGAAGTATCAGTAATGTATTATCGAATTTAATGACATGAATTATGGAAATTGAAGCACGTCAACTGTGAAAATCATTTCAGCATAGTCATGAAGTTTTCTAAGAAAAAACAACTTTTCTCGAAGTTTTAATGAACACCTGGTATCAGTGACCTTCAGTATATGACGATGCTTCTCGATTTGTGTTTTCCATCAGGTGTACCATCATATTTGAGTTTTGAAAAAGGAAACACTGATCCCAAATTATAGTCTTGGCCGAGGTCAAATTCCACCCAATTATATTTATCACGCAAACTTCTGAAGCAAAGGCGTTGAACGAGATATTTGTTATCTACAGCGATGATGTTCTCTTTTTTTGTATACAGTACGGTGTAGATGAAGGGACTGATTTCAATATATCATCACTGATTGATTTAAGAAAGGATCCCGTCACATATGATTATATTTTCAAATAGAAATATGCATCAGTTAATACAACTTTAATAGCCATTTGTATAACAAGGAAGGAAAAGGCGCTTCACCCCCATGTTATACAAATGATTTTTCCGTCTCCCTGAATCCTGAAAATGGGGAGAAAAAAGAATTGAAAAACAGAAAATCAAAATAATAAAAATACGCATGATGCCATTTTTTCATTTCTATATGACACTTACTCAAAGTTGAATGCCGGTAATGTAGCTGCTGCAGTCTTTTGCGATCTATCAAAGGCATTCGACTGTGTTGACCATAAAATTTTACTGAGAAAACTTCACCTGTATGGCTGCAGAGGAACCACGTATAAATGGTTTGAATCATACCTATCAGGAAGGAACCAAATGGTGTTAACAGCGGAACTTTCTGGAAGAAAGGCAATTATGTCTGGAGTACCCCAAGGATCGGTTCTTGGTCCCATTCTGTTTTTATTATACATTAATGACCTGACCAACTTGAACATATCTGGGAGATTCACCCTATTTGCGGATGACACCACGATATTATGGACCAGTAAGACCTCTAACACCTTACCCAACTTAATATCTGCCGAAAAAAATAAAGGAATGGTGTGATGCTAATTTGTTATCTTTCAATACAGCAAAAACCAACATCATATATTTCAGATGTTCTCTTGACGACCTCACATTCAATAATAATATACTGATTGAGAACAAGCCTCTAACAAAATTTCTTGGCATCCATATTGATAGTAAGCTCAAATTTGATGGACACATCAAGCATCTCAAATGTAAGATTTCTGCTGGATGTTACGCAGTGAGAGTATCTTCATCGAATTTGGGATCTAAAACCGCGAAAACTGTGTATTACGCCCTGATAGAGTCCCATCTACGGTATGGAATACCTTTCTGGGGAGTCAGCAATTCTTCGGCACTTCAATCAGTCTTAGTACTGCAAAAACGGGCTATAAGGTATATGCGTAAACTAAAACCCCGTGATTCATGCAGAAACATTTTTGTTGAAGAAAAAATATTAACAGTAATCGCGTTATTCATTCTAGAATCAGTTTGCCTCATATACAAGAATGTGTCATTGTTCGAGGTTTCACGCAGTCATTACAACACCCGTTCTAATATGTTGAAATTGCCAATCCCCTCAACAAATTTGGTCAGAGATTCGATTTATTATAATGGAGCTAAGATGTACAATCACCTTCCCTCAGACATAAGGGAGGCGAATATGAACAATATAAACTTTAGAAAAACTATCAAGAAGTTTCTGGCAGACAGGCCCTATTATAACTTGCAGGAGTATTACAATGATAAATTTGAATGACAAGATGCACATTCGGCATGTAAGTTTCTGAGTGGTGCGTTACTAGAATGTACGTGTGTATGGGTGTATATGTATGTGTCTATATGTGAATTTATAGGAATAAATATGTATATGTATGTTGTGTATAAATAAGTGTGTGTGTACGTTTGTATATTTTTAACGACTCAGAGGAATTTTAACTGCGTTTCTGTGACTCTGAACGGTGTCGTTCCTATTACTTTATATGTTCATCTCTTATTTTAGATAGTTTTATGTTTTCTATATATATTTTATCAGCATTGTATATTTTTCTCTCTCTATTTTATCTACATTCTTACTGCTATTTACAAGCTTTGTCCACAAGATTTACACTTAATGACAATAAAGTATATTTATTATTATTATTATTATTATTATTAAGAAAAAATGTATACTTCGGATAGAGGTAGGCAAAAAAATATATTTCAATACTCTATCCAGTGGTTCTCAAACTGTGGTACGTGGTGGTACGTGTACATCTTGGGGGTACGCAATCATCTTTAGGGGGCATGTCCATAAAAAATCCAATCATTTGCATTTCTCCCCATTTTGTAGTCATGCACGATCATATAATCATAATGGAATCTTAATCTCGAGTGATTTGGAACAAATTGGTGCAAAAAATCTTTCTAACCTTCACTTCTGAAATTGGCTTATTTGAGTGAAATTTTCGAAAAACAAAACAAACTCAATGATTAACAAAATAACACTCGGGGAAAATTACATGCCAAAGAGCAACTATGATTAGTTTGAAAGATTTACATAATTTTTGATGTAATATGAAAAAAGCGTATCTGCTCCTCCCGACCTCACAGCCCAAATTGGACATCGCCTCAGCCCATTGCAAAGCAGCTTGGGAGAATACCTCTCGTCCATTGACTGGGCTGGATCTTCAACCCTTTTTAGTTTGAAGTTATTGGAACTTTGAATAAACTGACAAAATTCCAGAAGGAAAAACTGAATTATAATATAATACGACACTGAAAAATAATATTTGAGTGCCACATTTTTAGATTTCTAGATCGGTGTTGAAAATGATTACAAAGAACTTTCAAGTATTGCTGTAAATATCCTATTGGATCTTCAACCACATACCCATGAATGTATGTGAAAGAGGGCGAAAGTAAGTACAAACCTAATGTTGAGGACGAATTGCAGTTATATCCAACAAAGTGAGCCAAAGAAATATATTTCCAAGTATTTTATAATTTTATTTTCGATGTGAAAATGTGTTTCTAATTCAACCAAACCCTCCTCCGCCAAAACCCCCTTATGGAAACAAATCCCAACACCTTTGACTTCATCGATAACATTTTCATATAGAAATGTGATTCATGCGATACATCATCTGAAAGATATTTCAATACTATATACAACCATATTCATAACTTCAAGGGTTTGGGGTTTTTGAACCGTGAAAATATTTTATGGATTACAAAGATAGTTCAAGTAGTGTTTATCGGCGTAAAAATCAATGTCGTAAATATATCAATGCAGATCAAATATTGGTTTTCTTCGGTGAAGTTCATTTCGATTAAAAAACTCATATACAATTTATTCACCTATAAAACACATCAAGTTACTATTTATCAACCGTTTTGTTTTCCGTTTTAGCTCATACCTATTTTCTTAGATCCTTCTGACTTGCCACGTTTTTCGCACTATCCAACTCTTCTCTACGCCTTCAGTGAGCAATGAAGCACTTGTGGAACTCTCTCAGTAGGTGGGTGCATCAAACATTCTCAGAAAGTCGATTTTGAACTAATAAAATCATAATTCAGACCAGACTAGTGCCATAACTCACTCATATGCTTGATGAAAAATCGCAGAATTAGTTTTCTCTGAGAGGAACAGGGATTGACGAGAGAAGTGCTCTACTTGTTAGTATAATTTTGATATAAAAAGAATCTGTATTTTCTCTCATGTTGTATCAAGTTCCATGTGGTTAGTATGAATCGACCTCTTGAGAAGTTTCCAACATATTTCCACAGAAGAAAATCAAAAAGTTGTATTTTCAATCACAAACGGTAACAAAGAGAAGTAGTTTTCATAAATATCCTTTATTTTTCACTAGGCAATATTCAGTTAATCGATAAATTGCTGGCCAACTTGGTTATTTTCTATGTGATTCCAAAGTGACAGGAAGTTCAAGTCACTAGACCGAGGTTGTAGGTTATTAATATATAGGGTGTTATTCAAGTACGTGGCCGAATTGAAAGGGGTGATTCTTTGAGTAATTCAAAAAGTTCGCATAAACATAGTACCGGTAATGCTTCGTTATCAAGATACAGGGTGTTGAAAAAAAAATGCCTGAATTCTTCAGCCGATTTTCTTCAAAATTGGCTGTGTGGAATAACGTTGTATGGCACTTAAAGCCACTGTCTGATAGACTGATATTCCTCTCTTTTCAAATATCCCGCTTAAACAAAATATTTTATTTTGTCATTTTGCCAACTTCCGCGGAACAACGTTGTAACTAGTAGTTCAAGAGATTATTTGGGCGTATGTTGCTGCATTTTTTGCATCGTATCTGTGCTAAATTTAGCGGCATCGTTACAAAATACATTAAATCGTGGTAAAAAACGCAAATCCAATATTGCTCAGTGGCAAAACAATAAGTTAAAATTAGGTAGAGACAAAGGAGAAGAATATCTAAGTGCAAGGAAGAAGATTATGCCGGCAAAAGTCCCGCCAGAAGAGGTAAGTCGAAAAACGTTGTGATTGCTTTGTTTTGGCGCGGAAATTTTACTTATACTTTTAGTATTAGGATTTTTAATGTATTTTTTATTGCATTCCTGAAAACAGTTCCTTCTTTCATTTGTTCTACATTAAAAAAAAATCCGAGTAGAATACAGTATAGACTTAGTTCTTATTCTTCCAGTTAGTTTTGTTGGTTTTCGCGTAAAGCAGACTGAAAAATAAAAATATATCATTTCCCCACGTTTTTTATTTTGTATCCCAGACTTCATAAAATATTGAAAAATGTGCAAGTTATGGAAAAACGTTGTAAGTTACAAAGCAGCTACAACGTTATTCCAAATTTTCTATTTTCAAAAGACTCTATAGCCCAAACTAAGGATATATCGTGTATAGTTATGCCTGAAGCAAGAAACACCGTTGTTACTGTCATGATTATACAACGTTTTTCCATTTTGAAGTTCAAATAAAACGTATATAGATTTTTGCCCCTCCTGAAAAGTTGAAGCAATGTAAGTTCGAGCCAACGCTTCAATTGGTTTTCCTGTCAAGGCACCCTAAATCCACCTCCAAAACACTGCAGTAGTAATTGAAGTTGTGCTTCATCGAAAACAGTTAATCTAAAAATACGAAAGATTACTTTCGTGTTGTGTGATTCGTTCAATAATAAATAAAAAGCTCGTTATTGCATGTTCATGTGGGTACACGCTGGTTGAATGGTTTTCTAGTTTGATTTTGCTGTTCCAATTACATGCAATAAAAAAATTTTTATTTTTTTTTTCAAAAACAGAGATACAAGAAAAAGGATGAAGGTGAAAAGTTTTAGTTTCAGTGGCTCAATGTGAAAATAAAAACAGAAAGCAAAAAATCAGTGGCATACATTTTTTTGGTCAAAAATATTGGTTAAAGTAGCTTCCGGGCCACCACTGGACATAATAAATTCAATAAAGTTATGGTCAAATCAGACCCTAAATACCCAAAATACCACCGCCAAATTTTGGAAAAATCGGCTGAAGGATTATTGAGATATTCAGCAAAAAACGATTTCTCCTTCAATTTTGAAACCCTATATCTTGATTAACCTTTCCTATGATTATAGGAACATTTTATCTTAGAATTACTCAAAGAATCACCCTTTTGAGTTTGGCCTCGTACTTGTATCTTGTTATCTTAGGGAACATATTATTAAAATCAATCCATAGCACTATATTGTTCATGAACCTCTTCGAACTCCGTCCCAGTGAAGCAACCGCTCGTTTCTAATAATTGACAGCACATTCAACTTTTTCTCGTAGATCTATTGGAAACGAGTGACTTGCAAATTGTGGTTACGCTACGTTTATACGATTATCGACCTCGCCCATTGTTTTCTATCGACAGTTCGTTGATTTATACGCGTTCACAACCATTACCCAAGAAGAGGAGTCTTTCACTTTCAGACGTTTTCTCGTTGTTAGTTTCGTCCCCGTCATGTTATTACGCAACAAACAATCTTTTCATCAAGTTTGTTCGCTTCGTTCGGGAATTAGGCCAGTAGAAGAAGACAATCAATTCACAATAATTCCAAAAGTTTTCAAACTTTACCGGTATGTAAGTGCGTGAATGAAAACAAATTATAAAATTTTGCATAAGCCTGTGACGAACGAAACATTGTTTAAATGGCAAAAACGTTTTGATGCTTTATTTTCGCACAGAAAATTGTAAAAGTTCTGCAAACCAGGAATACCGCTAGTAATATTGTTTTACAACATGTATTAGGTTTGCAACCTTGTTAGCAGAGCTGGGCAGAGTACTGCAATCAAGTACTAATGAGTACTTCACTATGAGTAACTTCAAATAGTACTCATAAGTGTTCGAGTATGAGTACTTATATGAGAAGTATTCAAGGCAAATGAGTACTTTTACAAAATTCACAGAGTACTCGTAAAAAATGAGTAACGAGTATGAGTATTTCAAAAAAAATAAGTCAATATAATGAATATGTAATTATAATGAACGTTGAATGTATCCGCCTCGTCAGACACTCAGACACAGCTAGTTAGTATGAGAGCGACAGATGAAAAATCTATCAATTTGCACTTACCATTGATGTGTACACCCAATTTTCGCATTTTAATTTTTATATAAGCAGGAAAGCAGCTAATAAAGGTATTAGGTAGAGAAGTACAGCCACAGGTAGAGGATAGTCGAAAGAACAGTTACAGAGTTACGTATAGGTATATTTCATGTGTATATGTATATAATATATACAATAATACAATACGCAATTTCCAAAATGAAATTTTTATTTAAAAATAACAAAATATTATAACTTTCAGTAAACAAATTAACAAATAAACAAACATTACAAAATGAAAAACGAACACAAAATCGTAATAAGAGACTTTTGGTACTTTTTCCCACCTATCGGTAAATCAGTCACACTTGGTTGATCAAGTGATTGATAGGTAGAGGTACGAACAGGAAGGTAGGTGACAAAAAATAATTAAAAGTAATTATTTAAGAGAACCAAGTTTTCAAAATTCGTATCGCTTAGGGCATCACGCTTTGGAGTGTTTATTATCGTTGCATAAGAGAAGAGTCTTTCAACCGGTGCAGAAGAAGGCAATGATGTATTTGTATACAAAAAAATTTCATGTGAACTGATAGTTAAGCTGACGGCTCTAAGGCACACCATTCAAGACAAGCTCATACTTGTATGTGCGGGTGTGCGCGCGTCCGTACTCGTACTCGTTACTCGTCAGATGTATGAATCAAAAGTACTCAGTACTCTAATATGTAAAGTACTCAATATTTTTCGAGTACTGAGTACGTCAGAAAAATAATCTCAAAAGTAACAATTACTGAGTACTTTGAGTACTCTAGTACAATTTTGAGTATAATTTACTCGAGTACTGCCCAGCTCTGCTTGTTAGTTACGTAACCTTATGTTTGTCTCATTTGTTGTAGTTTTCCATTGCAATTTGTTTAATAAATCACAAAAATTCTGCAAAATAAGTGAATGAAAAAAATGTTCAACATAGTTACTTACATTTGCGACCATTTCTGAAAAACGGAACATATATTTATTAAACTTGTTCCCTCAACGCCGCCATGTCCAGTACACACAAGTATTCAGATAATTATAAAAGTTTATATACGTGGTTGCAAATGAAGATAAAATCGGTCTCAGTTGATATAAAACTTTGCAACCTCGAACTTCAAACGGAACCTTGATTATTCAAGAAATACTAAAGTCATTTCTAGAACCCCAGGAAGGGATTTACATCACAGTTATCCAGCTGAAAACTTCATTATCACTCGGGTTATGCCCATTATATATTGTACTGGTTTATTGGATCTGAATTATTGGATTTATCATTAGATCTCTGTTAGTAGGTACCGGTGTTTGATATTGTTTACTTGTGTGTGATATACTTCATTAACTACTCGTTTTCATCACTTCACTAGTTTGCAGAACTTTCGATGTTTTTGAAAGAGTACAAATACAAAATTATCTCTCTTTTGTTTTTACCCTTATTTCCGTGTTAGGTACGTGGTTGCAAATCAACGAAAACGTTCGACGAAAGGACTTCTCCATTTTCAACTTTCATCTAAAACTTTTGTGAAAATTTCGACACTTGTTTCAATCAAAATGAACAATTTAGTGCGCAAATATATTTTCCGTCCTACGCAAGAGGTTGCAAATTGAAGTACTTACCAACAAATAGATTTTGGTTATTTTTCCAAGTTTTGCAGAACGTTTAGAACTTTTTCGAAAAATTTCAAACAAACAGTTCCGTTCTTTTTGAGTAGTTGCATATTCATCAGAAGATGTAAACAGCTGTTTGATTATACCCTCATTTCCGTATTGCAAGCGTGGTTGCAAATGAATGAAAACGTTGTATGTGAGGATTTCTTCATTTGCAACCCGTATTTAAAACTTTTGTAAAAATTTCGAAACTTGTTTTGATGACATTAAAGAAGTTATCGCAAAAATATATTTTCCGTTCAACGCAAGAGGTTGCAAATTGAAGTACATTGAAAGCACATTATTTCGGTTTTTTATGCAAGTTTGCAGAACTTTTGGATTTCTTTGGAAAAATTAGGACTATAACCAATATTTTTGATAAAACGAAACGTTCCGTTTTGTTTTAATGGTTGCGAATTCACCAGAAGATGTAAACTGCTATTTCACAATACCTACTTCGAAAGTTTGCAGAACTTTTGCAATTATCTCCGTTCAAATAATGCCAAAATTCACAAAATCCTAATTTTCAGCATGTTCCGTTCAGAAAAAAGGGTTGCAAAATCAGACTCAATATCATTTGAACGTACTCTTCATTCTACTGATGTTTCAAAACTTTTGTAATTATTCTTAAATTTTGGAAAAATCATGTCTATATCTACTGGCCTAAATAACGAACGAGGGAAGGAGCAAGAGTTGACGTATCAACTGGGCCTTGAGTGCGTAGTGAAAGGTTATTCAATTATGTAGGAGATTTTTCAATATTTGGGTATCTCCTTCGATATAGGAAGGTGAGTTTTCATGTCTCGAGAAGGAGAAAGGAGTTGAGATATTGATTGCGAAAGATGCTTCTGAGTTGAAAGGAGGAAGGAGATATTGATTTCAGAATGATAAAGTGAGAAAAGAGGGAGAAATCAAAACGAAAAAATCCATGAAGTGCAAGGAAGTAGAAATAGAAATGATCCTAGAATAAACTAATAACCAGGCGCGTATACAAAGGGGGGGTAAAGGGGGTAATAACCCCCCATGATCAGTCAGTCACATAACATATTACAATATATATTAAAACATATAGGGAGATATCGAAAAATATAATAAATGGATGAAAAATCAATCACAATTTCATTTCACCTTTACTCCATGTAACCCTGTAAGATCGCAGAATTCAGTAATTAAATTCAAAATTATTATCAAAATTATAGAATATCTCAGAAGATTATATAGTCTCTGGTATTTTGGGAGAAATTAATAAATCTAAATTTATTATTTAATTTTTCTGTTGCATTAACTTGTGTTCAATAAGTATATACTTTTCATTCTACTCATATTGATATGTAGTATGATAAATACATGAACGAATATCATTATAACGGTTTATGTTTACTTACGTTGACAAGGCAAATGTTAGTTATCTCTGAAGTCTGAAGTTTATTTTGATCGAAAATCATTGTTTTCTCTACTTTCCAATTTTATTTATGACAAAAAATTAAGATTAATCAAATCTGACGTTTTTATTCCACATTTTCCTGATAATTTAAGTCATTGTGAAAGGTAAGTTTGTAAAAAGGCCAATATGCATTTGTGTTTTGATAAAATGGTGGAAACGCATAATTTTCTCAGTGATTTCAACCCTATAAACTTGAGCTGAATACGCGCCTGCTAATAACAAAAAAGACTGATGCAATGAAGAATAAAGTGGAATCCTCTAAATGAAAATCAGATAACAAAATAACAGAAATGAAATATAGGAAAATATGAACGGAATGAAAAACTTGAAACGAAAAAAAATGGTATATTGGAAATACAATTATTGAAAATGAAGTGAATGAAAATGGGACTATTGAAAAAAGAACTAATGAAATAAGATAAGTCCGTGATAAGAGATAGCAACCGATAACGTAAACAAAAAATATCCGTGAATTAAAAAAATCCATAAAAATCAAATGAACTCAAGAGAAGAAAATTATCCAACAAAAAAAAAGAGTTGAAAATTCGATCGAAAATAAATGAACAAAAAAATTAATTGGAAAATAAACTCAAAAAATGATTCAGGCGAGGCAAATTACGATGTTTAAAGGTAAGACAAACGACTGCTATTAATATATTCAGTTTTTTATCGGGGGGGTTATTTCCCGAGCACACAGTCCGTTAGAATAATCGGCGCTTAGGCTGTGCTTTCACTCTGGCAAATGACAGGATGTGGTCTCCATTCTCAGCACCTATTAATTCAATGGACTCCTAATCATCTCGTGAAGTACCCACCCTAAAAGGTCTAGTGCTCTAAAAGCAGTCTAGCCTTCAACTTTTTCATCGTTTATTCGCATTGAAGGAAATATAAATTATTCGACTACTTTCATTAAAAGAATCTAATTTTCAACATTTTATTTATTTTTTCATATCCTTTTATCATTATCTGATTTGTCCTAGATCATGCTTCAGACAATGTTTCTTGAAAAAATATTCCTCAGTTCATTCACTCTGCAAATGTAATTTCTCTGAAAATCCCGCTAGCACTCGATAATTCATAGTCATATGGACGGGCTATCCTGTAACGACAGAAAATCTAGTGCGTACCAGGGAAAGACAAAAAAATTGTGGATATGAAGCTGCGTGCTCGAGCAATTTTCCCTTCTCGAAATGAGTTTGACAGTTTTGTTAAAAGATCAGCCTTGAGATGAAGAATTTTGACCGTTTTCTGTTCTAGGAGCGGATGGTTGGGAAAAAGTGACTCGTCGTGTCAACTGCGATAGAATTGCCAAATGTGGAATGTCTAAGGAAATATTAAAGGGCTATGAGACTATTTATTCAAAATGAATAAATAACTGAATACATTTATTGAATGTAGTTATATTCCAATACATATACACTACCTATTGAAATCGTATCATGACAATAGAACAAAAAAGTAAATATTCTTCTACAGGAAAGACGTACCTAGATTAAAGCTTGATCTATACTATTATTATGAAGAGGTACAGTTTCTTACTATTTTTGTTTGTTTGTAGGGGGTTATCTTCGGAAATACTGATCCGATCATGAACATTATTTCACTAAAAGAAAGCTCAACTATTCAGAAGTGATGAAGGCTATCTTTTATTATAATTGAAGGAAAAATTCAGTGGAAAGTAATAGTAAACGTAAATCAAGTCGGAGAAAAGCGGGCGAGATGTGATGCTTAAACGGTGTGCGCTGACCAAATGGTTCGGTTCGACGTCTATGGGGATGAAATCGCGGGCAACAGCTAGTTGAATGATAGAATAAAAAATTTTTAAGTGCACGATAATGAAGGCCTCTGATAGAAACGTCTTATCTTGAGTATACCAAGAAACGAATGTACAATTGCTTTAACAAATCACACATTTCCCATCAAATATATTTTCGTGCAACCGGATGCAAATCAAACATTTTGCAGCCGCATCAGAGTCATCATAATAATAATTCGCGACCGTTACCCAGGGTAACGGCCGGCAATATTTTCACGGCCGTTGCCCAGAGTAACTGCCGGTAAACTGAACGTCACTACAGCATTTGAAATTTCTGAAATATGAAAATAAAAACGAACTTCGAAATGACAAATTAGTTTGTATTGCTGAATATTTCATTCCCATAAAAACACTGTGATATTGTGTACACTATGGCCGCGAAATGTTTTCGCAGCCTCGAGATTATCTTGCCTCGGCCGGAACGGCCTCGGCGGTAATATCTCTCTCGGAATGCGAAGCTATTTCTACAGCTATATTGGGCATACAGTTTCGCTGCAAGCACCATCACTGACATAATCATGAATCGCAGTATTTGATATCTTACGTGCGCATACGCATAAAAGTTACTTCCGTAATCAACAACTTGGAAGACTAATCTCATTGACTCCAACACTCCTTAGATGTATTGAATAAATGGTGCTGTGCTTGAAATATATTATCGTTTGAGGTTCGATGAATGTTAACAATGTTCTCACCGAGAAATCGAATGAAACTGGTTTTCTTTTAACAAACATATGACTTCCTCGTTTGCGTGTTGCCACCAAAAATTAAGATTAGCAAAAGATGTTAGGAAACCGGATGCTCGAGTGAAATGTTTTTTTTTCAAATGAGACTAAGTAGATACTCACATTATGTGTCCTTTCTCTTATTCACTATGGGGCTTAAACTAGTGATAGATTCTCTTTGTTTGTATAGATTTTTTACAAGACATTATTTTCTCATTGGGTATGATTCTTGGTCCATTCTGTGTATATATTTTTTGGACCTGAAATCGTACAATTCAATTTTTTTTTTGGTTATATCCGCAATATTATTCTTTCCGTAATTCCATTTTGAACGAAATAAGAAAAAAGTATCATAAAAATTGAATAGATTATTATACTTAATAAATAAAAATTTTACGCGTTTATATTATGATATACAAAGTTTTCTGTGGAATGAAAAGTTCCTTCAAAATATCTTTCTCGAATAATTCGTTCAGATAAATTCCTTATTGAATTGACATTTATGAAGGTATCGAAGCAGATTTGATTGAATAATATATATTATAATATATTGTAATCTACACATTATTTGCTGCTTTTGTACCGGATCTGAATATATTTTAGTATATCATGAACATATATAGTATTCAACCTATTTGGTGAACAATTCTGGCCAGCTAGGTGCTTATGGGTAGGGCGATTTTCAAAAAAAGGAGCGCAGAAAAATATTGAATGTGAGCATCTGATAGGCTAACATCAATCTTAAAATTCAAAGGCATGAAATTTACATATTCTTTTTTTTTAATACTAGTGAAAATGGAGTGTCAAGTGGCTTGTAAATGAGGATCTGGCTCATTATTGTATTTTCACTAGTGTGCTAACTGCTCTAGTGCCGAATTTGAACGTTACATTTTGTTTAATTCTGATCTAAGTGGGTGAATTACGTATTATGTCAAACAAAATATTATTCTCCGATTACGTCAATAAATTTTCAGAATCCTTCGCCCTAAGTTACAAAAGATAAAATTACGATAAATACCTGGGTTGTTATGGTAAAGCAAGAACAAATAAGTATACATCTCATTGGTCAAAAACAGTTGGTTTGAAATTTCCAATAATGAGCTTTCTAAAGCATGAATTATTTCCGGAATTTTTCTCGAGTATGAATAGTTGAAAAACTTCGTGAATGAGAGAAAAATTCAAAATCATAGATATTTCAATTGAATCAAATTTGAGGAAATGTAAAAGACATGATGAAAAACGAAAACCAAAATTTTACCCTCAGCCGATTCAAACCAATATCGTTCTATTTGGTTGGTATGCTAAATGACGTTCTAGCCACTAGTCTAAATCTCGCACCCAAAATAGTTTGTCAATTTCTGACATACAGCTTCTATGCAACGACAAAATCAGGGTTCTGAAACTCATTTTAGAAAAAAAATGTAATGGTTTGGTTCATGAAGCTTTCGTTGGAATCAATCGTTTTCACAGATATTCCGTTATAAAATTTGAACAGCGAAGTTGACAGATGGCTGCAGTGATACTTGAATCGGATAGAAATAGGTTTAAATGCGAGCTTTTCATAGGCTCCAATTCATAGACATGAAACTCTCACCCAAATAAACAACCAGCAGGATGCACACAGGTCTTCAAATCGTTGATGGAACTGAAAACCTACATATTTGGTTTAGTCGTAAACATCTACAAATTTCCAGCAGATAATTTTCAATTCCTTACGGGCATAAATACACTTTATGGCCCTCGCCTACATCGATAGAAACAACTCTTTTGCATTTTAATGCAAAAGAGAATGACATAAAAGTTTGTTTCGACCATTTTGTAACATTATCGCTAACAAAGATGAACATTTACTCAATACCCTTAATACCCAACAATTTTTTTCAAATAATTTCTTCAATGACGTGAGTTATCGATATTTCTGAATACCCTGTATGGTAAATAATTACAAATGCAACATCCCAAATCCTATCCATGCAATTAATGTACTTTGCATTACGGAACTACGCACATTGCAAGGTTACATTATTAATCGATTATGCAAGTGATCTATCAAGAAGATTTATTAGACTTGCGGAGCAGTTTGTAGTCGCATATTTTAAATTATACAGAAAATTCAACGCTGGTACGTGTCCATCTGGTTTGAATAAATTAAACGGAGAAACAATTTTAGATTTTGTCATTAGATAATGAAATAGTTGACGAGAAGTTAAATGATGGCAGATTAAAAAGCGACTCAAATTCCTAAAAATACAGAGCGATGAGTTCGATTTGAAAGGAGGTAGAATTAAAGAAAAATGACATACAAATGAAATATGCGACGGAGAGTTCACTATCTTCGGCAGCTCAAGGGTTGAGCATCTGCCTGGTGTATGGAGGGTTGTAGGTTCGAATCCCTATCAAGAAAGTTTATTTTTCTTGAATTTCTAGTTCTTTGAACATCGCTAATATTTCGTACGATACGGTACGAATTTGTTGATTATATAGAAACTGAACATCTTCCATGAGAAATCACGATGCTGCCATCTTATGTTGTTCTTCAAGTTCTTTTGTAAATTTTATACTCCCAACACCTGCTGTTGTGTGCAGAAAGTTCTCAAAGTCGTTTTTTTCTTGAAATTCCACTGCATATGAATATTATCAACATCTGCTCCCCCAACTACATTTGCCAAAGTCTGTAAGCTATTCATTTTAGTTTCAAAGACCATAATATGCATATCCTACACGAAAGATCATAAAATTAAACATAACGTAACGTTGATCCAAAATTCCCTGATTGAGAATCACTGAATTTGTAATAACAATTTGTAATTGATGATGAGAACGATAAGCAAAGTATCAATTCTGAAAAAACTGCGAATATTTAACGATAATGAAATTGGGAAGAACCCAAATGCACAATCTTGGCGTTGAATAAACCTTTATCACGTGTCTGATAGTAATGAAATTTCTTGAATTTTACACTCATTCAGTATTTTATTCTTTATATAAAAGTGGGTATTCTCTTATATTGGCGGATCATCAACAAATACGTTGTGTGAGGAGCAAGGTTGATTTTTCAGTTAGGATTTGACCAATTTCATTAAATCAAGGAATGAAATCAATATTTTCCTTTGAAGTGCATACAATCAATATGTGACGCAACCCAGAACAAAACATATATCTTCTTTCTAATATATAAAATTTCCCTGTCACAATGTCAGTTACCGTACTCCTCCGAAACGGCTTTACCGATTTTTACCAAATTTCATATGCGTATTCAGTAGGTCTGAGAATCGGCTAATATCTATTTTCCATACCCCTAAGTGATATGGGTTGTTCACCCTAATTTTTTCATTTTATTTTTTGACGAACTTTTTTGTTTTTATTTTTTTATAATGTGGCATTAAAAAATACATATGACCCCAAATTTTTACTTTTTTATCACCAACCCCAATTTTTTGTTGGCCATTTTAGTAATTCGATCATTTTTCATCCCGCTCGATAACTGATCAATTATAGTGTTTTTAACTGTACTTCGATTAAAAATCTAAAATTTTCTCAAGAGAATACACATTTATTTTTATTATTACAGTTTAATCCTGATATATGCTTAGTGTTACCAATCTTAGATTTTTAAAATTTGCCGCGCCTTTACTGTTGAACAACGTGATGCTTTGGTCTACTCTACTTCAAATTTCACATTGGAATTCTGTCACAGAATTGATGGAAGACATGTTTCGTATTTTATTGAAATTCATCGTCTAACGGAGTTGAAAAGGAGTAGAAAATTATTTTAGGGGTTAATCAAGGCACAGCCTAAACCACTGATTGTATAGTTCTGAAACTTGGAGGGTGTCTTCTTTGTGTGACGTAGGTATCCGATAAGAAATATTTTCCAGAAATTTCACTTCTAAGAGGGTGGAATACGGGTTCAAAGTTTATATGGGACGTGATTCATAGGTCCAATCTATTTCAAATTTTGCGTAAAATTTCTTCAACAGAAAAGATGGAAGTTGTGTTTCGTATTTTATTGAAATAAATCGCCTAACGGGGTAGAAAATCATTTTAGGGGTTAATCAACGCACGGCCTATACCACTGATCGTAGAGGTCTGAGGGTGTATCCTTTATATGTTGTAGGCATCCGATATGGAAAGTTTTTCCAAAATCCAAGCCTAAGGGGATGAAAAACGGGATCATAGTTTGTATGGAACAACGTAACTGATCCAAATGTAACTGATTCAAGAGTTCGTGTATACCGTTTAGTGGATGATGATGGTAGGCCATCATTTTATACGGCAAAGCAAGGAGAACTAAACAACAGTCAAAGCTCTCATCGACAGAGAAAAAGACCAGTTTGCAAAATCACGATTTTTATAAATAGAACTTGTAACTCTTTCAATCTCAAATAAATGAGCAGTTTTTTATTTGTGTTTTTATTCGGGTGATGACAGAACGAATGTTGTTCCATCAATAATATCAATTCGATTTGAATTATTGCAAATTGGCGATCATAAAGACGCCCAAAATTGATGTTTCCCAATTTGCATAAAATCACAGTTATCAACGATGATGATGAGCAAACCCGAGCGATTCCACCGTGAGAACACGATGTTGAATATTTTGTTTTCGATGTCTAGATGCACATGAGAGAAAAAAAATTAATTGAATTTTGGGATTGGTGTTTGCTTGAAAATTTGCGAAGATTAACCGACTTTAGCTTATTTTAATGTGGACCCGGAAAACAGTTTTTTGGGAAATTTTGAAAAATTATCAGGAAAAAACAGCACAGTTTTCAATTTTATTCCTCTTCACAGAATTTTACCTAAGAATTCTTTAATTTGCGACAATCTCAAACCTTAACGGTTTGGATGTGACATCGATTTCTTTTTTTTATGTTTTTATGAATGAAGAACCTACATGCATTATTTTGTTCAGAAAAAACTTCTCTTGACATGTTGCCGAAAAAAACGCGCTTTCACAAATTCGTCTTTCCTGATTTGAAATCATTCTGTATCTTTTTAAATTTTTGTGGACTTAGTTTGGCATTGTCTGAATTGAAATACAATAATCACTAGCTCTCTTTCAGGAAGTAGTTTGAATTACTTTGATTCACTCTTTCATTGAATAGTAGAAGAGAAAGGCTAATTTGGAGTAATGATTTTCATGGCAATAGATCAATAAGAGCTTGGGGAATTTTTTTTCGGCTTTTCCTCCATGAAATAAACGAATATACAAAACATCTACGGGAGACGTAATCAAAAAACACTTCATTGTATGTTACATTATTTACAAAACCGCTACGCGTCTTTCACTAAAAAATATATTCTTCAGAGATGTTATGGGATTAAAATAGGAGCTATTGTATAGTTACCACGTGAAGCAGTGTCTAGTGAAAATCACACAATGAAGTCTTTTTATATTGCGTATATTTATAGCATTTTTGGGTTCTTTCTCAACCTAACACAATCTGAAAAAATATAAGTATCTATAGAATTCCTATTTTTTCAGATTGTGGTAGGTTAAGAATTCAAAAAAGCTAGACGAAAGAATCCATGCAAAACAAAATAATGACATTCAAACAGTATTTACGTCAATTAATTTTTATAGTTATTGTTTAAGAGAAGTATCACCAAAAAATGTTATACCTGTATATTATTCATAGACATTTATATTGATTAACTGAAGGGAAAATAAGAGTGTCAGTATTCGTAGCGTTCTCTCTTCCTCTGTAGTGTTTGTGATTTTTAATTTCTGTTTTACACTTTCTAGATCATTTTTATATATCCTTCATTCATTCGGAGAATAGAAAGCCCAAAATTTATTCCTGAAACTTCATTCTCCCCACGAAAACATTCAAGTTTGTAAATAACATCAATGAAAGAATTGTTTAGAATCGACATGTAGGTCTCATAGTGTTACTGAATGTTAATAACGGTTTTGTTATACAAAACGCTATCGTCTTCAACTGAAGTCATTCAGCAAATATACTTTTTTACTAACTTTATTGGCTATAACTCAGGAGCAGCATAGATAATCGCGGATCCGTCAAACGTGGGGGAGTCATTCCACACAGAGAAATTCTCAAGAGAAAAATCCCCATTCCATTGGGGGATCAAACCCACCACCTCTTGATCATGAGCCGGGCTTACAACCAGCTGCACCAACTTGCTCGCCTAGGTCTCGTATTTTTCAGAAATTCAAGATATGAATCATATGCCGCCCAAATTGGCAGATAAAAGTTCTGCAGATCAGAAAAAAGTATTTGTCGATGATTTATTTAATGAATTTAATGAATTAGACCGACTCAGAACGACACATTACAACTGTCATGAAGCAAATTTCATAAATTTTCAAGCACAAACCAACTATAAAGTCAATTTTCAAATAGTAAGAATCGTTGATAATGAGAGAGTGAATGAAAGAGTTATTCTTGGTGAAGACAAAACTCAAAAGGGAAAGCAAACTGGCTGGTTTGGTCGAATTCAGTGAAGCTCCTGAAGATTTAACAAACGATAATATTATCAACAAAGCGAAAAATCACGAAGTATGATGATGTCAATTCGAAGTGTTTATTGGTATTTTATGTATATCGTACCATATTTAATTCAGGAAGTTATAAGATACACTGAGTAATTTTTCGATTATCCTTCAATCAAAATGATACATACCTGAGAGCTGATTTTTCTGTTTTTCCAAAACTGTTTAGATGGTCACCCCAAATGTATTGCCTCAAAATGAGGGCTTTTCAATCACCATAAAAATTTGAGCTGGAAGTTAAATTTAAAATCAAGCACTTGCCATACACATTATATAACTGTTGGACTGTTAGGACGTCGAAGGTGACATCCAAGTTTCTCAACAGTTAATTGAAGAACCAGCACTTGGTTCTTGTTTCAGCTTTCTCACTCGCAGAAACATTTCGGAGGGGATCTATATCCCTTAGAACCCTTTAGAAACTCGAGTTATTTTGTGAGGGAAACGACTCATGCATTTCCGTAGCTCAAGAGATATTTTTTTGGTTCAGATAATCCTCCTCTTGGTGAAGTGTTTGTATATTTGTTTCATATCACTTCTTTCATGAAAGTTTCGTATTAATTTCTACTTATCAGAAGAAGTAAAGCCAAAATAGTTCCCGTTGAACTACAATCACCATGCACAGTCTAACCAAGGAAATGGCACTTCATTTTTATCACGAGTCCCTCTACTCCATTTGAAAAAACTTGATTATATTGCCTTCTTGTTGATGAATGACTCAAAATAAATATATCATCCGATTTGCATATCATTTCCCGTTTGAAATTCAAGACGGAAGTAATTTTTTATGAAATTGAAATTTTTTTGATAGCTAGAACCAGGAAACACTGCCAAGTACATCGAACTGAAAAAAAACTTAAATATTTTGTATTCTGATTTATAAAAAGTTTGTTAATATTCAACGGCTTGCAGTGATCGTTTCGAAACTGAGAGCCCCCACGGAAGCTGTATTTACGAGGCAGCTCTAATCCAAAACAAACAGTTACAAAGTCGAGATTCGCCCAATTCAACCATGAATATTTATTTTTCAAACGGAGTATATCTCACTATCGAATTTCAACTCTCATAAATATTCATCGAACGGTTTTCGGCCAAATCCTAACAGAGTACACACATTATAAGTGTTTATTTACAAATATAAGTGGCATATCCTTTGATCGCTGGTTTGATGATTTAATTTTTGATTTACGTTCAAGATGACTGTAATGAAAATTGATCGTTTTTAATGCTGAGTATAAATCGGATATAATTGAGAGAGATTTATCAGTAATATTTGATGTTGGCACTGTGTGACTCCATCTTTGTTGGTTGGAAAGTTAGTTCTTGATTTTATTTTTAGGAAGAAAATGTTAGTATTTATTCCGAATACTGACAAGTCAATAGTTTTTTTTTATAATTTTTTTATACACAGATCAACATGAAAAGGAAGCCCTGTAATGTTCGAAGAACACCGCGTGAATCAAAAGGAGATATGAATCAACTTTAACATTGTTGTTTTTTCGAAAAAATTAGATAGAATTTGTTGAGTAAATTTTATATCGACTCGCTTTTAAAATTGCAGTTAGGTAGGATATCAAGTTGTTGATACGAATAATTCTTTAGTCTTTTTTCTATTGCCATATTTCACAAGGAAGACTTCTCTTTGTACTAATACCAGATATAAACATGACAAAACTATACCGTATATGCAGTTCACTTCAACCCTGGATATTTATCTTACAGTTCACAAATTCTTCGAGATTATGAAATTTTTTCACATGCTCTGGTACAAAAAACTACAGGAAAATAGCCATTTTTAAGGGCTACAAAGTAATTCAAATAATATTGGTCAGTGAACGCCTGGGTTATAATTTCTATGTAATGATTCACATTTACTGATAAAAAAAACGTTTCATCCCTGAAAAGGTTATTGAGATTATGTTACGAAAATATTAGTATCTCTTAATATTTTTTCTCTGCGTCACCGTGTCAGATATTGATCTTACTCTCAAAAAGGCATCTTGTCATCCGTTTGACCTTTTCTTGATGGCATTTATGGCACTTTTATTATATTCATATCCATGAATAACACATTCTCCCGCACAAGTCAAGCTGTACGAAAAATATGATAATTCAATTTGCTGAAGCACGCCATTAAAAATAATAACCAAATAATAAATGTCAGATTTCGGAAAACATTATCAACAACTCTCTCGATTTGGCGCGATCACATCGAGTTTACATCTTTTTAATCTGAACAAATCACCACTGAATAATACGAAATTGTGCATGTTTCGTTGAACTCTAGCCCATGCAAAAATATTTTTGACAAGTGATCCAAAGGTGGATTCCAAAGGCGTATCAAAAATGTATTGATCTCAAACTGAATTTTGAGTCTTTCGAAATGACCAATTGGACAGTTGATTGTTCCATGATGCAGTTTTGGCCCGTGAGCAAAGGCGTAAAGATCAACAATACGATAATTATAGTAGGGGAGCCCACGATGCTAAATCGGGATTTACTCGAGCGTCATAGCTATTGGGTTGCGAAGTTTAGATGATAGAAGGAAAAAAATGTTATATAATGTATACTTTTTCATCGGGGGGAAGGGGTAGGCTATAGACTTTCAAAAATGTAATGAAAAACTATTTCATGGACATACTCGAGCGCGTCAGATATTGATATCATCTAGGTCCTACATATATTTTTGAAAATGTACGTATGTTAATCTGATTGTTTCCATGATATGGGAGTGGTCGTACATAAGGGTTGAAGATGAAAACCTAAAAAAAAGCTCTTATATAATAATCTGACGGTTTGGATGTGACGCAGACTCGCGACCGTTATTAGAATGTGAAAAAAATTCGTCATTTTGAAATACACAAGCGCGTCAGATCAAGATATATATGGTTCATCTTTAGGCCCTAGACGTTAGAGTCTCATAATCTGACGATTATCTGGAAGAATTCGCCAATTCTGTCAATTTGAAATTAAAAAAAATTAAATCATTTAACTCAATTAATTGAAAAGCTCAGGAAAAGGCATGCAAATAAAAAAGTATACGTTTTTTTGAAAGAATACTTGTATTTATAAGAAAATGATTATTAGCAAATAAATTTTCAAAATTTGAAACGTTGGTTATTCGTTATAAACAATATCAAGCCATCAACGAGTCTGTGTGATCAAATGTCATTGCATCGTGGCAACAGAAACCAGGGTGGGGACGGAGTGAGAGAGCAATACATAGAGAAAGAGTGAGAGAGAAATAGAAACGTGGAGAGGAGAATATAGGCATCACGTAGCTGCACGCATTAAACTTTATCGATGAATTTTTATTATTTCGGCTTGTGGAAATCATCAGATTATATATTTTTGGCAATTCTTGAATTATTCCCTTCAAAATAAAAATAAAATTATCCACGCTCGGGAAGATCGATATGACGTTTTTTTACAACTGTGTAGCCCTCCCTCCTCCTTCTTCAGGTCACAGATATTGATATCATTTATGTCCCACATAGTTCAAGAAATGTCCGTATGGTAATCTGATTGTTTCCATGATGGGGTGGTCGTACATAAGGGTTGAAAATGAAAAAAAAAATTCTCGAGCGCGTCAGATTTTCTGAGGGGATGTCAAGTGAACCTAAAAAAAGCTCTTACATAAAAATCTGACGCTTTGGATGTGACGCAGACTCGCGGCCATTATTAGAATGTGAAAAAAATCGTCATTTTGAATTACACAAGCGCGTCTGATTAAGATATATATGGTTGATCTGACGATTATCTGGAGAGATTCGCCTATTCTGCCAATTTGATTTTTTTTTTATTTTTTTCAATCAGTGAACTTGAATAATTGAAAAGCTCAGGAAAAAGCATGCAAATAAAAAAGTGTATAATTCAATTAGTAGGATACTTGTATTTATAAGAAAATAATTATAAACAATTGAGTGTCCAAAATTTCAAAACGTTAGATATTCGTTGTAACCAATATCATGCCACTAACGAGTCTGTGTGATCAACTGTCATGTCATCATGGCAACAGAAACCAGTGTGGGGACGGAGTGAGAGAGCAATAGATAGAGAAAGAGTGAGAGAGAAATAGAAACGTGGAAAGGGGAATATAGGCATCACGTAGCTGCACGCATTAAACTTTATCAATGAATTTTTATTATTTCGGCTTGTGAAAATCGTCAGAGCCACGCTCGAGAATGTCGAGATGACGTTCACAACTTTGTAGCCCTCCTCCTTCTTTAGGTCACTCTCGAATTGTCAGATTAGTGGAGTATACACGTTTCAGGATGTAACTAACTTACCCATCATCATTTTTTTTTACTAATCTTATCCTGTATCCTTGAAGGGCGGCCATATATATAGGGTTCATATATGGTGGAAGTACTCAACCGGGTACAAGGTATACCCCTGTATATTAATCTGCCGCGCTTGGGCTCCTCTATTATAAATTCCTGACTACGATTGACATCAACAAATCACCAGACACCGGTGAATGATTGCAACTTAGTCGACGACTTTCTGTTTATGATACGAATATGGTGTTTACTTTACGTTTAGAGGGTCTTTCACTCCCGTATCAATATCGTCTTATTTTTTTTGGTTTCATCGCTTGTCTGGGTCAGTGGCTGACCGCACCCCCGCAACACACTCCTCAGAGGATACTGGTTTGTCTAAGTGCCTTCTTCAAAGATAAGGCAATTAAGGCTATTTATGATATTGCTGAGAGCACTACCTGCTAAGATAGTTAATAGAAGATTTGTTCTCGGAATGACTGTGCGTTCCGTTTGAAGGAGAGAGAAATTATTTTGTTGTCTTCGCCATTGTGTCGAACGTGTTGAGTACGTATTGTTTCGTTTCTGTGGATTCGAATGAAGAGAATTGAAAATATATCTTCCGCAATTGCATATAAGGCACTTGTTTATTTCATTGTTTTTGAGTTCAAATGAGAAGGAACATTGTTTGGTTCAGTGAAAATCGCGTGGATTAATCGAGAGTGAAGTAACTTTTTGGAAGGGAGTTCTCTTATCGAAAGCATAAGACATTTTGAGATCATTAACTTCTAATAAACATTGTGCATTCTCTCATAATGAGACATTTCTAAAAATACAACCACTTGCATTCATCTCCCAGAAGAACCCCACGATCAGAGTTCCGAATATAAAAAAAAGACTTATTCAACTGTCACCATGTTTTCTTTCATATACAGATTCACATGAAAAGAAAGCTTTGTGATTTTCAAAGAACATCGCGTGAATCAAGGGAGACAGGAGATACGAATTAACATTCACTTCAAATTTTTGAAGTTTATAAGCCTCAGGAAAAAACCTCTCTCGGCAAGGAGTTCCAAATTTCAGCTGATCCAATGAGAAACGATTGACGATAATAATTCAGAAGAGCATCGACGTGAAAAATATTCAGAAGAGAGACAAGTCTCCGACCTTTCTACGAGGCCCCAACGAAGTCAGCGAGTCTGTGAGCGAAGAATCACCAACAAGATGGATAGCCTTCCTCTGAATAGAATCAAGAAGCTTGATGGCCGGTTGCACCGCTTCGCTTAGGTTGGACTTAATCTAGAGATAACCCTAAGTTTGGAAATCTGTATGCACCAGTTTTCCTTAGAAGTTAGGTGACACGTAAATGACAGCAAAACTTGAGTAGCAGATATTCTTTCACTTAATCCTTATTCAACCTAGTTTTGAGGACGATTGCGAGTAGACAATCCACAAACGAGAGTTGAACAATTATATAATGAAGCTTATATCAGGACTCGGAATATCTTAGAGCGTTTAATTGGAGTATGGAAAAGGCGATTTCCAGCTCTAGCTAATGGTCTTCGATTAGAATTTGAGACAATACAATTGTTGATTGTGCCCTTAGCCATACTGCATAATATAATATGTAGAGAACAAAATGAAGAAGATTCTAAAGATTCTGAAGATGTAAAAAGGTTTGTGGAGGTCAAGAACCAGGATGAAGTTCCCAATGTACCTCCGTTTAATGGAAATATTGTTGCTCAAGGTTTTGTAATGAAAGTAAGTTTCATTTAAGTGCGATAGAAAACTATGTAAGCATGATGAATGGTTTTATTATTTATTTTGGAATAAAATATGACACTGCTGGTTGAAAGTTTCAATTCATACAGACCTATTTTATTTTTCATAAAAACATTTCATTTCCAGTTCTGATTTGTGGTTTTCTAACTCAAACAGTATTTATTTCTTCTCTTTCTGCTTCTTTTCTTCGTATGGAGTCTTTGCTTAAAAATCCTCTTGTTTTATCTTTTCCAACGAAGCAAATTCGTTCACTAATTGATTAGCAGACAGGTCTACGTCTTTTCAGCCAATGGTTTTGCAACCCTTCATTGTTGTACGTTTTAAATAGAATGCTGCAGCTTTTTCCAAGTCTTGCAGACAATAAAATTTATGAAAAACGGAAAATGTCTTCATAAGTAACTTATAGGTGACATAGGTGGAGCAGTAGGGTTTTGTTCTACGTTTGCAGAAGGTGCTATATCGCTGGACTCAGGTTCGGTGTAGCTTTGTTCGGAATAAATATTTGTCATTGTCCCAGAATCCTCATCAGTATTAGGAGTTTTGTTCTGTCACCATCAAAGACACTCTCCAATCCAAAAACTGTTTTATGGTTCGCAATATTCAAAAGTGTTTGCCTTTCGAAGATCTTACTTTCTGCTAAATAACCAACAACTTCATAAAGCTTTTTTCATCAGCAATATCTTATCCAAGGGCACTTTTCAAATTATCATATACTTTCTTCCGAACGGTGAACTCCTCGACTTCTTGAGAATTGAATACATCGGTAATTTCCCCCCCGTTTAAGAGCATTAGTTTATTTTTTTATGACGCCTTTGAAGTTGTCGCCATGACAAGCTACTAGCAATGCATCGTTGCCAAACTGTTTACATGCGTAGCTAAGATTTCAGTTAATCCTGGTGGTGCAATGATGCTTCATCTAAGGTGAACATTAATCTGAGCCAGGCTTTAGCTGAGAGAAACACTTAAGAAAGTTGGTGCAACCGGCCATCAATGAACTTTTTGGTGCCGAGCCCCATACATGAGAACTACTTCTTCTAGCTTTTATGGGTTCTTGATTACTAAAGAACTATTTTTCGAGACAGGCCATACCTGTGCCTTGTAGATCATCAGAAGCTGACGAGAAGTTAGGTATTTCTTTCCATGAAATAGAACTCCAAGCTTCTGGGAAGCACCTTAAGCGATCGATCTCACATGGTTTTTTTATGGGAGATTATTACTGATCGTGATTCCTAGCATCGACATACTTGACTTTGTAGGGATAGTTACTCCTGACGTCTGAATATTGGATAAAGATAGATCGGCTTTCTTTGAAAAAAGACATGCTGTGTTTTCCCAGCATCAACTTCCACCAAGTTAATGCTACCCCATTCTATTATTTTCGCCAAGTCATCATTGATTCTATTGACGCTAATGCTTCACTAAATTTTTGTTTCTCGAGCTGGTATGGGGACTCTGGAAGAGTACTGTCGTTCGCAAAACTATGTACTGAACAAGATATTTTCTCGAGCAAATCATTGATATGAAGCAGAAACAAAGTGGGCGCCAGAACTGAACCCTGTGGCACACCTGCATTAATTGGGAGAATATCAGATGATACTCCATCAACAACCACAGTCTAGCAAAAATTTATTTTCTCATAACTATGTTTACAGAAATACAGTGATTAGGATGTGAAATGATTATTTGTTTGACCAAAAGGATTTTTATGCAGTAGTTAGTAAAATGAACTTCTTATGAATTTTTTTCTTGTTTTTTTCCTGATAGAACACTCTGTTTGTATAGGGATTCCTCTTGTAAAGTGAAGTGGGTATATATCAAGCTGTTCCGAAGTAAATCAAAAAATATAAAAAATTACACCGATTTAAAATGTTTCAACGAAGTTTCAACCGACATTTCTCTGTGATATAAATCTGGAGCACTTTTTGCACACATTTATATTTGACATTTTCACATTTAACTATAGCTGCATAGCAAATACGCTAGAAAAAAAATTGTGTTCAAAGACCCACGGCAAATGATTGAAACTGCCCCTTACTGACGCCATCATCATAGTAGCCAGAATTAAGGGATTCTCAACAAAAAATAAAAAAAAGATAGCATTGCGTCATCCACATGATGAATTGTGAAATTCAGACTTGAAACATCATCAAAATGAAATGATTCATTTCCATCTCAGAAATAGAAAATCGTGACGAAAAATGTTGGATATCGTAATTATAATTAATTGAAGACGTGAATTCCATTCTGGAAATCCAATACGATAAATACTAATTCTGAATTGGAAATGCTCAGAATAGATTAATCGATAACTTTGAAATAATTACCGAATTGTTGACTAATGATATTCTCTGAAAAAGTTGTAACATGTTTCGTATTTCTAGAAGCAGAACCAGAAAAAAGTTGTTGGAAAATAATATGATTTCATTTTGGAAATCATTTCATTCATTCTCGTAGGAATAAATCAAACTTACCTTATGAATCAGATACGAAAAACAATATTGCCACTATAGTTATACAGAGATGGAAAATAATTTAAGGAGCACATCATAAGAGCTACTATACTTGGTCCTCGATAGTTTCACTTTTCAAAAATTTTGGTCGTCAATAAGAAAATTCATTTTTCTCGTTATATGGACCTGTCGCTAAGAAACGTTTTCCTTTCAATCAGACTATTGCATTTTTTAATGAATTTTTCGTATTCGAAAGCATTGTAGACGACATAAATGAGAGATGTTTTTCAAAACGATTTATCTAAACGATTCGACTTTACGATTAATCTTCCCGTTCATATCCACCTATTGAATATATGTGTGAAGTTTATATTGAATTATATGTTTGATGCTGAGTTTGAGAATCAATTCAATTCAAAGTTCGTTTTCGATTTGTAAAGTTTTTTTTTTCAATATTTGACGTGAGAAGGTACGTTTTATGGAACCACTGTGAATTGAAAAACGTAATCTTTTGAATTTCTTACTAACTCCGGTTTAGCAACAATTTCTGAGAAGAGTTATTTCATTATTTTCAAGTGATGCCCTCCCGACCTAAATAAAATGGGACAGTGTGAAATTCAGATTCTAATCAGGCTTGCTGAATTTCTAGAAGCACGAAAAAATACAGATACATTTTTTTTTCGATTGTCTCACCAAAGTACAAAGAGTGAACATATTCCGAAGCCTTATTTCGATAATAGGGCTGAACGGAAAGGAATGCTTTCCAGGGCACAGCGTCGGCTGCCCTTTTCCAATAATTTATTACTTTAGGGGTGTTAAACCTCATTAGGCACTCATCGTTATCGAACAGATAAGAATTAGGAAATAAAAAGGACAATCGTATTTGACAGTTGCCTCTCGTAAAGCAACTCCGGATTCTGTTGTTCATAAACAGCTGGAATCTTGATAGATGATTTTTGTGTTGTGATCAGTGCTGGCTAGACCTAAGGTAGAGTTCTTCTAATCGTCTCTAGCTTTATAAACCGAATCAAAGTCGAATAGTGTTATTGAATGATCTATAATATTTTCTCAGGTATGTACGACTGAATCTAGACAGATTTCTACCACTCGCTAGACTGAGAATCGACCTGATATAATTTTGTAATCGGGTGATGACTGGAAACGATTGTTGAAACTGACAATCGAAACGTTCTGATCACAGTCTTGCTTTTTGTTGGTGAGTTTTTCATTCTAATGAGATGGAGTCTATTGCTGAGAAGATTACAATTTCGGACAAAGCGATTCTTGCAAAATTGAATTCCAGCTAATGTTCATCAGACACAAGAATGAAATATATAATATATAACGTATTGCTCCTAAGAAATAATATATATTTATTATAGGGAACATCTTGATTTCAAGCAGTTAAATTCAGTGGTTCATCAACAACAACAAACGAAACAAAATCACTCACCCACGCTATGCTCATGGGTAAGATATAATAAAATGATAAAAAAGTAAATAGAGTTCAAGATAATCAGTATGTTTTCAAGTTTTTCTTCAATGAATTAGCATTTTTAGTATTTTTCAATGTTTTCGGCAAGTTGTTATGACAGATGAGGCCTTCATACAAAATAGTTTTTTTACAATAATCTGTTCTGAATTGAGCCAGAGAAAAGTCATTTGCTTTTCTTGTTGAATAGTCATGTCCATTTATGGTTAATTTCAAATTCGAATTTTTCACGTTATTTTCTATCGAATGAATAAATAGTAATGAAAGTTTGTATTCGAAAAGAGAGAGAATCTCTAATAAAGGATTATAAAGATCAATTGATGGTTCTTGCTGATCTAAATTGAATATACATTTTATAATAATTTTGTTTTGAAGAGTTTGAAGTGGCTTGATCGTAGTTTCATTGGCTGTTCCCAAAATTGAGATGAGGTATTGGATTCTTGAATGAGATGAAAAATATATTGGTTTTCTATACTGTATCGGGATTTGATTCTTGATTCTGAATTACATCCCCAAAATTGGCGAAATTCGCTTTCTCAATACTTCTATGTGTTTTGATAATGAATAAACCATGAAATAAAAAAATGTTGGACGTCGTATAATAGAAGCATGTAATTACAATGCGTCTGAAATAGTTATTTATGATATAAGTGCTAAAAGTTATATTTTATTTTATGAAAAGGGAAGTTTGTGACACGACGCCGAAGGCGGAGTGTTCCATCCCTTCAAACAAAATAAAATCACTTTTAGCAGGTATATCATACACTTTATTTTCTACAAAAACCATAAGAAGTCCAAATTAACGCATACCTATTTTATATTAATTAATTGATAAAATAAGAGCCTCGAGATTATCAGTCTTGAATCCAATTTCATCTAATCTATTCATGGAATAAGTTGCCAAGGTAATCAAAAACAGAATTTGTTGATTTGTCTTTGTTGGCAACTAACGTCAATAAATCACGAATTATTCTTTTTCGTTTCTTCGTTCCTCGATGGAAAGTGATCCAGAAAATGATATTCTACTGCCGGAAATTGTAGAAGCTGCCAATAAAGCTGCTTTTGAATTATTGCCTAGTAAGTCAAAGCGACAGTACGAGCTAACTCTATGTTGAAGTCGATGATGAACATAAATAATCATGACATAAGCGATATAACAAGCTTGTGGCTTTTTTGAAGCGAAAGGGTGAAGGATATCGACCGAAAAAGTCAAAAGTATTGACAAGGGAACTGACGCAGAAAGTTGCTGCGATTTTTGGTATTTTTGGAGACTATCTTCGAGAGGAACTGTGCGATTTGACATTAAATGATATGGAGGATTCCGGAACTTCACTAGTTGTGCATATACCAGACACAAAAACTAATGTACCGCGCACCTTTGTTGTGAGTGGTACAGTGTATATGAACTACTATAAAAAGTACATAGCCCTTCGTCCAGTGGATATCAATCATTCAAGAGTTTTTATAAAATGCATTAAAAATAAATATGCCAGGACTCCAGTTGAAATCAACACATTTGGTAAGATGCCTGCCAGCCTGATTCCCATTTCAATACTGGACATTGTTTCCGACGTTCCTCAGCAAGTTTGTTGGCGGACTCTGGTGGAAGTCCAGTACAGTAGTAGAGGGTTATATAGAAGACTCGCTACAAAGGAAACAAACTTCGGCGGCTAACATTGTTCCCTGCCCTGGTAAAAGCTTCACCAGAATAAACTCTGTCACATCTACCAATGAGACTGGCCATGGAGTTTCTTATCATAATTGTAGTTTCATTATTTGTACGTTTATTTGAATAAACACTTCATTTTGAATTGTTTTTATATTTTCTCTACAAATAAATCACCTTCAGCAATAGTGCTAAAAATGATTTACTTTTAACACCAGTGTCATAAAATGGCATCATAGACTTTGACAGCATGCGTCAAAAATTATACTTTTACTGAGTTTATAGAAAAACAACGACATAGTATGGTTGGTTGAATAACACCCTCGCCTTGCTTTAATGAATTGATCATTGATCTCTTGTATGACTCAGGTAATGGAAGAATCCTTCACCAAAGTAGTTCATTCGTTAGTTTGATACGATCAATGTTGCGTGT
The DNA here is from genome assembly GCA_032362365.1 of Zygogramma bicolorata. NCBI lineage: Eukaryota > Metazoa > Arthropoda > Insecta > Coleoptera > Chrysomelidae > Zygogramma > Zygogramma bicolorata. The sequence goes on from JAVJAQ010000307.1 coordinate 590,528, forward strand.
TGATAATGGGAGTTGGTAATATTGAATTTGTACATGTTCTCTTCAATGAAATGTATTCTTTCCACGATGGGAATGAGAGAATAGTAATCATAGTCAAAAGTCTATGAAGCAGTGCAAAAATCACGATTCTGTACTTTCGACACTTCTCAAAATGTAATGCTATATCCCAGATATTCTTATTGTCGCCCTCTTTCATTCATTCTTTTATTCTCCTATATACCTATATCTTATAAATGTATCTTCACTGCTCACTTTTCCATATTGTCAATTGTTTTTACCAACTTGTTCAATTGCAATATTTGTTAAATTATCTAGTTGATTAATTACTCGTTCAACAGTCGAATATCTCCGAAACGAGCATCAGTCTTTTCGATAAACTCGATGGAACTGAACGCAAAAGAAAAAGGAAGAGCTCTGGGTAGGTACCAAAAAACAAACTGCGAAAACACTTGTCAGACATGTATTGAAACAAATGAGACGCCGGACGTGAAATAATCTAGATGGCTTCTTTAGCAGATTGTTAAGATTGTATTATGATTTATAACCATCCCTAAGGCACATTCAATTTACTAAACTGGCTCGTTTTTTACCTGGAAAGTTCATTAAAATGCCAGGCTAATTGTAAACCCTGCAGGTCGTTTACATTCATTGGCACTCGAAGTGAGCTGAAACGTTTCAGCCATTTTCAACGATTTAATATCATAATGCCCGCAGAAGAAATACCTCTCGATTATACATAGATTGGATTAACGAGATTTTAGTACGGTCGAATCATACAAGAAGTTACCATTGGCTTATATTAAACGTGAGAATAATTATAGAATATCACCACTTTTATTCGGGTTTGAAGGCCGTCGTTTTTTGGAATTTTTTCCTGACGTTTCGCTGGCTCGAGTGGCTAGCTTCTTCAGAGGCTCATTCATCTTGGAGTTCACTCCGATGACTGAAGATTTTTTCTTCGCAAGTTGTATTTATGCCGATTCAGGTAGTTTGCGGTGCTAATTATTCCATTCGGATTAGGGGAATTGTCATTAATATTGATCACCTTGTTTTATCTCATCTGGGTTCGGAGAATAATCATTATTATCTGAAGAACTACCTGCAATTATTATCGATTTTCTTAAAATGGGATTCCATATTCGGTTGAGGTTGACAGCATCTTCTTTTCTGTTGAAATTATCCGTGTGTTTGTGGATTTCTATTGCCTCCCGTACCAGTCGGCTATGGTATCCCTGGTTGGATGCAATCAGTTTTGCATTTTCAAACAGAATCCTGTGCTTTCCCTCACTTAGTGCGTGTTCCGCCACAGCCGACTTGTCAGTGCCCTAGTCTGCAGTTTCTCTCATGTTCCTTTAGCCTTGTTCCCATGGATCTTTTGGTGGTACCGATGTATACCTTCCCACAGGTGCACGGTATGCGATAAACCCCTGCTGCAGACAGTGGATCTTTTTTGTCTTTAGCCGATCTGAGGCTCTGTTGAATCAATCAAGGTAATCAATATTAATGACAATTCCCCTAATCCCTAATTAGCACCGCAAACTACCTGAATCGGCATAAATACAACTTGCGAAGAAAAAAAAATCTCCAGTCATCGGAGTGAATTCCAAGATGAATGAGCCTCTGAAGAAGCTAGCCACTCGGACAGCGAAACGTCAGGAAGTAATTCCAAAAAACGACGGCCTTGAAACCCGAATAAAAGTAGTGATACTGAAAACCTCGGCCGCGGAAGCCTTAACTATTTTGTCAATAATTATAGAGTTATAGTATACGTCCTTTGCGTTGATAAGAGATGCTCGAGGAAACTTCTGATATAATTTCCTGATTGGTTTGAATTTGTCGAATCCGAAGTTATAGAAAAAACAATCAATTTGAAGCTCATCGAATATCTGGAGAAATCAGTAATAATTAATGATCGACAATAAGAATTTCGCCATCAAAGATCCACCAGTAACTCATTGGCGTATGTTTCACATATTAACCAGCATTCTATCGAAAAATTCGAAGAAACGGCTGTTGCACTCGACATTTTGAAAGTGTTTGATCGAGTTTGACATCGGGGTTTCCTCTCTGATCTGCCGTCTAATGGTTTACCTCCTTAATTGTGTGCTTTGTTGAAGAGTTCCTTGTGTTATAGGACTCTCTATGTGGTTGTTAATGGAGTATTGTCTGATATTTTCTCAATAAATGAAGGTGTTCCACAAGCTTCAGTTCTGGCACACACTTTTTTCTGCTCCTTATCAATGACAAGATGATGAGATTGAAACCTTTGGTGTAAAAGTTGAAACTTTTTCTAGAAATCAATTACCCTAACACCAAACTGATATTTTTCAACTCGACGCGCGTTCCGCTAGCAAGGTTAGCATCCTCAGGAGAATCTTCTTCTGAGAATTGATCTCTGAAAAAAATGTTTCAGAACGATTCATAACTTTATAGAGAAGGTTAAGCTGAGAACTCTATGGTACACCAGAGCTCTTGAAAGATCCAAAATAGATAGACTGAACTTGCCTTCAACCTATTTTGAGGAACTGATTTCGTTCTCAGATTCATCGATGTGAATGAATACAAAACTTTTATTCAAGAAATAACATGAAAAATCATCGAACACGTCCTGTTGTTATTTGTATATCATTCACAAAAAAGGAACAGCTACTCCTCTGCCTATATGGCGCGACCGACGGTGAATCACAAAGGAGTCACTGATTCTTGCTCAGTTTATATATAGGGTGCAAATATAGATTGATCAGGATCACATTTCATTCTCGAATGAAAACAAGCTTGTTTTGCTCAGAAAAAAGTACCCTTTGAGCTCCTCCTCAGTGGGCATATGGATAAATTATGGAACATTTCAACTAGATATAGCAAACATTTTCAAAACAGTTGTTTTCAAGCCTGAATATATTGCCATTCATATTAATTTCCATGTTGATTTTTTCAGAGCAGATTAGCTAAAATTCGACCCATTCGAAAATGTTTGGTGTTTACAGTGAGAAATTTGTATAATTTATCCATATGCCCACTGAGGGGATGGTTTCAGATTCAGATTCAATTTATTGATCCATTTTAACGAGCTCAAAAGAGCAATTGGACAAGGCAGTACATATCAAATACAGATATAAAATACAACTATATAACATACACAGTAATATTCAACAAGAGGTTTAAAACAATCCAGTGGTTGAACAAAGCAGCTATGATAGAAAAAAATGATACAAACCATTTTTTACTTATGTAGGTAGGAAAAAAACTCATCGATTTCATAGGGACAAATTTCAAAAATTGGTTGTTTTAATTTAGGTTTGAATACTTGTTTCTTGGTTATAATTTTGAAAGACTCCGGAAGTGCATTACACAATCTCAGCCCCAACACCTCAAACGAGTTCAGACGTAGAGACAATCGTGTTTTGGGTATGTGAAAATCATTTTTAATGCGGGTATTATATTCATGAAATAATTGGTTCTGTTTGAAAACTTCTTTATTTTTATGGATGTACAACAAAACTTCCAGAATGTAGAGACCTGGTAAAGGCAAAATGCAAAACTTTTTAAATAATGTTCTACACGATGTTGTTTGTGATGCGTTTGCTATGGTTTTGATGATTCTTTTTTTGCGTTACAAAAATATTGTGTGCAGGAGGAGAATTTCCCCAGACAATAATCCTATATTTGATTCTTGCTTGTATCTGCCCTTGGTAATATAGAAGTAGACCAGAGTTGTATAGAATTCTTTTTAGATTTCTTAACAGATAACACTGCTTAATGAGTATTTTAATGAGATTATCGCAATGCTGACGGTAATAATAGCCCCAAAAATTTTATGCTGTCAACTCTTTCTATCTCAACACCAGATATTCCAATATCAATATCTACCTTATTGATATTTTGAGCACTATGGAAAGCTACTGCTTTCGTTTTGGAGGCTTCGAAAAAAAGTGAATTTCCACTGAACCAATTTTGCAAGCTTTCAAGATCAGAATTTATATTTTATTGCAATTCGAGCCAATCTTTTGATTCGAATAGGAGAGAGGAATCATCAGCATACAAACAAGTGAGTGACTTTGTCAAAACAGATGGCAACTCATTGATATAGAGAATAAATAGGATTTGCCCCAAAACTGATCCATGGGGAACACCTATGTCATTGTTTAACTTATCGGAAAAAAAAGTTTCGTTATAATTCTTATTCGAATATTGTATCTTGACAGCCTGGGTGCGATTTGACAGATATGATACAAACCATTCATGTTGAATCCTCTAATGCCAATCCTATACGATAAGCTGAAGATTTTCGTGTTTTACACAGTCAAAGGCGCGGCTAAGGTCACAAAAAATTCCAGTGGGGTTCTCGTTTCAACAGATTGTAGAAGATTGGAATAAAAAGACACTATTGCTGTTGTAGTGGAGTGATTCTATCGAAATCCGCGTTGGTTCGGGGTTAATATATCATTTATATTCAGAAAGTAATGTAGAAATTTCAACGTTATGTATTCAAATACTTTCGAGAGTGCTGAGGAAACAGCAATAGGACGATAATTTTCCAAATTATGAGATTTTCCTTTCTTCAGGATTGGTGAAACTATAGAATGTTTCAGTCGCGAAGGAAACTGTCCTTACTGAGGAGATATATTTACAATGTGACTTAAGGGCGCTATGATGTAGGGTGCAATCCCCTTGATCACATGCCCAGAGATGCCATCTGGTCCACAAGAATGTTTATTCTTGATTTTTTCCCTGATAACCTTCAGTACATCATCTTCACTGATATACGTAATGAACATACTATTTTGAATATTCGGTGGCAAATTAGTCCTCAGGAGGTTGTTTGTAGTTTTATTTATTTTGTTAACAATGTCATGTGGAGTTTTGACAAAAAAGTCATTAAAAACATTAGCGATATCGAGTGGGTCTTCTAAAACACCTTCATTACTATCTATAGTTATATTACTTTTCGTTGTGGTTTTTCCTGAAAACTCGTTTACAACAGACCATGTGTTTTTATTTACATTTGCATTACCTGAAGAGTAAATTTATTTTGATAATATAAACTTTTATTTTTTCTTACCAGTGTTTTATGTTGCTTTTTTGTGTTTGATAGAGTTCTTTCAGGGTGGGATTGGTCTTCACATGCTGATAAAGTTCTTTGAGATTTTCACTAGACATTTTAATTTCAGTGTTAACCCATTCAGTTCCAGGTTTTTTATTTTGGCGTTTTCTGAAAGATTTTATTGGACATTCACGATTTTAATAAAATAACATGGTATCCTGAAAACTGTTGAACTTATCGTCTAGATTATCTAATTTATAAATTTCTAACCAGCTCTCTTTTTCTAAAGCAATCGACAAGTTTTTAATATTTGTGTCATTTATTATTCTTCTATGATTATATAAAAATCTTTCAAGTTGATGTTGCTTCGTTGAGAAGAAGACAGTTTGGTGAGAGGATATACAGTTCTAAAGCACTTTCCATTCGTTGTTCTCTGGAAGGTTCGTATATATTTGATCGAGCGTCGTTTGACAAGTCTGACTGACTCTAGTAGGTTTGGTTATTCTGGGACTGAGACCATATGACATCAATAATTGTGTGAAGCGGTTTAAATTGGTAATACTCATCGAATGGTGTAGAGATTTAATATTTATTTAATGTTAGGTTAAATCAGATTAGGTTCGGTTAGGTTAGGTTAGGTTATATTGAGCGTTAGAAAAAAGTCTTGATTTATAAAACGTTTATCTTCATTCATACATCAACAGAGGGGACTTGCTGATTCTTTGACTTCAAATAATGAGAGTGTATAATTATTTTTTCGTGTTGACGGGAAATCACTTCTTCAAAACTTTTTCCTCTCCATAATAATAAACATTATATTAAGTGCAGTCCGTCTGGTAAAAACCCATGTCGTTCATCAGGAACACCCATATAATCTATGTAAATATGGCGATGACTCGAAACAATCTTCTTGTTGCAATAAATTATGGGTGTACTCCCCTTTACTACCATTCGCGACTCGAAACAATCTAGGAGAACGTATAATCAGCTCTAACAGTGTAATTTCGATTTTTTCTTGCATAAATGTCAGTATTTGCATGGCATTATATGTGCTATCCGCCTGTAGCTCTAACGACTGTTATATGTTATGTCTGTTTCTCGTTTGTGTTGAATTTATTTCTCAGATTGGGATTGAATGGTTTCTCGGCATAGCACGTGTTTTCAGTCTCCTAGTAGACCACTAGATTCAGCGTACTATGGCTCTTGATGTTCTGAGACGATTTGTTCAAACGAAAGCCCATGATTATTACCCCTAATGCTGATAACCTATGAAGAAGTTGAAGGCTAAACTGCTTTTACAAACTTTTACAGCGATTATTTTTTTCACTTGTCAAAATGTGACGTTTTTGGCATTTCAACCAATATTATTATGGCTAATCATTCGGTATTATACCGATAAAACTGCCTGGTCCTTTTAATAAAACGTTGTTTACTTTTGAACTGTCAAAATTATAAGGTTTACCGCATCGATTCTATTGAACTGGCTCATATTTATATAAATTATCATGAATAAAGAGTTACCTTATTATTAATAGTGATTCACTTTTCACTTTTTCAGCATAATAATAACATACACAACATATTTCAATGAACACTCAAACACGTAAATAGCTCATAACCCCAAAAGATATAGCGAATGACCGATTCAAATATTTAAGGTTTCCTTAACTCAAATGCAGATGACGTACAATTAGTTTTTATTAAATACAATTCATTTTTTGTTGTATGAGAAGAAACCGTTGTATGAAGATTTTGATACAACGATAACGAATGATTTTATGTTCCTTCTGGCGCGATTTTCATTTCACAAGAAATTTTCAATTATCAACCTGTACAATGAGAGGTGTGACGCCATCTCTCGGTATCGTCGGCAAGCATTATCATATGCACTGCGTAAGCATCATATATTATCTCTTCCGGATCATAGAGGGCAGACATCGTTGTTTGACATTTCAAATTTGTAAAATTTTCACCTATTCTCCCTTTCTTCTTATGTGAATGAAATACTGATCAATATTACGAACCAATATTATTATGGCTAATCATTCGGTATTATACCGATAAAACTGCCTAGTCCTTTTGATAAAACGTTGTTTACTTTTGAACTGTCAAAATTATAAGGTTTACCGCATCGATTCTATTGAACTGGCTCATATTTATATAAATTATCATGAATAAAGAGTTACCTTATTATTAATAGTGATTCACTTTTCACTTTTTCAGCATAATAATAACATAAACAACATATTTCAATGAACACTCAAACACGTAAATAGCTCATAACCCCAACTTTATGACAGATATAGCGAACGACCGATTCAAAAATTTGAGGTTACCTTAACTCAAATGAAGATGGCGTACAATTAGTTTTTATTAAATACAATTCATTTTTTGTTATATGAGGAGAAACCGTTGTATGAAGATTTTGATACAACGACATAACGAATGATTTTATGTTCCTTCTGGCGCGATTTTCATTTCACAAGAAATGTTCAATTATCAAACTGTACAATGAGAGGTGTGACGCCATCTCTTGGTATCGTCGGCAATCATTATCATATGCACTGCGTAAGCATCATATCTCTTCTGGATCATAGAGGGCATACATCGTTGTTTGACATTTCAAATTTGTAAAATTTTCACCTATTCTCCTTTCCTTCTTATGTTAATGAAATACTGATCGATTAAATTGTTCTTCCTTCTATTTGTTCAAAAAATAATCGCTCCCAATACAACTCGTTCTTCAAATTTAATAAGATAAATTTTCATTTTCGAAACACTCAAACTTTTTTATTTTGAGGCAAAAGCATTCAAACTAACCGAATTAGATAAAATCACTCGTCCTACGGACTCGTGATTTTATCAATCGGTTTGTTTTCATACTTTTGCCAAATGAAAAAGTTTTTGTGGAAAATGAAAATGTATCGATTAAATTTGAAGGACTCGTGGTATTACCTTTGATTAAATAATTGAACTATGTTAAACCGATTAAACTCGAAATAAACCTGGATTTTGGCTCACTTCTCAGATCTTATATCGTTCCTGTGTTAGATTTTCAAGTTTTCTGAGTTGAAATATTTTCTAGAAATCATGTCAACACATCGTTTCTACACGAAGCTCAATCGACCAAACTGCGTGCATTTCATAATTCGTGTAGAATAATTTAAGATTCAATTTTGATTTGATTCAGTTTCAAAGTGAGAATAGAAATTGAATGGAAACTTTCTGACATATAGTCGGTGAGCATACTCTAAGACTGCCTATAGAACCAATCATCTGCGACCAATTTAGGAGTGTAGGCTTTCGCGGCCGGTGTATAAATTAATAACAGTTTTCGGGTTTACTAGCCGTGGTCTGCAGGTTTTTGGAAAAAGACGATGCGGCAATGGACGAAGTCGCGTTGGGTTCACTGATACTGCACTACAGATTGTTTCTGTATTTATCGTTGAACGAGAGGCCCTACCTGTAATTAATACTATTTGATTCTTGGGAGAGATCTTTCTTCATTGAGGACTTCGTATATACGTGTTCCCAGGGTAATCACTGTATAGGTGAAAGTAATCTGATGGTGAATGACACAAGGCTACTCGATTCAGTCGAGAGTCTAGAAATAGTAAAATGTAAACAAGCATGAATGGTAACAAAGGGTCAATTCCTTCCAGCCTGCTTTTCATTTTATTGTTGGGAAATCAATCTGGTTTACTTGTCTCCAGGCGCTTTCAATTCTCGAAATACAAAAAATGCAAGAGGTGTTTCATATGTAATTCGTATACTCTTTCATTTGGTGTAATAATATTTTTGAAAGCATTTCATTCAATAATGGATACTTTCAACTTTTCTCTCGAATACAGGCCTGCATTTATCAAATCACGATTTGGTACTCTTCTAATCAAAAACAAAAATACTGTATATCTTTGATGAATAGAGCAATGAGGGTAATATTCAAAAAACCTTGGGACACTCCATCCTAAGAGTCATCAAAATATTACCGAACTGCTTAATCAAATTCGAAGAAGCTAAACTCATCTACAAACTAACAAAAATATTCGAAAAACTAATATTCCATTTCCAAAAATTTCGAGTTTACACGGTTATAATACCAGGAGTTGTAAAAATTCTCATCTGCATGATGTTCAATTCAATAAAGAAAAAAATAATCCCATTAAAGAAATAGTCAATAAATTGTTAATTAATCACTCAGTTACATTATTTTATGACAGTGAGATTGTGACTGAACCGGACTGGAACCTGTATTATGTTCAAATAAATAATAATAAAATGAGAAAAATATCTGTGACCATTTGAAGACTTTCATGCCCAGTATTCTGTCTTGTATCAATCAGACTCGATGTATTTTCAGTCGTTTCGGTCCACGATGATCATTATAGTGCTACCAATGAAAGACATTGCTTCTGCGTCTTCAATATGTAGAAACGTAAAAGTTCCAAAATTCTTTCTAAACTTCATACTTTCCACAAAATCATTCGTGTTTTCAAATAATAACAGTGTAGTTCAGCTTTGTGAGTGTGTTATCAAATGAAACCTGAAAATTATATTCTACCCTCGAACTATTGTTACAAGTTCATAGCAACTTCGATCAAAGAACTACATAGTTGAATTGATAATCATTAATCGTTTGAAATATTCCAGGAATAATTAATTATCGACAATACGGATTTCGCCATCGAAGATCAAGCAGTGACTTGGCTCATGTTTCTCATATTTGGCAGCAATCGATCGAGAAATTCGGAGAAATGATAGCTGTTGCACTCGATATTTCGAAAGCGTTTGATCGAGTTTGGCATCAGGGTCTCCTTTCTAAACTGCCGTCTTATGGTTTGCCTCCTCAGTTGTGTGCTTTGTTGAGGAGTTTCTTGTCTGATAGGTCTCTGTATGTGGTTGTTGATGGAGTATCATCTGATATTCTCCCAATGAATGCAGGTGTTCCACAGGGTTCAGTTCTAGCTCCTACTTTGTTTCTACTTCATATCAATGATTTGCTCGAGAAAACATCTTGTTCAATACATAGTTTTGCGGACGACAGTACTCTTCATATCAGTTTCTCTTCCCGAGTCCCCATACCAGCTCGAGAAACAAAAATTCAAAGAAACATTCACGTCAATAAAATTAACGACGACTTGGCAAAAATAATAGAATGGGGTAAGATGAATTTGCTGGAATTTAATGCTACGAAAACCCAGGCATGTCTTTTCTCAAGAAAAACTGATCTATCATCATCAAATATCCAGATGTCAGGAGTAACTATTCCAACAAAATCAAATATCTCGATGCTAGGAATTACGATCAGTGATAATCTCTCATGGGAAAACCATGTGAGATCGATCGCTTAAAGTGCTTCCCAGAAACTTGGATTTCTATCTCGTGCGAAGAAATACTCCACTTTTCGTCAGCTTCCACTGATCTACAAGGCTCAGATACGACCTGCCATGGAATACAGTTCTCATGTGTGGATTTCGGCACCAAAACATTCATTGAGGCTTCTCGATTCCATTCAGAGAAAGGCAATTTGTCTTGTTGGTGATTCTTCGCTCACAGACTCGCTCACTTTATTGGAACATCGTAGAAGAGTCGGAGACTTGTCTCTCTTCTATAGACACTTTCACGGTCGATGCTCTTCGGAATTGTTATCAATCGTTTCCCCCTTGGCAATATCTACACGGATGAATCGACAAGTACAGAATTCCCTTCCCTTTGTTGTGAATTTGGAAACCTGTCGAACCTCTCTTACTCAGGAATTTTTTTTTTTCAATAGAACAGCTAAGGTTTGGAACTCCTTGTCAAGAAATATTTTTCCTGAGGCTTACAAACTTCAGAAATTCAAAGTAAATGTTAATTCGTACCTCCTGTGATGTTCTTTGAACATCACAGGGCTTCCCTTTCGTGTGAATCTGCATATAAAAAAAACTTGAACAAACGTACCTTCTATAGAGATATAACAAACTGTTTTTTTAATTATTATTAATTAACACGCTTTTATTAGCTTGGGTTGTAACTATGTATGTAACGGAATCTTTGAGCATAATTTTCACCAATTTCCAGAAGTCTGATTAATTTGAAACCTTGCATACGTATCAAGGACCGATGACAATGCAATAATTTGATCATAGTTTTCCATTATCCTTACAAGGACCACCAGGATTAATAAATTCTTTTATAGATCCTCTGTAGTGGAGTAAAAAAGATAGAGCTAGCGCGCGTTCTGCGCATGCCTGCAGTTTCGGACTTACTCTTTCGTTCTTTCGTTCGGGCACTAGGCACAGGACAACGGAGGCAGAAACGTTTTCAGGGTAGTTGCGTTCTCACAATGTTCATTCCTTATCTTACATGCGTAGGTGTACATGAGTCTGATACATGCAAATTACTGTATATGATATGTATGTAACATATAATATAGTTCCCAGCGAAATACAGCCAAGGAACTGCTGAAAGACGAATGTTGCCAATAATCCTGAGTTGGGCTTCGACCGTTCACAAGATGCAAGGTTGTACAGTTTCATGCAGTAATTTATCTAGGCTCGCGATTGTTTGCTGCTGGACAAGCCTATGTAGCACTTAGTCGTGTAAGATCTTTAGACGGTATTCGGATTGAAGAACTTGATTGTTCCAAGTTAACAGGAAGTACCCCATGCAAAAGTGAAGCTTCAAATGAAATGATGAGATTGCAGAATGATTCGTAAGAAATATCACATTTCCACTAGAAACTAATTGATAAATTGAACTTGAAAATGAAAAATAAATAATAGTTTAAAAAACTAAAAAACACGCTTTCATAGCTAACCGAACTAAAAATAGAAAATAATTTTTAATTACAAAGAGTTTATATTACGGTAGTAGAAGGCTAAACAATCATTCATAGTCAATCAGCTCAAAATAAAATTATAATAAAATTTAAGTAATTAACAGAATAAAGTAATTCAGAGTAAAAAGCGTGGGGTGCATTTTACTACATTTCATAAGTCTCCTCTCAAAGATAATTACCTATAGAATGATTGTAATATATAATATATCAAGCACCCCACGATTTCACTCTGAATTACTTTATTCTGTTAATTACTTAAATTTTATTATAATTTTATTTTGAGCTGATTGACTATGAATGATTGTTTAGCCTTCTACTACCGTAATATAAACTATATATATAAATATAAATTATTTTTTATTTTTTAGTTCGGTTAGCTATAAAAGCTTGTTTTTTTAGTTTTTTAAACTATTATTTATTTAGGATGACATCAGGAATAGCTGTTTCAGGGTATTCATGGCTCACACAGTTTTTGAAGAACGCTGCTCGCACACGGCTTCGAACGCTGAGCGATAAATCTGCTTCCCAAACTTATAACTTGATCACAATACCTGAATTTTATTTTCAGGGGAATAAATATGTGAAGCGAAGGCACTCAGTCCTGCTGTCTTGCTTGAGAACCAGTTGTATCGAACCAGAGTTGGCTTTTTTGTCGTAGATTCTTTGACATCTTCGAATATATCCATTCTATGAATGTATTGAGAGAAATGTGCTGGCACGACGTACATAAAAAACTGAAATCATTATATTTGTGAGACAGAATGTTATAGTACGGTTAATGTGGTGTCACGTATGGCCTGTCTACAAAAAATTCCATTACAAGTGATGGCTCCGTTGAGAAAGGCGAATTCAATTCGTATAGTAGTTTTCACAATAAATGGTATTGACTGAAGGATTATAATAAAACCAATTAGACCCTTAAGTTGTAAAATCCGAGATGCACATCATAAATGTAAAAGGACCGGATTCAGGTAATTTTGTTTCTCAGAGAGGGATTGTAGAGAATTACAGCTTACACTTTTTGTTCATTTTGGTCTTTGTATTCCATTGGAAGTGTTCACTTGTGTTACGGCGTGCAATAATTTTATAACATTTATGTGTTATTACAGACATTAATAGCAAAGATTTTATACCCCAACGTACAGAATAGGCAGTATGTGGCGTCCGTGGATAAAAAGTAATAGTGCTTCTTCCAGTGGTTCGTTAAAGAAGAATCACTTATCTTGTGTTCCTTACTTCAGCAAGGATATAACGCGGGTTCTGCAGCAAAAGTAACCAGTAATTTGACGAAGGTGCCTCTCACTTCAGTTAGACGAATTGTTGAAAATTCCATGGAATCAAGAAAAAAGCGTAAAGATTCCGGTGTCACAAAAGTCTAGACGACTGGGAAAAAGATTTGATAAGGCGAAAGATCTACACTATGTACGATGAGCAGCGTGTCCCTACAATCAAAAGTCTGAAACAGCGGCTCATCAATGACGAAACTCACATCAACTGTGACCTCACTACTCTTTGGCGAGCTCTGTCTGCAATGGGCTTTGAATATCGCAAAATTGACAAGAGACGAGTAATAATGGAATCCACACGTTTAATGAACTGGCGTTCTGAATATATAACGTCAATAAGAAAATACCGGTCTGAAAATCGGCCAATACTCTACCTCGACGAGACGTGGTTTGACACGCATGACACCCCTTCCAAAGGATGGTCTGATTCCTCTGATAAGTGTAAAACAAAAGAACCATCAAATGAAGGGAAGAGAATCACAATATTACACGCAGGATCAGAAAAGTGTTGGATCCCAAACGCTATGTGGCTTTCTGCCAAGAATATTAAGGACTCTTGTGTTGATTATCACGAAGATACGACAGCAGAGCTTTTTGAAGATTGGTTTGAAAATTGTCTGTTACCCAACATTCCGCTAAACAGCGTTATAGTAATGGACAACGCAAGCTATCATAGTCGACAATTGCAAAAAATTCCTGGCTCAAAGAATACGAAATTGGAGATTCAAAACTTCATGGCTGCAAATGACGTATATTTTGAGGAAAATTATACAAAAAAAATAACTTTTACAACTGCTGCAGTCATTTTCTTTAAAAAAAAAACGTATGTTTGTGATAGAATTGCAGTAGAATTGGGACATACAGTGTTATGACTGCCGCCCTACTACTGCGTGTTCAATCCCATAGAGCTTATGTGGCACCAACTTAAATCGAGCGTGCGCGGAAAAAATACTTCTCCGACTTTAAGTGGTAGTGTGGTAGAATCAATTAGGAACTGTATGAATGACATTCCTACCGAGAGTTGGAAAAGTTCTGTTAGTCATGTTATAAATGTTGAAAACTCGTACCTTTCTGTAAAACCAATTGCGCCAATTATAATTAATTTAGATGAGGATAGCGATAGCGACACTGAACTAAATATAGAATAGAATTGTAACATTTAAACAAATTACTTGTATATCTCCTACATTAAGCAAAATTCAAATTTCTTAAGTTCGATCCTGTAGCACATTTGCATCTTTTACCAGATGATTTTCCACACAATGGGATTAAATCGGGTAGTTTATTGCAGTTAATAAGCCAATACCATTTACTGTGAAAAATACTATACAATAATATAATATATAAAATGGACTGATATTTTTCCATAGTAATCATAAGACTGTCATTTTCACAACACCCAAGAACCACTTGTGCATAACGTAGCTGATTTAGCGGCTGCTTTTAGTTCAGTTAAGTTTAGACAATGAAGTCATCATAAGCTATAACAATATTTACATAACCAAATATAAGTAACCAAACGTACATAAATCGAATGAAGATATAATACAATCATAGCTGTATCAATTGCAGGTGGTGCCAAAACCGATACAATGAGTCTTATGAATGAAAACTCTTTGAACAAATAATAAGTAATTGCTTATCAGCAAAAGCGTCATATAAAATAGTTGAGGCTTTCGCGGAAGAGGTTTTCAGTATCACTACTTTTGTTCGGGTTTGAAAGCCGTCGTTTTTTGGAATTTCTTCCTGACGTTTCGCTGGCGTGAGTGGCTAGCTTCTTCAGAGGCTCACACATCTTTAGTTTGACTCCGATGACTGTCACCAATATGCACGAGCCTCTGAAGAGGCTAGCAACTCGCTATGAAAACAAAACGTCAGGAAGAAATTCCAAAAAACGACGGCCTTCAAACCTGAACAAAAGTAGTGATAGTGATAGAGATCATATAAAGATCATATAAAGATTTTATACATTTGCTAATGTAACGGTATCGTTTGAACAATTGCTAGTTATGTACATACTGAGCAGAACTGAAGTGAACTCTCAATTTTTGAGGTATTTTGCGATATTATGCAGAGTTACATCATATAATATTATAATTGATTTTGATGTTTCTAGCTGAGTACTTCCACTGCTTAATGCATGGTGGAAAATCTTACCTTTGATTGATCAAAAAGACACATTATTAGGAGAAACGTTCATGAAAATGCTGGGATTTCCACTAGACAAAACCGCTATACATGTTTCACTATAAAATAAAATACAAATTCAGTCGACAGTGTTACCAAACCAATGAAGTCGTTGGGCGCGGAAAATCCGTATAAATTTGAGAGCTTAATAATGGGCAGTCGATCACGTCAAGGCAATAGACCGTAAAATATTTCGGGGGGGGGGGGGGTACAATTTATGAGCATAGGGCTTCATACATAGTAATTTCGCAATTTTCGACGGAATTTGAAAATTCTACTTTCTCATAGTTATATCTTGTATTCATACAACGATTGATCGCATATGTCGATTTGAAAAAGTCTGGAATTTCCGCCACCAGTATTGCAATTTTCACAACTCAAACATGATTCAGAAAAATGAGATGTTTGGATGCTTTTCCTGCGTTTAATTAAACTACTGACAGTAACCTCCCTCGCCATGGTTACTGTCCTGGATAACAATTTAGTTAGAATATTTCCCTCATATATAAAATGTCCCATAAGAGCAATGCAATAATCGAAAACTTACAGCGGTAATTGCATTGTATCAAGTCACCATAACAACACATTTGAAACCGTATCGCTAGACGTCAGTAAACAACACAAATAAATGTCAGAAAGACTTCAAAAATAGAAAAACATTTCGCGTTTAGGTGAGTACTCCATACAATCTATAGAGGAAAGTATAAATGAACAAAAAATAAATTTCCTTGAGAATTTCTTTATTCGTGAAATATCCCAATGAATAACATTCGTGCATAAAAATGACAAGATAATTTTGCATTCAAGCGTGATATCTTATACAAATTGCATTCGGTTATTTTCATATTTTGTAAGAGAGCCCTCGTCCTTCGGACTCGGGCACTTTCGCCAAAATATGAAAATAAACTTGCCATTTTTAGATATCACGCTTTCTTGCAAAATTATTGGTACTTTTTATGCACTAGTGCAATTATAACCGAAAGTAGCTTTTTTGTGTATATAGCAATTTCTACCAAGGATCAAGAATATATTTTTTATGATAATTGGAGATCTCCTAAGGTGTGTATATTGAAAATAACTTTAACGATTAATCTTTGGTAGAAGGAATCCAATAATTTTTGGTACTATAACGGCCTAATTTGAATTCATTGAATAATTGTAGGGAATCATATCGATTTTCTGTCCTGAATATTCCACATTCCACCTAACAGTCAAATCTTTCGAATATGGTCTTTTTGGAATTTACCATGTAAAACGGAATTTACCATGTAAAACACACGGTTCACAAGTGTACCTAAACTCTCAAGAACTCCATTAGTATAATCATTTCGGATATCAATTTTTCAGTACCAAATAACTTTGGAGAAAACTCTGCATGCACTTGTAGCTTTCATTATGTAATAGAACTGTTAAAGGCCTCTTCATCTTGACAAACGCCCGATAAACGTCCTCATTCGAATATTTTCTAATATTCTCAGACTTCATCACCGAAAACTCCGTAAAACTTTCATTTTGAGGCTATTTTGACGATTATTTACTGCCCGTTCTCGACTCAAATGTGGTCAAAATAATTTGAATAAATTTTGTGTTCGTTTCCCTCGATAAAAATTCCGAAATAAAGTCGTCGAGAGTATTCTAATTTGTAAAACCAGTATCTGTTTTGAATATTGGTGCTTGGGGGGCAATCGAGGAGAAGCGTGCTCAATATTCATAGATTGCTTTTTCATTTTGTAATTGAGTTTCAATTATCGATGTATTGGAGATAAATATCTAGTCTTGTATTGGTAACGATAACGACGTAATATTCCATATTTATATTCGTTTCTGACCTCCATTTTTTTACTGAATTCAACTCTATTCGACCTGAGTGATAAAATATACAGTTGATGAAACTATTCCTAGCAAGTAAAACTCGAAATGAGAAAAAATAAATGAGTTAAGATCATAGTAGAATGATATGGGAAAATTTGGGAACCCGAGTATTTTTGTAGAGAGAATGAAGTCTGAGGGACAATTTTTTGTTGCTTTTTCTCTGCATAAAGAAAGAAAATACAAAAATTCTATGGACGAAGTCGTATAAAAAATGTTTACAATCAGTCTCTGAGTGCTACTCTCTAGATACGTGTACATTATTCATACACGCTTGATCCATTCACAAAAACGAAGAATCTGTCTAAAAACAGGTACTTCCCCTGCCTACATCTTTTTTTTATATGGAGGTTCAGACGAAAGGGAAATCCTGTAATGTTCAAAGAACACCGCGTGAATAAAGAGACAGGAGGTACGAATTAACATTCACTTTGAATTTCTGAAGTTTGTAGGCCTCAGGAAAAACCTCTTTCGGTGAGGAGTTCCAAAGCTAAGATGTTCTATTGAAAAAAGATACCTGAGCAAGAGAGGTTAGACAGGTCTTCTAAATCCACAACAAAGGGGTGGGAATTCTATACTCGTCGAGTCATCCGTGTAGATATTGCCAAGGGTGGAACGATTGATAACAATTCAGAAGAGCACCGACCGTTAAAATATCTATAGAAGAGAGACAAGTCTCCGACCCTTCTACGATGTTCCAATGAAGTGAGCGAGTCTGTGAGCGAAGAATCACCAACAAGCCGGATTGCCTTCCTCTGAATGGAATAGGGAAGCCGCAATGAATGTTTGGTGCCAAACTCCATACATGAGATCTGTATTCCAAGACAGGTCCTATCTGTGCCTTGTAGACCATTAGAAGCTGACGAGGAGTGAAGTATTTCTTCGCACGAAATAGAAATCCAAGTTTCTGGGAAGCACCTTCAACGATCGAGCTCGAATGGTTTTCAAATGAGAGATTATCACTGATCGAAATAAGACGGCAGTTTAGAAAAGAGACCCCGATGCCTAACTCGATCAAACGCTTTTGAAATATCGAGTGCAACAGTTATTGTTTCTCCGAATTTCTCGATTGAATGCTGCCAAATATGAGAAACATAAGTCAATAAGTCACTGGTTGATCTTTGATATCGAAATCTGTATTGTCGATCATTAATTATTCCTGATGTCTCTAGATATTTGATAAGCTTCAAATCGATTGCTTTTTCCATGACTTTGGAAATGATAGAAAGAAATTTAATTGGCCTATAATCACAAGTGGAGTTTTCTCCCCTTTTTAAGGAACGCTTGCTATCCTCCAGGACCTAGGAAAAAACCCAAGTTAACAGTGGATTAGGGCAGGAAACAATTTCAGAGCCGTGTAACGATCTATGGACTCATTGTATTGATAGAAAATCAAAATAGTTGTTCGTTTAAAAAATTATATCACTTGGTCTCACAGGAAAACACCTTGCATATCTGCAACTTATGTCGAAATGTGTCCTTCCTGATGTCATACAACTTTTATTCGAAACTTCATCATTATCTACTTGAGACTCATCGGGAAAAGGACCCCCGAGTATCATGTCTGTCGACAGTCATATGCCTGAAATAATTTTTCACGATTAAAATTTGAGAAATATTTTTATGAACCTGGAATTGAACTTCAAGAACAATTGTATCCCAGCAATTATTCTTAAAGTGTACGCCCCGAATGGACACTGGTACTTTGCGAATTGTTTGTTGAACCTTTCATATAACTTAGGGGGTTTTCCTGAGTAGTGGAAAACAGACAGAGTTCAGCCAGTTCCTAAAGAGGTAAGATATCTTTTTTTATAGACCAATTGAATTGCTCTCTATAATTTCCGAAGTCATGGAAAGAGCAATCAATATAGAGATTATAAAATATCTGGAGAAATCAGGAATTGTAAATGATCGACAATACGGATGTTACCATCAAAGATCAACCAGTGACTTATTGGTTGTATGTTTCACATATTTGGCAACATTCCACCGAGAAATTCGGAGAAACGTTAGCTGTTGCAAACGTTGAAAGCGTCTTGATCGAGTCTGGCATCGAGGTCTCCTTTCTGCCGTCTCATTGTTCGTCTCCTGAATTGTGTGTTCTGTTGAAGAGTTTTTTATCTAATAGATCCCTACATGTGGTTGTCAATGAATGCAGGTGTTCCACAGGGTCGAGTTCTGGCGCCCACTTTGTTTCTGCTTCATATCAATGATTTGCTGGGAAAAACATCTCGTCAGTGAATAGTTTAATTTCCTGAGTCTACATATTAGCACGAGAAACAAAAACGCAGAAAGGCATTAGCGTCAATAGCATTAAAGATGATTTGGCGAAAATTATAGAATGGGTTATAGTTAAATTCAAAAGATGAATCGAACGTTTTTACGTTTCTGCGCCGATTCATTTTTGTTGGCGTCCACAATTAAGTGGAATTTAATGGTGGGAAAACCCAGGCATATTTCTTCTCAAAGATAGCCGATCTATCTTTATCTGATATTCAGATGTCACTTGTAACTTTTTCTGTAAAGTGAAGTATCTCGATGTTAGTATTACGATCAGTAGTGATCTTTCATGGGAAAAACGCAAAGGTGCTTCCCAGAAGCTTGGATTCATATTTCGTACGAAGAAATACTTCACTTCTCGTCAACTTCTGATGATCTCCTAGGCACAGATACGGCCTGTCATTGAATATAGTTCTCATGTGTAGGGCTCGACACCAAATCATTCAATGAAACTTCTTGATTCTATACAGAGAGAGACAATCCGTATTCCACCCTTTTGTTGTGAACTTGGAGACCTATCGAACCTCTCTTTTTCGGGGATCTTCTTTAAATAGTACAGCTGAGTTTACAAACTTCAAAAATGTCAATTCGAAACTCCAGTCTCTTGATTCACACAGAGTTCTTTGAAATTCACAGGGCTTCCCTTACGTGTGAGTCTGTATACAAAAAACTATTGGGACAACCTGTATATTCGAGATGTGGAGTTTAATAGGTTACAGAAGCAGCTTTCCTTCTTCTACCGGAGGATTGTATCAATCATGCTAATCGGAAAAAACATTCCAATACAGTCCATGCCCAAATGGAGATGAAGACTAGAAATGGATTCGTTAGAGAAGATGTATCAGTATCGGAGCCTGCATTAGTTATCAAATCATAAATTTCTATAGATCGCTAGTCGATGTCGCATTATTGAAATTAAATGCGTCGTTAACTCTCCATATAAGTCCGACGAAATTTATTTGGAGGCCCACACTTTGTCAATAATTTATAAGTTTTCATTATCGAAACGTAAGTAGTTTCAATTAAAAAAAAAGCTATTAAAGTGGATTATGACACAGTTATTTTTAGAAATAACCGATCTGCCAATTCATTAGGATTAGATGATAATTAACGAGTAAGTAATCGAAGTGGGTGGAGTTCCCACAAGATATTCGACGCTCAACCTCGTTCTCTATCGGATGAAAGTTAACGAGTGAATTATTTTAATGGTAGAAAAATCAGGAGAAAGGAGAGTGTTTTTGCGAACTAGATAGTACCTACAGTTCGATTATTTTATTTTTGTTTATTTATTTATTTGATACACCATTCAACAGCCGAAGCCTTTTACAGAATGGGAAGAAGCAATAAATACAGTACATGCAATATGTATATATCAAGCTATAAAATAGGTAAATTACTAAAAACACAGAAAAAGGCAGAAAAGTGTAAACGAAGATGATTAACACAGCGTAGAGACGTGCATGAGCTGAAAAAAACTCAGTGAGGAAAAAGCTCATGCATGTATTTACAACAGTACAGAAAAATACCAAATAGACAGATATTATGATAAAATAGCTCTCCTAATGTCTGTTTGCTTGCAATGAAAAATATCTAGTCTATCCTGAATTGACAAGTAGTCACGACATATTCTATAAATAGGAGAGTGGAGAAGTACATTGGTTTGCGCAAAGGGAAGATAAAATGTAATGAAATTACGTACAGGTAGCCTAGGAACATGTAGATTGATATGTGCAAGCAAGTATAGGCAATCAACTTGTGACTCTAGAATCTTGTGCAAAAATGCAATACCTAAATATATCCGACGGTTATCGAGAGAATTGACTTGAAATCTAGTAGAGTAGAAGATCATAAGGTGTACCCCTCTCCGGATAGATACCATCACATTTAAAACAAACGTATTTGAGGAAACTCCTTCGAACTTTTTCTAGACTCTCAATATATGTGACATGTCCAGGGTTCCAGACAACACTGCCATATTCGAACTTCGATCTCACAAGTGCATTGAAGAGTAGTAAGTGCGTTTTCATTTCAGACAACCATTTGGAGTTTCTGATAATGAAACCAAGTGTTTTGAAACCACTCGAAACAATATAATTTACGTGATGCGAAAATGTAAATTTCGTATCAAAAATGAAACCAAGATCTCTGAATTCTTCCATTTTTGACAAAACTTGACCGTTTCAAATATAGTATAAGAAAATCCAATGGGTGATAATTTGCGAGAGTAGGTCACTAAATTGCACTTTGTAATGTTCAGAGGTAATAGGTTCATTTCACACCACTGATTCAATTCATCAATGTCTCTTTGAAGACAGTTGCAGTCAACCAAAGAAGAAATCTGCCGAAACAATTTACAATCATCCGCATATAATATAATTTCCGAGTCGATTCCCTGGCAAATGTCATTTATAAATGAAATAAATAGTAAGGGTCCCAAGACAGATCCTTGGGTGACACCCGAGGATGCTGTTATTTCGACATACTTGGATCCATTGTATTCACCTCTCATACGCCTCTCAGTTAGATAGGAGTACAAGAAAAAGACAAAGTTGTTGGTCAAGCCGAAGGAAAGTAGTTTGTTCAGAAGTATACCATGATCAAGTCGGTCAAAAGCTTTAGAAAAATCAGTGTGAATGACATCGACCTGAGAAGATTTATCCAAAGCACCAGCTATAAATTGTGCGATGCACGTCAAGTTACTCGTTATAGAGCGACCTTTAACAAACCCATGTTGATTTTCAATGATCTGACATTTCACATGCGCATATATAATGTCATATAAAACAATTTCGAATAATTTGCTGAAGTTGCATAGTATAACGATTGGTCTATAGTTTTCAATCATATATTTTTACCAATGAACCGGCCGAGAGTTACAGATTCTTTGAAGCAATTTTTTACATTCTGCCTTTGGAAAGGGAAGTAATTGAAGATAAAACGAATCGTTATGCTCAGAAAAATATACGCGCTGCGTGGTACTTCATGTGAAACCCATGATTTGCGGTCGTTAAATTCAACAGAAATTTAATGAAAAAAATTTATTGAGAACCAACTTTTTACAGTACGCCTCTCACAAGTGAAATTGGGTTCATCGTGAGAATAACGAAAATGTATTAGGCATACTCTTTGGAAGTATACAGTGTGTTCCATCAAGGACAAGTTCTAGGTTTGCCATTGTTACGATATTTCCTTTGGGTTCGTTGATTAAAACTTCAAACCAAACTGAACTACTTTTATTAATAATAATATGCTTTATTATCATAAGACATAATCTTGTTGACAAAGCTTGGGTAGTAAATACTTACTTAAAAAATGCGATACATACAAAAGAAAACAAAAATAAAACTATAAAAATACATAAAAAAACATGGTAAAATGGAGATTATAAAAAGTATGTATATATAAAAGAGTGGAAGTCAAGTTCATATAAGAATAGACATAGAAAGTGAAAATTTAAAAGCTTCTTAATGAAGATAAAAAACATGAGCTAGTCAATCAGGTAAAAGTTATCGTCAAAAAATTCATTCAAAGTATAATAGGGTCTATCAGATAGAAATTGTTTGACTAACTTCCTGAATTGGAAGTCATTTATATTGGCATATCTTATGTACAGAGGCAAATGATTGTACATTTTTCCTCCATTGTAAAATATGGAGTCTCTGGTGATGTTTTTAGTTGGCACTGTGAGTTGCAGTGTGTCTGCTGTTCCGGGTGTTATAATGGGAAGAGGATGTGGCAAAGTTCAATATATGCTTATTTATTAAACACACAGATTCCAGTATGAATAATGCAGTTACCGTTAGGATATTATGGTTTTTGAAGAAGGTTCTACAGGACTCTCTTGGATTAAGGTTTCCCATATACCTTATTGCCCTCTTCTGTAAAATTAGAAAACTATTGAATAAAGTTGGGTTGCATGCTCCCCAAAACGGTATTCCGTAGCGTAAGTGAGAATCTATGAGTGCATAGTAAGCCATCTTTGCAGTGCCGAATCCCAGTTCATTACGAATTACTCTAACCGCATAACAGCCAGAGGCGACTTTGCTAGTGAGTTGTTTGACATGATCCACAAATTTTAAATTCTGATCAATGAACACTCCTAGAAATTCAGAGCTATTTTTAGATTCCAATGATCTGTCTCCAAAATAAAGTTCGTTGATCGAGCATCTAAACGATATTAAATTTGTTTTAGTTAAGTTGAAAGATAGGATGTTTGAATCACACCAATCTTTCACTTTTTTCAAATCAGCAGAGATTATTTTATGTAACTCACAAGTATTTTTATTATTCCAAAGTATGGTTGTGTCATCTACAAATGAGGTGAACTTTCCAGAAATATCAAGATTGGTGAGGTCATTAATATATAATAAAAAAAGAATGGGACCTAAAACAGAACCCTGTGGAACACCTGAATTAATTTCCCTTTTTCTTGAAAGTTGAACAACTCTTCATCACAATACAAAACATCACAATCACTTAAATCGCTCCGCTAAGTTTTCAACGTTCTGTAGTAAAACACCCTGATAACATCTCTTCAATAGAAACTCTTCTACACTTCGACTTCTGCAGTTTGCAATACCAAATCCACTTTACTCCACTTGGGTCTGAATAACTCTCGCCACTTGGCTCTGAATAACTGTTGAATAACTAACTCCTCCGTGATGAAGCGTCTGCTTATATACCTGCGTACGCCTATGGAGAATCTTCGAGAAAGGCCTCGATGATGTGTATCGAATTCTCCAAGCGAATCAACAGTTCCTTGGAAAATGACGTTCGCTCTTCGTCCCCTCTCATTATTCTACGTTTATGACCGACAGAGCCGGCGCTAGGACATCTCGTAACACCATGAAATACCACTCAGCGCGTTATTTTTTTGCAGGTTATGATTCATATTCATGTATTCCCTATTCAAGAGCTTACTGTGAATATTGGTCTAAAAAATCTGTCGGTACCACCCGGTCTAGCATGCGTCATCACTTTTGAGTATATAATATGCGTCTAGGAATTCAAGACAAAATGCGAAGTACTTATATCGTGGCTAATATCCCCATAAGAATGAAAACTTGTACATAATGACCTACGAAATTAACTAAATCAACTGATTCGAATTTATGGAAATGCCAAACCTCCGGACATTGAGAGGTGTTTTTTTAATCCAACCAAACACAGTATATTCCAATCATTACGTATCCAGAGACATCAGGTTGGATAGGATAACGGAACACGGAGGCGAAGACATGTGCATAAAATTTCCTCATTTGTTCGGGGAGTCTACTGAAAACTGTTGAACTCCCTACTATAATCTAATTTCAGTCACACTCACAAAATATATCATGAAGTTATTTTGTCCATACCTTCTGATCACAGTTTCCTGTACACTGTCTCTGGGTTTATAAAAAATCGACAATTATTTCGCTAAAGAAAAGCTTCCTCAAGCAGAATAAATGACCTTATAAATAATTTCATTCGTGCAATTTCTGTAGATGTGAGAGATAACGAAAAGTGTTTTTCAGAGAACTAGGTTGAACTGAATCATTTCCAAAACCTCTGGATACATTGAAATGAAAAAATGAGATTCTCAGAAAAAATATCTACTAAGAGAAGTTATGACATTTCTTTTGTGGTTTTTATGGTTACCTCTTGGATAGTTGGAAGTGTTAAAAAAGGTCCTACATGCGCTCTCTCATTTTCCAAATACTCGCACAAGCTCAAAACAAATTATGCTTGTGACTACTGAATACTCCCGGGCATAACTTGAAAAACTTGTGGATGTTTATGGACTGTATTTATAGGTTTGAGTAATGTTTTTTCTCTCAATAGGGCTTCCATACTCCTGATTACTGTTGTGTGAATATCCCGGTGATGCGGAATTTTAGTCACAAATGCCAATTGTGACTGGGAATTTAAAAGAATATTTTCGAATAAAACATTCACATCGTATTGTACCCACTCTGTAGTGATCCTTTCATAGAAATTCATCCAAATGGTCCAAAGGTGTGGTGGAGGAGATATGTTGATGATTTTTTTGATATATGGAGTCATGATTAAACTGAACTTGAAACATCTTTGGATCATATTTGAAAACAAGAACCAAAAATAAAGTTTATATCAGAACACAAAATAACAAGGAACTTCCATTGCTAGATGTAATGAGAGAGAAATTGGAACATCATGTTGACACAAGTGTATATCCAAAGGAAAACACATATCAACAGATATTTTCACTACACCCCAAACCACCACACAAGTGTTAAGAAAAGTATAGTAAAATGTCTTCATGATAGAACAAAAATTATATGCAACTCACAAGAAAAAATCAATGAAGAGATAAACTTCATAGAATCAGTATTGAAAGAAAATGCTAATAATGATGTCAATAAACGTTAAGTTTGAGAAAAACGGTTTTTGTAATATATTGGACTGCAAAACAGAGTCAAACTGGCGACAAACAAAACTCCAATGACAGCAAACGATGACGTAATAGATGTAACTGCACTAGTCAATATCAAGACTGGCAAGTTTGTTTGAAATATGAATTTTCATCTACTCATAGCGGTTGATAGAAAGATATGTTACGTAGAGGGTGTGCTATTTATTTGATCATAAATTGATGATGCATAGGTGAATTTCAGAGTTCTCTGAGAATATCATAGGTGGCTACCCTCAGAAATCCAATTAAAATAATTAACAAATATTTGCTTCAATTCCTGTGACATGTGAGATATTTATTATAGTTCCAGTCAGACTTGAGAATATGGCTACAGGAGAAATCAAAGAATCCAATGCATATCTATTCCAGCCTAAATAGGCAATAAATTTCATTGATACTCAGATATGCTAATGGGTTAGAAGAGTTATTCGAGAAGAACATTTTATACCATTATAATAAGCAATTATAAAGATTGGTATGCCGTCCTGCACTTTTCTTATAAACGAGATAATGGAATTCTGTATGAACATAAAATACAATTGATTCTTTTCACGTTCAACATGTGGTCGTGAAAGTGAGAAATTCAACATGGGTGTGCTGAAAATTATGTGTTTATTGCCATGGATGGAGAGAAATCAAGCAATATCGTTGGAGAATACAAGTAAAAAATTATTCTATTTTGAAATATTACCGTTTTGAGTTACGCAGTTTATAATTGTATGGCATGGAATACGTACATAGATGATCCCTTGATATCACTCGATTATCATTCTATTCTACTGTGTGATTTTCATGGCAGTGACATTAAGATTATATATAATACGGGGCTTATGTGGTGAACAACCAGTACACTGCGACCTTTGCAGGTCTTTTGTGCGTGCCCTCATGTATGCTAGAGTTCCTTGTCTAGACCCGTCCTTTTAACTAGACTCCATAGGCCAAACCTTGAGTTCTCCATATATTGAGAGGGTTGTGGTTTTTCCTCCCCTAACGTTGCAAACCTTAGCCTTGACAGACCTTCGCAGTAGCACAGTATGTGTGCTGAGGTTTCCTCATCCTCTTGGCAGAACCTGCATAAGGTTGTGTCTGCCAGTCCGATGTTGTTCATATGTTTGTTGAGTCTACAGTGTCCTGTCAGTAGCCAACCAGAATTTTAGTTGAATGCCTATTTTGACTCAGTAGGTACTCCGTGAATTTTGGCGATGGCTCTTTAATGAACTCTTTGGCCTGTATCATACCCGGCGTCTTATTCCACCATTTTGAGACTGTTTTTTCTTTCAGGTGATGTATAAGTTTTTCGCAGCGTTTTTGCTATACCACAAAAGGGTTCTGGGCCAATGGGGAAGCATCGTGCTTCTTTTCGTGCTAGTGAATCAGCCTCTTCGTTGCCCTTGTATCCTGTCCTGGTACCCAGGCTAAAGACAGTCTGTTTTGACTGCCTAGCTCTTGTAGCTTTTCTAGGCAGTTCCAGACCAGTTTGGAGTTAACCTGCATGGAGCTGATTGCTTTTATAGCTGCTTGGCTATCAGAGTATTTTCCTTAAACTCTTGCCTTAATAACTCTTCGGCGCAGTGGCGTATTGCTGCAGTTTCTGCCTGGAATATCGTCACTTTGTTACCTAAGCTTAGTGAGACTCTTGTCTTTGGTTTGACTAGATAGTTTTCCTGCTCCTGTACCGTCCTCGGTTTTTGAGCCGTCTGTGTAGCAGGAAATTTCTGCATTGATTGGAGATCCTCCCTTCCATGCCTCTCTGCCTCATCAATTCAAGAAAGAAATTGACTCTCCTAATTTCTTGTTGTTTTTGAAGCATTAATGAATATATGACGACACCAATTTCAACTCCCGACTGCCATTTCATATATCTATCTCATCATCCCGCATAGGAATTTTAAAATCATTCCTGCTTCACATCCTGTTTCGATACTTCAATTTCCAATGAGTTTCAAACTTTCACATAACTCCCAATGTTTCACACCAACTGGTTGTGCTTGTTATTTCAATTAGTTATATATTATTGATCTTCATAATTGTTTTGTATGTAATTTTTTGTTTGTATATAAGAATACAAACATAATTACTTCATGCAACCTAGCCGAATGGATATACATCAAATTATGGAAAAAAAATCTTTGTTTTTCAAGAAAATTGCGATTACATATGTATTTCACTTCTTTTATTCGCTATAATCGAATAGACTAGGCTATATATGTATATATATATATATATATATATATATATATATATATATATATATATATATATATATATATGAATATTCTTGGAATACTTTGATTTTGATATTTCTAGCTTTCAACTCACTTTTCAGCACACGCAATCATAGAAATTCAACTGATCTCAATCACACTGAATATGTATTACCTGGAGAAAATCAACGAAAAATCAATAGAAGACAATAAATAACTCGACACCAAACCTTCACCGCTTTTCTTTCTTACGTATCTCCGAGTGGAGATCTAGTGCAAGATTAAAACCCGCACCGGAGTTATTTGCAAACATAACATGTTTAGTTCAACGGTTATGTCCGATATTTATTTCTTCGGCTGCTTCACGTTGAAATTCATTCCATTAAAAAAAAGCCCACCACGAGGCATATTTCATTATCAGAGACTCTCTCAGGTATAATGATGCTATAGAAGAATTATGTGAAAGAAGATCAGGATTCCTTCGATGGCGGGATTTCGATATTTATTTTCTGATAATGAAGTAATTGCTCTAGTCGGAAAATTATTGGAAATATTCAGAACGTTCCTCGAATTTCTAGTGGCTGTTTGTGATCTCTAACAGAGCAGAAACATTTACCCAATTGTTTTTCTGATTTTCTTTCTTTCATATGGTTCTATCGGTTTGCTCTTCGAACTTCAATTGGAAGAATATGCGAAACGGATTTGTATTGTTTCAAAAAAAGGAAGAGTTATTCGAATGAACTATCGAAATAAATTCAAGAGTTATGGAATACGTCACCCAAGGTCAATTATAGAACTGCTAACTTACGTTTCATAGCAAATATGTACAGTAACTTTATATCAAAAACAACTGGTGGATGTTGGCCATGGCTAAAAACATATCCAAGGCACTTGATTGCGTTCAGCAACACAAATACCATTTCCAAACTCCCTAGTTATGTTTTTCTATATTTCCTCTCTTTGGTAAATACCTTTATGAATCTTTTTATGGAGTATCCTCAGACACCTACTACATGGGTTCTGGCGTGCGAGGATCAATAGGACCCCTGGTAATAACAAAATAAAAATTAGTTATGTAATTGACAATGTGACATGTCTAGAGACAGAAAGGCATACATCTCTTACGAACAATGTTGTTGGGCCATCTGACGGACTAGAGGCTTGAACCCTTGAGTTACCATTCGGATCTACAGGCTAGCATAAGTCCGATTTCGAGACTATGGTGCTGTCATCTGGGGTACTAAGACCTATTAAGTGGCAGCTGTTCGAAAACTGGACCAGATTCGAAGAACAACATGTCTATGCATTGCTAGAACTATGAAAACCACACCAGCAAGAGCTATGGAGGCCATTCTCAATATCATTTTCTTTGACTAAGACGTTGCAGATTCGTGGTTCTGCACGGAGGATCCCAGATGAAAATTCCGAGAGTACATGCTGGGCTTGTCGTCAACAATAGTGACAACAACACACGATAGTAATGAAAGAAAAGTCTCATATCAATCATTCAAATTATCATCTATATTTATTGATGGGGTTTCAGTCTGAATTGACCTTCATTGTCACACAATATAAACGAGTATGGAATCGGCCATCTTGAACCAATTGTTGTTTCAGTATCAAGAACCTCCCACATGTTTACGTTTCATGATTATTATCTGGTAATTAAAAATGCAATTTATTTACATTGAGATCGCATTCAGATTTATCAATCTCCTACCTTTCATAATAAATAGCTCTGCACATTCATAATCGTAATGTGTCAGGGCGAATGCAAACTTCATCTCTGAAATTAACGTATTTAATTTATGATTCTACGTTGCTTGATAATGTGCTCACTGAGAGTGACAATGAATTATAGCATGATATGCTTGTCGATATTAAATCACTCTAATGGACATCGTTCAGCATTGTCAACAAATGTAATAGTTTTTCCATCAGTAGGTACTGCAAATAATTTTCAAAAATTTGTGGATTGAGAATGAACCCATTTTTGACGCGTACAAGAAATTGATTTCTTCTTTTTGGAATACCGGTTACGGATAGTAATATTCTTATTAATCTCCTTGAATATGTATTTCAAAATTTGACATTGATGTTGACTGTGAGATACCATTGTGTTATGTATTACAAGTAGGAAATGAAGTTACTCTTCAATCATCGTTTCGTGTATTATATTGGCGATGAGGATAAAAACTTTCAAAATGTCTTATCAGTCAAGTTCCTTTTGATGAATTTACAGCAGGAGCATCATGGAAGGACTTACAGAAATCGTTTCCAGTTTTGTTTGACAGCAAATCCTATCAGAGACGATGCTGCAAAATGTGCTTTATTTTTCAACGTGCTTGGTGAAACACCATACGAATCAACCGAATCATCAGTGACTCCGAAATCTACAGCAGTATTGAAATTCGATGTGATTTTTGAACGAATTAGATGAACATTTTGACCTGTAAGCAAGTGAAATTGTAGAATCATATAAGTTTCACCAAAGATCATAGCAAACTGGTGAATTTTCAAATGAATACATAGTAGTTATCGGGAGTAATTACACAAGTGCTTCAAAATTACCGATAATTTTCCATGAAAGCATGTTGTCTGAAAACTGCATGAGTTTATTTTCATTTTTTGTCGAAAGAGCCCGACTCCGAAGGAGGAGGGCTCTTTTGGAAAAATATGAAAATAACCGAATGCAGTTTTTTTACTGACAACATGCTCGAATGGAAAATTATCAGGTTTATTCTGATGCACGAGTGTAATTCGGTAGAATATTTTCGGAGTTAAAACAATGACGTTTAAAATTCAGTATTTATGCCTGTCAAGATGACTAATGTACATTTTAACAATCGTTACTATAGATACACGGACCGAGCGGGTATTTTTCGATACCTACCGGGTATTTACCAGCTCGAAAATGTCCCGCCGAGAATTTATCGCTGTAATTGATCGAAAATGTCCCGCTTCATATGGGATTTTTAACATACGATGGAAATATTCAGAAAAATAGCATTGAATTGTTATTTTGAAAATTTCTGGACGAGTTAGTTTCTGGGCTATCATATAAAACAACGCAACAAATACTACTGACTAAGAGATGGAACTTTCAATGGAACCTTCAAGGCTGCAATTGCTGCTGACAATAGCGTGTTGCACTTTGGTTAATCACCAATTCTTCAAATACGGGCTGATAAAGGATGTCACCTTACGAAATGGAATAGGATATCTTTTCACGACGCTATATCATCCTTCATCAAATGGATAGGTCGAACGATAAGTGCACACTATAAAAAAAATTGAGAAAATTAGGAACTAACAATATAGATACAACATTACCAAAACTTCTTCTTGGATTAAAAACTATCCCAAATCGTTCAACGGGAAAAACGCTAGCGTAACTGCTGATGAACAGGAAATTGCGAACTATTTTCGACTGGGTGAATCCAAATTTTGTTCAGACAGATGAAAGTATAACTGAAAATAACATTGGCAAATGCAAATTGGAGGATGAAATTTTTTTCGGAAACTTCACTGGGGACAATTGAAAAAACAGACATATTGATCAATTGTTACCTAGGTTAGGAATCAAAAATGATAAAATAGACGAATCTTTGGATCAAAATACGGATAGTTCAAGTGGTATCGTCTTGGAGAACAGATGAGAGAATAGCTTCAGCTAGACTTCGCTATCAGTTTTATGTACATTTTTATATTGATTTTTTTTAATCTTCAATAATAGACGATTTATTATTATTATTGTTATTATTATTATGTGATGATACAAATAATCCATCCGTAATCACAGATCAACAAAGCATTCAATTTAAAGCTAGAGGGAATTCACTGCGAAGATATGAGAGAATCATCTGTAAATCAAATCATCTATGTGATTTTGTTTAGAAGTGTGAAATTGTTGTAGATAGTAATATTCTTATATTATTATGACATGGATGTCGACCGTGAGATATCATTGTGTTGTATATTACAAGTCAGAAATAAATTTATTGCTAAATCATCGTTTCATGTATAATAATACCAAAAAGAAAAAACGATTAGGAAGCATATACTCGAATAGAAACCTTCAAACAGAGACATCGGAATCTCCCTTCATTACTAACAGTACTGACAAAATCAGGAAACAGGAATATCTCTCAGTCTGCTTTGTTCTGGAAAAACAATTTTCAGCCACGTCACAAAAATACCATCACTTTAGAAAAACAAAGACTTTCAGAACTGTGTTTACCGGATGAGTGACAAGTCTTCCACTATGAGAACTGAGAACCAGAAGACTACGGGCAACTGCCTTATGTTTTCATGCAAAAAACGAACAATTGAAGAAGTATTTTTTGCTTTCTTTTCTCCGAATGGAAAAATAATATTAAACTTCTATTAAAGAAGATTACATCAAACATGTATAGTACTTTCGATATGTAAGTGATTCCTTGACGTTCGAAGCATGTACAAAAAAGTAATTGTTTATGTAAAACACCTACTTCCCTGCCTATATGGCCCGATGGACACTAAAAACATAGTGGTTACTTTTTCTTGAACAATTTGTATATCAAGGATATTCCTATATAACGACGGAAAATTCAAGAGTAGTTTGTAATGAAATCCCACTCAAAATGATAACAATTCATACTCAAAAGCCCTGACAAGTTGGTTGCATTCAGAGGAAACTTGAGGAAATATTTCACGGCTTTTTCTTCACCACATGGACAGAAGTGAAGCTGTTTCAAGCAAACTTTCTTTGCCTTTCTGGCAGATTCGTAAGCATATTCTGTCAAATCCATAACATACTCCAACTGAATCTTTCAAACAACAAATTAAAATAAACCTACTTGAGATTTGTGACTCTGGTGAAGAAATTCGACCCAAACAGAGCATTAAAGCAGGTGAAACGTCGGGACCAACACCTTTAAAACCCAATTATCACCCAAACCATTCTATTGAAAGGACTCTTTTGATCATAGGAGTCAAAATAGTGTTTTGACTTTCATTTGGTTCTCGTCTATGATAAAAAGTTAACAACGATTCTTTCAGTTATGATTGAAATTTCTGTTCTAAGAACGAATACTTTCAATAAGAATAAATTCTCCAAACCCAAACTCTGAACAATCGTTCTAACTTGACCATGGCCTGTCATATGTAAAGATAACTAATCAACATTTATTGAATTTGTATTTTTTCATCAGGTCATGGTTGATTAGCATTCATAGCATTCATCTGGACTTTTTAAAAGGTTGCACTCTTCAGAAATTCCTCTACTTCAAAAGGAATTGAAAAGCTTATATTATCAAGGATGTGTTTCATTTTTGCCAGACAGAATCACTCAAAGCTACTCGTGAATAACCCCCTATAACGACGAAACGATACCGATGACTAAATATTCCAAGCAAATATCTAATTGTGATTATTCAATTTAACGACTCCCTAGTACATCACACCTCTCTAGTTCCGACAAACGAACGCTATAGCGTATTATGATAATAATTAGTCATAAGTAATACTTTCTTATTGCCCACGATTTCCTCATCCGTTTGATGTCTCTGATGCGACACCAGAGGGATTACCCGCCTAATTTATTGCAGTTCGTATAGTCATCAGAGTTTAATAGTTTGATAACGTAATCACGTATGTATTTTGCCAACTGATTTATTATTTACCACAGATTGACAGTGATTTATAAGGACGTGGGTGCAGGTTAGTCGCATCTAGAAAGGAAGGTATAAACATCGGTCGAAGTGTTGAAATTAACAATTTTGTGAAGATAATAATGATATTTCTCTATTTGCTCAGATTGTTGGGGGAGCTAGCCCATGGCCTGGTTGACTGCGACCTTTTCAGATCTATTGTGATGCACCTTGGTCATTTGATACTCCATAATCTTGACACTGGCCCCTTCATATACCTTGTAGCCTCTGATTTGTCG
This sequence comes from Zygogramma bicolorata, assembly GCA_032362365.1. Classification (NCBI taxonomy): domain Eukaryota; kingdom Metazoa; phylum Arthropoda; class Insecta; order Coleoptera; family Chrysomelidae; genus Zygogramma; species Zygogramma bicolorata. The sequence continues at coordinate 624,574 of JAVJAQ010000307.1, forward strand.
TCCCCGCATCTCGTGTGTTTCAGCATCGCACAGAGCACATGTAGTACGGTTTCTTCCTCTTCTTATAATTCTTATATTTATTGTTAACGTTTCGGAAACTAAATCCGCTTCCGTTCTCAAAACTAATACGCAAATTTTTGTTCAAATGCAAATATCTCTTGTAGGCAATCTTCGTAATTGACATTTGTCAATTATTTCGAATTTGAAATATTCGACAAATTATAATATTTTTTTCCTGATAGGCGAAATTTGAGTTATACGAGAAGTTGCTGACTAATTGAACTTGTTCTATCCAGAAAGAACTGTTTTTCAATAGACACAGCAACTTTTCGGAGTAGATTGAAAATCTGCCTTTCTACACTTGTATAGATTCAAATATTAATTCTTATTTTTTCAGATTGTGCTAGGTCAAAAACCCAGAAAACTACGGAGCAAATGATTTATATTCAATGAACAAGTAGAAATACATCTGTGCTATTTGCTAATAATAATATCTACTCATATATTTATATCACCCATTAAGGTGTATAGTGAAAGTATTTTCACTAATACTACAAATTAAATTTAGAAATATCGGCTTGTTTCTTATTTTTCTTCGCGATTTCTTTGTTTCGTCATCATGAATTTCAGGCGTTAATTCCGCAACACGCTGTATGTCTGTTCGTAATGAGGAATCAAGATAATGAATGACAGAATTATAGCTATACATTGCGTGGCCGTTGAACGGTATACATGCACGATATGCACAATATCAATACCTCATTTTTCAGATCCGCTAACGATAATGCAGACAATGAATGTCTGTATTAATATCGCAGTGACCCAGTTGTGAATTCTTAATGAGGATGTGATTAATTGATGTCGAACCGATTGTGCGCACAAGCGTAGTTTTACATTTAATGCGATTTTAGTTGGAGATTATGGCTCGAAAGCTTATTGCTGCGAAAAAATTGTAGTGCTGACTGCTGAAAATCTGACCTATCGACTATTTGAAATGTTCAAATATTACTAGTAACAACGACAATGACGATAATCATCCGAGCAGAACTTGCGCACAAGTTTTATACATAGCTTTCAAGCTATTCCAAATGGCCACATACCATGTGTGATAGTGTTACCTGGAAGAACATTTTGCGAGAACTCAAACCAGTAAAATCGCCTTTATCAAAATGGTGACGTTGGGTTTCTTTGGAATTTAACCCTCAATATTTCAGAAATGAGTGAACTCATGAAGAATACGGGGTTCTCTATCCCTACATGCCCCAATTCACTACTGAATTTTTTCAAAAAATATATCCAGCACATTGAACGAATATTTTGAATCATTCCTCTCATCCGAATATGATTTTTTTTATGCAGATTCACACGAAAGGGAAGCCCTGTAATGTTCAAAGAACACCGCGTGAATCAAGGGACAGGAAACACGAATTAACATTCACTTTGAATTTCTGAAGTTTGTAAGCCTCAGGAAAAACCTCTTCTGGCAAGGAGTTCCAAAGCTCAGCTGTTTTATTGACAAAAGTTCCCTGAGCAAGAGAGGTTCGACAGGTTTCCAAAGTCACAACAAAGGGGTGGGAATTCTGTACTCGTCGAGTCAACCGTGTAGATATTGCCAAGGGGGGAACGATTGATAACAATTCAGAAGAACATCGACCGTGAAAGTATCTATAGAAGAGAGACAAGTCTCCGACCCTTCTACGATGTTCCAATGAAGTGAGCGAGTCTATCAGCGGAGAATCACCAACAAGACGAATTGCCTTTCTCTGAATAGAATCGAGAAGCCTCAATGGATTTTTTGGTGCCGAACACATGAGAACTGTATTCCATGACAGGTCGTATCTGAGCCTTTACTGTTTATCTATAGACTCAGCAACTTTTCGGGGTAGATTAAAAATCTGACCTTCTACACTTGTGTAGGTTCCAATAATCATTCTTATTTTCTCAGATTGTGGTAGGTTGAACAAATCTATTGAATGTTTCGAACACTGCAAATTTTAGTTGATGTTGACGACCTGGAAGGGTAAATCGATCGAATATCTATGCAATGTGTCTCATTTAAGATGGAAATACCACTAAATTTTCAGTATTTCAGAGAATACAGGTTTCAATTTTCATTATAATAGGCAGGTTGGTATGAACTGGGTAAATCAGACTAAGAAGAGAGAATTGAAAATAATTCCGAGCGGTAAAGTTATGAAAATGAATAGTACAACAATGGAATCGAGTTTTCAAAGGCCCATAAAATGGATTGTATGCTACGCAATGCTCATCGCATAAGTTGGACACTCATTCGAACTACTCACACATCACAAACACGGGTGATTATGTCAATTCATTCGTACTAGGAATTCTATTTGCTCACAAGTTTGCACAAGAACAATATTGCTCTGCATTTTCTTCTGTCGAACAGTCTCTAAGATGTATGATGAACTTGTTCTCTCTCGACTACTTACAGTATCTGCTGTCAAAACGGTATGTCTTTTGTTTACTGGTTGCTAGGTCAAAGGCGTCGGTTAGTAATTCATTTACCGACGCCTCAGTTGATTACCTTGAATATTTCCCTCATATATAAAATGTCCCATAAGAGCAATACAATTATCGAAAACTTACAGCTGTAATTGCATTGTATCAAGTCACCATAACAACACATTTGAAACCGTATTGCTAGACGTCAGTAAACAACACAAATTAATGTCAGATAGACTTCAAAAATAGAAAAACATTTCGCGTTTAGGTGAGTACTCCATATACAATCTATAGAGAAAAGTATTGATGAACAAAAAATAACATTTCTTTGAGAATTTCTTTATTCGTGAAATATTCTAATGAATTACATTCGTGCATGAAAATGATCAGATAATTTTGCAGTCAAGCGTGATATCTTATACAAACTGCATTCGGTTATTTCCATATTTTGTAAAAGAGCCCTCGTCCTTAGGACTCGGGCACTTTCGCCAACATATGAAAATAAACTTGCAATTTTTAGATATCACGCTTTCTTGCAAAATTATCGGCAATTTTTATCTACTCGTGCAATTATAACCGATAATATAATATGTTGAATTCGAAAACTTATTGTTTTTCCATGAAGCTAAACGATGTCATAGAAACGTCTCCGAGAGTCACATTGACTTTTGATAATGAATACAGTTTGGATAGTGAAAAATGGTGGAACGACTATGTAAATGTCACTTTTGACTTTCCACTTTTTAGGTGAATATTACTTCATTTGAATAATTCGATGTTTGTTCGAAGCATCTTTCAATTGAAATCTCCAGGGATTCGAAAATTTCTCTTCAATCTCTGAAATCAGGGACCAAATCTAGGACCAAAAGTGTATTTTTAATTTCTGAAGTGCATCAAAGAATTCATGGCACATTTGTATTCTCATGAATACTAAAAATGTACAGGGGTATTCATCTTAAACGTAAAATGCTGTATATTGACGCCGTATTTCATGAACATATACTTTTCTTTTGGAGTAAAAAAACATTTTATCTCAAGAAATGTTGAAAAGTCACTATTTTGTGGTGGATGAATATTTTCTTCAAAAGTCTTTCTGTTCTTTAACCTACCAGAATCTGAAAAAAGGAATATTGAAATCTATACAAGAATACACTTTCAATCCATCCATAGATGTTGATTAAAAACCGTTTCTTTTGAATGAAACACGTTCTATTATTCAGCAACTTCTCGTACAACTCAAATTTGCCAATCAAGAAAAATTCAAGAACTAATATTTATGTGAATGCTCATCGTTGTTAATGTTTCCGAAACCAAATCTGCTTCCATTTCCAGAACTTGTTACAAACATTTCTCTTCTAGGATCGTTTTCAAAATGCTTTCGAAGATCTGAGATTGACATAATATTTCGTCTTTCAAGAGCGATAGCCAATGCGATTTATGTCTATTGAAATCGTTGAGATGTAACTGTCGCTAGACAGCATGATAAAAGCAGATTTCTTAAATTTCCGTGTCCTGACATTGCCCTCCTTTGCTATCATTGGAATGTCATTCCATTCTACTTGTGATGTTTGTGAACGAGTTCTGAAAACGGAAGCTGATTTGGTTTTCCAAAATATTGTTTTTAATTAACGCACCACATTTTTGGGGTGGATTGAAAATCTGTTGAAAATTGTCAAGATGTACCAATATATTTGGAAAAAGGGAAAGTTCCTCATTAGACCTATCCTTTGACCTTGATCTTGTTCTTGAAATCCTCGAATTCATAAGTTTAAGATTCAAAAATCACCATCAATTTTTCAAAGCTCTTTCATAATTTCTATGACATTGTCTGATCATGTGTTACAGTTTATCTTGACATAGGTCTGAATATGATAGGTTCTAAGTTCTCATTGGACTGGTAATTTCAGACTTCTGTACAGGTTCCTTCTGAAATTATTTCTTAGTTTTTCAGTTTGCCTTATATTCATTACACGAATCCCCTTCTTCGTTTCATGCTCCATGTCCCTTTCAAGAGCGAATATATTGAGTTGTATTTTTTCGTTCAGAAGGAATTGTTTTCACCACATTTTCGGGGAAGATTGAAAATATAGTGAGAATTGTCGAACTGTGTGCACGTACCAATATACTTGAAAAAAAAAGGGAAGTTTCTCAATCGACCTATCCTCTGACCTTGATCTTGTATTTGGTTACTCCGAATCCACTTTACTAAAAATTAAAAACAACCATCAATTATTCGAAACTCTTTCATTATTTCTGAGACATTGTCTAATCATGTTTCATAGTTTATCTTGACAAAGGTCTGAATGTGCTGGGTTCTCAGTTCTCATTATAGACTGATATTTTCAGACCTCTGTTCTGGTTCCTTCTGAACTCATTTATTGCTTTTTCAATTTGCCTTGTATCCATAACACGAATTTCCTTCTTTATTTCATGCTCCATGTCACGGTCCTCATCTGTCATTGTCAATCTGGTACATACTGTCAAATTTCAGATTTCACTCTCACGCCATCGGAATTTCAATTGACCTCATTGGAACAAACAATGAATGTATATATGTATTATTATACAGGATAATCCTGACCAGGATTAAATCTTCTTATCGTTTTAATTTGTCAATGAATTTTTGAACAATTCTGTGTCCTTCAGAAACATATGTATTTTTATGTTTATATCTCTTGTACACCTGAGGTAGGCACTGATGATGATTTTTTAGTCGAAAGTGCTCTGCTACAATTTTAATCGATATATTTCTGCGAAATACAAAGTGCTTCTTTTTCCAAGATGAAAATATGCCCTGCGGCACTTGTATATATTTCAATTTTCATTTCTATCTTTCCAGATTGTGATAAGTTGACAACAAAAAAAAGTCGTAGATAAAAATATTAAAATTCTGCTCCGAAATTTAGAAAAAAAGCATCCTGTTCCTTTCGCCAACACCGACCACTGGCCTTCCCACGAAAATATGCAAATCACCCCATTTAATAAACGTCGATACGACCCGATAAAAAATGCGAACGTTGACGGCTCAATTACCTCAACGGCCACCTGATCTATCCGTTCGCTAATCACCGGAGCCGCGGGGGTTCCACAAGGTTCTGCACGGGGGGCGCGGAGGGTGCTCTATCGCCGGACCACCCAGAAGGGCTGTCGACGAAACTTTTCACGGGGAGAGCCGCATTTGTTACAGTTGTCATGCTCGAGGAGATGTCTTTGTATCTTCTGGTTCGTTCCTTTCACGAAAGGCACTGTGACTGATATTGCTGATGATATAAATAAATGTTGCGATCTCAACGTCGAAGGTTGTTGGTGAATTTATGGTGCTCTTCGGGAATGTATCTCTCATAATTTTTTTGTGGTCAAGAACAAATAAGTTTTTTCTGTACTGACATATATACACATTCAGATTTGGTTGATGAAGTAGTACAACACATAATAGAAACCTTAGACGTGAGAGTAGAAATATTTTGACAGAGTTCAATTATCTACACACTTAACTGAATACACTCAAACGTAAAAATCATTTAGCGAAACATTTGGGAAAAAGTTAGTTTCGAAATATTTCTATCGTATGACGGTTATAAAATTCATGTTTTTACTTGAAGCATTCAGTCCGAGGTACTATGTCAGACTTTTCTTTTCAAGCTATATAAGTACCTACTACTATAACCTTGATATGTGTATGAGTATGAATTTCATGCCCATCAATTGAAATATTAGAAGAAATATCGCGAAAATCATCTTTTTTCTCTATGAATTGGTTCATAACAACGTTATGGCGTTCAAATTTTACAAAGATAATACTAAGGCGTCGCAATGACTGGCTATAAAAATTGAACTATTCATTTGACTTGGAATATTTAACATTCACTGTCTATTAATTAATTGTTTTTTTGAAAAATTGGTAATAACTTAATAGTGTAAGTACTGTTTGAATGTCATTTTTTTTGTGGTGGATGGATTCTAGTTTTTTGGGTTCTTGACCAACCAAAATCTGAAAAATAAGGATTAATATCGGAATCTATACAAAGGTAGAAGGGCATGAGTTTGAACTAATCAGTTCAAGCTGAAACTAATAACTATTATTACAGCAAGTTGAATCCCAAAATGTCAATTCTACATAGTTCAATCTACAAACTCCTTCAAACCACTGATTTGCACATTATCATGTGCTGAATGTACTCTGATATATTTATAGGCAATAACAGATAGTTTTCTGCTAGAGATGAATTTTATTGAAATCTGAATCTGAAAAAATAAGAAATAATATTAGAAACTATACAATAAGTATAAAAGGGTACACTCTCAATCTACCCCGAAAAGTAGATTAAAAATCTGCCATTCCACAATTGCATAGTTTCCAATGTTATTTTTAATTTTTTTCAGATTATGGTATGTTAGAAATTATTGAGAAAATTATTGAGAAAAAAATGCGAATCTTTTTCTTCAAGTTAGTGTGTTTCCCACACACATCAGAGGATCCAATCTTACCGATACAGATAAAATCAATTGACAGCGATTTTCACGTCATGACTTCAATACTTTTAAGGTGGCACAATGACAAAACAGGATATTTCTGTGTGAAATGAACTGTTGTAGTCGATAGTAGATGAATGAAGAGAATTTTTCTGTAAAACTAGGTAAGCTAAAAAATAATTGTAAGCCAATCAATCCAAATGGAGATAGGTACCATATGAACCACCAAAATTACACATTAGTACCGGAAGAGACCATACCTTCTATATTGGATCTTCATATGTGTATAATATGTACCCTTCAATATTGTTTATATATTAGGATTACCTATATAATAATTAGTCTTCTTCTTCTGTATATCTGAATATCTTGTTTCGAATTATACTGATATGGAATTTTTGATCTGAAAGACAAAGCATTCTTACAGAATTCATTTTCCTGAACGTTACACTGAAAACATTCAATAAATCGTTGTTTTAGCAAATAGGTCGGCATCTTCCGATGGAGACTTGATTCAAATCCGAAATATTTTATCTGTTATCGGTTACAGTTCTCATATCCAAACTTGAGAGAGATATATTTGCATATTTTACTAATTTTCGTTTTGTCAACCTCTTCTTCTTCATTTCGAATCACTTATTTTTTTCTATCAGGATCTAGAGTTGTTATATATTTCAAACGAAGGAAGCTTGAACCTGTGAAAGCGAATGTCAACGCCTCGACAATATTATATCCATCACATCATCTTTGCTACCATCTTCTCCGATTTTTTGAAAGAGGTATTATCACAAAGTTTGACATATCACTCGAGAAGTATCATCATTCAGAATACTTCAACATGGGAATCGATTCTTTGCTATGGTTTAATGCTGGATATCGAAAGTATGCATTGTGAGTTACTTTTTTTCTGTAATCACCTTCTTCATATGCCACCAGCACATAAAAAATATATGTAGTATACGAGTTACGGATGAGAAGATATATTAAGACAACTCACTCTCGAATTCAGAAGAGTGTTTGAAAACATTTAGCAAATAGCTCAAGAAGCTGCTGAAATGGATGTCAGAGAATACAGGATTGAAAAGTAACGGAACTAAAAGAGTTTTTTTGAGAGTTGGAGGAAAAAAGTCATGGAATTAACTTTCACGGAAACACAAATTTAAAATCAATTAATCACTTTCCATAAATCCAAAATCACTTTCTCATACCCTATGAGTTTATATCGTTGTTCGAAAATTCATTCACCTTATTCGATTCTACAATTGAGACAAATTTTATGAAATTTAAATTCTCAGGTTGAATTTTATTAATATTGTTGTATGGGATATGATGGAGAAGATGGAGACCTGTCATCATCACCTTCTTCGTCACTATTGAGTAATGAAAGTATGCTGTAAAATGCTTTGACATTCACAATACAAATTGAGTAACCTTACCGACTCAGATCATTATGGGCAGCTCAAACAATGTCAGATTTTCTGGTGATGATATTCTAGGATTTGTCAAGACATGATCCTGAACCGTTCAGATTTCCTCCGCCCTTCTAGAGTATCTCACCAGAGAAATCCGATTATACAGTCGGACAGTGTTGCAAATTGGAGCGTTTATTCAACAATGGAAGCATGCCGCAGAAATGTGTAGGCTGATAATGGTGAAATATACCTTGATAACAACGTAGTCTGAGGTTTTACACATTTTAATTCGCGATTTGTATCGAGATGAAAGATGATATCATCACTTCATAATTACTAGTTTTGCGAAATTTATTACCTACTTACGCATTATACATAATTGGAAAATTACCCTGTCGTACTGTATTAGCATAATGCTGGACCGTAAAGTAAATAAAAGTGCACCTGCAGATAATATATCTTACATACGCACTGAGAACATGTTGGGATTTCTGCAATTTTGTCGTGGAAAACAAATTCCAATGCTGTTTGTTTCCTTTGAGGTTTTTCCACTTTACAAAACTATACGTTTCCTGAAACCTATTCGTGATTAGTAGTCAGTAAATTGGCTCTGAGACACTTACATGACACTTATTATTCTAGATGATGTCACGGAATTAAAATTATCATAATTAGTTTTACTTCCATGTCTTATGCCCTCATAAATATAATATTCGAAAATATATTTTTATTCCTCAGAGTTGAACCGCGAGTGAACGATTCTCGATTGACCCTGTAAGCGTGTTTCCTTTTTATCGATTCGCAATAAAGAAAATAACCGAAAAACGAATTTCGACGGCCGAAGTACTGAACAGTTTATGAAGGAATGTATCGTGATCGACACACAATTGTGATTTGCGAAATATTTTGGAAAATATCGTTTAACGGATTTATTCGCATTGTTCACTAAACAAGACAGAATTTGGGGTCATTAGGATTGGTGAAAGCTGATTTGTCTTGAAGTTTGTTCGATTGAATTAAAGAAAAACGTCTCTAAATGCTTGGGTAACTGCTTTGGAGACGTTCTCTCACGGTACTGTGTCAACTTGACTGTATAAACTACGTGAAATTATGGTATTATACTGGGCGTAATGCAATTATTATCCAGACTCAATAGACTGAGGAGTAGATACTTGGAGGAAATATCAGTAGTGAGCATCCCGAACTTCGTAACTTCGCTGGAGCCTCAGTGATAAGTACCACCTAGTGGATTTGAACCTTATTTTTTTTTCGTTACAACGAGAGATTGATAAAATTGATGGTCACCCTATTTGATTGACTATTGTCACTTGAGATTTTCTACACTTAGGCTAGGCTAGTAGAAAGTGATTTATTGATCGCAATCATTGAACCCTGTTTGAAGTAATTGGATTTATTACATAGAGTATGAGAATTATATTTAAACCTCTCGAGAGTTAGGTAGGTCTTTGCAGTATTAAAGTTCCCTTCACTCGAATTTTTCTTTTATTTGAGCTCAATTCAGTGCATATTCTTTTGGGGTCTTTTTAGTGGTTTTGAAGAGCCGAGGAAACTTATAAATTGGGGGTGTGATTTTTGAAAATCACTTGGCGCTCAACAAAAATAAAAACAATTTCTTCCTCCCACTCCCGACTCCACTAAGTAGTAGTCGGCGCACTCCCGAATTTATTTTGAACACAAAATTTACGTAACAATGAATATAGAGGAGATGAAAAAGGAAAAAACAATGATCAATTACATATCTTGTCATCTACATATGAATAGCTCAAAATCAATTTCAAATAATCACTCACCTGACTATAATGTGTGGATGTATCATAAAAGACAGAGTGACTTCTTCCTCAACTCAAACACCGAACACTGAAATGATAATACCAATAATAATAATATTTCATAATCACTATTGAAAAGGTAATAGTGGCAATTAAACTTGGATTGTAACATAGATAACATAAAATGAGATGATATTCAATAAATTAGTTAACTTGGAAATTTGGTTTTATATACTTCTCCTTAATTATTCTTACGTTATCAGTTTTCCGATTTTCAATTTTTTCGATTTCGATCCCATATTCAATAATGTATCACAAGTTGTACTGGTGCTTACTTCGATATCATTGACTCATATTTATGCTCACAAATATCACATATCAAGTGAGTTCACCGATGAAGCCTGATACACATTGAAGACTATGTATGAACTTTATAGTCGCTCTTTCTTGTCTGATTGGTCTCTGTATGTGGTTGTTGATGGAGTATCATTTGATATTCTCCCAATAAATGCAGGTGTTCCACAGGGTTCAGATCTGGCGCCCACTTTGTTTCTGCTTCATATCAATGATTTGCTCGAGAAAACATCTTGTTCAATACATATCTTTGCAGACGACAGTACTCTTCATACCAGTTTCTCTTCCAGAGTCCCCAAGCCAGCTCGAGAACCAAAAATTCAAAGAAACATTCACGTCAATAGAATTAACGACTACTTGGTAAAAATAATAGAATGGGGTAACATGAACTTGGTGGAATTTAAAGCTACGGAAACCCAGGCATGTCTCTTCTTGAGAAGAGCGGATCTATCATCATCTAGTATTCAGATGTCAGGAGTAACTATTCCTACAAAGTCAAGTATCTCGATGCTAGGAACTACGATCAGTGATAATCTCTCATGGGAAAACCATGTGAGATCGATCGCTGAAAGTGCTTCCCAGAAACTAGGATTTCTATTTCGTGCGAAGAAGTACTTCACTTCTCGTCAGCTTCTAATGATCTACAAGGCTCAGATACGACCTGTCTTGGAATATGGTTCTCATGTGTGGAGTTCGGCACCAAAACATACATTGAGGCTTCTCGTTTCCATTCAGAGAAAGGCAATCCATCCTGTTGGTGATTCTTCGCTCACAGAATCGCTCACTTCATTGGAACATCGTAGGAGGGTCGGAGACTTGTCTCTCTTCTATAGATATTTTCACGGTCGGTGCTCTTCTGAATGTTTATCAATCCTTCCATTCTTGGCAATATCTACAAGGATGACGAGTACAGAATTCTCACCCCTTTGTTGTGAATTTGGAGACCTGTCGAACCTCTCTTGCTCAGGGATCTTTTTTCAATAGAACAGCTGAGCTTTGGAACTCCTTGCCGAAGGAGGTTTTTCCTGAGTCTCATAAACTTCAAAAATTCAAAAAGAATGTGAATTCGTATCTCCTGTCCCTTGATTCACGCGGTGTTCTCTGAAAATTACAGGGCTTTCCTTTCATGTGAATCTGGATATAAGAAAAAATCTAATTTTACTTTTATATAGCTCATAAAGTTCAAAAACGCGATATTAAATCAACGCGCTGATACCAAGCTGTAGGTTCATTGGAACGTTTACGTTGATTTTTGAAATCCGCCTGTATTTCGATCGCATTAGATTGGCAATGAAATTGGTGTTGCCACGATTGATTTGATAGTCATCAAAGAGTCGTGTCTGATGAACTGATAGCGGCTTTCAGGTTTAATAGCCGTGGTCTGTAGGTTTTTGGGCCTGACGTTTCGTCTACAACTTTGGTCAAAGGCGATGCGACGAAGTGTTTTGTATTATCGCCTTGTGGCTACATTTGCCACGAAGAAGGAATTGTTCCACACTAATCAATTTATGGAGCTACGAATGTTTTTTATATGTAATTTGAATATTTGAAGTCTAATAATTATTCTCAGATTTCGTTTTAAAGAACTGACAATGTGAGCACATGTTGAAAACAGAGTTGGACAGAATTGTGAATTGAATTCATTTGAAAAGAATTGAATTCGTTTTCACTGAATTCAATTCATTGGCTTCAATCCACTTTAAAAAAAGTGAATTGTGAATTATGAGTTGCGACTCTTCTCTAAGTGAATTGTGGCTTCTGAATTGTTTTTGTGAATTCAATTCACGAAAATGAATAGAAGTCACAATTCAGATTCACAATTCACAAGCTATTAGGCATTTCAGATCAGGTTATGTCTGGGGGGCAAATACCAGTTTCAACCAATCGTACACTTATAAAAAAGAAAACAAACGATAGTTTCTGGGGGGCAGATGGCGCCGTATTGGTTCATTTCGATTCATTTGACATTTTTGACAAGTATCTGGAATGCCTAATTCTCTAGAGCACAGTTGCTTTTTGTTTCTTTGTACAGCCTAAACGAGCCTATGTCGTTAAAGGAAGCACGTTGTCGTTCACAGATATACTCTGCGTATATTTCAGGATCGTGAATTTGTTCATATGATTCTTGCATTCCGTTAGTGGGCACTCGTTGAAGTAAAGTTATGAATAGATTTGTTATACTCAGGGTGATATTTCACCAGATTTGAAAAACAATATTCACATTTTTTGTCAAGTTTTGGAAAACACGGTTCCTTTATACATCTCTATACTTATAGTAGAATATAACATCTGGAATAAAAGTAAATCTTTTCGACAGAGCTCAAGTCACTCTAACACCGAACTCAACGCACTTGACTTCCGTAATGATCTTGATGTGGAATAAATATTATTATTATTATTATTATTATTAATATAAAGGTCTTTCAACGAGTTTTTGTCTATAATGAATTTTTAGTATGTTCAATAAATAGTGGCGTATTAAAACTAATTGAAAAATTGAAACTTTCCGGAGATTCCAGATATAAATATAATACATTTATTTTTTATCTTCGAGTGTACACGATAAAAAAACACTGTGCTATTCAGAGAACATTCTCTGAACCAAGAGAGAAGAGATGCGATGTAGTTGTCACCTCAGATATTTGAAGGTTCTGATGATTTTTAAAAGATCTCCGAAAGAAACAGATTTGGGAGGTTTCCAAGATCGTGAGAAGGGGTGGGACAAATTTGGGATCAACCAACTGTGATGAAAATGACAAGGAAAAGACGATTGTGTATCGAGAGAGCAATGGTGACAAAAATATATGAGAAAAGGGACTAATCGCCAATTTATCTCAATTACAAAGAAGTTGGTGAGTCCGTGACTCGAGTATCATCGTTGAGACAAATTGCCAAAAAAATCATTGTTTAATTTTTCCTACGAATATCCCAATAGAATATTATATATTTTCCATAGATATCACCATTTCTTATCTGGGGAAGGCGACAAATTCTTTATCAAGAAGTTTTGTTGAATGAAAGGTGCAATTTTACTACAGATAGATTTTTTCCTTTTTCGCATGGGGACGTGAGAGCGTCAGCTGATTAACGTAAAACCCCATTAAATGAACTCTGGCAAGGAAACCGATTGATGTTTCGTTTTGAAATTAGCAAAACGAATTGTGAATTGATGTTTCGTAACAATTCACAAGCTAGCTTGTGGCTTCAATTCATTTTTTTCTGATGAATTTTCAATTCATGAGTTCAATTCATTTTTTCGCGAGAATTGTGACTTGTGAGTTCGATTCATGAAGGTAGTGAATTTGTCCAACTCTGGTTGAAAATAAGTTCCATCAACCCTATAACAATTGGATACATATCAAATATTATTCCATATAATTTGGTGATAATATTTTTTCAGATTCTTTGAAAGGAGTCCGACATAATAAACTCGATATGAGTATTCATCTCCGTAGAAATGTTTAAGAGAAATTAATATCTCATTCCGTTACATGGGTGTATCAGCCACTGAAGAAAACATAAAAGAAGAATTCCAAAATATCTCTAGTTTATAAAAACATTTTCAAGGACTACGGAGGTCTTTAGGTACCGAGGGTTCGCTCTGCTTTGTTGGGACAGATATTGTTGTCAATTCAATAGCCATTTAGTCAGTGCTTGAATGGAGAGGTATCACTTACAACTTAACACCTCTTTGTACGATTCTGAAGGGACCATTATCCACACCTTGTCCCGTTCGAGTGGCTTGTGGTCACGAAAAGGTCGTCTTTTGTTGAAATGAAAGAAGTGTAACTGTTTTCTGGTGACGGAATCTGCTTTGTTGAAAGAAATAAGGGTATGTAAGGGCGTCAAATCGTGTGCTTGAGGAATAGTAATACATATCGAAGGCAGAAACTCTTAATTTTCTGGCGAGGACAATTAAAACTTTATATAGCGATCAATAATCCTAACACCAAACTGATATATCACCTGCACTCGATGCGTGATTTACTCACAAAGTCATAATCTTCAGCAGAGGAAAATTGTTAAGTTATGTCGTTTGTATGTAGTTGGTAACTGAGCGAAAACATTGTGAACTGATTTGACATAAAAAAATACTCCAACTCTTTTGTTTTCATAGATATAAAACAAAAAATGAAATTCCATTTTGAACTCAATTTTCTCAAATCGTTGAGTTGTTGTAGATATTCTTGAACTGTAAGCAGACACTTTTAATGAGATATACATATAACTACTTTATATAGAGTATCATCTAATTCGGGCCATCTCAAATGAATTTTTTGAATACGAACCTGTTTTTCATTGTCATATTTCAACTACCACGTTCATTTCGGATTGGTAAATTGAATACTTGTGATATTCATAGAAGTTTTGACGTCATTGGATCATCATCAGGAATTCTATGAATGATAATAATCGATCGATTGAAAGTAATACCTACGTTATCGAAATAAATGAGGTACCATTCCTACCAAACATTATGTCGAATGGTAATGGTTCGGACTTCCATTGTCTATATTTTTAACTCTATTGAAACCTGTTGCTAGGAACGGAAAGATTAATATACAAATTAAGTGAGAAAAAATCAAATCAAAATCAAATTTTTGCTCAATGATGAAATGAGGGATTGATTGATCAGAGAAAATACTGTTGTTACAAAAAAAAAAAAAAATCGAGATCTCGAATCTGAAATATAAGTCAAAAAATTATTTAAATAACGAAATGAATGAAATAATATTGTGACAAGAAAATTGAGGTATCGAATATGAAATACTAGTCAAAAAATGTAAATAAAGAAATTGACTAGTATTTCATATTCGATACCTCAATTTTCTTGTCACAATATTATTTCATTCATTTCGTTATTTAAATAATTTTTTGACTTATATTTCAGATTCGAGATCTCGATTTTTTTTTTTTGTAACAACAGTATTTTCTCTGATCAATCAATCCCTCATTTCATCATTGAGCAAAAATTTGATTTTGATTTGATTTTTTCTCACTTAATTTGTATATTAATCTTTCCGTTCCTAGCAACAGGTTTCAATAGAGTTAAAAATATAGACAATGGAAGTCCGAACCATTACCATTCACCAAGGAACATTGTCAACCACTTTCAAGCAAACGTTAAACATTATGTCGATGGTGATCAATAATAATAATAGGCGATTACGTTCATGTATTTCTTTATATATTTGAAATATTGATTACTTTTACACATTATTTTACATGAAATACTCATTTGCTCGAAATATACATGCTAGTCAGTACGGTTCATGAAGTTTGCACTAATTAGGATATTTTCATAATCTTATTAGATTCATCAAAGATGGCTTCAATTGAAACAGCATACAGAGCGGGTCAAAAAATATAAAATTTGTTCAAGAATGAAGTACCTTTTTATAAATTTTGTCATCGTTTGTATATTGGGAAGTTTATAATTTTATGCGACGTCTGGCGGAAATATAACGCACTGCTATAATTTCACAAACAAACGGCTTCCATTTTATGTGTGTGAATTTATTGAGTTCTTTGCTGTTTATTTAGGAAATTTCATCTAAAGTTGTAATTTTTTTTGATTGATTATAACAAACAATCTAGGATGCAGATCGCTCAGTGAGCCGTATAAAGTGTTGGGTGCCAAGTTGCCGCAATTGTAGGAACCGAAATCCAAAGTTGTCTTTCCACACGTTTCCAAAGAGAAATACATCTTTGGTGGAAAACATTACGGAGAGTGGATTGAAAGAGAAAATAGACAGGTATAAGGCTTGGAAAATTAAACTGAAACTGCATAAATCACCACCTAGAGCGGCTTTAGTGTGTTACTTGCATTTCAAGAGGGATGATTTCTCGTTACCTGGTGAGTTTGTCTATTTTTAGGCGAAGTTATGGCGCATTTCATCATCCATGTAATAAAAGCCTCTCCGGTTCACTAACACTACACTGAAACTAAAAAATGTCCTGGAACAAATATCATTAGATTTTAAAACACAATGCATCTATGTTCACCTCCAATGAATGGTATTGTGCGGCTATTCAAAGCATCGCATGAACACAGTTATATTAACCCTCACGAGAAAAATTTCGTACAATGAAAATATAGCAAAGAAACCACCAAAATCTTGTCTAGCGAGGGCAACCGATGACTGGATTTCAGTTTGGCGCGTTATTTCACAAATGTAAACAAGGTAACTATTTCAAAATGGTGGATATAGTTTAACCACCACCAGCGCCCTCATCGGTCGATATTCTTCCCTATAGTCACGCGCTCAGGTGAAAATTGAAAATTGTTTACAATTGAATCGGTAGAACGTGTCAGTGCAGGTGTATAGTTTGCTGTCAAGTTTCAATTCAACTAGTATTCATAATTCTACAGTAAGATCAAAGCACGCTGAGAAATGATTGAACAAAAAAAATTGAACATGCACTTCAAAGAACTTTTACATAATTGGCCGGTACTACAATTTGTTATCTGCCTCATTTTCTCTTAGATGTGATAAATCGCAATCATTGAAATGAAAAAGTATGCGACTTAATTGACACTGGCAAGAATTTGCATCCGGCAAAGGCTTTTTATACATTTCAGTTTATTCAAACAAGATTTAAAGACATAAAAACATTCTTGATATGCTGACGGGCACTGAAAGTTCTTGATGGCCTTGTTTCGGTATGCACTTGTTGCAGACAATAAATAATGGGGGATAAAGATATATTCAATGTTTCAATCATATGCAAATGGTATTACAATCTAGTATATGGTCATAATAACTAAATTTTTGCTGAAAATGTTTGAGGAACGATCAAACTACATGAAGAACACTGATAAGTGACAGTTTCTTATCTGCGAGACAAACGAATTTTCGACAATTTTATAAGGTTCAACATAAAGGTTTTGACAAATATTTTGAAGATCTTGTGTGTGAATGTGAAGAAATAATGTACAACGAAAAAAATATTGAACACACCTCGCCCAGACGATAATTTTTTCTGAGCAACCTGAATTGTTTTCATTTCATTATCCATTATATTATTCAACAGCTTTCTACTTCCATGATGTGTCCAGTTATTTTTCCTATGAATTAATCACGTGATTCAAGTTTCGTGTGTTTGGTGTACAATTTGATTTTAAAAAAAGGGACTTCGATGCGATTTAATACCTGTAAAGTTACACGGACAAGGAAATAGTGGTTCTAGATAGATTATTTTTCGAGAATTCACCGTCTTCGAATGTAACACACATACCATTGAAAAGTTTTTACCGATATTATTGAAGTTACAACTGCTGCACCGCCTTTGACAATGTCTACCGCAGTTGTAGATAGAGTTTCATAGCCAAAAACTTGCTAATAGCTCTCTGTGAATATAATTTGTAGACGTGAAATTTTTTTTATCTTTGGTATAGATTTTGGTATGGATGAATGTTTTTGGCATGCCAATTATTCATAAAACTGTTCTGTTTGACAAGGATCGCTGCATAAAATAATAACTTACTGAAATATGAGCGGTATTTCTGACAATGAAACTGGACTGGCAGTGTCACAAAAATGAACGAATAGATACTGTACTTGACAAAATAGCTGGTGAACCGGTAGCGTTACATTTCTAGGAACAATTTTGAGATCGTAGTTATTGAAGAGGATGGAGATTTTTTAAAAATTGAATACCTGAATCTATTTGGTAGGTCTGGTCTTCAGATAGTGTATTCACTTATTTCGTATGATTACTTCAGGAACCAAACGGATAAAGACCCCGTATATATATATATATATATATATATATATATATATATATATATATATATATATATATATATAGGTCTTGCTGTAGTGAGGTTGCAGTCAAAAAAGGGGGCTAAATTTACAAAGAAAACTCTTTGTTATACGTCGAGCTTTCGGTAATGTTTATTACCTTCTTCGGGACAACTATAAAATGGTTGATTACAATATATATAAGTTATTTTATAAATGGAGTACTTACTAACGTGAGATTGAAATGAAATTGGATCAGAACAAACAGAAAATACATGAATGAAATGAAATGACAATGACAATGACAAGTTTACTCAATCAAGGCGGAAAGTTTTGGTTAACGGGTGTTATAGTTTTTTCGTTGAAAAGTAATAAATAAGTATATATCTGACTGAGGTTGTTCAAGTCGGTTCGTTTATTCATAGAATTTCGTTCTTTATGAATATGAACCATTTCTAGAAATATTCTTTTCGAAAGATTCTTCTCTGAGTCCAAAACTTCAGTATTCTCATAATCCATTCGATGATCATTACGATTCACATGTTCCGATAAGGCACACGAATTGATGTTTCTTCTACAGTCGCTTCTGTGTGAAATTATGCGACTATTGAGATTTCTAGCTGTTTGACCAATATACGTCTGATTACAATCTAGACAGGGAATTTTGTAACCAATATTAGATTTCTGTTTTTTCAAAATTGAAGATTTAACTTTGGAATGTAAGATAGAAATAGTACTTATGAATTTTTTCGTGATTTTAATGTTTTCGTTCTTCAGAACATTGATTAATTTTGGAGTGAGTTCATGAATGAATGGTAGAGACCTGAATATGGTGGTTTGTGACGGGATAGGAATTATGTTCGTGAGACGTGATTGATTATCATTGGAAAATAGTAACTTATTAATGAGATATTTGGGATACGAATTTTCTAGCAAAATATCACGTAATTCTATCAAACAATTTTGGCGTATGCTGGAATGACTTAATTTAACGACTCTACTTTTGAGTGAAGTGACCATATTTATTTTCATTTTATAGGGATGATATGAATGAAAATTAAGAAAACGATTACTACATATCGGTTTTCGATACCATCTGGTGATTATTTTGTTTTCCTCAGTTCTAATCAGTTTCATATCTAAGTATGGTATACAATTGTCTACTTCTTCTTCGACAGTGAATTGAATATTGTCATCATGAGAATTGAACAAACTCAAAACATCGTTTATTCTATCGGAAGGTACTGAAAGAATCAAATCATCCACATATCTTTTCACAAAAGGAACATTGAAAGGAAGTAAAGGTAAGCAGTTATCAAGAAGATCGTCTGAAGCATAGTCGGCTAAAATCGGAGATATTTTTGAACCCATAGGTGTGCCAAATATCTGTTTATAAAATTTGTTTTCGAAAACGAAATAAGTAGAATCAAAAATGAAATCTAATAATTTGAAAAAAGTTGATTTGTCTAAATTACAGAAGTTTTTTACAAATACCCACTTTTTTTCGATACAATTTTTAACAGTTGCGAGAGGTAAATTTGTAAATAAGGAAACCACATCTAAGCTGATGATGACATAATTAAATGGTAGTTGATATTCATTAATGAATTCACTGAATGAAAAAGAGTCTCTGATGAAATAGGGATTATTATCAGTTTCATAAGCCTGTGTAAGTATATTGGTTAAAAAACTAGCCAATCTACTATTAGGGGCATCAATAGATGCACCTATTGGTCTCATTGCTAAATTCGGTTTGTGAATTTTGGGAAGTGAATAGAAACGGGGTGCTACGGAATTGTAAATCGTAAGTGATTTAGCTGTAGGAATATCGATATTCTCAGAATTTTTTAAATTAGAAACCCATTTGTTTGCTTTCTGTTGTAGTGTGCAAGTTGGATCAGATTTGATTTCAGTGTAATATTTCTTATCATCAAGTAGTGTTTGACATTTATCAATGTAATCTTTTTTATACATAACTACAGATACATTACCTTTGTCACTATTTATCAAAATGATTTCTGGATGATCTTTCAGATATTTATTGGATTTGTAGAGTAATTCAGTAAAAACGTGTTTGTTGTTATGATTTTTATGGACAAAGTTTGTTATTATGTTGGTGAATTGAGATCTGAATAAATTCCTCTTCACTGAATCAACACTTTCTATAATAAATTCGAGATCAGCTAATAAAAATGGGATATGAATATGATCAGTACTTGGAGAGATACTGAAATTTGGACCCAGTGAAAGAAAATTTTCAGGTGGTATAACAACATCAGTCAAGTTTTTGAACCACTTTTGTTGGAATTTAATTTTGAGAAATTTATTATTTATCAACTCAGTGATTTTATTGATATTGGTTTGTTTGATTTTATGGAAGAGTCGGTTGTATTTGATAATGAGAATCCGTTCGAATTCGATAATAAGATAATGTGGTAAAGATGATAATAACGAATCTTTGATTTTTCCAAACTCCTATAAATCCAATAAATATCTGAAAGATCATCCAGAAATCATTTTGATAAATAGTGACAAAGGTAATGTATCTGTAGTTATGTATAAAAAAGATTACATTGATAAATGTCAAACACTACTTGATGATAAGAAATATTACACTGAAATCAAATCTGATCCAACTTGCACACTACAACAGAAAGCAAACAAATGGGTTTCTAATTTAAAAAATTCTGAGAATATCGATATTCCTACAGCTAAATCACTTACGATTTACAATTCCGTAGCACCCCGTTTCTATTCACTTCCCAAAATTCACAAACCGAATTTAGCAATGAGACCAATAGTTGCATCTATTGATGCCCCTAATAGTAGATTGGCTAGTTTTTTAATCAATATACTTACACAGGCTTATGAAACTGATAATAATCCCTATTTCATCAGAGACTCTTTTTCATTCAGTGAATTCATTAATGAATATCAACTACCATTTAATTATGTCATCATCAGCTTAGATGTGGTTTCCTTATTTACAAATTTACCTCTCGCAACTGTTAAAAATTGTATCGAAAAAAAGTGGGTATTTGTAAAAAACTTTTGTAATTTAGACAAATCAACTTTTTTCAAATTATTAGATTTCATTTTTGATTCTACTTATTTCGTTTTCGAAAACAAATTTTATAAACAGATATTTGGCACACCTATGGGTTAAAAAATATCTCCGATTTTAGCCGACTATGCTTCAGACGATCTTCTTGATAACTGCTTACCTTTACTTCCTTTCAATGTTCCTTTTGTGAAAAGATATGTGGATGATTTGATTCTTTCAGTACCTTCCGATAGAATAAACGATGTTTTGAGTTTGTTCAATTCTCATGACGACAATACTCAATTCACTGTCGAAGAAGAAGTAGACAATTGTATACCATACTTAGATATGAAACTGATTAGAACTGAGGAAAACAAAATAATCACCAGATGGTATCGAAAACCGATATGTAGTAATCGTTTTCTTAATTTTCATTCATATCATCTCTATAAAATGAAAATAAATATGGTCACTTCACTCAAAAGTAGAGTCGTTAAATTAAGTCATTCCAGCATACGCCAAAATTGTTTGATAGAATTACGTGATATTTTGCTAGAAAATTCGTATCCCAAATATCTCATTAATAAGTTACTATTTTCCAATGATAATCAATCACGTCTCACGAACATAATTCCTAACCCGTCACAAACCACCATATTCAGGTCTCTACCATTCATTCATGAACTCACTCCAGAATTAATCAATGTTCTGAAGAACGAAAACATTAAAATCACGAAAAAATTCATAAGTACTATTTCTATCTTACATTCCAAAGTTAAATCTTCAATTTTGAAAAAACAGAAATCTAATATTGGTTACAAAATTCCCTGTCTAGATTGTAATCAGACGTATATTGGTCAAACAGCTAGAAATCTCAATAGTCGCATAATTTCACACAGAAGCGACTGTAGAAGAAACATCAATTCGTGTGCCTTATCGGAACATGTGAATCGTAATGATCATCGAATGGATTATGAGAATACTGAAGTTTTGGACTCAGAGAAGAATCTTTCGAAAAGAATATTTCTAGAAATGGTTCATATTCATAAAGAACGAAATTCTATGAATAAACGAACCGACTTGAACAACCTCAGTCAGATATATACTTATTTATTACTTTTCAACGAAAAAACTATAACACCCGTTAACCAAAACTTTCCGCCTTGATTGAGTAAACTTATCATTGTCATTGTCATTTCATTTCATTCATGTATTTTCTGTTTGTTCTGATCCAATTTCATTTCAATCTCACGTTAGTAAGTACTCCATTTATAAAATAACTTATATATATTGTAATCAACCATTTTATAGTTGTCCCGAAGAAGGTAATAAACATTACCGAAAGCTCGACGTATAACAAAGAGTTTTCTTTGTAAATTTAGCCCCCTTTTTTGACTGCAACCTCACTACAGCAAGACCTATACTCGAACCAGTCACTAAATCGTTATTCTATATATATATATATATATATATATATATATATATATATATATATATGTTATCGTTTCGGTAAACAAACCTGTTTCCGTTTTGCAGAACTCATCTCAACTAGTTCTCTTCTATGAAGGTTTTTGGGAATTTTATCGATTTGTTAGATTTGACAGGTGCGATTTATATGTAATGAGCTTGTTGAGGTGTAAATATGCCCAGACTACTCCATGATAAAAGCAGGTTACTTTTCATTTTTTCACTAGTGTGTGATCTCCATCGGCAGTGAGAATGTGTTCTGATAATTGTAAACCATCAATTTGATTTTTTTATGTATATCTTGGTTCACTCTCTCGCCCTTCAAGAGATCTTGACGTTTCATCCATATAATTTTAATTCTTTGTGTTTTCTGTTGGTTCAGTATATGTCAGTATTGATCGTGGAAGTATTTGTTGTTCATAATGCTGTTCTAATATCATACCTGTTTCCGATCCGTTTTAAGTTTTCAGACAGTCGAGTGACATGAGGTATCATGTTCGTTACAGGAAGTGTGGTCGGTGTAGGTTGTAAGTGTTTTTTTACGATTTTCAATTTCAGTCGATGTATTTTCCATACAATTATCTGGATATTTATTGCCTTCTAATATTGATTTTACTAAGTTGATCTCTTCATCGATTTCCTCGATGAATTTCATGAAACTTTTTGCTCTATCATTAAGACTATACCTTTTTTGACACTCGTCTGGTGGTTCGATTTATACTGTCGAAATCTGTCGGTATGTTTTATTTCGATATACACTCGTACGTACAAGAAGTGATAATTTCTTTCTTCATTTATAATATGAACTTCATGGTTGGTTTTCATTTGTTCCAATAAAATGTCAAGTTCATTTCCATCATGACTCTATATAGCAAAAATATCTACATCATACTTTTGGCCCATTTGAATAACTTTCAACGAAATAATCATCAACATACTTGATATAAATATTACTCAGATTTGAAAAAGACTTGAACCCATACCCATCCCAAATTCTTATTGATAAAAGTATTTTTTGATTTCAGGATATGTGTTTTCTGTACAAAGTTGTAGTATATCCATTATAGCATCTACATTCAACTTCGTTCCATCGATCAGTGTACCATCATTTTCGAATTTGGACTTGAAAATTTCCAATATCTAAACATGTGTCGATAGGTACGTTGCTAAAACGACTTTCTACATCGAAACGCACCATTATATTGACGGTCATGGTTACTCTCAATGACACGAGATCACCTATTATCTTTCTGAGAAGTTCAACATTCAATAACAACTGCACCTATTTCCTTGAGAAAAAGTCGCATTTTCCAGAAATGGAAAAAGCTGCATACCACAATAGCAGAGCAGCGGACAAAGCAATAAAAACACTGGGGCGTTGACTGATATGCTTTTGTTCAGTGAATTCCTCTCGATTTGAGAAGTCGAAATTTACTCCTTGATTTCGTCAATACTTCTTTGATAAATGGGAAATTTCCAGATCAATTCAAAATTAGTACAGTCGTTTCTGTGCCTATATTCAACAATTCAAATGAAGCCGTCAACTTTCGTCCAATAAACACCCTGGCTCCTTTAGAAAAAGTGTTAGAGTTAGCTGCTCTTAACGAAATATGCACAAATATTGAAGACAACAACCGTTTGCTGGAGTATCAAGCAGGTTACCAAACTGATATTTTTGCACTCGACGCGCGTTTCGCTAACATAGCATCTTCAGGAGAAGAAAACTGATACTAAATCTAGAGCTGGGGTTAGTTGTTTATATACCTCAAGTTTTCCGGTACGATATGGACTTCGTTTGTTACTGTTAATTATTCTAATTAATTTCTCGGTAATGAACTGACTACCTGCAAGTTCCGTCATCGGTTAGTATTGATTTGTGATTACTTTCTCAACAATATATTGAAAATCGGGCTGAAAGGGATAGGTCCCTTGTCACCATTCATGCTGTTTTTACATTTTGCTATTTCGAGACTCTCACATGCATCGAGTAGTCTTGTGTCATGCACATGCTTGATCAGTTTCAGATTGCTTTCACCAATTTTGTGGTCATTGTGTAGAGTGTGTTGGGCGACACTGGACTTTTCTACCCTTCCGTATTTTATATGTGCAAAATGCTCTTTGAAACGGTTTTCAATAGCTAGTCGGCTCTGGCCGATGTACTTGTTGTTGCAATCTTGATGACTGATTTCGTAAATTCCCGACTTCTCTGAGTTTTCTATTCCATAGGTTAAAAACTTTTCCTTTGGAGAAAGATAAGTACGACAATGAAAGGAGAGTGATTAGGTACGTAGCTGAAGTGAACGGTTTCAACCCAAAGATAGTTGATAAGATAATTAGGAAATGTAAATTTAGGGAAACACTTCGTAAATCTTCGACTTTCGAAAAAAATGAGAGAAATGAAAAGTTTATAGTAATTCCTTATGAACCTCAATACACTGGAGGACTCCAACAGATATTTTGTGACGCGAACTAATGACCAATCAATAGTCCCGCTCACATGCGAACGGCAGCTGTTTGTTGAAGAGCACTATGGGTTCGTTAAAACTAAAAATTCAAATTAACAAAAAGGGCGCCACCCAACTTTGTTAAGTATTACGTAACAACTATTTATGAAGCTGGGAAAATAAATAGGAAAGATAGTTGGAAATTTCAATTTTGAGGGGTGTTCGGTCAATTGGTAATTCTACAAAAAACTACTAAAATGCACACAAATATATTCAATTATTCTGTTCGATTAGTGTACAAAAATATACCACAGTAGATTTAATGGAGGCTTGAAGAAATTGTGCTGATGAGCTATTTATGGGTGAGAAATTATAATAACCTGGTGGATGGTGAATAAGTATAAAGATATGGTTTCACAAGGAATCTCAAAGGCAACGCTTCCTCATAGTACTATGGATCGGCTCACAAAATAATAAATTATAAGCCAATACTGATCAGGGGATTCAGCAATACGAAATATATACCTATATAAATATATCACCGTAATCATGAATATTATGTTAGGTATGAAAAACCATGAAATTTAGAACTTTCAATGGAAATGTTCAAGAAAGCAAAACATAAATAATTTCTGGCCTGTGTTCGGTTTCTTCTCCAAGCTGCACCATTTAGATTATCGATGTTCATCAATCGTTGTGGGCAATATATTTTTCATAGGAATCGTTGAGGATATTTCATCGAATTTTCAGTAGGGAGGGTATCAGATACAAGTCTCATGCGTACGTAAATAGTCGATCTAACAGCTCAACAACCACAGAATGCAAGTTTAGATTTAGTCAATCCTTGACGTAATCTTAAAACCCTAAAAAGAAAATAGCAAATTGAAGAGAAGCTTAATACTACCACATTAACAATTTCTTTGACGCCATTTTCACAGACTCACCTCCTCGAGGGTACGAAGTTACTTTTCAGAATCAAGCACGTCGTGGTTACTTAAGTAAAATAGCTGGAAGTTCCAGGGCTAATCCATAAAATAGCCAGAATATAATTCTACTTAATCGGGAATGGCAACTATTTACCCTTGTTTGAATTCAGTACAAATCCAAGACTTATCTTGTTGAATTCCTTGAGAATATAGCACCGCCAATATGTCTCCAACAATCAACCACCTTGGCGTCTTGTCTCTTCTACCACATAGCCGAAGAGAAAAACTCCTGCTCAACAGAGCTGCGCTCCGTTACACCAATCAGATCTCAGGAATGTTCTGTTCAGCAGGAAGAGAACAGGCAACATCGGCAGAGTTTTCGTTCGAAAAGTGAAATGACGTCCAAGAAAATAGATATGAATGAACTAATGAAATAAAAAAATGAAACATTCAAATGATTGAAGGTTTCCGAAAATATAACTCCAGAAAATTCGAGATTGAAAATTTACAACGAATTATAAAACAAAAAGCTTCGCCTCAAAAATTCGCATAAAGGGATAGGCAACTATATATACACAGATATGTTCTATGAGTGACCTACGTAAAGTGTACTTTCAACTGGCTAAATTTGAAACAATAAAACAAATAATAGTCGCGAAAAACGTAAACGCTACACAGGCCCTCTCCAACGAAAATAAATAAAACACTTGAGAAATCAGGGATTGTTTTTGAGGAGGTATCTCTGCGTACCAAACACCCTTTGGGAAGTCACAATCAGGAATTTTTCTAAATCGGGAATCTCTGAATCAGGCACAAGGACACAATCGGTAAGAGTAAATAACAATAACAATCTCAATCTCTCTCCCAGAAACAAAAAAACTTATTATAAGGTCGAATTTTCTTTTTTTTGTTAATCTCATAAGTACATTAACAATATTAAATAAATAAATATTTACATATTTACAAATCAGTACCAATATCCATGAGAATTAACAAATTTCATCAACCGAACGAAATGTCTGAATTTGATCCGAAATAGGGCTTCAGATCCTTTACATGCCAATCTCCAGCTGGAGATCCATTTTCATTCTCCAAAGAATAAACGAGACGAGAAACTCTACGTCTCACAAAACTCAAAACATATTTAGGTGCCAGCTTAGCACTAAACTGAGCCGCAGCTTCTGATAATATTTTATTTCTACGCCAAACCTTTTCACCCACTTGAAAAGTGACGTCTCTTTTTCGGAAATTGTAGGCCTTTGCATTTCGTTCATAGGCAATATGCAACTTCTCACGAACTTCTTTGAAAATATTAGATAGACCTGTAACATTTTTATAATATTCATTTCGGTCTTCAGGCAATAATTGAACGTTACTCGTACTTGTCACCGCACCATAATGTTTTCCGGATAGGGGTGTAAACCTACCAAAGTTCAAGAGTGACGGAGGGTAGTTATGCACCTCATGATAAGCAGTATTAATAGCTTGCTGAATTTTTGGTAATTCCCGATCCCAATGCTTATGTTCAACAATATAACTTCTAATTGCTTGGCCAATTGTCTTATTATTCCTTTCGACAAAATTACATTGAGCAGCATATCTTGGACTGAACCATATTTTTTGAACTTGATAGTCTTCAGTCAATTTTTTGAATATTTTGCCAGCGAATTGTGGACCGTTGTCACATATTATGAATTGGGGGACTCCGTATACTAAAAAGACACTGTTTTCCAAAAAATTTACTACATTGGGAGCCGTAGCTTTACGCATTGGGCACAGTAAAGTGTATTTAGTAAACCAGTCTGCAACGACAAGCAAATGTGTAAAACCTTTCGGTGACCGAGGAAATGGTCCCATAATATCGACTGCAATGATTTGAAAAGGGTACTTTACCTTTTTTTCGTTACCCATCGTGCCAATTCGTGGTAAATTAGAAATTTTTTGTGATTGACATACTCGGCAAGACTTAACATATTTCAATATATCACTTCTCATTTTGGGCCAATAATAATATTGCCTTATACGGGATAATGTTTTATAGAATCCAAAATGGGAAGAGATGGGAGGATCATGGGAATCTTCAATAATTTTTTTTCTTTGATTTTTCGGAACTACAATTTTCCATTTTCTGTCATTAACATCAAAATTTATTGGGGAAGGAGCATATTTATATAAAACATCATTCTCTACTTTCCACTGAGGGTAGCTATTCGAATCTATTTGAACATTTCTATAAAGATTAATATACCAAGCATCCTTTTCATCAGGAAAAACATCTATTAAAGAAATTTTTGGGACATTATCTTCAGAACTTTCGGAAGGAATTCGTGACAAAAAATCCGGAACAACATTTGATGAACCCTTTTTATGTATGATGTCAAATGAGTATTGACGTAACTTTACAGCCCACCTAGCAAGTCTACCTGTGGGCTCTTTCAGATTAGAAAGCCACAAAAGACTATAATGATCGGTGGTTACTTTAAACTTAACACCTTCTATATAAGGACGAAATTTCTCAATCAAAAATATCAAGCTTAGCAATTCCCTTTCAGTCACACTATAGTTGCGCTCTGTTCTAGATAACGATCGAGACGCGTACGCTATAACCTTCTCGTCACCATCAATTTCTTGTGATAGTATTCCACCAATTCCAACATCGCTACCATCACACTGGATTGTAAATGTCTTGGAAAAATCAGGAGGGCTGAGAATTGGAGAAGATATGAGGGCTCGTTTAATATTAAGAAATGCATCTTCTGCTTCGGGTGTCCAATGGATTGGCTGCTGCTTCTTTTTTCCTTTTAAAAGACTACTAATAGGGGCCATCAGAGTTGAAAAATTAACTATAAATCGGCGGTACCAGGAGCATAACCCGATGAAACGTTTAATCTCTGTGCTCGTTGAAGGACGTGGATAATTCACCATACATTCTACTTTGTCCGGATCTGTACGGATACCCTGCCTATCAATGACAAATCCCAAAAATTTCAGAGAAGTTCTAAAAAAATTACATTTTTCGTAATTAATGGTGAGATTGGCCTCCTTCAAAATATTTTTAACCTCAAGAAGTAAAGCAACATGTTCTTCGAAAGTCGCAGACGTGATAATTATGTCGTCAAGATAGGTGAAAATATAAGGTTCGAACTTAGGACCAAATAAAGCGTCGCAGAGCCTAGCTTGGGTCTGAGCAGAATTACGAAGTCCGAACGGCATAACTGCGAAATGGAATAAACCTCGTCCTGGAATGCTGAAGGCTGTTTTCTCTTTCGAAGCCTCATCTAGGGAAACCTGCCAAAAAGCCTTTCTGAGATCTACGCTAGAAATAAATTGAGCATCTCGAAGTTGATTGAGAATCCTGTCGATACGAGGGAGGGGGTAACTATCGTGCTTAGTGATTTCATTTAATTTCCGTCCATCAAAGCAGAATCTATATTCGTTTGAAGATTTCTTCACGAGGAGGACAGGACTATTCCATGGGCTGCGCGATGGTTCCACTACCCCTAATTTGAGCATATCATCTAGTTCAGAATTCAGGATTTTCAGCATATAAGGGCTCATCAAATATTGTTTCTCCCGAAATGGTTTTGCATCCCCAGTGTCTATAGAGAATGTGATCTTATCAGTTCGACCTAATCGAACATCACTACTGATTTCATCAAATGACTCAATGACTTTTTCAGCTCTGAGCTTCTGATCGGAGGTTAATTCTTTCAAACTGCTCAACTCAAAATTTTTCACTGAATTTCTATCGGAAATTTCACCACCGGCACTATCTTGATGTATAAGTACGTTAATATAACTATCCGAAACATGACTATAAATATCCCATGTTGAGTTATTGAAATCAATTTTGATTTTTAACTGGTCACAAAAATCGCTTCCAAAAATGAACGAGTGTGGTAATGAAGGAACAATAAGAGTAGGTACTATATAAACTATGTTGTTTATGGTAATTGGCAAATCTACTACTCCCTGAACTACTTGGTGTGACCCATCTACCGTGGAAATGAATTTTTTTTCTGAAGGGGTTATTCTCAAATCAAATTTTTTCAAGATATCTAAAACTTCTTTTCCTCCTACTGTGACATTTGCACCACTATCTAGAAGACATATAATGTCTCTATCAAAAAGTTTAATTGAAATGAATGGCCTATTGTCACATGGTTTTTTAATGAACACTGGAGAAACTTGATCACATAAAACTCTACTTTTATAAAATTGTCTCACCGTCATTTTCCAGAGATTCCATTCAGCCTGAGAAAAATAATTTGTAGTTTTTTTCAATGAATTTCGGACAGTTCCAGCTCTGGTGTTGTGAAGGGGAGAGTGCGAGCTATTTCTACTCACCCCCACTATAAGTTTCCCTTACACCTACCACAATCTTTGAATGTGACATCTGGAAAGCCACATTTGAAACAGAATCGTTTTCTAATATTACTTTTACAGTTCCTGAAAGTATGATTTTCTAAATTACATCGCCAGCAACGGACATTATTAGATTCAGCAGTTGAATGAGTTACATTTACTTGACTACTATCTGCCACACGAGTAGTTGTTTTATTATAATGTTGTGAAAACGTATTCGAATTACGATTTTGGCTTCTAAAGTTACTTCTAGATTTTCCTTTCCAACGAGAAGAACTATTACTAGACTGAACATCAGAAACGTAAGCAAGATCTGGATCTAACAGATTTGAATTACATCTGTAGTTACTATTACTATTACCGGTTACATTGAGAATATCTGCTTCTTCCAACTTTTTGCACAAGTTACTTAGAGTGTTTACATCATCGATCGTACTGAGAGCTAATCTTTTTCTGTATTCTTCTTGTACACCTAACTTGAGATATTTTATTTTAGTTGGTTCGGCCGGGACTCGACTTAGCCTACTAAACAATGTTTCCATACACGCAATATATATCACAACTGGTTCATGCCTACCTTGTTTTCTAGTTCTTATCTGGTTCCATATTTCATCATCGAAATCTGAGGTGAGAAAATCTTTTTTAAGTTTTGCAATCAAAGCGTCCCAATCATTTACCTGTGGTCGAATCTGTCGTAACCAAAAAGTAGCCTTTCCATCGAAAAGATCACTGGCAGAATCAAAAAGTTCAATTTTTGAGATATGTCGCGCAGTAGCAAGTTCCTCAACTTTCTCAATAAAAGATAATACATTTTTAGGATTCCCATCAAAAGATATCCCAAGTTTGTAAACTGGAATCGATTTGGCATTAGAAGGGGAAATGTGTGATCTATTTCCAATAGTAGAGTTAACATTCATTAACCGAGGGTCAATTATACTAGAATTGTGAATTGAATTCGCATTATCCTGATCCTTGACACGTTCATGAAGGTCTGCATCAAGTTGCAAAGCGGTAGCGTAGGATTCGTTTTTAAATTTTGAAATTGATTCATAACCAGAATCATTCTGATCCAAAACTATTCTTTGAATTCGAGAAGTGACATGAGCGAGTCTCGTAACTGCCCTTTTATAAGTAGAGTCCGACGTAGGACCTTCAAAATCACTGATGAGTGTAGCTAAAGAACCTAATGATGCTTCAATATCTGTTTTCTCCTCATTGAATTTATAGTCAGGGTTCGTGAGGGACAGAACATCGATTCCTGCTTGAAACTCTTTAACCAACAAACGTCCTAATATTTTTCGTTTTTCATCCTGTTTACGATCCGAGATTACACCTCTTATCTTTAATTCATAATTTAATTCATTCAGAAGTAAATGGCCCGCTTTGAAGTTCGAATCCATTTAGAAATTGCTAATAGTAGCTCTCAAAAATATATAAACTCATAAAAGTAAATCTACTTGAGGATTTTCAGTTTGGCAACACTGAAAAGAGCATTCGTCCCGTTCTATCTGAATCCGAAAAAACCTGAACGCAGAGACAACTGACAAAAAACTCAAATAGGAATTTCGCAAACACATCGATATCTACCACTTTCGTGAAAGATCGCTTGCCTCAGAATTTCAGCGGATGAATATACCGCCCCCAAAAATTGATGATTGAGAATATAATTTATAGAATTATCCAATATACCGAACACGAAAAATGTATGGGTAATAACTGATGTTATGAAAGAAGTTAATTTGAATCAATCAGAAAATTCGAGGCCCCACACATGGGCGTCATTTATATGTGACGCGAACTAATGACCAATCAATAGTCCCGCTCACATGCGAACGGCAGCTGTTTGTTGAAGAGCACTATGGGTTCGTTAAAACTAAAAATTCAAATTAACAAAAAGGGCGCCACCCAACTTTGTTAAGTATTACGTAACAACTATTTATGAAGCTGGGAAAATAAATAGGAAAGATAGTTGGAAATTTCAATTTTGAGGGGTGTTCGGTCAATTGGTAATTCTACAAAAAACTACTAAAATGCACACAAATATATTCAATTATTCTGTTCGATTAGTGTACAAAAATATACCACAGTAGATTTAATGGAGGCTTGAAGAAATTGTGCTGATGAGCTATTTATGGGTGAGAAATTATAATAACCTGGTGGATGGTGAATAAGTATAAAGATATGGTTTCACAAGGAATCTCAAAGGCAACGCTTCCTCATAGTACTATGGATCGGCTCACAAAATAATAAATTATAAGCCAATACTGATCAGGGGATTCAGCAATACGAAATATATACCTATATAAATATATCACCGTAATCATGAATATTATGTTAGGTATGAAAAACCATGAAATTTAGAACTTTCAATGGAAATGTTCAAGAAAGCAAAACATAAATAATTTCTGGCCTGTGTTCGGTTTCTTCTCCAAGCTGCACCATTTAGATTATCGATGTTCATCAATCGTTGTGGGCAATATATTTTTCATAGGAATCGTTGAGGATATTTCATCGAATTTTCAGTAGGGAGGGTATCAGATACAAGTCTCATGCGTACGTAAATAGTCGATCTAACAGCTCAACAACCACAGAATGCAAGTTTAGATTTAGTCAATCCTTGACGTAATCTTAAAACCCTAAAAAGAATATAGCAAATTGAAGAGAAGCTTAATACTACCACATTAACAATTTCTTTGACGCCATTTTCACAGACTCACCTCCTCGAGGGTACGAAGTTACTTTTCAGAATCAAGCACGTCGTGGTTACTTAAGTAAAATAGCTGGAAGTTCCAGGGCTAATCCATAAAATAGCCAGAATATAATTCTACTTAATCGGGAATGGCAACTATTTACCCTTGTTTGAATTCAGTACAAATCCAAGACTTATCTTGTTGAATTCCTTGAGAATATAGCACCGCCAATATGTCTCCAACAATCAACCACCTTGGCGTCTTGTCTCTTCTACCACATAGCCGAAGAGAAAAACTCCTGCTCAACAGAGCTGCGCTCCGTTACACCAATCAGATCTCAGGAATGTTCTGTTCAGCAGGAAGAGAACAGGCAACATCGGCAGAGTTTTCGTTCGAAAAGTGAAATGACGTCCAAGAAAATAGATATGAATGAACTAATGAAATAAAAAAATGAAACATTCAAATGATTGAAGGTTTCCGAAAATATAACTCCAGAAAATTCGAGATTGAAAATTTACAACGAATTATAAAACAAAAAGCTTCGCCTCAAAAATTCGCATAAAGGGATAGGCAACTATATATACACAGATATGTTCTATGAGTGACCTACGTAAAGTGTACTTTCAACTGGCTAAATTTGAAACAATAAAACAAATAATAGTCGCGAAAAACGTAAACGCTACAATTTGACAAAGTAAATAATATGAAAGTTGCATATAAAACTTCTTACAAATTACAACAGCTTCTTGTTAACCCAAAAGATAAACTAGAAAACTCAGAGAAGTCGGGAATTTACGAGATAAGTTGTCAAGATTGCAACAACAAGTACATCGGCCAGAGCCGACGAGCTGTTAAAACCCGTTTCAAAGAGCATTTTGCACTGAAACTGATCAAGCATGTGCATGACACAAGACTACTCGATGCATGTGAGAGTCTCGAAATAGCAAAATGTAAAAACTGCATGAATGGGACCTATCCCTTTCCGCCCGCTTTTCAATTCATTGTTGAGAAAGTAATCAGAAATCAATACTAACGTGGTCTCGGTAGTATAGTGATTAGCATATCTGCCTATAAAGCAGAAGGCCGGAGTTCGAATCCTCGCCGAGCCACCGTGCTGGGTAATCGCACGTTAAAAGGTAAGGCCTCGTTGATCCATTCCATTGCTCGCACAAGTTTCGACTTCTGAGAGTTGACGTTCGTCAGCTGGTTAACGGAACGAACAATTTTAGAACAATTTTTTTAGATGACGGAACTTGCAGGTAGTTAGTTCATTACCGAGAAATTAATTAGAATAATCAACAGTAACAAACGAAGTCCATATCGGACCGGAAAACTTTAGGTATATAAACAACTAACCCCAGCTCTAGATTTAGTATCAATTTTCTTCTCCTGCTAACCTTGTCAGCGAAACGCGCGCCGAGTGCAAAAATATCAGTTTGGTGTTAGGGTAATTGATCTCTAGAAAAAGTTTTTACCTCTAGTTACTTTTACAATGAAGCATTTCACATTGTGGTGTTTACAGTGTTGAATCTAATATCCTTTTCCATGATATATTTAGTAGCTAGTTATATTTGTGTGATTTACTGAATGTTCTCTAGAATTTCCCGGTTTCTCGAAGGAATGTTTTTAGCTAAAATTTTTTAACATCAAGAATGCGGAAGATCGAGAATTTGGGCTTATAAATCTCCAGGTATAAGTCAACGCACCAGGGTATTTATGCATCTTGGGACAAAACTTCGATACGCAGGTAATGAATACGCACCACTTCAACTATCTCATTACTCGGGATAAATCGTCGACACCCATAAGGCAGCGAGTCGTGTTTCTATTGGAAAAACGCGTGTAATAAATGCAAATCTGCAACAATTATTCCATCCATTTCGCTTCGGATTAACGTCCACGCCTATAAAATTTATTTACGAGGATTTAATGCGACTTTGCCTGCTTGGTCAAGTGAAACTTACGGGGGTCACCGAGGAAATGACTCTGGGTTCGCGTACCGTTGTTTTCCAATCGCTTGGTATCTAGGGCTGCAGTAAATAAAAACTTTTATCTCTGTTTTTGTGGCCGATACGAATTTATAGATTTCTGGTGAATGCGCTTTTGTAATGGAGAAATCAAGCAGGCCAGAAGAGCCGTGCCTCTTTGGTAATAAAATTTACATCCTGTTTGCATGAGAATGTTATTTCTCAACTTGACGTTAGTCTGAAAAGCAAAAAAAATTATTCAGTTACTGACGAGATGGATAATTGCTGCTCCACAAAGTTCCCACCAGGAGCCCTGGTTATTTATAATATCACAAGTGATCTATTTCTTAACATATTTGTTTCGAATCATTATACAGAATCAATATTATCAAATTAATTGCATTACAATATTGATAATAGTTTTAATTTCAGAGGATTGAATTCTTCATTGCTGAGGAGAGAGTAGAAATAGAGGGTTTCCTTCCTAAAAGATGATTTCCCTCCAAATAGCCATTTCTGATTTTTTATGACCTCGAAAGTGTTTATTGGGTCTTCAAAGATTATTCAGAATATGACATAGAATAAGTGAGTGAAATCTAAAAGAAATATAATAATAATAATAATAATAATTAAACATTTATTATCCACATAATTTGAAGTTTTACAACATCATAGTTTTATAACAGCATAGTTTTAACAGTAATGTGGATAAAAGGCTACAACTGGTTCAGTTGTGGACGAATCCACCCCTGTTCTTCCACCAGTGCCAGCGAGATTGAGAAAATAGATTTGAGAAGCAAATAATAGGGTGAGTGCGAGAAGAAAAAGAAAAAGAGAACAAGGAGGGAGGAAAGAAAAAGAGGCGAGTGAGATAGAAAAAGGTAGAGAAGGGTGAGAGAGGAGATATGAATTCCTAAAAAAGTTTATTTTTGCGTAGACAAAAGATATTTTCCGTATTTTAATTTGAAAGATTTGGAAGATAAAGTTAACATTGTAGGATCTAATTTGTGCAGTTTGTTGATACAGACTGCCAGGCCATAGGAGAATGACCGTTTGAAAATCATTCTCCTATGTCCCGGCACACATAACATTTTTTTCATATCACACGAGAGAAATTGCCGTTGGGAATAAATCATTTTGAGTGAGGCATATGCAGTTTTCAGTTTAGAGGATATATGTTCTTTAAATCTCAATTTGGTGTCGAGGACTAGACCTAAATTTTTGCACTGTGTTACGATTGGTATCGAGGTACCTACAATTTCAAGTAACACTCTATCCTTGACTAGTGCCAAAGTACTATCATTACAAAAAATAAGAGCTTTCGATTTTTTAGGGTTTATTTTGAGACAGTGCTGTCGGGAGGTGTTGGCTAATTTCTCGAGATCTCTGTTGATGCGCTGAATTGCATCGGATACATCAGTATATTGAAATGAGAAATATAGCTGCGTGTCATCTGCATAAAGGTGGTAGTCACAAAACTTGAGCGAATCTGGAAAGAGTGATGTATACAAAGTGAAGAATAATGGTCCAAGAATACTACCCTGAGGCACTCCACATGTGATACTCTGGGATGTAGATATCTGACTACCGATTTGTACTACTTGTTTTCGGTCGTTCAGATACGATGAGAGAAGGGAACAAGCTGTTTCACTGAAATTATAGTATTTAAACATAGCTGCTAGAATGTCATGATTCAACATATCAAAGGCTTTCGAAAAATCTAACAATATCAATACAGATATTTTTCCACCATCAATGGTTCTCAATAAGTCATCAACAACATCTGCAAGTGCCGTGGCGCAGCTATATCCCTTTCTGAACCCGGATTGCTTCATAGGTAAAATGTTGTTTTCAATAACAAAGTCTCTAACTTGAAATTCAATTGCCCTTTCAAAGACTTTTGAAAGAACTGGTAAAATACTTATTTGCCTCAGATCACTATATTCTTTAGGTGAACTTACTTTTGGGAGTGGAATCACTTTAGCAAATTTCCAGTCTGAAGGAAAATATCCGACCAATAAACACACATTGATAATGTGGACAATGATGGGAACTATTAGGGGACAGCATAACCAGATAATAGTAATATTGAGATCATCATTTCCAGAGGCTTTACTACCAATTTTATTTATTATATCAGTTACAGTTTCTTCGTTTACTAATTGAAAAATGAATTCGTTCCTGATATCCTTTTTTTTATTGTTTTTATAATAATCAAGTAAGTTATTGTCCATCGGAATGTCCCTTGTAGCGTTTAGGAAAAAGTTATTTATATCTTCGACCGAATTCAAATGTGAAGGAATTTCAGCACGTTTTTTTTAGATATGTTAAGTTTTTTTAGTTCTAACCATTTGTCCCTTGAGCTACAGTTTTGTAATTTAAAGTTCAAATATGCTTTTTTTTCGGATTTGATGGCATTGGTGGTAAAGTTTCTTAATTGCTTGTAATATGACCAGTCTTTAGGTAACTGAGTTCTTCTGAATTTTTTCAATGCTTTATTTCTATACTCCTGCATAATTTTGATGTTATCTGTTATCCATGGCGAGTAAGTGGTTTGTTTTTGTGACACTAACCTCATAGGAGCATGTTTGTCTAGAACACTATGTATATAGTAATTCAAATGAGAAATTTTTTCGTCAATATTGTCTGTCTCATAGATGAGATTCCATGGCTGTGACTGAAGGTCGTTTTGAAAATGTTCGTGCACAATGCCACAAAGAGATCTATATGTTAGAGTTTTATTTGACTGGGAAGTAGTGGATTCGAGGTTGATTTTGCAGTTGATCGTTGAATGATCAGATATCATGTCACTCCCGACCGTTTCCTCACAGTGCTCAATATCAAAATTAGTTATGAACAAGTCCAGTAAAGAGAAACCCCGTGTTGGTTCTTTTATCAATTGTTTGCAGCCAAACATGTCTAAAATATCATTGAAACGTATGGTGGTATTGGTGTCTACGTCTAACATGTTGATGTTGAAGTCACCTACACAAATAATATGGTCGAAATTCGAAAAAATATTTTCGAGAATATTTTCAAAATTATCCAAGAATTTAACATTGTTGCCACTGGGTTGTCTGTAAACATTCCCTATTGCGATTAGGTATTTACCAAGAGAAACTTTAATCCATATGTATTCCATGATATCACTGCATTCAGAGAATAGTATTTCAAATTTTATATTATTTTTTACATATATACCCACGCCACCGCCTCGGGTAGGTCTGTCCTGACGAACAAACGTGTATCCATTTAAGGCTATCATGTTGCTAGAGATTCCACCGTTGAGCCAAGTTTCTGTAACCCCTACAATATCGTAGTCTGCATCAGCAATCTGGTTTTGGAAATCGAGAAAATGTGGGATGAGAGATCTAACATTCATATGAGAGACATTTAGAAACATATAGGAGAGGAAAGAGTGAAGGAATAAAGAGAAACAGAACAAAAAAGTGGAAATTGGAGGTACTAATGAATGATAGCTCCTAGAGGGAAGAATGGAGAGTGGATAGCTTCTGTCGGAATTAATCTGTAAAACGTATCGAGAAAAAAAAAACATCATTATGGGGAAAAAAAAGTAGTATTTATGTCTATGACTCCTCAAGTTCGCTGACACTTGGTTATGAAAAATATGCTGAGGAGAGCATTGAAGGCAACAAATTTCGAAAAAAAAAAACCCAGACTATCAAGTCAAAATATTATAAAAGTATTATATGTTATTATATTATATATGTTTAAATATAAATATTTGTATAGGTCAGTGTGAAAAATAGTTATGAGAAACATTCAGAATTGAAATAGGAATGGAAAAAGGAAAATTTAAGAACAAACGATCACAGAACATATCAGGTCTGATTTAAGTTAATTTGCAGATAAATATTCATCAGTCGAATAAAAGGCT
The DNA here is from genome assembly GCA_032362365.1 of Zygogramma bicolorata. NCBI lineage: Eukaryota > Metazoa > Arthropoda > Insecta > Coleoptera > Chrysomelidae > Zygogramma > Zygogramma bicolorata. The sequence continues at coordinate 663,614 of JAVJAQ010000307.1, forward strand.
ATATTTATCAGTAGCAGTTTCATCGAGTTTCTCAATTACCTAAGTGTAAGGTTTTCAATGTTCTTATGTAATTTTCAAAACAACAAGATTTCCATTGTAGAGAGTCTGTTTGACGGTATTTCAAGAAGAGGTCTCCTAATAGTATAACTACTACGATTTAGTTTCCTAAAGGAGTTCGAAATTTATTTATCACGTTATAGTAATTGGTAAATGTATACTGATGCTAACGTTATGATACCCAGTTCTGTGAATGATTGTTTATAGCCTTCTGCTAACACCAGCAACGCATCAAATAAGCCTTTTTTGAAGCACAAAAACTCCTGATAATAGTTGAGCAGAACAGACTTTTCAACCCTGCTTCGTAACTGATATAGATATTAGCACATAGGGGCTATTTTTTCCATATCTCATCAATTTGTAATTACCCACTACAGTTTTGAGATAGGTGTATTTCCAAAAATATGGTTATCTGTACTTGTTCAAGGTTTCTAGTTTCTATTAGGAGGCTATAGTCGATTTATGATTAGGTGATCATTTTGGAACCACACTTCAACCACCTGATAGGCTTTATCTGAATTTGAATCGACAGTGTTCAATGTCACTAATAAGGAAGTATTATCCGCGTACATCATGTAGTCTTTGCTGTCAAAATCATTGGCGAAAATTATATACAACGGGGGCCCTTACATTGACCCTTGCGGGACACCTATAGCACAATGTAGTCTTTGCTTGGATGGCTCTCGAACCATTCCAGGGGTATTCCCCTTAGACCATACCTTTCCAATATGATCGAAGGATTTAGTGATATACCAGATCAAAAGCCTTACTCAAGTCCAAAACAATACCCACTGTTTTACTACCTCTATAGAGACTACCTCTATTGAGACATGATTTTTCTAAAAGAAAATTGTTTATTATTGAATAGTTGCAGTCAAAAACGCTTTTCAGTTTTCAAGTGCTACGATTGATATTTTTCCGCATTTATTGATATAAAATATCATTAAAATATTCGAAACAGCAATGAAATCCTTATTGCCGAAGGTTAATCCTGATGGAGACAAAATAACATCTAGTGGTCTTGACTATATAGTAACCAACCTAGATAATATTTCCTGTGAGGTCTATGATATAGGAGTCTCAGATCACTTTGCCCAAAGTTTAATATGGAATACAACAAACAAATTTGAAAATACCAAGTACATTGTCACGCGAAAAATCAACGATCAATCAATTGCGGAATTCAAGTCATTGCTTAGGACAGATGTTTTTCCATATGAGCGCGAGGAGAATGTCGATGTCATGTTCAATAACTTTCTAACACATTTTCAGTGGTGCTTTGACGTAGCAATGCCCAAGCAAGGTGTGAAAGCACAAAACAAAAACAAATCAGAGAAGGTCCCATTCACGAAAGAGCTCCAAGTACAGCTTAATGATTTAAAACAACTAAATTGGCTACGAAAACACACCAATGATCCGCTAATACACGAATATTACAAACAAACAAAAAAGCTAATTGACAGAGACATCGTCACTACGAAAAAAAACTATCATACCCATATAATCAATAATTCCAACAATAAAATGAAAACACTATGGACTTCAGTTAACAACAAAACAAACCGTACGAAACAAAAACAGGAAATCACACTTAATCACAATAATGATATCATTACAGGAAAAAAAGAAATAGCAAATATTTTTGGAATCCATTTTGCTGATTCTGTTAGAGAAAAAATAGACTCTTTGAATCTACCCCAAGGCACGTGTACAAAAGTTGAGATAATGAGTTCAAATTCAATGCTTTTCGCCCCTGTTAGTGAACATGACATAAAGCATATAATCCTCAACCTCAAGAAAAAATGTTCCACTGGCATTGATGGAATTCCGACAATAATTTTGAGAGAATCCGTTGATATAATATCAGGTGCTTTAACATCAATTATAAACAACTCGGTAACAAATGGTACGTTCCCCAGTTTACTGAAAATCACAAAATCAATCCCACTATTCAAGAAAGGTGATGCCCAATGTATCGAAAACTATAGGATGTTTTGCCTCCTCAGCTGTTTCTCAAAAGTAATGGAAACAGCAATATACAACCAAATTATTGCCTATGTAAACAAGCAAAACATCTTGAATTCCTCTCAGCATGGATTTCGAGCTAATCACTCAGTGGGGACAGCATCTGCTGATTTAACACAATATATATACGATAACATTAATGAAAATAAACTCGTAGGTGGGATTTTTTTCGACCTGTCTCGTGCATTTGACACAAAAAAGCACGAGTTTCTACAAACTAAACTGGAGGCCATAGGTATACGAGGCCCAATTCAACGATGGATTGTATCCTACATATCTAACAGAACTCTCAGGGTGCAAGTAGAGAATGAGCTATCTGATGATTTTGACATCAATATTGGCACTCCCCAAGGCGGCGTGCTTGGGCCACTGCTCTTTTTGCTTTATGTCAATGATCTACCTGGTCACCTCAGACAGGGACGCACATTTACTTATGCAGATGACACTGCAATCATTGTTGCAGCTGATACTGCCATTGATCTAGAAAATAAAATTAGATCGGTCACAAGAGAATTCACACACTGGTGTAGGGTGAACCACCTCATTAACAATGCCCAAAAAACCATATTCATAGAGTTCACAAGTCCCCTCAGGTCTACTCCCAATCTAACAATAAATAACAATGGCATAGAAGTAAGTCCATCACAATCAGTACGATATTTGGGTCTAGAACTTGACAATAAACTCGCATTCGGCAAACACGTTGATGTTATTTGTAAGAAACTAAACAAACTATACTATGCGTTCCACACGCTGAAGTCGAATTTTCAGAAGTCTTATCTAATCAATTTATATTATGCACTGGTATATAGCACTATCAGCTGCAACATTATTGTATGGGAAAGGTCCACAGAAACATCTAGAGTCTTTATAATCCAAAAAAAGTTTATCAGAATGATATTCGATCTTGACCATAAGGAATCGTGTAGAAACGTATTTGCCAACAACAGCATTTTGACACTCACTTCTATTTATCTATACAAGCTTTTGATATATACTTTCACCAACAAAGGAAAACTGCATAAAAATAGCGAGTACCACACATATGATACCAGAAAAAAAATGACTTTCATCTCCAATACATAATCAGATCACAGCACAAAAAATCGCCTTCATATGCTGGAGCTTATCTATTCAACCTGTTACCTGGAAATATTAAATCAGAAACAAATTCGAAAATGTTTAAACGATGTTGAAAAAACATTTGATCCGAGGAGCATTTTATACCTTAGACGATTATATCAATGACCATAGCTAAACTTCACTATGATGTAATAAGTTTTTAACGAGAGTTATTAGTTTGTAATGAGCTTTTAATATATTTATTTCCATGTATTTTATCTTATGAATGTAAAGTGACTGTATTGTTAATGTTCGCACCTTGTTTGACTTGTCTCATGTTGTTAACACAATCTGAAGAGACCAATAAAGTATCTATCTATCTATCTTAATTTCGATATCGATTGGTTTTCCATATCCTTTAAAGTAATGGACAGAAACAAAGAATTTCAAGTGTTTTCCCTTCAATAAATATCCCTTTTCATTATCAATATTTAACATTACAATATGAAGTTGGATTTTTTTAATAATATTGGATCATTATTCACATTGGAATTACGATATTCATCCATATCAGCTACCATCAATTTTTTCACTTAGGAGACATATGTATTGGCCCAATGTGTAATGTCCAATCGAAAATTCACACAAACCTTCTCTGTTAATAGATACGTGTATATCATTCATTGAAATCATGAAAAAGTACTTTCCTAGTTTTCCAGTAAGAGTTATATGCCCTTCCGAAGGTTCGAATAAAATATTTTGAATAGCTACATCCAAACTATTTTGAAAAATCGAAATCTTTTCATATTTAAAAACTGCATTTGCTTACTGCGTTCTCCTACATAGTATAAATATTGTTACGTATAACACATATAACAAACACTGCAGTATTTGTGCAAATAGCACTAACAGTATATGCAACACGATAAAAAAAAATATCTGACTGTAGATATAAAGTAAATGATGTAAATATAATCTATCACATTGTATTCAATTTAGCTCTCCAACAGCCATGAAGGGAAGCGAAGGGACATTATTACCCAGCTATCTTTCGAAATAACTAATCAGAGATGTCACCAACTCTTGGCAGCGATAGTTTGGAACTTTTTCAGCATTTTCACGAATAGCCGGAGACTAATACTTCCTATAAAAATAAAAAACGTTAAAACTAATTGTCAAATATACCATTTTTACGCCATTTTAAGCTTCATTAACAAAAGTTAGGACGACACTAAATAATAAATATATAAATAATAACGACAAAATAATTCTCCCTGTCAATGTGGTGTCTAGGAAAATGAACAGATTGACAATGCAAATAGACTCAACACTGTTTAGTACAATACAGTACAAAATTACGTCTGTAGACAATTACAGTTACATTACAAAGCAAAATCCATTCTTATGTTCTTTTTTCTTGCGAATTCATCGATCACCTCGTCTGTTGAGATTTTATGGCTTCTATGAACCGACATGAGAGCCAGTCCGCTTAATCTGTCTTGTCCACACGAATTTCTCAAGTACATTTTCAATCGCTTGAGAGTGGAGAAGGTCCTCTCATCAGTTGCAGTGGTCACTGGCAAAGAAGCACATATTTTCAGGAGGGTGAATATGTCAGGAAAAAGTTCCCTATTACATTGGCTTAATGCCTCAATGCCACAAGGAGGCTTGTCGAGTTCCGATTGTTTTTCCCAAAACAATTTCTACAGTGAGTACTCACTAGGTACTAGTTCAAGATCAACTATCTTTCCATAAAGTTTCAAAGATTCAACGTCTATTTTCTCGTTCATTGATCGTTCGTTTAGTTTCGGAGTGAGCCCCCAGTACTGTACTGCCAACATATAAAAACGAATTTTTTTCCGAAAGTAGTCAGAGTCAGAGACTTGCGGTCTTTTTTTCGTGCTGCTACCTATCGTGATAGCGCCTTACTATATGCTTTACGGCAACTTACGTAATGAAACTCTTCGGTCTACGCTGTTAGCGGCGGATCACGTCCATCCACGAATTCCACGTAGGTGAATGGGTTAGTAAATTTATAATAAATTTGACAAATTATTTACGTAAATTTTCAACTAGAAATTGGTTTGAACTGTTCCTTATTTACCTATGAAGAAGAAAAAGAACAATTATAACTTGAGTAATGCGTTTGAAATCCTTATTTCTTGGAAAATTTCGGGGGGGTTCCAACCCCTCTGACCCCCCTCTGGGTACGGCCTTGCAATTATCCAATTTCGAGTACCAAAAAGACCTCAACACAGAACTGTCATTTTTGAATGACAATTGTCAATTGGTAAATGACAGACTTCAAACACCGGCAACATCGAGAGTGCTGCCAACCAAATGCCAAACAATAATATGCCAAATTTGAAATTCATTATAAACGTTCCATCAATGGATTGGTACTATTGCGTTGATTTGATGTCGTCATCGATGACGTGCTACAGTTTTCGAGTTGTATTCACTATACCTTCCTGTACATGTCTATCATATTTCAGAGGACAACACGTTTTGAGTTATCCCGTGAGCAGTAAATCTTTCCCGACTTTATTATAATTCCAACTGAATCGGACGAGAGTTATCAGACCCGTTATCACACATATCCTTGCTACAGTGGCCCAACACGAGCTAAGACGATGATGACATGATAAAACGCCTATTGTAACACCGTCTGAAAGTGAGAACCAGAGTCACTCTCTTCGATTCAATTATCTGATGAGAGAATCGAGTGGGTTCCCGCTCTGCTGCTGGACCGTGTAGCTTTTTGGTTTATTACTGCACCTTTCGACACATCGGCTACTGATTTCATTAAGATAAAGGCTCGCAGGATGCTTATTCATTGAAATATGCGTTCCTAAAGTAAATAAACGCGTTTATTACTAGCGTTTACGGACACAAATAGTTTCGATTTCCTTCCCAATGGTTGTTTGGATCTGATGATATCGGGAGAGCTGTCAGTGGAGAACAACGTGATTTTCAGCAGGAAACAATATATGCAGGATATACCGGGATTTTCAGAATTGGATCAAGGAAACTATAGGAGATACGAATTCGTTGATAGGGGGACAAAGTTGCGCTTGTCTATTTATATGACCATTTAATTGCCCTCCACAAAGTTCTGAAATTTCGAGTATTTCCGGATATACTTGAGAAAAACAGAAATTCAAGATGAATATTTTTTCAATTTCTTGCTTTATTCGAACAGCACATTTTCAGTGTCACTTTCTTCCTACTTACAGATTTTCCATCCGACGTTTCGTCATCCGGCTACCCGCATCAACTTCATTTATATATCGAATCTCAGACTTTTTCTATTATTACTTTTATAACTTTCCATGTAAGTCATCTTCAAATGTTTGAAATTCCAAAACATCGATAAAAATTATGATGTTTTTCAATCTGCTACATTATTATCCACCTAAATACATTTTTAATAAGTATCTTTCAATAATGAACTCAACCAATGAGGACATTCAATAATATACGTCAGTGAAGAACAACCTGATTTTCAGCAGGAAACGATCTATGTAGATTATATCGGGATTTTCAGCATGGGAACACGAAAACTATAGGAGATACAAAGCAGTTGATAGAGGGGCGAAGTTGCGTTTGCGCTTTTGTGTTGTCAACAAATTGCCTTCCATAGAGTTATGAAATTCTGAGTGTGTCCGGTTGAACTCAGGAAAAACAGGAAGATGATGAGTATTGTTTTTTGATTTCTTGATTTATTTGATGGAATTTTCCGAAACAAATTGCACATTTTCAGTGCCATTTTCTCCCAGACCAGATTTTCCATCGACGCTTCTTCATCCGGCTACCATCATCAACTTTATTTCAATATTGAATTTCAGACAGTGTCGATAATTACTTTTACCTTTCTATAAATCTGCCGTTTTTTTTAAATGCTACATTATCTTCCCCCTAAGTAACATTTTGATACATTTCTAATGAGTTTCTATCAAAAATAAGCTCAACCTATGAGGTACAAACAAGAATAATATACATTAAAATCACAGAACAGAAAAATTTGAAAGCTTAGGATCAACAACCACCAGAGGCGCTGATGGCGGTTATTTTGTTTCAAATATGGTTACATTTATGAGTGATGATACTGAAACGCAGAATTCTTTGATAGTTTCAATAGACTTCGATGTCTATCTTACATGTAATGCGTTTTTGAGATTTCGAAAATTCTGAAGCAGAACTTTCGAATTTATTTCGACGAAACAGTTTTTTGTGAGTTTTGAGCTGTTTTTTATTCAATAGTGGATGAAGACCATGTTTGCAAAAAAAGGCGCGAAAAATCATCGTCATTTCAAGAATAATCCAGTGATTTTCTATACTCGGAATAAATCTCTTCGGAATCAATTTTTCGACCCATATTTTGTGTTCAAAGTACAGTTTTCTACGGAATTCACGCTGCCACTATTGAAAGAAGACTCACATAACGTTCTCATTTTTCTTAGAATTCCGGGTGAGTTACAGAAAATAATGTATTCATTTGAACTCCGTGATATAATGTAAGTCGTCGAAAAAACTGCATCTCACAGAGGATATGTGTTGTAATTTAATGGCAAGATCAATTTTTATTATTGGTTGGTTTGTATCGAACAATTCAATTATAGAAAATCCGTTATCAGCTCGTCGATAATATAGTATTCTGCATTTGTAGTTTTTATAGTTTTCTCTACTCCATCCTTTCATAAACTACCACATGAATGTGGCGGAATACGTTATGGTTTTTATGAGTATGATGTTGCAAATATCAAAAGTCTTCTCAGAATAATCCAGGATTCTGAATCTCAGTGTTCTCCATAAATCGTCCGATCACACTGGAAAAATATATATAAAATGAAAAATTCATCCCACAACCATTATCGAAGGAGGAATCCTGAAACAAAAATTACACGATGCTGAGTGAGTGCAGCATCATCTGTTATCTTTTTAAGCGTTAACGCTCACCCAAGATGAATAAAAACCCTGGTGCGTTGACCGATATTCTTTTGTTCAGCCAATTCCTCTCGACCTGAGAAATCGTAAACTTACATTTTTTGACGGTAGGTGGTGTTGGGGTGGTGATACAAATGCGATTTTCTAAGGGTACATTTTCATCAAGGCGGCAGCTTACGAGTGATTTCCGATACCGGCGGTCTCATTGGATAAACTCTTGCGGGATCTATCGTTCACCAATAGAATTATCAGTATACAAAATACGTAAGGTCAAGTTCGTCTAATAAAGCTATTAATCTTTTTGAAATCTTTGACAGTTCGATTTGAATTTGAATGCAATTGAAAGTTCCTTTAATATTCAAAATCTTGTACCTAGTTCTTGTTTCTTTTCACGTTTTTCTTGTTGCTGTTTTTGTATTTGTTTGATTTCATAGTGATAGTTACATTTATTGTGAACCGATTTACAAAGCTCAAAATAAAACGCTCGTGTAACGTGTATGTATTACTTATCCCTCATATCATCGCCTCGTAATCACATTAAAATTGCATTTTTTTAACACTATGAGGAAAAAGAACTTACCTATTTTCGGTTCCTCAGAAAGTAGAAAGATAAGATATCAATACTTTCCAGTTTCACTCACAACTATTGTTTCGGAAGATTTAAAATCACATCACAATCACTGAGTTTTTGGTTTATTTTTAATCAAATTGAAAGCAAAAGGAAAGCCTAATAATCAGCCAAAATGTGATGACTACATAATTTCTAGTATTTCGCGGGAAAGCAAGAAATTGCATGCAAAACATGAGACCATGAAATAAACATAACCTATAAATCTATAAATAATGGAATGGCCGTCGAGCAGACGGATATCATGGCATCACAGATTAAACTAAAATCACGTAAGGTGCGCCTCTGCTGGCAAACTCTCGAAGGCATCTCTTCAGTCAAAATTGATCAAAATCAAGATAGCGGAATGTCAAAAGAATTTGCTTACAATCTATTAGGTAAAGGTCAACACACCAGGGTTTTTATTCATCTTGCGCTCACTATAAAATACCGCACTATCCACCTCAAGAAACAAGTCCTCTGGACTGAATATGACCCCTGAAATCTAATTAGAGCTGTTGAATGTCAAAAGGTTCAAATGACAGTTAGTACCTGGTAGAATAATAGGCGCTATAATCCGTTGGAAATCAACTATATCCCCGACAATTACCAAAAAGAGTACTGGATTACATCAGACAGATGTTGGTGATACAATAGCCGATGACTTTTTTTATTGGGATTGTTCATTTGCAGACCTGTTTCTAGCTTAAAGACCCATCATCATCAAATATATACATTCAATGGGTCAGAATTTAGAACAATCGTAAGGGTTTCAGAGATCATTTTCAATGATGCAACCGCGAGACGTTCTGAAAAGAATTCTGGCCATCTTCAGGAACCGAAATATGTCACGATGGAAAGCAGATTTGATCTGGAAGCAACTATTACATCTAAGATGCTTAAAAACCCTGGTGCATCTACTGATTCGATATTGTTTAAAATACCTTGGCGAAAAACAATCGACGATTAGGGGGCGTTATATTAGCATTTTCAAAAATCCTGTCAAGTGTTGGTTTCAGACTGACGTAAGTTTGATGTTATTGTTTTCAATCTTTTTGTTCGAATTTTTGATGATATCACTTCATTTAAAACTAACTGATATTGTTATTTATTTTTAGATATTGAGATTGACAATTGAAAGACTGGGTACTTCTGGAGCATTATACATTGTGTAAAATCATCTGAAAACTAAGTACTCCAGTGAATTACTTTCGATGAGATGCTACTGAATAAAATGTATATAATGTTGAAAGATTATATAGGATAATATGAGAAAAACATTTAATTTCTATCCACCTCTCATGTGATAAATTATTGCCTTCATTGAACATTGGGCCAGACGATTCATACAATTCTTTTTCTTTTTCACAGAGAATCCATACACATATTCATTTGTATTTGCCATCAATGAATCAGTATAAAAGCTTTCAAACCATATTCATTGAAAGTGATAAGAAATGGTATCATTTGTATGCATACATAAATTGTTTTCAACTTGAGCAAAAGTCCAAAGTTATATCGACGTGGAAATATATATACCTTGAATCTTATCAGTGAAAGATTGAAAACGAAGTGATCTGTATTTTGAAACATTGAACCAAGACACTTTGTCTATCACTTTTAGTATACTAGTATATTCTTTAAAAAAAAAAGGAAAGTAATAACGGTTGTTTTCGGATTAAAGTCTAGTGTTACAAACGGAAATAAAAACATTAAAAAGTAGCAGTTGACAGTGACAGGTTGTTAACGGTACATTTCCACGTTATATACACATTTTCTGGAATGCATTCGATTGGCTGTCTCACTAGCTAAATAATAAACAGTTCTGTAAAATTCGCTTGCATATTCTTGTATGGTGGAAATTAAGCTTCATATTATACATGACGGAACGCCATCTACAATAGCGGTCTGACTTTTTTATGATCTCAGAAATCAAGCAATCAGTTTTCGCCAAGTTTATCCCAAAATTATACAGATATAAGTCGATACACCAGGGTTTCTAGAATGAAGTTGTCTTCCAGACGCAAAATCTTCTCAAATAGCCACCTATCCACTCCTAAAACTTATGATGAGAATATCTCATCATACTTTGCAGCTGAAACTGATTAGAATATGCATCATCAATTCAAAATGAGCCATTCGTTAGCGATGTCACGGTGGCACCCATAAAACCGCCATCAATTAAGAATCGGCAGTGAAATCGAAGGTAAATTCCATCTGACCATCGACTTTACTGTTACCTGTTATTTTATTGAACGAAATGCATATATTTCTCTGCCCGGAGCAAGTAGGTGGTTTTAATGGAAGAAATATAAATAAGATAATCAGCCAGGTCTTTGAAATAGTCGGTCTTATTAGTAACAGATATCTCATGTCAATTAATGCATACCTACCAACTGCACAAAGCAGAACAAGAAGAAGAAAAATAATAAAAGCTACAGCTGATATTCTTGTTTTGTATTAAATCGTAAGTCCGAAGCGAGTGGCATCTGTATGCTGGGAAAATCAGTTTTGTATAGAGTTGCTGGCCAGAATTCTTCTTGTTGCCATGCAGATTTTACAGGGAGAGGCAGCTACACATGTGCCCGTTTACTTATTGTTGAATGATACTCCAAAAAATTGAAATATACACCGAAATCGAGTCAATTCGATTCAATTTTGCATAATTCACAATCGGACATCAATATGAAACTTGCCATCGAATTCTTCGACAAAAACTGTTCGGGTCGACATCTAGCAGGAAATTTACAATTTTCACTTTATTTATTGTCACATTTAAATATTACAATATTGTTACGAGGACCAATGGTCATGTGAATAACCCACCTGGTTCACGAACTGTTCCTTTTCCTCGTGCAAATCCGGAAAATAATCGAGAATTTTCGGTTAGATTAGGTTAAGTTCAACGAGAATGGGTCTACAGGACTCCTCCTCTGCAACCCAGTAGGGTTTTTGTGGCCCACACTAGACTAGTAGGAACCCGAATCTTTTCCAAGCGATAGCCAGTTTTCAGCGACGATTGGTTTATTTGCGAAAGATAAGGGACAGTGTTGTCCAGCGACTTTCGGAGAAATAGTCCGTAGGCATGTATTTTAAGTTTTGCGAAATATTATTTTCTGTGTCATTTGATGTTTCTTTCAATTCCAAGAGAGGTAACTGAAATTCTATTTCTGAACTTGCTTAGCTATATTAGAATTTTTTTCAAATCACTTAACTTGACAATCTGTTTCGGATATCGAATCGTGAAGATGAATTCTGATTCAGGTCTCATGTGAGAGTTGTGATTCTATTTCATCTACAGTGACACACGTAAAGTCCGCACAGATATAATTGAAAATTGCTTTCGAAGTTGGTTTTAGTTCTGGTGATGTCTGGACTATATATGAAAATCAGTAAAAATACTTTACACTTGTCCTCGACTTTTATTATTTCACTATTAATTTACAATGAAATTGACTATGAGGCCGACTTTGATTTACTCACTGAAAATAAGTTTTCAATACACTGTATTCTGAAGTGAACACGTATATTTACCTAGTTCTATAAAGTATATTCATTGACATCCGATATAATCAATTACCTTACCCTTATCAGGCTCTGCGTTCTGGGCACTCTCGTTAGAGAGTTTGACAAGATAAAATATAGAAAAAACTTTTCGCAGTTGATTGGGGATTTCGTATCCCTATCTTGTTCAGATGCTCTTAGTAAAGGTAGGGACTCTACCTTTTCTAAGAGCAGTCAGTAACACTTTCATGACCCTAAGCTGAATCCTGCTACATGAGAGAAGTTTTCTCTTTCAGAAACTGAGTAGAAGTGGTCAATACATAATGAAAATCCATATTGAACGAATGATATACAGTTGGCTGAGGAATTTTCACTCATGAATGGAAATTTCACAGCCAACTGTATATCATTTGTTTAGTTTTCTCTTTTTCCTTCATGGTCCTCTTATGAAACTTCTTTCGTGTGTGGCACTGAATCTGAATGTGAAAGTGTCTTGGAATGAGCCAATCCTGGTGGGTTTTGCCAGGAGTCTGACATTATTCTCACCGTGTAGGTATTTAGTGATTATTTGGCCAAGCTCAAGGCGATGTTAATGACAGGTACTGGTCCGATGAAGCTGCTTGCGGAGCCCTGGCAAGGGAGTCATTGGCCTCATTATTTCAAAGGCCAGTGGGCCCAGGATTCCATACTAGAGACAATTGCTGAGTCTACCTATTGGAGACAGTGTTTTTTTGTCAGTTCAGTACCAACTGGGACAGTACTCGGTAATAGCAAATTAGTGCTTCCAGTGCTATCGGAAAATGATTTTATTGATTTGTACGTGAGGATAGTTTCCTCCAACAACCCCAATTCATATCATTGGTGTGAATTTCCGGCTGCAATACAGTCGCATTGGACCTTAGGCGGATGGAAATTTCTGTACTGAGACTGCAATGGAACCTGTAGGTGTTCTTGATTAATTTGTGAACCAACATCAATCTGCTCCCAGCATTTTCTCAGAAGATTTAGTCCCTTCTACTAGGAATCAGGACTGTGGTAGGCTGATCGTAGTTCACTGTCGAAGGCATCAAGTTGAAGATCATTCCCAAGGTACTGTGACTTTCACTGTTTAGGATGCGTTCACAAAGAAAGCTGGTTACAAGTACTTATTTTCAGCTTTTGCTCCAAGAGCTTGAGATTTTGTTGTGTGTACACACAAAAGCTTGCATTTCAAGCTTAGTGTTTTCTCAGCTCTCGTTGAGACAATGTCTTCCTCAAGTGATGGAGAGTTATTTTGGTTGAAAATGTCGAATTAAAAATTCGTAAAAGATAAGTCGGTGTTCATGCAATTTACCGCGGAAGAGGTAGGTTCAGGGAACACCACCATCCATTTCCTCAATTGGCATTGGACAAAGTGAGGTTTTTTGCATATTGTACAGTTGTTTGTCACTGACTGGTTCGGTCAACAAGAGCCGGAAAACAAGTACAAAACGTTCTTGCGTGCTTGTCAGACCTTGTTGCAAGCGCTCGCTAGCCGGGACAGGCTTTGTCTGTGAACGCACATGCTTGATAAAAATTAGACTTCTCTCACGCCGGCGCCGGTTCTATTTTTGTCCATATAGCCTCTCTCTCCAAAATGATGTGGAGAGGTGGTGGATCTAGGGGGATCTCTATGGCGGCTGATGGTGCATGTCTCCCTATACTAGAAAGCTTTCACGTATATGTGGTCATTGGTCTGACAATAATCACATATACCAATGGATTCATTCGAACCCTAAGCCCAAATATTTTTCACTTCACAAATCTTTCGGTATGTTTATAGGGGATTCTGTGGCATCGTAGAGAACCATGTCCAGCGTTTCATGTGAGATCTTTCATAGATATTTCACTTCTATTTCGAATGGAATAACCCCACCCTCAGAGGAGAGTTGAGTTGAATCATCTAGGAATCTAGGTTATTCCTCCTAGTAAAAGGAGACTTTCACAGTATTGATGGAGCTTATAGACATCTGATCCTTCTGGGACCAACTATTCACATCATCCAGTGCCCTTTGGAGAATATTGGAGACGTGGTCCTTGTCAAGATGACAAGGTCGTCTCCATAACCCTCTATCTCTACCCCTCTTTCATTAAGGACCTTAAGCAACCCGTCAGGAGTGACTGCAGAGGGGGGGGGGAAATTGGACTCCGCTTTGTAGGCAAACCCTGATGACCCTGAATCTGAATAATCTTCCAATCTGATTTTTTCCTCTTGAAGTTGTTCCACTGTTAGCTACACTATAACCCAATTTTCTTGCAGGATAGCCTATGGTGTGATCAGCGTCCTCGATTTCGGGGCGGAAGTGGTTTGCGCGAAGAGTCCCGGTTTGATTCACCGTCAAAGAGAGATGTGCCGGTCGTCGCCGGACGCAATGGTGGCCGTCGGGGACGGCATCCGATTAGCCACGGAGGAGTGCCGGTACCAGTTCAGGCACCACCGCTGGAACTGCTCGGGGATAGAGAATCCAGCTTCGTTCGGACACGTCGTCGTAGTGGGTGAGTTTATCAGAACAAAAATGGATGGTTATGGACACAGAATCCAAAAATAAATTAAGAAAAATGTAACAGTCGCCTTCCCGTACAAAATATGCAAGCTTAGCGTCAACAACCATCGGAGACGCTGATTCCATCTAAGTGTGAAGATACTGCAATTTCAAATGTATTTCGACAGAATAGTTTTCTGTGAGTTATGAGCTGTTTTTTTATTCAATAGTAAATGAACCATGTTTCCTAAAAAATGAGCGAAAAAGTCATCGTTCATTCCAAGAATAACCCAGTGATTTTCTATACTTGGATCGAGTGAGTCAAACCATCGATCTATAAAAATCTCCGAAATCAAATTTTCAACCCACACTGCTACTATTGAAAAATGAACTACATAATGCTCTCATATCTCTCAAAATTCCAGTTGAGTTACAGGAAATAATGTGTTTTTGTGAACAGCTTCATATAATATATGTCGTCTTAGGGTATATGACGCCATGTATGGAAAATCCGTCATCGGCTTGTCAATAATAGTTTCTCCAGTTTGTTCTAATCCATCCAATTTTCTCGAAAAGTTTTTGGTTTTCACAAGTATTCGTATCTAAACTTGTTTCTGTGAGCTGTGATTATGAATTTGTGAGCTACTAACTTCTAGCGACAGAATTTGATCGCGCTATTGCTGCGTTGGAAGGTCGAAAAAGTGTACGAAGTTCGGAAAACTGTACAATGTACAATCTTCAATGAGAATTCAAGATTCATCTAGATGAGGAAGCGCACTCTGTGAGGGGGGATCTCAAATCAAAATCAGCTATAAGTCACTTCATCAATATTTCTGTCGAGATTATTTTGATGGCAGGTGACTAATCGTTTCTCCAATTTCATCTCGATTATGTTTTCATCTTTTATTGATCGATTATCAATTGAGAAGTGGAAAATGCACTACGTAGTTCGAGATGTGGTTGTTGACATTTTCAAACTGTCCGATTATAGTCACGATTGATAGTACTTATTAAATGAAGGCCAACGGTTTTTTCAGTAACTATCTATCTATCGAGAGATGCATACGCTATGAGCAGAGATCCTCCATTAATGGGCTTGAATAACGTCTGCACAATAATACGTAGTTCATTTTTTTTCTTGCCTGAAATAATAATTGGTACTTCAATTTAATACAAACCCAATATTTCTAGCCGACAAGGTGAGAATTTTTGGAATTTAGGAAGAAAATATAATTAGGAGACCCCATCGTTCGAAACAACGAAACGCCCACCGAAACGCTTACGTTTTCACTATTTGATTCATAATTTCAGCTTTTCAAGAAATTGCCTAGGTCTGAAAACTCTGGAATTCTATTCTATCATAAATGATTTGAAACATGTTGTTATCCTCAAATGAATAATGTCATGTTGTTGTGTGAGAATGAAGAAATTAAAAAAGTACATTGAACTTGGTGGAAGAAATTTTGAACAAGTGCGAGTATTGGCGATTCTTCTGTTTTGAAATAAAAAAAATTCTAGTTTTAAATTTTTGTTTAATTTGATTAAAGCAAATATAGAACAATTAGGAGTTGTATCGTCAGATGAGTGATTTCATTTAGGAGAAGTTAAACCAATATACAGAATGCTCTATTCGGAAACATAGCTTTAACCCAAAACAAAAGAGAAGTGAAGTTCGAAGCATCTTGTATAGAAAATTCAAATGATGAAAAGTTACACAGCATTCTAGGCTCATCTAAGTCACTTTACCTGACAAATTTCATATTTTCGAAGGAAAATACGATTTACACCAATTTCAATCATAACCAGCATCCACTCTCTAATTCACTGAGAGATTCAATGAGTTGCAAGGGCACTTTCTAGAAAACAAATAATTCAATGCTGAATAGGAAATGAGGGGGCAGTTGTAATGACGATGACTAAAGTTGCAACACCTTGTACATCTGAATCTTGTTTTGAAATGTGGCCTTCCATATTCATCAATATCAATTATCGATATAACAAACAAGAAACGCACTATTGAAACACACTGTAAATGAACTCGCTCAATAGAATGGTTTTGGATTTTTAGGTTTCCTGCACTTTCTTTTTTTATGGAATTCTAATAATTTTCAAATGAAACAAAACAGCGATACCTGAAAATTACTAAAACTTTAAAATCTCTTTCATTTGATGATATAATCGGTGTTTATGAATCTCTCAGGCATATACTAGTCTATATCTCTTATTGTCTGACTGAAAACATGCAAAAAATTATAATCACCCAAATAAATCTATCCAAACAAGCCATTTAGTCAGTTTGTTGGTGAAAGCTCATGATGTTTCATGTTGCAGTATTTAAAATGTTGTTCTGCATCTTCAAAAACAAGTGCGTGGGCTTTTGGAATTCCTCGTCATCGACAAAAGATTTTCATAGTTCGTTTCAATACCACATGATACTCTCATCGAAGTTCGTCAACAAATATATATCTGAACATGTTGGATGTATACCAAAAAGACTATTACTAAAAAACCAAAACATTTCTTAAGGTCACTTTTCAGCTTCATACAAATCAAATATTCTGTGAACATCATGCGAACCAATGAAGGGTAGATATTCATATCTTCTCCGTTTGGAAAAAAAACGAATCTCTGGAGAATGTAGAGAGGTATTCAGTTCACAACCAAAGGGTGGAATGACTGTATTGGAAAAATTCTCGAAGAAAAACAAAATATAGATTCACATTATTCTGAAATCAATTCGAGAAAAACAGAAGAGTGTTGATTCACTACTCACGAGTACCTAGTACAATATTCTTTTATCTGACAGGTGTTTTGTATGAATAATGGAGAATTCAAGTTACCTACTCTCAAGAATGCAGTTTCTAGCTTTACTGTTTCATTTGAGATTTTTCTCAACTTTCTGATTTGCTACAGCCTTGTTCCAAAGATTTTTTTTACGTTCATTCATTTGATCCACAACGTTGAAAATCAATGTTAACATATTTGAAAACTGTTTCATTTACACATATTAATTATAATGTTATTATTACGGCATTTCAAATCGCCAAACCGTTTTTTAAGTGAAATGGTTTGTATTTTTTTGCCATGGTTCAATTCGTTTTTTTCCTGCAAATATTGATCAATTTATCCACATTATATCACGAATAGGATTGATTGGCTATAAATTCGTTTCTGTAGAATTTATAGTTTTACAGAAAACATTGGAATGAAAAATGGAACATCCAGCATATACGTATATTTTTGAAGTCATCAGTTCATTACAAATACAAAAATGCTATTTTCTGGGTTGTTGAATCTGGTGATTTGGCAGGCCACATCATTGGGACCAACCAGTTCTTTCATGGATTTTGACAAGCCTATTCGGTATCAAAATTTTGGTATGAAAAGAATATATTTCAATAACTCGATGATTCATTATCGTGCCGTTTGATTATTTATAATCATGCCGAAAAATGAAAATATCCTGCACGTATTTATAATTGGTTGGTTGAGAAGCAGATTTTATGATTCGACTACCACATATATTAGTTAACAAATATTTTCTGTAATCATATAGCCTTCTAGTTGCAATGAAAAGTATAATTGGAATTGTTCTTTCGCCAAAATAGAAGACTGGGAAGTGAAATGATTTGAATTCAATCAGAAATGTATACAAAATAGTGGGTGTTCCATTTGAAATTTCGAAGTTGATGTGATATGCTGTGGAATTGAAAGTGCCTTAAGAACCTAACTTTGAATGAATCGATCAACAACATGAATGATAATGGTTCGGTCTACCATTGTCTATATTATTGAAACCTAAAGAACGAAAGGATAAAAATAAAAATCAAGTGAGATAATCAAATCAAAATCAAATTTTTCAGTCAATAATGAAATTAGGGATAGATTACTCAAAGTTTTGGTTAGTAATGAAATTGGGGATTTATTATCAAAGAAAAAATAATGTTTTTACAAAAAATCGAGATATGTATCGAAAATGGAATATGATATGAAAAAATTCAAAAACGAAATCAATGAAATAATATTGTGACAAGAAAATTGAGGTATGTACTCACTGTGAGTACACTCAAAATGGAACTTGATGTCAACATTTTTTTATGATATTTAATTTCTTCATTTACATTTTTTGACTAGTATTTCACATTTGATACCTCAATTTTCTTGTCAAAATATTATTTCATTTATTTCTTTTATTGACATTTTTTTTTGACTTATGTTTCTTATTCGATATCTCGATTTTTTGTAACAACATTATTTTTTCTTTGATAATAAATCCCTAATTTCATTACTAACCGAAAAATTTTATTTTGATTTGATTTTCTTACTCGATTTGTATTTTTATCCTTTCGTTCTTAGCAACAGGTTTCAATAGAGTTGATAGTATAGACAATGGAATTCCGAATCATTATCATTCAACAAAGAACATTGTCAATCACATTCAAGCAAACGATCAACAACATGACAAATAAAACGCCACAACTTCGCATTGATACGAGGAGTAACAGAAATCGGTTCACACTCAAAATATGTTATGAAACTTGCGCCTTCACCAAAATTAGGCCACGTAGGTGCTTAATAAATCTGCATTACTTCTGACAAAATAGTTGAGACTTCCGCGGCCGAGGTTTTCAGTATCACTACTTTTATTCGGGTTTGGGGGAAGAACTGCAACATCTTCAAATGACCTTGAAGTCGAATGGATTCAGTGTACCCGAGATCAACAGGGCCATGAAACTGAAGAATTCCACTGTTCGAAACAGGGAGGACGTTCAGATAGTTGCACATGCATATTTGCCATACATCCCGAGGGTCACAGACAGAATTGGAAAACTCCTGGGTAAATACAACATCAAAACTGTATTTAAACCCACGAAGAAGATTCAACAGAGCCTCAGATCGGCTAAAGACAAAAGAGATCCACTGTCTGCAGCAGGGGTTTATCGCATACCATGCACCTGTGGGAAGGTATACATCGGTACCACAAAAAGATCCATGAGAACAAGGCTAAAGGAACATGAGAGAAACTGCAGACTAGGGCAAACTGACAAGTCGGCTGTAGCGGAACACGCACTTAGCGAGGGTAACCACAGGATTCTGTTTGAAAATGCAAAACTGATTGCACCCAACCAGGGATACCATAGCCGACTGGTACGGGAGGCAATAGAAATCCACAAACACACGGATAATTTCAACAGCAAAGAAGAAGCTGTCAACCTCAACCGAATATGGAATCCCATTTTAAGAAAATCGATAATAACTGCAGGTAGTTCTTCAGATAATAATGACTATTCTCCGAACCCAGATGAGGTAAACAAGGTAATCAATAATAATGACAATTCCCCTAATCCGAATGGAATAATTAGCACCGCAAACTACCTGAATTGGCATAAATACAACTTGCAAAGAAGAAATCTCCAGTCATCGGAGTGAATCTCAAGATGAATGAGCCTCTGAAGAAGCTAACCACTCGAGCCAGCGAAACGTCAGGAAGAAATTCCAAAAAACGACGGCCTTCAAACCCGAATAAAAGTAGTGATACTGCATTACTTCTGATAGGTATTTGTAACTGGAGGTGTAACGGTACACCAAATTTCAAAGCAGTAATGATATAGAAGATGATATCAATGACTTGAAATCTGTGGATGACACCACTGCTACTCTACTACTCACAGATATTAACACAACACACTCTCTCACCTCTATAACTACAAGCATGAGGAGGCGCCTAAGCACCACCTTACTTAGGCATCACCAGATACATCATGCATCCTTCTGTCTAACTTTTTGAATAAGAAAATCATTGAGAATTCA
Source organism: Zygogramma bicolorata (assembly GCA_032362365.1). Classification (NCBI taxonomy): domain Eukaryota; kingdom Metazoa; phylum Arthropoda; class Insecta; order Coleoptera; family Chrysomelidae; genus Zygogramma; species Zygogramma bicolorata. The sequence goes on from JAVJAQ010000307.1 coordinate 684,128, forward strand.
ACTACACCATCTCAAGTTGTAATCCAGAATATAAAGATGCTATTCAGAAAATATCAATTAATTAATTAATTCAGAATAGTCAACTGTAATTCATATCATGCGCAATTCAGATCAATCAATTGTAATTCAGAAAATATTCATTGTAATTCAGATCTTGTCAGTTGTACTTCAGAATTTGTCAATTATAATCCAGATAATAATTGATTTTTCAGGACCAGAAATATAGGTTCCAGAAAGGCACATTTAGCAGGAACTATTGTTCATAATGTGAACTTGTATGAACAGCCAACGAGAAAAATTCACAAACTAGCCACCTGTTGAATCAACTAGAGCTCAACTGCGAACTATGGTTCAGGTTTAACCTTCAGGTGATCAGCTATTATGAAACTGTTCCTTAGATAGTAACATTAACGAATATTCGAGGAGCAGAAGTGACATCCCCCAAGAAATTAATAAATGACCCCAAATTTACTTAGCGTGTAAATAATACCTCGCGTTAATAAATCCCCCCGAAGATAACGATCTGCGTCCGTAATTCAATGAAAGTCGACAGGAAACACGCAAAAAATGATAAGCACCCGAATAAATCGTCCAAAACGGGACATTAAGTCAGTTCGTTGGCAAATGCTCATAATGTCTTATGTCACTGTGTTTACATCGTTGTTCTTCTGTCCGGAACACGGTCGCGTGGGCGGCTTCCACACACACCTGTGGATTCTCACTACCAATGATCATCCCAGTGTGCTGTGATATACTCCGACGTGGGTGTCAGTACCGGGAAGGATGATGGATATGGAGCCGGTTGCATTACTCATGCCGGGTTCCACCTTGCTGCAGGGGCTCTGCCAGTTAATGGTGAGGGATGAATAGATAAAAACTATCATTTTCATCTGAACTTTGTCCGATATTGAAATCTCGTTTTTTGTCAGGATTTGACATGAGGGGGTTAATTCATGCGAGAATTTCACACCTCTACATTTCAACCAATGAAACCAAATCCGGAAATTTTATCGAGGCGCCACGTTATTTAAGTGGAAATTTTTTGACAGATTGAGGAACAAACATATCTTCAAAGCTTAAATAATGATAAATATGCCTGTGAATTATGCGAAATATATTTCTACCAAATCAGTGACCTAAAATTATGAAAGGGCGAAAGACTGGGCTGGTACCCATAAGGGTTTTAGCATTTGGTGTAGCTAAAGTTGGTATTTTTTCATTTAACGAAATATGGTAGATATACCTACAAAGGAATTTCTTCGAGATTGTGTCATGTTACTTGTATAAATATAGTTCCACCACCTTTAGTTAACAAAAATTACCAAAGGGCGATAGACAAGGCTGGTACCCATCTGAATTTTCGAATTTGGTGTACTGAAGGTGGTATTTTTTTGTATTTACTGAAATATGGTAGATGTACCTACACAGGAATTTCTCCGATTTTTTTTTATGCAGATTCACACAGAAGGAAAGCTCTGTAATGTTCAAAGAACACCGCGTCAATCAATGGACAAGAAATACGAATTAACATTTACTTTGATTTTCTGAAGTTTGTAAGCCTCAGGAAAAACCTCTTTTGGCAAGGAGTTCCAAACCCCAGCTGTTCTATTGAAAAAAGATCCCTGAGCAAGAGAGGTTCGACAGGTTTCCAAATTCATAACAAAGGGGTGGGAATTCTGTACTCGTCGAGTCATCCGTGTAGATATTGCCAACGATTGAAAACAATTCGGAAGAGCATCGACCGTGAAAGTATCTATAGAAGAGGGACAAGTCTCCGACCCTTCTACGATGTTCCAATAAAGTGAGCGAGTCTGTGAGCGAAGAATCACCAACAAGACGGATTGCCTTTCTCTGGATAGAATCGAGAAGCCTCAATGAATGTTTTGGTGCCGAACTCCACACATGAGAACTGCATTCCATGACAGGTCGTGTCTGAGCCTTGTAGATCACAAGAAGCTGACGAGAAGTGAAGAATTTCTTCGAACGAAATAGAAATCCAAGTTTCTGGGAAGCACTTTTAGCGATCGATCTCACATGGTTTTCCCATCAGAGATTACCACTTATCGTAATTCCTAGCATCGAGATACTTAATTTTGTGGGAATAGTTACTCCTGACATCTGAATATTTGATGATGATAGCGGCTTTTCTTAAGAAGACACATGCCTGGGTTTTCGTAGCATTAAATTCCACCAAGTTCATGTCACCCCATTCTATTATTTTTACCAAGAGTACTGTCGTCCGCAAAACTATGTATTGAACAAGATGTTTTCTAGAGCAAATCATTGATATGAAGCAGTAACAAAGTGGGCGCCAGAACTGAACCCTGTGGAACACCTGCATTTATTGGGAGAATATAGTGATCTCGGTAGTGTAGTGGTTAGCATATCTGCCTGTAAAGCGGAAGACCGGGGTTCGAATCCTCGCCGGGCCACCGTGCTGGGTAATCGCACGTTAAAAGGTAAGGCCTCGTTGATCCATTGCTCGAACAAGTTTCGACTTTTGAGGGTTGACGTTCGTCAGCTGGTTAACGGAACGAACAATTTTAAAACAACAATTTTAAACAATATCAGATGATACTTCATCAACAACCACACACCTATCAGACAAGAAACTCTTCAACAAAGCACACAACTGAGGGGGCAAACCATAAGACGGCAGCTTAGAAAGGAGACCCCGATGCCAAACTCGATCAAACGCTTTTCAAATATCGAGTGCAACAGCTATCGTTTCTCCGAATTTCTCGACTGAATACTGCCAAATATAAGAAACATAATGATTGATTGATGGCGAAATCTGTATTGTCGATCATTAAGTATTCCTGATTTCTCTAGATATTTGATGAGCTTCATATTTATTGCGACATGTTACTTGTAGAAATATATATCTACCACCTTTAGTTCACTGGAATTTCCAAACGTCTATAGATTGAGCTGGTACCCATCTGAATTTTAGCATTTGGTTTCACTGGAGTTGGTATTTTTTTTTATTTAACAAAATATGGTGGATATACCTATATGATTTTTTCAAACTAGTAATTATTAAGCTCTCTGACAGAACCGGTTAAACAAAAATGACAAATCAACATATGTCAAAAACAGCAATACCCTGACCAACTTGACAATCAGAGAAATTAATTTGAAATGTCTTGTTGGATTAATACATTTTTCTTCCAAATTAATGTGTGAAATTTCCTTTCGGACACGAATTTAAAAAAAAATCCGGAAATAATTTAAGCTCTTGTGATATTGTAAGTGAAAATATTACAATACACGTTCCCAGTCTCGTAATATTCTTTCAGAAAACTAAATTATTTACTTTCCATTTCTAACTGAAATGAATTGAAATGCTTCCTATGAATTGGATTTTTATTGAAATAATTGTATGAATCGTTCTGTAAATGATAAGACACAGAATAAAACTATGTATAATTCGAAATCTTCAAAAATAGATAGAAATGGACAGATAATAATTGAAATACCAAAGTGTAACAACAAACCCTCTCTTCTCTGGAGTAATCAGGAATAATTAATGATCGACAATACCGATTTCGCCATCAAAGATCTCAATGACTTATTGGCGTAAATTTCACATATTTGACAGCACTCCATCGAAAAATTCGAAGAAACGTTATCTGTTGCACTCGACATTTCAGAAGCGTTTGATCGAGTTTGGCATCGGGGTCTCCTTTCCATACTGTCGTCTTATGGTTTGCCTCCTCAGTTGTGTACTTTGTTGAAGAGTTTTTTGTCTGATAGGTCTCTGTATGTGGTTGTTGATGGAGTATCGTCTGATATTCTCCCAATAAATGCAGGTGTTCCACAGGGTTCAGATCTGGCGCCCACTTTGTTTCTGCTTTATATCAATAAGTTGCTGGAGAAAACATCTTAATCAATATGTAGTGGTGCGGATGACTACATACTAGTTCATCTTCCAGGCATTCAATGCGGGAAAACCCAAGCATGTCTCTTCTCTAAGAGAGCCGATCTACCTTCATCTAATATCCAGATGTTAGTAGTAACCATTCCTGCAAAGTCAAGTATCTCGATGTTAGGAATTTGGATTAGTAATAATCTCTAATGTGAGAACCGTGTGATCGCTAAAAGTGCTTCCAATAGGTTTGAACTTCTATTTCGTGGGAGGAACGAATTCACTTATCTACAAAACTTTTAAACAAATAAATGCAATCCGTCTCGGTCACTTCGTTGGAGCATGGTAGAAAGGCAGAGACTTTTCTCTATTCTATAGATATTTTCACGGTCGATGCTCTCTTGAATTGGCTTCAATAGATCCATCCTTGGCAATATCAACACGGATGACCCGAAGAGTCCAGAATTCCCACCACTTTGTTTTGAGCTTGGACACCTATAGAACCCCTCTTGCCCAGGGATCTTCTTTCAATAGAACAGCTGAACTTTGGAACTCCTTACAGAGGGAGGTTTTTTTCAGAGGCTTCCAAACTTCAGAAATTTGAAGCTCATATTCGTATATCCTGTTCCTTGATTCACAAGGTATTATTTGAACATTATTGCATGAGTCGTGGTGAGTATGAAGAAGTAGTATATATGAGAGTGTGATTGGAGAAATTTGTGCGGCAGCTACATCAATTTGATAATAATCTGGATAAGTGAGGTAAATGGTTGAGAGAAGTACCATAATTATTGGTGGAATCAGGAATAAGTGTTGGCTGGATAAGTACTACTTCCAGCTATTAGTGATAGCAAATGCCTACGATTTCCATTCTGCCTCATTCGTTTTGTTGAAAAAATGAAGCCAACAGGCACCATTATTGACAATCAAATCGTCCAAAATAATATAATTTTTACAGAAGAATGTTTTTTTTGAATGGAATCGACCTTTAGTGAAAGAATCCTAATTGCAAATCACCGGGTGAATAATAAGAATAGTCTTCTGGTGATTGGACAGATAACCTTTTTGATGAATCTATGAATTGTATATTAGGGTATTCCTGCAAATCACGTGGGAAATTAGCAATCCAGGCGAGTTATGTAGTATACGTATTACGGCTGTAATAGATGATATCGCAATCATTCAAACATATCATGAACTTAAAATTCAATGTCACTCAAAATTTCCATTCAGGTACAATTCAATAAGTGAATAGAGCTGTCATTGCCTGAAATTTGACATATCATGGAAGACCTGATTCATTGTGTGATACCAACTACAACTGTAATAAAATGAAGTCATTGTATTGTTTGAACGTCATTTTTTTGTGGTGGATCAATATTTGTTCCGTAGTTTTTTGGGTTTGTAACCTTCCACAATCTGAAAAAATAAGAATTAATATTAGAATATATACAAGTGTAGAAGGATGTATTTTCAATCTACCCCGAAAAGTTGCTGCGTCTATTGAAAAACAGTTCTTTCTGGATAGAACAAGTTCGTGCGGACAAAAGTATATCGGTGAAACGTCTCGACCATTGGAAGTGCGAAAGAGTAAACACAAGATGTACATCAGGAACAGACAGATAGGTGGTTCTTAATTATCAGAACACATTCTTACTGCCGATGGAGACCACATAGTAGAATGGAACGACACTAAAATTATAACGAAAAAAAGCAATGGCAAGAAACGAAACTTAAAAGAATCTGCTTTCGTGCTGGGTAATCGCACGTTAAAAGGTAAGGCCTTGTTGATCCAATGCTCGCACAAGTTTCGACTTCTGATGGTTGACGTTCGTCAGCTGGTTAACGGAACGAACAATTATAGAACAACAATTTTAGAACAATCATGCCGCTCGTGAAGAATGCATATCTTTGAGTTCGCTTGATATGGATAGCAGATGGCTGCCCCTCTTGAAGGACAAAATGTTATGTCAAATTTGAAATAATTCGACAAATGTCAATCACAAGAATTGTCTTTACGAGGTATTTGCATTCGAAAAGGAATTTGCCTAGAAGTTTTGAGAACGGAAGCAGATTTAGTTTCCGATACGTTAACAGATAAGTATTTTCATATATATCAGTTCTTATTATTTTTTTGATAGGCAAAATTTGAGTTATACGAGAAGTTGCTGACAAATTGGACTGGTTCTATCCAGAAAGAACTGTTTTTCAATAGACGCAGCAACTTTTCGGGGTAGATTAAAAATCTACCCTTCTACACTTGTATAGATTCCAATATTAATTCTTATTTTTTCAGATTGTGGTAGGTCACAAACCAAAAAAACTACGGAACAAAAGAAGTCATTGTGTTTATCAAGTGTAGAAATTGAATTGATATACTATATACCTCATTGTTCTATCAAGAACAGTTAGGATATAGCAGTTTTGTGTTATAGCCATTCATTTCCTGATATTGATAAATCAGATAATTCTCAGAATCAACTGAACAATAATCAAATCAGTGACCGAATTCTATGAGTATTAATATCATCAGTGCCTCTGACGCCATTCACAAGTCATCACTTATGCGAGATAGATAAATAATTGTCAATTAATATTATGGTCATGCCGCTGGAGGATATTAGACGTGAAAAAGTGGACGTAATTTATTTCCATGCGATTAATCCGGCATGACATAATTCGATCCTAATTTATGTTAAATCGTTAATTTGAACAGTAAAAAATCCAAATTGTTATTTTGATTGCATAACGTATATTAACGTATATTTTTGATGTATGCACGAGAATGGCGGTAATTGATAGCGTTCAGTTTCGATGGAGTTTCAATTTAGAGATCTGAGTGAAGAAAAAAGTTGATTTTGTATACGGGGGTTGTTCTGAAAGTTTTCAAGTGGAAAAATATTATGGTTGAGATCACCCTGTATACTTATAGGTATCGATGAATTTATTGGTACTCGACACTTGATGCCCATACACAAGAACAAATCAGATTATAAAATTGATGGGTGTTTGAAGGACGAATCATTTCATCTTGTTCTAGTTTTTTCGTGGAGAACTCTTGCATTTCGATAACCGGCTGAAACAGGAAAAAACATTCTAGAAAGCATTGTGGACAAGTACTGTTTGTTGAAATCATTTAATGAAACGGAATATAAGTAAACCTCATAAGAAAAGATGAATATCCGTAAACAATTAATTTGGGAATGTTTTTTTAACTATAAAAACAAAACAGTAACATTCAGGGAATTCATCGACCTGCTCCTCAGCACACTTTTATATTTCAATGTTTTTCTGGGTTTGAGATATAAACTGGTTGATGTATACCCCAAACGAAAGAAGGCGACGTTTAAAGTCATTAAAAATTAAAATAACCCTTACTATTTGCTTATTGGTTTTGAGGTGATTGTCGTTTTTGTGTCTTGAACAGAAACTTTTTCATGAATTCTGCAAAACACATGGAGCAAGGATTCCATAACCAATTAGCTTGCCAACTTTTCATAGTATGTAGTGAAAAATTTAGCTTTTCATTGGTGTGAAGTGCATTGATTATTGTTGTTCCCCGTAGAAATGAAAAATACTACTTTGAATAAGTTCAAGTTTCACAACCAAATTATTGGGTATGTAACAAATGTTCCACAAAAAAGACACCACAAGTAATATCACAACAATACCAACGGAATGCAGATACTCATCTGGTGGAATTATTTTTACCAAGCTTATCGTAATTAAACAAAAATATCTAATCCCAAAAAGATTACTGAAAATGGTGACAAATGGAATTTTATTGCGCCTCAAAATCATAACGAGTTCCACCATTCCATATACTTAGTAGGCAATAACGGATGCAATTGTTATTTATGCACCGGCAGCTTTTTGTTATTGGTAGATTATAACGTAAGTATTTTGTTTCACTTATAAACAGAATTGCACTTCAATCGGACTTCTACTTTGAAATATTCAAACGAAAAAGGATTGAGATCAGGTGAGCGCGGCGGCCACTAGATAGTTCTTTTCCTTCCACTCATCAGTAAATATAAATGAAAAAAAGCGAATTCTCACCTATCTTAATGATTGCATCAGTCATTGGTACATACACAATGATTTCGGTGACATCAATTTGTCTTGATGTATGGAATACATTAACTGTATCTTACCAATAGAATTCAATGAATTGGTTTTTATATATGTTAACATTGGCAAAGAACCATTCTTCCATTTCTTTTTATGTTGCGTTACATAGATTTTACGCAATGTTCCTGTACACCTCATTAGTACTAATGAAACCGTTTCTTCTGAATACGGCAAACGGAAAATCAGTCGACAACTTGTCTCAATTTTCTAATAAATCAATTAACTGAATGCAACAACATGATTACTTATCTCAGATATCCTTTGAGGAAATCGATTCATTCTTGTTCTCAAAAGTTTTATTGAAACAACAGTGGTATTTTTCTCGGGTGTTATACTAGTTGGACTTTTCCAAGTGTCTTGTATGCCATTGAGGCAAGAGTAGTATGATATAAAATTTCCTCCCCAACAAATTCATTATTAGCATCAAACATTACACACTGTCGAAAGTTTAATATCGATAAATTCGCATTTTTAAGAACTGTTTTTTTTGCCAATAGCATAAGAGTACAAAATCTCTTAACCGTAGCCTTATCCCTACCACCAACTCCAATAAATATTGCTCGATCCCTTATCTAGGTAAAGTTTCACAAGATATTTTCAATATCCTAAGACGACATTGTAATGATACAAATTTTTCTTTTTATACTATAGATTCTATTTCCGAATTGCTAGTAAACACTAAAGATAAAGTACCTTTTTTCCACAAATCAGGAGTTTACAAAATTTCTTCTTCACAATCAAATTGTTCTGCTCAATACATTGGACAGAGTTGTAGAAGAATAAAAACCAGAGGTCTGGAACATGTTTAACTTATCGACAGTTCCAGAAATCTACAATTGGATGAATACAATACAAAAAGTTATTTTGCTAATCATATTCTCAATCAAAACCATAGCTTTGATATTGATTCAGATCTAGATATTTTACATATATGTCAAAAGGGTACTTTACTCAATCTTCTAGAAAATTTTGAAATCAATTCCGCTGCTAATAACCCTAATGTTGTTTCTCTTAATGAGCAAGTACAGTTTGACTGCAGAAAGTTTTTCAATTCCCTTAATTTCAACTGAAAATCCCCCTGCCTTGATCTTCCATAAATAATTATCATGGACTCTGTATAATGTTTGCTTGATGGTTGGCAACTCTTGTTCATCCCAAGGATGGATGATATCATGGTGTTAATCATGGTTGTTGCGCTCCCTACCATATTGTATGCTAGTTAAAATTAATCTTCTATAATATTTCACTGTGATTTTTGTAACGAGAGGGCCTGTATGTGGGGTGTTGGATCTGTTCACCCGGGACATGACTGGAAATGTCAGCTCTTTGATTCTCGTTCCGTGTGTGCCAGACCCTGTGCCGCATTTCCATGTCATCTCGACGATAGAAAAATTTCGACAGTTGACAGTTCTGTCAGCTGACTCTCCTCCATTTCCTACTCAATTCAATCTGTGAACGGTAGTGTTTTTCAAAAGTTTTCTTCAATGTGGATTTTTCTATTATTGCATATTGGGCATAAGGGCTCCAAGCCTCCCAATCTTTAATGTATTTATTGTGTTAGGGATGTCCCAAATTCCCCTAATTACAAATTACTCACAATTTCACTACAATATTTTTTCAATGTCTTTTTGAACTTCACCATGTGAAGTTCTCATTTTTTTTTCATCTCCATGTAAGTAAATTTTATACTTCATTTATTAACCAATATCATATTACTCTTCCTTTATTGTAGAATTCAATGTAAATTCAGCTGATGATGAACCTATGTAGGTTCGAAACATGTACTGAATTACCGTACTGACATCTTTCAAATATTAAATTGTGGAGACGACTTTGAGTTTTTCTGCATCGTAAATAGCATAAGAGCATCGGCTTGATTATTTTATCTATTTTTGGTTGACGGATTGTGTTCCTTGTACGTTGCAAAGTTTGAGATGAAAGAAATATAAATTCATCTGAGAAAAAAAAATGCAGGTCAAGTGGTATTATTTCCCGAAATAATCCACTATTGGTGGGGTCCGAACACAGATATCCACTATTCACCATCGGATTCTTTTGTCACTGTGCTACAGAGCTGACAGATTTTTTTACAAATGGGTATGATCCTTGGCTTCATCTTGTGGCTACTAAGGCCGAATTTACCAATATCAAAACTAGCTTTAATTTTCAATTCGCGCTGAATAAGAGTCTGATCGAAGATGCATGTAAATTCTATCACATTCTTGTTCTTGAGATTCAGTTTCCGGTTTTGGATTCTGGCCTGAATCGCGACCGGTAAGTATATCGATTCATTTTACCACTGAATTTATTTATATCTATTGATCTCAGATACGGATGATATATTTATTATCCTTATTCTTCTAATTTTACATTGAATTGTTGCAATATGCATTTTCAGTTTGCGCTCTATTTATTGTTGATTCAACAAGATGAAGGTGATTGTTGAGATGTTTTGGAAGTATCAGAAATCACTCTGCAGAAAATAATTGTTACTGTAAGCATAAACACGATTTGCTCGATTTTTTCCAGAAGAGAACAGGAACAAGATAAACAATACTTTGAATTCATACCAGATATTATAACTGCAGAAGCTACTAGTAGTGAATTAAAGCTGTAATATAATCATATTGTCCGTGAGAAAAATTACTTAGTGATCCCAGGAACTTCGATATCTTCTGCAGACAACTCAACGACAGAAAATCATGTCAGCAGCTTTTTATTAAAGTACAACAGGAGTATGAGGAAGTGAACTTCGACCCTTTCTCCCCCGAGTAATTGCAGAAAGAATACACAACTTCGTAACATCGAACATTTACAACACATTTTGTGTTGATGTGTGACTCATTCATAGAAGTTTTAATCATTCACAAAAAGGGAAAAAGAGTCGATCTGAAACAGACGGGCCCTGGTCACTTTTTTTTTGTTCAATTCGTATATCAATCACTCGAAACTTGAGTCGAAATTAAACCAATCACAGGTTATTTCTACAAGCTTCAAGCTATTTTTGCTCAGAGAAAAATACCACTTAATCAATGGGTATATGGAGTCTTCTCTATTTGCACCAGATAATTTCTCATACTATGTCATATTCAGTGGCGGATCCCCTCCCATTGGGAAAATGAAAGATTATTTTTCAATTTTCATCGGCTCCTAATTTCCAAATTTTGTTAGGGAACGATGAAATATCACATGTGCAAGACATAAAATTGAATAGAATATTTTTTTTTTGCTTTAAAATTAAAGAACTTTAATAATCATTATTACATTCCATTGAAAACTAAAGGGCAGGCTACATTTAAACATTAGTCAACTTTCATTTTTCAACAACCAATTTAATCAATTTTTTCAATTCAATAATCCTCCAATTCCAAAAAAAAAAAATAATTCTCAAGAATTAAAAATAGTACAAACAAGATCTGGATTGAATGTTACCCAAACAAACAAATTTCGCTTGAAATTTTTGGACTCACCGATTGTTCTTTCCTTTTTTTTCTGGTTCAGTCGATTCAGACGCTGGATCAAGCCGAGTAAAATATGAAAAAAGAGTCTTCTTCATGTTGTAGGTTCAAAATAAAATGCTTTTTTTTAACTATCAAATTGCAATTTTTCTCGATAACACTTTAAAGAAAATTGACACTTGTCAGGCTTATCGAGGAAAAGTTCGAGAAATTTCTGAGACTGCTGCCATTGGATCCTTTTTGGCGCAGTATTTGAAAAATTAAACTTGTTATATTTGTGATGAGTATTGTGTATGCCAGTAACAATTTGAATATACTATGTTTGAGTAGAATATGCTGTTGATTGGGTTAAATCAACTCGATTCGATTTAAAAAAATTAAAGTTTCGAACCTACTTTACCTCCTGGCTACACCTTCAAATTTTGCTCATGTCTATCTCTTTCACTTTTTTTTTGAATCTCGACTAGTTTTTGCTATACGGTAGCACATAATTTTCTGTTATTATATATATATATATATATATATATATATATATATATATTACAAATTTTGAGTTATAGACCCCCCCCTTGACCTGATCCTGGATCCGCCACTGGTGATTATTAAACTTGAAAATAACCGAAGAATTCTTTATCCTCCATACAAAAATACTTTCTGATAGTTCTCAAAAAATACTGTGAGCTGCAATTCGTATTGAATTTCGAAATAGTGGTTTATATTATTGATATGGTGGCAATAATAATAATAATAATCTTCATTGATCACAAGTACACCTTGGTGTCTGGATAACTCACACGTATAAATAAAGTTGTATGTAAGTACGAGATCAGATATAAGAACTTTTACATATAAAGGTATAAATAAAATAAATAAACATCCATAGATGATGAATAAAATATACACAATTGAATAATGCATTTAAACTCACACATTATAACTCTCATTCACAATAGATAAAGACAAACAATTTTGAAAATCAAGACTCAAAAAAGAGTAATATTATAAATGTCGTAGTGTCTATCGCAAGAAGACAATCTTTGAGCTCAGTACCAAGCTCAATAGTTCTAATGCGATATGAAAATACAGTCGAGGAGTAGGTACAGTTTTCTTTTTCTAAGCATAAAAAATTCCATAGTCGTTCTCCGTGATGTATGGAATTCATTTTCTTCCTTGTGTGGAATATATCCATACGGTCAATACAAAATAACTGTTCATCGATTTTCTACACTATATATGAGGAAAATAACATGATTTCTTCATGTGAAAGTAGAAAATATCTCCACAAGAATCTTTTTTCATGTATGCAACGTTCAACAGTTTTAACCACTAGGTTCGATTATTTTTCTCCTGCCATGTCTCTGCATTATTTATACAGATGCGTGGCCCACTGGGACTAGGCTCGTTATAAGAACTAAATCAAATCATTGGGGAGCGGAATGATCTTCATCCATTTCTGAACGTAATCATCTCCGTGCATGGAAATAATCAACATTTTATGAACAACAGAGGTAAAGGTTAAGCACCGCCGGGTTGTGAGAGAAAACATAGTTCGGGCACACGTAGAATCAAGACTTTCTTCGGTTATTACTGAAGCGTGACTGTGGTTTTGGTTCATTAGTCGGTTCATTTACTTGCTGATTCACTAGTTTTTATTCATGTTAACTATTTGTTCATCGAGTACTTCAAGAGTTTTTCGATTTCAACTATGTAATAGCTTTCGCAGGACTTCAATGAGGATTTCACAAATATTGTAAATGAAACATAGGCGAAAAAAGTGACGTTTAAGATCTTGAATGAATGTCCTCCATAGTTATCATCAGTTCAAATATTCGAAATCATTCTTACCTTAGTCAGTCAACCTTAAGGTAAGCATCCACGATGAAAGTTTATCATGAAATTTTTGTGTCATGAGTTAAAACTTTCATGTTTCACAGTGGAAACACTATTGAATTACGCGAAATATTGTTAAAAATTTCATGATCCAATATTTCACGAGACATTTGTTTCATGGGCAAGTTTCAACTTGTATACGCGATATGCGTCTTGTTTCATGTGAAATATTTGTTTCACGTGCTGCACATGAGTTTTGGCGTTCTTCGTGAAACAAAATCGGTATACGCTAGTCGCTAGTGTGTTTACATGAAAAAATAACGTTCTTCGATTTTTATTTTAAATTGGAACAATGAGTGAAGTAGGGAACAAAAGTAAGAGAAGAAAAGATAGTGTCAATTGGTCACTACAAATGACACTAAAATTAATGGAACTTTACGAATCCCATTCCAATTTATGGAATTGCTCTTTAGAGTAGTATATGAATCGTATGGCTAGATAAACCTCCATTGATGCTATATCGGAAGTTATGGGCATATCTTTCAAGAAGTAAATGATAAAATCCGTAGTTTTCGATGCCAATGCCAGAGTATCAATAGAAAGAAAAAAAAACTAAAAGCGGTCAGGTTACAGGGGATAACTTTGTGACAAAATGGGAGTTTTTGTGGTTTTCTCTTTGTTTAATCCATTCGCGTACCCAAATTTGTGAGGTCTCTTTGTTTGCGAAGCTAATAAGTAATAAGCTGCAGCTTTTCTTCTATCTTTTTCTTGTAGCCATCACTATGCACAAACAACGAACCAACTAACTCACCGTGAAAATAGCAGATTACTGTACTTCGTCTCTCATGTATTAAAAATTTCAAACAATCGCGAGTGGAGAAATTTTTATCTCCTCGTGAATACGCACCATGAAACAAATGTTTCGTGAAATAAAATTTTCATGACATTTCAGTTTCATCGTGGATGCTCACCTTTAGTATTGAACCTTTATTTCATATTTACTAATCGAATACTGGTTGGATAAAGAGCCCGGCCAATGCTGGTGTTGAAATCACAATCTCCGGATCTATAATCTGTTTTATTCAAGAAATACGTTGCATATATTTGGTGATTCAGAGTTATGCTCGAAACCACATTACATTGGGGGCTAGTCAGAAATCATTGAACTCTATAATATATAAATATTATAAGATGAATACTTCGAAAAATCTGAAATATCATTTCTGTATGTGAAGGCAGATGGAAATCATTGTGCAAAGAGTTCCAGATGGGAATTTTTGCCATTGATTATATCTTCATTTCAGTTTTCAATATTGGTATTTTTTAAATACCAATTCATAGAAAATAAAGCATCACCAATATTCATATCTCAAAGGTTTTGATTCGATATTCAAGTTCTGGATACTCATGTTCGAATGATATTATAAAATTCAAATAATATCGGAAGTGACATATTTGTATTGCAGTATGGTATCAATATACTATCTGAATCGATATTTGAATATTGTTATTCCCTCTTCTGAACAAAATGAAACAGAATGATAAAATCCCAATTCAAATTATTGAGTTCAGAAAACATATAGAGCAAGAGCCCGCTACCGCCAGACCTTCTTCATGTTCTAAAAGCTGAAAGTTTCTTTGCGCATATTCCCAACAAAGGTGGGAAAGATCGGTGACTGTGTAGTTTGAATTATGGTTGCTTTAGCAGGTAACAGGTAGCAAACGTGAATAAAATAGTACCTCAAATTCGTTAAAGTATAAAGCTCAGTTTTCAAATATTTTTTCGGTATAATAATATAAATCACACCATCCATTGACGAACAGTTACTACAGTCACAATCCCTTGCCCAATACCCCTAAACGCTATTACATTAAAATAAAACGTTAAAAATCATTCGAAGCGTTCTTGCGACACCGTTTAGCTTATAATAGTAGATTATACCACGAGTCGATAATACCAGTCATTATTGCGAGTGGTATACTCTACTTTATTTACGACTTATTTATTTGTCATAATATCCAACTCGAGGAATTTTCTGATAGGACTACAAGAGGGAATAAATACTATTACTTACTTATTACGCTATTATTCCCTAAGGAATGATATATTCCATTATACTGCAGAAACAGCAAAATTGGTCGTAAATGAAGGAAATAAATGTTTAAATTTCGAAAAACTCATAAAAATATAAATGATCTACGATATTGATAAAATATTCCACTTATGTGTCGGAATTGATTGCCATCTTTTGGCTTCAAGTAATCAAGAAAATGTGGAATTGAGGCTACGACATCCGTAAGAAAAATGTGAGAAAACTCATGACTTGGAAACGAATCTTTGCTACTTGTTTCCTGTCTAAGTAACCAAGATCAAAACTCCATAGTCGGTGATTGTTCTTTGATGTGTTGGGCACAGATAAACTTCCAGCTTTTATAAAATATCGAAGGTCTGGCTGTCGCGAGCCCTTGGGCTAATATGCAAAGAATGTTGAAAGTTCCATATTGTTTAACTGATACTATTCAATGTAATCTGATAAAGTAATATTTCAATTGCTGATAGCACTCAGACCGATATGATATCAATATTGAACTGATATCTTTATTGAAATAATCTTTATCATTTCAACATCAATTTTTCCATCTATAATATATCAAATTCGACCCAATTTGAAATCAAGGTTCGACCAATATGATGCTTGTACGTTCATTTTGCAAGTTTGATCCGAAATAATTCCGAAAGTTCTGATTATACGAAAAAAAAGGGAAAAAAATTCTGGAAGTTATTGCCCACAAAAAAAACTTCATTTTTGGGCTCCGACGCTTCATTTCTAAGACTGAACACATTTTCCAAGATGGCGGCTCAAACTCAGCAACCATTTCCAATAAAGGACAAACTCAGGTACCTCATCACTTGCAAATTTGTTTCCTTTTTTCGACTCTATTCCTTGGGGTATAAAAACTTCTATCAACCCGGACTATAATCTCGCTTTCGGCCATAGCAGCCTTGTTTATGATCGTTAATACCGTACTTTATGGCCTGTCCCGGATTAAGCGGGATAACATGATAATCCTCAACTTTGACGCCGTGTGTTTCATCCTCCAGGGCGACAATAATTCATACATCTCGAATTTTAATGTGTCAGGATTATTTCTCGGGATGCGTTTGTTTTTTTGAAGTTGATATATGATCGGGGAATGTGGCATTTTGTTGACCGGGTCATGATATATGTTTTATTTATACAGTTTAGGAGGATTTTTTTACAAAAATTGATTAGATGCAAAGTAAGGTCTGGTTCAACCGAAAATGGGTGTCTCACAAAATATGATGTAAAATTTTTTTTTTAGTTTGGCCGGACAAGTGTAGACAAGGTTGACGTGAGTGAATAACACTTTCAGTACTTCTTGATTGAGAAAAAAAATTTGCGACCTTTCGTTGCAACTTTTTCTGAATAAAAAGTGGTATCTTCGATTTTATATCGGAAATGAAACTAGGAGATTCCTCATTATGGGCATTCTTTTCTACACCTGTACTATAATAACACTTTTATCCCCATATTGAGATCCATCATTATACAAATGAAAATCCAATTCTTTTACGGAAGGCTACATTGGAAATCCGGTTCAGAATCAAATCAGCATTTCCGATACAATATTGAACTCTGTTCCCAACCAGCAAAATTATTTTATAATTTCATGGTGCTGCAACAGTTTTATTTTGTTGTTATTGTATAATTACTTCCAAAATGCTAATAGATTATATTAGACGACCTGTGAACAAAATATCGTTGTAGGCAATAATAGTGTTTCATAAATTTGTCATAGAAACGTTTATAAAATTTAATTGAAAAACCGTTATAAAATTGTCACGAAATTATCACAGAAACGTTTTAACAACTAACTCATAAAACATATTTTGCTTAAAAAGTAAATCGTTTTGAAGCAGTTTTATAGCACTTCTCTGCTAGTTTGTTATGATCTTTATAAAAATATCTGAAGCTTATTTTATAACTGCTTCCTGTAGCTTTAATGAAATTATTTTATTGGAATGCTTTCAAACACAATTTTGTTTTTATTACCATATTGTCACATCAATGATAATTTTCCAACTACTTTATAGTATGGTATATTTACTACATATTCTAACACAACAAAATAACTGTTATACAATCGAATTGCTTCCGCGAATGTATATTTGCTGTCGCCAAGAATGAAATGCAGCTTTTGAGAAGAACGAGCTGTCATCGATTTCAGAGGTCATTGAAGTATAATTTGTGAGTTTTATTTGATAAGTGTGTCCCAATAACTTACCTAACGCATGATGTCGTGTAATATTGGTCATTGGAAAAAAATTAAGAAAAGTGGTTCATTCAGACGAAGACTGAAATTATGTTACGATAATATGATGTCCAGTGATAGGGGCATCTCTGTCGTTAATTTTCAAAAACAGGTTCACTCAGGCGAATCAAAAGAATCAATGAACAATATCATACAGTAATGGCTTTAGACTCAATTCGAAGCGTGGGTGTTCCATTGAAAAAATATTTGGAAACTTCTGGAGTCACTCTGTTTATTGTAAATACTAACAAAACACTTCAAAATCTCCCACGTAATACATAGTGTTTACATTTTTCTCTTGATAAAAACACGAAAAGGTTAATTTAATGATTATGAAATCCGTCGATTTGAGTGTAACACCATGTATATATACCCTCAAACTACTAGCTTCCTAGCCAAAACACCCTGATAGATAATTCTTATATCCAAACTATGTGAGAAATCTCATGCAATATCTTCATATAACCACTTTTGTTGGAATCTATAGCTTTAAAAGTAGCCCGACTCTGCCGCAATGCCATCACTTCCAGAACTCAGTATTTCTTAATAGTTTCATAGGAGTTTTATAGTAGCTAAAATGCGTTCAAATGATTGCTATTGATATCAAATTGTTTCATAGAATGACGCCATGTCAAAATGATAGCAATCCGGAATACCGACATTAGATGAGTTGAAGATATGAAATACCGCAACTATAGTGATATTTACAGCTGAAAATTACATGAATATTATAAGATGATATTATTTAGAAAGAACTGAGTTGAGTTTGGGAGTAGAAAATTGATATTTCGACAGTGTAAATTTTTGTATAATCAATGTTGTTTTTTTTCAAAAACATCAATAAATGAGTGGTGCGCTTAAATTTTGCCAATAATACGCGATATATATTGTCAATAAAATTTCATTTGCAGTAAAAATATCCAATATTTGAAGCACGAACAATGTCTTTAACAGTTTTATAAGTCCAAAAGGAAAATTATCAAAATGGCTTCAACCTTTCTATTCGTTGGTTTTAAGTTGATGACATATCTATTATATTTTCCTAGTGTTCAATACAAAATTACTCCTTGCACCTTTGAGAAAACAGTTTTACCACTTTATTTTATCGGTATCGTTTTAGGCTGCATTATATTTTACAACGCTTACTTGAAACTACTAAAGAACTCTTATGAAATTGTCTCTTAATTATTCTATAGGTATCGCTCAAATGTGTTGCAGAAGTGCAGTAAGAGAAGACTTCACGAAACTACTTTTCAAAGTGTTAGAAAATTTTCATAGTATCGGTCGAAATGTTTAGAAAACTATTTTGTAGTGTTTGTAAAAAGCCTAACCAAATAATAATGAAGACTATAATGTCATATAAAACGGTGCCAATTTACTACTTATAGCTGTTTTATAAACACATTGAAGACATTTCTGAGAGGAATACAGTTTTATAATTCGTTTCTCCGAAACATTTTCGCAACTATTATGAAATTCAAAATTGCTAGTTGGGTTGAGACTATCAATAATAAAATTAATGTTAATATTCTTCCACTTCTAGATCACTGGAACCCACAATACAAATATAAATATCATATTATTATGAAATTCAAAATTGCTAGTTGGGTTGAGACTATCAATAATAAAATAAATGTTAATATTCTTCCACTTCTAGATCACTGGAACCCACAATACAAATATAAATATCATATTAATACTTTTTCATTATTTATCGTGTGTAGAAAAAACTGCATATGCAACTCTCATGTAATGCTTATTGAATAATTTCGATTAATTCTATAGAAAACCTTATTTCAATTGGTTTCAATAAACAGCGTATTGTGAAAGGGAAGCCCTGTAATGTTCAATGAACACCGCGTTAACCAAGGGACAGGAGATACGAATTAACATTACTTTTAATTTCTTGAAGTTTGTAAGGTTCAGAAAAAATCTCCCTCGACAAGGAGTTTCAAAGTTCAGCTGTTCTATTGAAAAGAGATCTCTGAGCAAGAGAGGTTCGACAGGTTTCCAATCTCACGACAAAGGTGTGAGAATTCTACACTCATCGGATCATCAGTGCTGATACGGAATAGTTTTCAATGAGCTTCAATATTTGAATCAAAGTTATGTTATTAACTATACAGGAGGAATTATACAAACATCAATGATTGATTTTTTCATGGACTCGTTTATTTTCCTTTTCACTTTAGGAATTGACCAATGTATACCCCTTAGGTGGACACATTGAATGAAATTGATGATGCGGATTTTTTTCCAAGAATAGAATAAAAAATAATTTCAACGAACAGTTCATTTCGTCCAAAAAACAAAGGTATTTCCGCTACATTACTCATTTGGAAAGGCTCCAATTCAATTAAACTGTGGTCGATTCTAATTTGAATCCCCATATTATAATTGGTTCGAGGCAGTTGTTGCTTGAGGTCATCACAAGATGATTAATAATGATTTATTGCTTGTTCATCTAGAAATTTAATAATTGTTGGCCCATCTACGATGAATCATTTTCTTCAAATCAGGTGAGAGATGAGTTATTATTTTTTTTATAATCACGTATCTTTCACATTCAGAGGAAAGTACCTGCGATATTTTTTAAGAAAACTAATCCAGCACCTGTAAGAAATCGATCATGTCCAATCCTCCACTTTTATTTTCGTGATGTGCATACATCTCAAATTTCTGTGATAATTACGTATGGAAGCATATAGATGACATTTTCAACTACTGTTGAAGTACCCTTTCAATAAATCAATAGAACAATGACGACAAACATCGAAACCTATCACTAATTGTGAATGTTTTGATTCCTAATACCCAAAACTATTATTCATCAACACAATAATTTGGATGATGTTCTCAACGTAGTTTTCGCATTCATTTTTCAAGTGAATTTCAGTAAATAGGGGATCATTTGAGAGATAGTTTTGTGCCTTTTTATATCACCCCACCCCACTTTCCGTTTGGGATCTTAAAGTTGTGACACCTCCTCGGTAGGGGGTTGTATGTATATGTTGGAGAATATGTCCAGAATGTGTTCTCCTCATAGTCAAACTCAACGATAGTATTTCTGCTTTAAATAACGAACAAATGAAAAAAGTTAGGTCTATAATTTCTGTTGGACCACCCTTATAGTGATATTATTACCAAAGAAAGATAATATGAACTTGAGAAAAGTGACCAATATGACCATTATTCAACCGAATATTCAAAATACTGTTCATTGAAAAACATTGAGATGAATTCAATAAAATACAAACTTGGAAGCAAATTTGAATCAGTTCATCAGTTCCTCTGAACATATTGTATGTTTCTATTCAAATTCGGTGTGAACATTGTATCACCCTAATTCCCTATCCTACCCTATGTTCTACATTGCACTTTGGCAGCAATACTTTGTACTCATAATAATTGATTTGTATGTGATTTGATAGTCGAAATTGATGATTCTATCTTTCAATCCAAGTAAAAATCCAAAACAAGTTCAACACTGTAGCATAATGTACAAAGAACTTCTTTCATGAGAATGCAAACCTATGTGTGCGCATGTCATCATCTTCCGCTAGTCCATCATCTAGCACCTCTGATATATCGGTTTACTGAATCCCTTCATTCAAATTGAAATTAACCCACTATGTGGCACGGAAAAATGGAATGGAAAAATTTTTCCGAATATTTTTTGTGGCTTGTAATTTTCATCCCACTTCCAAGAAAACAAACAATACCAGAAACTGAAACAATTATTATTCTGATGAAAAATTTGTTATACAGCCTCATCACCAGTATCTCATCTAACTTACGATGAGCATACAAATTAATTGTATCCTTAGAAGGCAAGGAGCAGCCGTCCTCGTCAAGTCATCTAAAAGGAATCCAATTACTCGCGAAAACCCTGAAAACTCAAAAGAATAACCACAAACCTACACTTAAATGCCGATTACAAATCTTTATGACCGCTTTAATGATCGTTATATCAGCAGTGGTTTGCAACCGAACGGAATCAAAACAGCTTAATAAAATGCAAATTTTTGTGAGAAAGATGAGATGGATCCGTCCATTGACGGCGTCATTATCTATTTTCGAATGTGAATTTAATCAAATACATTTCTCGCTCTAGGAAAACTTTTCTGTTATTCAACAGACGAATTCTCTCCCTTTGGAAAACTTGCACTTCATTTTTTTTTCTTGTTTCATAAATTGTACAAGAAAATAACTACGAAACAAATAAATATATAAAGAATATTATCTCTCATTCAGTGCGTAAATATTTTTGTACCGAAATAACCAACACATTTTCCAGATGAAAGAAGTAGAGAGAGTAGATTTTTCGAAAGTAGCTCGCTTCGACAGCATTAATTGATTTTCCGACATATCAGGTTTGTGGTTTCTGTTCTGATCCACTGTTGATGTCTCTCCACTGATCGATATTATATTCTCTAACTCTTCATACACATCATAAAAATGAACATTAATGTGACATCAGGTATAGACTGAGAATTCCCAATATCTACTCACTGATTAGTAATTAGTAATTGGTCCTGCTTGGTTTCAGGAAAAAAAATCTAGGTATTTAATAGATATTCAATAGAAATCAACCTAACATTATTCGTTTATTAAATGGTAGGATTCACATAAAATGGTAGTAGTATGAACTTTCACTGAATAAACCATCAAAATCCTCCGGAACATTATACAGCTTGATCAAACGAAAATATGCTAATCTAAATTGGGAGAATGATGACATTTTTTTTGACAAATTGAAGGAATATTCGACAGGAAGCGGGGCTAGTTGAATCAGGAAGGTATGTGAGTGACATGCGAAATTAATGAAAGGAAAACACAAAATTCCGTGGAGTCCAAAAATTACCCCAAAAAATGAAGGAATATTGACTAAGGCAAAAAAACGAGAAAGAAAAACTTTTGCTATCATTGAATTTTTCAACTTCTCTTTCTTTCCTTGATATATTACTGGGAAATTTTCATTATTTCAATTTTCTTGTTATCGTTTCCTCAGGGCTATAGCATTTTATTCGGAGCATTCCATTCATTTGATTTTTTTTTCCAATTTTATTAGTTTTATTTTCATTCACTTTTTCAATAAGTTTTTCTCAATTCTATTTCACATATTTCATTTCATACATTTGAATTCTGATTATATTCCTTCTGTCAACTTCTTTTATTTCAGAAAAATGAATAACTTTTGTGCGAGATATTTTGGTGTCAGACGTTTCGACTCCTATGCTAAAGTCTACAGATTTCTATCGATACAGAATTTTAATTATTCAAACATCCTACTATTTCACTGCTAAAAATAATATAAGGCTTTTCTTGATTTGGATAGTTCTTGAAAATGTGCCAATATTATATTTTCAGAATAGTAATTTACGTAACAAGTCCGGAAAATACTGTTTTTTTAGACGAGTAGACAAAATTCTAGGGCGAGCCGTAGGCGAGTCCTGGAAGTCTGCGAGTCAGAAAAAAATGTTTTCGGTCGTGTTGCGTACACTATTTTTTCGGCAACCGACCCACTTCCCGGACGGTTGCCGAAAAACACTTTTTGTTCTGTATTTCTTCTTCCAAACCATGAAATGTTTGTATGCAGTTTCGGATTTTTCTCTTGAAGTTAAAGGAAGAAAATTCACTGACAATGAATTAACATGTTCTTTTAGTTCTGACGGAGTTATTTCAATTTCAGAACTGTCGCTATCCATTTCAGTTCAATCTCATTTTGAATATTATGGGACAAATAGTAATTTACGTAACAAGTCCGGAAAATACTGTTTTTTTGGACGAGTGGACAAAATTCTAGGACGAGCGTAGCGAGTCCTGGAAGTCTGCGAGTCCAAAAAAAACTATTTTCGGTCGTGTTGCGTACACTATTTTTTCGGCAACCGACCCACTTCCCGGACGCTTTTTCTTTGAGAAGGTAGCATTTTCCCGGCCTAGTCCGGGAAGTACGTATTTCCCGGACTAGCCCGGAAAAATGCTACTTTCTCAAAGAAAAAGCGTCCGGGAAGTACCCACTTCCCGGACGGTTGCCGAAAAAATATTTTACAAATATTTTATGCTTGACGTTTGTTGACATTCAAATGATTCGATTGATGCTGCTCCTTTGTCAAGCAATGGGTATTCAAATATTGGCACAGAAATGTCACTTTGCGGCACAGTAATGTCAAATTCAAATTATAATGAGAAATAATCATGTTTGCGAACGTAAAAGTATGCAAGAAAGACTGTTTATTTACAACCGTACTCTAATAATACACTTATATGCCCACAACTCGTTTCATTATGAAATCCATTACGATACAGATTTTTCATTACGATACAGATTTTCAACCGATAGAAACCCATTATTTTTCAATCAAGCATGATGTGCATGCTTTGCATTCGACGTTTGTCAAGTCAAGATCGGTATAGGTATTGAATTTTTGAAGAATAAAGCCAAACTTCGATAATCATAACAAAATGTCTGATACCAACGATATGCGAGGAACTTTCGACACCTTCACCGGCAGAAATACAGTTAGAATGATTAAATTTTTCATTTGACAAATGCATGATTTATTTTTTTTATTTTTTCAATTAAATCATCTGACCTCTCCGTAGGCGAGCGATCTAAGGCGCTGAAGCTAGTTGGTCTAGTTGAAAGAGACATGGGTTCGATTCCGGCCTCGAGTTATCTTTTTTTTTCAATTTTTGATCTTCTCTTCATTTCTCATCGTTTTATTTCTCGAAGTAATACCATTAATTACAATTTTGTAGAATTTTTCAAAGAAAAGCGTTCAATTAGTAATATTGTGTGCAATTCAAATATAAATAATATACTATTTGGAGTGTGGTTGTTGAGAAAAAGGTGTGTTTTACGCATCAAAAGCTTCAGCTTTTTGACAGTTGTAGAAAAAAAATTCTAATAGCGATGAGAAAAATTTGACTCCTTGTTTTTATGACACGAGTACACCGAGAGATTGACCCCCTTCAAGTAAGTTTTCTCTTACAATCTCCTGATGTTCCACAATATGCAGCTACAATCGATCGTCCATCAGCAGTGACTAATCCCCGTGAGAGGTTCCAGCGCGCCTTCCGAGAACCGTCGCGAGGATGTGAGTGTGTTTTCGTGTAAACCATCAAAAATTCAGAAAACGTCCGCGAGATGCGCCTTGTTTGGCGAATTTAATGACGGTTCTGACGGTAGCGGGCGACGACTTTTATCTCTGACGATCGGAAGCCGTGTTCTCGGGCTCCTACGTGGTCCTTCAAATATCTAGACCTTTCGAATACTGTGTAATTATGCGTGTGAAAATTTATAGAAAGTGGGATTTTTTTCATGTCGAGCACAGGTGATATTTCTTAGCTTTTTCTCCTCTCGATGGAGAAGCAGGAAATATGCAACATCAAATAATTAACTAACAATTGGTAGGTATAGTCCGGATTTAAGCGCAGTAACATTGCAAGAAATGGTCAAGGAACGCCACTTGGGACGAAGGTATTGTGTACCCCTTCGGTTAGTTTTAAGGCAGAATCCACTAAATCGCCACGAGCAGTCACCTCTCCCTATCCCCTTTAAAAATATTGTTACGATATTCCTTGGAAAATCTAACTTCTGACACTACTGTTACGATATTTCCTTGGAAAATCTCAATTCTCACACCACTGTTACGATATATCCTTGAGTTCGTTGATTAAAACACAAAACAACACTGAACTTCTTTTGTTATAACTCTCTATCACAATACAATACAACACAATCACTCAAATTGCTCCGATAACTTTCTAATGCTGGGTACTAAAACTCTCTGTACTAAGAATTCTACACCTTCGCACTTAGCAATAACAAATAAAAGCTCTTTCCACTTAGATCTCAATAACTCTCGCCACTTAGCTCTGCATAAAAACTTCCGAATAACTAACTCTGATAAATTCTCTCTAATAGAAATTCTCCCTTCGGCGTGAGCGGCTCCCGCTTATATAGGCGCCCATACAGTGGAGAATCATCCAGACAAATCTTGGCAATCGAATATTCTGGGTGAGCAGCGATCACGCAGGTATAATCTTTCCTGGAACTGCCGCACCAATTGGCATCCATAGTCGGCAGGGCCGGCGCCAACACATTTCGTTACAATATCTCACCCCTCAACCTGAAAACAGCTCTAACTTGACAACCGAGGCCGATAGAATGATTCGATTTGTTTTGAAATGGCCACAAGCGATCATTTACTCATCTTTGTGGATTTTCGAGGGTCCCTGGGGCTCCAAGGGGGTCTCTTGGAGCGTCCTGATATCAGAAAACGGATTTCTATTTGCTCAAAATCACCTCGTTGATGAAAGTGCTTCCTAGCATAGCATAAAAAGCACGATGAAGTTTTATTTGCTGGTTATTCGCTTCGAATTCTGGGAAATCATCATGTGTTGTTGGTTTGACAGATATAAGAAAATCAACCTGATGGCTAAGTGAATTGAGGCTGGTATTTGAATGTATCATTCGACTGTTCAACCTGTTATGGGTGTCCAGCTAAATGATTCTAAAGCATGCCTTGGAGCCCTTATATCGTCGCTTGGATATTAATGAATGTCCTCAACTTTTAAACAAAATTGGATGGATTATAGGAAACTGTAGAAACTTCAAATGTAGAAAACTATCGTACCGACGAGCTCACGACGGACTATCCATACTTCTATCGATCGATAAAAACCAACGAACGTTAATAACAAACAAATTGAACCTCAATAGTATTCTCCTCCAGTAGAAATATTTCCGAAAACCAGTCAGTGAAATTGCTTGGTATAACCCTAGATAATAGATTGAATTGCCAACCTCATATTGACAGTCTGTGCAGAAAATTAACCTCACAACTCTACCTGATCCGTCGCCTCAAAAGTGCTGTAGATTCCCAAACTCTTCTATCCGTTTATTTTGCACTGTTTCATTCATATTTGATCTATGGAATCCTTCAATGGGGAAATTCACCATATGCAATGAGAGCTTTTGGAAGTCAAATCGTGCTGTGAGAATAATGGCTGGTGTACCATACAATTCTCCATACAGAGAATTATTCAAACATTTCAAAATGATGTGTCTTCCTTCTATCGATATATACCATAGTCTCTTAGATATTCATAAAAGTAAAGCTGAACTAAGCCATAACCTCAATTTCCACAACTATAGTACTAGGGACGCTGATTATCTGAGACCTCCTAGGTACAAACTCGTTATGACAGAACGCAAATCTGTTGATGTGAATTTTTATAATAAATTACCCATTAACTGGAAAAATTTGATTTTTCTATCCTTCAAGAATATTGTAAAGAATCACCTAGTGAATAACAATCACTACTCGGTCGACGAATTTTTAAATAATGCTATTAGTGACTCTCAGTTATAGCACTGACCATTTCTCATCCAGACTGTTCCGTTCAGATATGTAGATTTTAATTTGTAAAAGTAGACCTGCACAATTACTATGTATGGTATTTTTTTATTCTGTTACCATGTCATAATCTTCTTTACATGCATATTTATGGTGTCCAATGCTCGTGATATTTGTTAATTATATATTTATTAATGTTAATTGTATGTAATTTTTTTTGTGTGATATTGGTGACCTGCACAATAAAGTGCGCAATATGATGTATATTTCATTTACAACTCCCACATGAGAAATTCTTTCTCACAAACCATTGTGACTTGCTACAAATATATTTATACATAATGAATTGAATTGAATTAATACAAATTTATCCCGCCAGCACTTACAACACATATTCTGTACGAGACATAAACGAATATTATGTATTACAACATTATTCTATTAGTTGTCCTGAAGATGAAAAAAATATATTTTCGGAAGATTGACGATATAACGAATAGTATATAAAGAATATTCTTTAAATAATCACAATATTTTATATATTGACTATCTCAGTTCCTAAGCTTCCACGAATCACCCTGTACACTGGCTCCACGCTCCGTACTCTGAAATTTATTAACATATCATCGCGGCAGACTCGTTAATAGTGAAAAGCCACAGGACTGCCCGAGAACATAATAAATATCACTATTCGACTTGGTCTACTATCGAGAAGCCATATCCGAGAGTCGCTCTATTGTAACTAACATGCTTTAATTCACCATAAACTCACTCATTTCGAACATAAGTCCGAACGAGAAATGTACTACCAGTTATTTACATAATAATAACGGCTGTAGGTACAGTTGTCTTTACGATTCACACTATTTATGAAGGTGGACGAGCGGTGTATAATGTACGTTTCGATATTCAACCCCCCGTGGAGGTTATGTTCCGGTGACGTCGTGCTATAGGGTGATGTTCTCCGGACGATCCATAGATTGTATAAAACGGTTTAATGTATCACGACGACGTTGATTTTTCTACCCCAGATGATATTGCCAGTGCCTTTCCAATATGCACTTTGTATACTACTAAAAGATAAAAAAAACCCTGACTGAATGATTCATAGCACATTTTCTCGATATATCGCCTTCTTGATTATGATCAGCTCTAACGAAAGGAATCCCTTGGAGAGTTTGACAGCAGATGCGTCCTTCACGAATTTGATTTCGAGTGACTTCTTTATCTGTAATGCGACTATATCATCGCGCTCGATAAAACTTTGGTTATGTTTATGAGCTGTTTATACCTTTCATGTACTTCCTCGCTTTCCTCAGGAATAGAAACTAAATTGTGCAGTCGTTATCACATTCTGAGCTACCAATATTTTTTATGCCTTCCAAGTTGACGGAAATGTTAGTTTAAATCAAAGTGATCAGAATGTGATTTGATGGATGTATGTGAGTGAAACAGTGAAGTATAATGGATTTTTCATATCTCTGAGGAACTTGAGTTGAGCGAGTGATTTTTTCCCTTTCTTTATAGTGAAATCGAACTTCTATGTTTTTATACCACTTTTATTTGTAAATTACCTTCATGCAGTTTCGTCCCATACCTACGGACATGATCAAACGAATACTACAAACCTTTTTAATTTGTAGTAGTATTTTGATGATGTCCGTATGAAACGGAATGGCAGAAACATTAGTCACAAATATGAATTGAGAAAACTCAGGAAGTTTTGTCTAGATTTGATTACATTATTATTCAATTTGTAGATTCATAAGATTTTACCTTTTCAATTTTTTTTTCAGCAACAGGTTTCGTTAGAGTTAATAAAATAGACAAATGCCAACCAATTCCACTCAGCAAAGAACATTGTCAACCATACTCAATCAAAATTTTTGATGAACTATTCAAGAAATACAAAATTACACCTCATATGAAAGAAGTGAAATGAAAAAACGGAGAAGAAGGTAGCTGAAAATTGTTCATCAAATTCCATTCTCTCCACCAAAATACCCAAGTACCAATGAGATTTATTTCTCATTTTTCAAGGGCATTTTGATTCCAGTTCTATTTATGTGAAACATGACATATATCGTGCACTTCTCATATGGTGTGGGTATTTTCTTTTCAAACCGACTCGACTTCAGTTACTCAAGGTATATCAAAATCATAGCGGAAATATTTGTAGATTGTGACGGAAGATCGAAACGTACGGAATTGAAAGTTTGTAATGAAGCACCTAATGGTAGAACCTGTAATTAAACTGAACAAACCAAGATACAAAATTTGTTTGGTAGTTTTTTGGGTTTGTCCTACCACAATCTGAAAAAATAAAAATTAATATTGGAATCTATACAAGTGTAGAAGAGCAGATTTTCAATCTACCCCGAAAAGTTGCTGCGTCTATTGAAAAACAGTTCTTTCTAGATAGAACGAGTCCAATTAGTCAGCAACTTCTCGTATAACTCAAATTTTACCTATCAAAAAAAATAATAAGAACTAATTTATATATGAAAATAAATCCGCTTCCGTTCTCAAAACTTCTAGGCAAATTGCAGTTCAAATGCAAATATCTATTGTAGGTAATCTTCGTGATTGAAATATGTCTAATTATTTAAAATTTGACATAACTACGGAACAAATATTGATCCACCACTAAGATGAATAAAAACCCTGGTGTGTTGACTTATACCTGTAGATGTTTGGGATAAAAGTGGCGAAATCTGGATTGCTTGATTTTTGGTGGATAATTGATCTTTTGGAGGTTTCCGTACAATATGTACAGATGTCGCCAACACGCTCTTGTAAGCAAATTTTCTCGACTTTTCGCTATCTTGATTTTGATCAATTTTAACTGAAGAGATGCCTCCGAGAGTTTGCCAGCAGAGGTGCACCTAACGTGATTTTAATTTAATCTGTGATGCCATGATATCCGTCTGCTCGACGGCCATTCGATTATTTATAGACTTATAGGTTATGTTTATTTCATGGTCTCATGTTTTGCATGCAATTTCTTGCTTTCCCGCGAAATGCTATAAATGATGTAGTAATCACATTTTGACTGATTATTAGGTTTTCCTTTTGCTTTCAATTTGATGAAAAATAAATCAAAAACTCAGTGATTGTGATGTGATTTTAAATCTTCCGAAACAATAGTTGTTAGTGAAACTGGAAAGTATTGATAGCTTATCTTTCTACTTCCTGAGGAACCGAAGATAGGTAAGTACTTTTTTCTTCATAATAAAAAAAAGCAACTTTAGGGTGATTACGAGCCGATGATAATATGAGTAATAAGTAATACCTACACGTTACACGAGCGTTTTATTTTGAGCTTGGTAAATCGGTTCATAATAAATCTTACTATCACTATGTAACCAAATAAATACCAGAACAGCAACGATAAACACATATAAACAAGAAAAACGTGAAAAAAAAACAAAAACTCGGTACAAGATTTTGAATATTAAAGGAACTTTCAAATGCATTCAAATTCAAATCGAACTGTCGAACATTTCAAAAAAATCAATAGCTTTTTATTGGGCGAACTTGACCTTTCGTATTTTGTGTACTAATAATTCTATGGTGAACGAAAGATCCCGCAAGAGTTTATCCAATGAGGCCGCCGGTATCGAAAATCACTCGTAAGCTGCCGCCTTAATGAGAATGTATCCTTAGAAAATCGCATTTGTATCACTACTTCAACACCACCCACCGTCAAAAAATGTAAGTTTACTCCTCGATTTCTCAGGTCGAGAGGAATTGGCTAAACAAAAGCATATCGGTCAACGCACCAGGGTTTTTATTCATCTTGTCCACCACAAAATAATGACGTTCAAACAGTACCTAGATACAATAATATAAACAGGTATATTCGATGTTGAGAACGTATATCAGATTTTAATTCATTTTTCATTCAAATCTCCAAATACGACACGTAACTGACAAAATGGTCAGTCAATTTGGCTTCTTTATAATATTGCGCAAATATACCAATTTGCTCTTGGAACAGATATTATGAGAATTAAAAGTATTTTCCTTTTTTATTTACAGTGGAGAGGAGAATAGGAGAATGGAATTCAGTACATTCCTACCTTCTCATAAGAAAATTCATACGATATTGACTTCTTAATTCAAGTTCATGACGATAAGTCTTCAAGAATATGAAAAAAATCATTAGGTTGCAAGGACAGTCCCAAACAGCAATATATTTCCTATATATTGAGACATTTTGTCTAGTGGAGTTACCATTCTTGATTTCTAATATAAAGAAAAAAAAACGATACACTGTTAACGACTTCATCCCCTTCTGATGAAATGAGTTATGATGGTTCCAACTTGGTTGGCAAAACATGTGTCGTAGGAATGAAAAGTGTTCTCAGAAAGTTCTCGAGAAAATGTATTCATCGACCTCCAACTATGTGTGTAAGATAATAACGCACACGATCCAAGTTTTTCAGAAACCACCCACATCGACGATCACATTTTTTTTCTCCACGATATTCACAAATCTATGTTGGACGTTGAAGTGAACGAAGGCGTCAGATTGATGTAACTCTGAAACTCGGTTTAGAATTACAAAAACCCACAATGCACAATCAAAGGATTTATTATCGACGTTTGCGGACATTTGCATTCAGTTCAGCGTGCATATATCCACCCACGGGCAATTCTTAATGTCTTTATTACCATTGTGGAAAACGATCAAACGTACAGATTGTATGACGAAAATCTTAGAATAGGTGACCAACTTTCGTAAAAATTACAGTACACTATTATTGTTTTCTTACTGCTGAAAGTTATTATTTGTGGTGGGTGTAAAATATATTTTTTTCGGTTGTTAACCTACCACAATCTGAAAGAATTGACGGTAAATATTGGGATCTATACAGAGTGTATAAGGGCAGAATTGTAATCTATCCCAAAAAAAAAATGGTGCGTTAATTACAAACAGTCCCTTCCAAATAAAACACATTCTATCAGCGACTTCTAGTATAACGTAAATTTGCCTATCACAAACACAAGTAATTAATATAAAAATACTAATCTTTGTTAATGTTCCGGAAATCAAATCCGTTCTCGGGAACAGATTGTCTAAAATCCGACATAGAGTGAAAGAGTTATATATATATATATATATATATATATATATATATATATATATATATTTGATCGGCTAGGCTTCCGCGGTCAGAAATGTGCTGGCTGGAACTTCCGGTTGATCCGCGTCTGGAAAGATTTACTTGTCTACGTTTCGGCTCCCATTTCGGAGCCATTTTCAAGACTGAGTGACCTTGCGTCTAGGTCTGAGTTGTCTTACTAGCTGGCTATCATGATTGGAGAATTCTGACACGACATGACATTAAAACCATTTTTTTACAACCAAATATCCACCTACCTTCGAACGCCCAAAGACACAATCCCCAATGAAACCCAAGGAATATATGAAATACCATGCTCTAACTGTCCCAGAACATACATCGGCCAGACCAACCGACGAGTGTCCTGTAGAGCATATGAACACGAACTGGCAGTCCGTAATTCTGACACAAACTCAGCATTATTCCAACATCATTTAGAAACAGGCCACAAAATAGATTTCAAAAACACCAAAACCGTTGCCACAGCCAAAATCCTCCAAACCAGAATTACCCGTGAAGCCATTGAAATCGAAAAACGTCCCAACTGTCTCAATAAATGCGACGATTCTCGAAGACTCCCTCATACCTGGAAACCACTCTTGGTCCGACATACTTCTATTTACTCCGACTTGGGAACTAATCCGTTCGAACCTCCCATCGACCATGCGATACCTGATCCTGCCATAATTACTGATGAACCCTTAAATCCCACCAACCTTCAATCCTCGATCTCCAGTGATGATAGCCAGCTAGTAAGACAACTCAGACCTAGACGCAAGGTCACTCAGTCTTGAAAATGGCTCCGAAATGGGAGCCGAAACGTAGACAAGTGAATCTTTCCAGACGCGGATCAACCGGAAGTTCCAGCCAGCATATATATATATATATATATATATATATATATATATATATTAAATCTTTCCAGACGCGGATCAACCGGAAGTTCCAGCCAGCATATATATATATATATATATATATATATATATATTAGTACTCGTATTTTTGAGATAGGTGAATCAACATCGATTCATTGGTATTTTTAATTTTTTTCAAAAAATTACTCTCCTTCCCGTAATTAGCTCCTGGAATTCCTCAAAAAAATTGTTGAAAAGTGGTTTGAAAATATTCTTCATTCATAGATATAAGTGATAAATATACACATGAATTCAAAAGATTATATGAATTTTATGTGAAAGTTCCAAAAATCGAAGAAGTGAACATTTGATGTTATTCTGTTGAGAAATGATGTTACAGCTCACACTTTTTCTGTCTCCGTATGACTGAATGAATACATATTCTATTAGTCGTCGACCCATTTCTGATATT
Source organism: Zygogramma bicolorata (assembly GCA_032362365.1). Lineage (NCBI taxonomy): Eukaryota > Metazoa > Arthropoda > Insecta > Coleoptera > Chrysomelidae > Zygogramma > Zygogramma bicolorata. The sequence goes on from JAVJAQ010000307.1 coordinate 717,570, forward strand.
CATTGAAAAGCGATAGTTGATTTCAAAAATTGGTGAAGGAGCGGGTTTATCGCCATTTATTTCAAAGTTTGTTCGCCTTCTCATGGAATCTGGATCGGGATAAGTCCGAAGCAGTTGGACAGTTGTACTGTGACAAGTTTAACTCGATTCCATCTTCAGTAGCAAGATGGGTGACTAATTTGACTGGTCTGAAATCGTCTTTCAATGAGAACGCAAATAAGACAATAATAACATGAGCTACCCTCAAAAATTAAAATGATCGAATCATTCCTAAGGAGGGAATGGTCCCGTGGAAATTTCTTCGTAAATTTGTTCGTTCCGTCAACCAGCTGATGAACGTCAACCCTCAGAAGTTGAAACTTGTGCGAGCAATGGATCAACGATGCCTTACCTTTTAACGTGTGATTACCCAGCACGGATTGATGTTTCAATGCGAATAAGTATTCATTGGTGTTGCAGAAATTTTTGGGTCAGATATTGTTGAAATATATCTCCTCTCATATCATTCACAGAGTTTTTTTGGTACACATATGAGATTCAGTAATTTCAAATTTGTTCGGTACTGAAGTTTAAATATATTTGGACGTCATTATAATTTTTGATCAGTCAGAAATTCTAAGAAAACGAAATATACCAACATCAAAGAATTATAAAACCGTCATCTCCAAAACTGAACTTTCTGGAATGATTCCTATTCACGCATATATAGGTAATAGTACAAATACTGCATTTGAAATTGTCGTATTCACATTGTTTGAAATTATTTTTGTTGAGCTGCTTTTTGAGATCTGCGTTAGCAAACTGATCATTCTATGAACTCTGAGAGCTATAGTTACCAAAACAATGGTGTTTCGTAGGAAAGCATCTCAAATGTTGCTTTTATTGTACCTGTTGATGGATTGCACAGTTTTATCCAAATAAACCTAGTCCAACAAAATGTGCCTTTCTTACACGAAATGACGATTATTATTTTATGGTCACTACAATCGAGAATTCAGCTCATACTCGTGCATGTAGTAAACCAGTTGATCTCATGTTTTGCGTAAACAGTTGACAAGCCATATTTAAAGCTTATCTCAATTTGCAGTCGATTGGACATACATTTATTTGCCGGAGAATAAACGAAAGACGTCGATTCAGATATGGAAATAAATCAGCGGAGGGTTGAATTAACACATCCAGTAGATATTTATAATAGTTCGAGGTGATAAATTCACCGAGGGAATGTATAAAGTTGCTCATAGAGAATTGCGGAATAGAGTGAATTATTGTAATTGGAAATTATTCTTCTGAAGCGAATGTGAGATAACCTCAATTTGTGTAGCCGACATTGGGTTATTTATTACTGTTGGAATTTTCAGAAAACGTGTGCAGTTGAAGTGATTGTGCAAAAGGTTAGGATAATAAAATATTATCTCGAATATATTCACTGTATGAAAAAATATATAAGCTCGTGAGAATGGAGATATTGGTTGAAAGTAAAATTGTGAATGGCAAGACATTAAGTTTATTATATATTATTTTAGGGACATCGCAGAATCAAGGACGAAAAGGCCTGAAGAAGTATGTACTCTGAATAGTTTTTAGCATCGGAAATACCCTTATGAATGTCCTGTTGGAAAAACGACAAAACGATTGATGAAATTACGAAAGAACAATGGCCGTGGAATTATAGAATAGTAAAAATAGGATATGTAGTCGATTTTCCAGATGAAAAACCGATCTGAAAGCATGATAAATGAGATGAATTGCTTTTTTGTGCAGGGAATACTTCAGCTTCAACGTTTGTTTTGTTTCCGAACCCTACACATGCGAACAAAACTCTAGAAACATGTTGGGGCAAACGGGTTTCCTAACAGATCATATACGAAATAGGGATTGGAAATTGCGTGAAACATTTCAGCAATTGGCCTCACATGGTTTTACCAAACGAGAGAAGTGTTGATCAAAATTCCAAGAATTGTGATTTTGCTAGTACTAGTAACCCCCGAAATCAAAATACGGGGTGATGCATCTTCGAACTCCTCCAAGTTATTGAAACTCCACTTAAGGTGTCAAGTACTCATTCACAATGTCAACATTTCCCCTTCTATTTCAATTCTGGTTTAACGAATTAGGGCATTGTCGTCTGCAAAATAACGTGTGTTGATACCGAGGTTTCGACGATAAGTTCTGCCTTATTGTATTTGAGAATGTGTTAGTTGAATTTTCTTTTTTCAACTCGTGAGTTTGTTCAGTAACTCTGCTACCGGAGAATCTAGAAAATTTTTAAATGTTCTTTGTCAGTTTTATTTGGATGTGCCATGCTCAAAGTCTTGTATACTGTTTTTTTTTTGTATATAGTACCGTATTTAAACGAACTCATAAGTTTTGAGATGTTTCGAGAATCAATCAAATTTTCTTCAACCGACCCACACATTCTCAAATAAAATTGGGTCCTGAAACGTCGATATTGAAATTGTCAAAAACATGGGTGTGTCACATTTGTCCATATGCTCGTTGCTATCCTTCAACTGAAAACATCTGGATGTGAAAGAAACTGAATTATAGGATGCATGTGTATCGTATCACATGAAACCCAGTTGAACACAACATACACAGATATAATTTACATCAATTGATTACAACACAGAGAAGATGAAGCATATGCTTCCTGTTTGGAAAGGAGTCCTGAATGCTTCTTTGACTCGATGCGATACGATGAAATGAATGGTAGCTACTACCTATTTGGTGGTATCGATTATTAAATACAATTATTTTCAAATAATGTAGGCTTTCACGGCCGGTGTTGAGGTTTCGCAAGTTCTTCGGGCTCGAGGACCGTGTACTGGAATTTTGAATTCCGGAGCTTTCGGCTACATCTGCGGCAGCCTTCTTCAGCGGCGTGGTCGTAGTTTAACTCTCCTCCGCGAGTCTACTATGACTGATGTCATAGTTAGTCATAGTGGACTCGCAAAGTAGAGTTAAACTACGACCACGCCGCTGAAGATGGCTGCCGCAGATGTAGCCGAGAGTTCCGGAATTTAAAATTCCAGTACACGGTCCTCAAACCCGGAAAACTTGCGAAACAACAATTATTATTTTCACCAGATGCTTCAACATCACTTTTATATCCATCGAATAGATGGTGTTTAAGAAACTTTCTGACAGAATATGCTATCAAAGTGATTTCCCAGTTGAGAAAGTCACTTTGAAATAAGACGTTCATTTTAGAAAATTGTATACTTACCGTAACGGTGGTTTTGATGGTTCTGTGATATCAGCTTTGGACTGGGGATCATTCAGTTGATTTTTTTTTAATTATTATCAATGGATAACATCAGTCGGTAGAAGTGATCACAGAATAATGTTTAGATAGGCAAGAGTATACTTGTATCAACCAAAAAGTATGTGGCGCGTTTTCTGTGGCGGTTTTTGACCCCGACTTTTCAACAAAATCAAATGAATTAGAGAAAACTGTAGAAACAGATTCAAACGAAAGGAAAGCTCTGTAATGGTCAAAGAACACCGTGTGAATCAAAGGACAGGAAAAAACATTCACCTTGACTTTTTGAAGTTTGTAAGAATCAGGAAAAACGTCTCTCGACAAGGAGTTCCTAACTTCAGCTGTTCTATTGACAAAAGATCCCTAAGCAAGAGAGGTTCGACAAGTTTCCAAGTTCACAACAAAGTGGTGGGAATTCTGTACTCGTCGAGTCATCTGTGTAGGTATTGCCAAGGGGGGAACGATTGATAACAATTCGGAAAAGCATCGACCGTAAAAATATCTATAGAAGAGAGACAAGTCTCCAATGCTCCATTGGAGAATACTGCATCATCGACGAGGTGATGACTGATTTTCCTTACTTTAATCGTACGATACAAACCTACCAATGAAAAAAATTCATCTGGCCACCAATTACAACACATTTCATATGCGAGAAGCAGTCTTGACCAGCATCTGTAGAAAGTTTATTCATTTCTCGAATGGTAAGATATGAAAATCCTATGTGTTACAGAATAAAATGATTTACTTTAGTCGCCACACATTGTTCAGTCAAAACTCCATCATTCAGCTTTGTATAAATTCCCAGGGAGCCACTGAGCCATTATATTTATTATATGTAACGAAACAAGTTGTATTAACACACCGTTGCACTCTGCGAGCACGTAATAAAAATAAAACCCTCTCAATTAATGAATATAGAGATTTATTGCATTCATACGCGTAAATAATGGTAGCTGCAAATGGTAAATTCACCCACACTCGCCATTTGTAATAAGCAATAAAAGATAATTAATTAATACGAGTACTTAATTTACGATCAGGCGAACATCTCTCGGTTAGGAAAACGTAATTCATCGTCCGGTTTCAAAGGATCCTCTAAATCATCCCGTGTATTTACTTTGCGTTCCATTCCGTGCAACCGTGGTGAGTAATGAGTATGAGGACAATGAATCACCGGGAGGCGGCGTATCATCTTCGGAAAGAATTCGAAAAACGGGTAATTGTAAACATCGAACATCCATCAAAACTCGTACAGAAGAGTTTCGGTTTACGAAGAGAAAACCATAATAGCAGCCCAGTGCAATGTCTGACAGACTCACGACTCCTAAAAGAAAGGCACGGTGTTTCTCCTCATCAGTGTTCTCTTCTTATGGGATCGATCGGTAAAAGTGCTTCCCAGAATCTTAGATTTCTGTTTCGTGCGAAGAAATACTTCACTTCTCGTCAGGTTATGATGATCTACAAGGCACAGAAAAGACCAGTCTCAGAATATAGTTCTCATGTGTGGAGCTAGGCACTAAAACATGCATTGAAACTTCTTGATTCTATTCAGAGAAAAGCAATCCATCTTGTTGATGATTTTTCGCTCACAGACTCGCTCACTTCATTGGATCATCGTAGAAGAGTCGGTCGGAGACTTGTCTCTCCTTCTTAGATATTTTCACGGTCGGTGCTCTTCTGAATTGTCACCCAAGGCAGTACCAACACGGATGATCCGACGAGTACAGAATACCGACCCAATTGTTGAGAACTTGGAGACCTGTCAAACCTCTCATGCTCAGGGATCTTTTCAATAGGGCAGCTGAACTTTGGAACTCCTTACTACTTCAAAAATTCAAAGTTGTTATTAATTCGTATCTCCTGTCCCTTGATTCACGTGGTGTTGTTTGAACATTACTCATTCGTGTAAATCTGTATAAAAAAATTGTTTATTTTTTCTGTATGAATTTTTTATCATTATGAGTTTTGACATCCAGTGTCTAGTAGTCTTTTTACGAAGAACACATAGTTTGGTCATGAGATAAAATAAAAAATATTAAATAATGAATAAATCATTTTGTATTCAATAAAGTCAAATGGTTATTGTACAGCAATATTACTCATACAAAGCAGTGATAGATAAATTTCTTGGTTCTTCGAACTCGAGATTTTATAGACCGAGCTGTTTCCTTCCCAATTTTCATTCCAGAGAAGAATAATAATAATGATAACTTAGTGGATTGAACTTAAAACACTCATCTCAAGGCCCCGTGGAAATTGATGTTTGAATGCAAATAAGTATGCATTAGGTTCTTCTAGTTTTATTGGTCCTTAACCTACCACAATCTGAAGAAATAGGAATTAATATTGGAATATATACCAGTGTAGAAGGGCAGATTTCCAATCTACCCCTGCGATAATTGAAAAATAGTTCCTTCTGCAGCAACTTTTCGTATATTTTTGATTTGCCTATCAAAAAAAATCAAGAACTGATGTTTATCAAAAACTTATCGTTGATATTTACAAAAAGCGAACATGAAAACAATTCGAGAATAGAATATTTGTGAAAGTTTTGAAAATGGATGCAGATTATTTGGTTTCAATATCGCCATTTTAAGCAAATACTTAATTTGGTTTGAAAACTTCAAACTTGAACTAGTTGTCTTGTGAGTTTCTTACTTTTCGAACAATATTGTGGGTTCTGGACTCTCCCACAGTTAAATTAGCGAATGCACTACCGTAAAAATCAGTAAGACGCCCCAGAGCGTTTCAGTACCCCCAGCATAATCAGCCGACCCTCGCCCGTACAAGGCTCCGCCTTCTGGGCGTACTCGTAAGAGTGTTCATCAAAGGAGGAATGTAAATGAAATGAATCGAATGAAATCAATTGAAATGCAAGCAAAATTCAGAGAGAGCTTGCATACTTTGCGGAGTAGACTAGGAGGCCTCACATGTATGGACTATGGACCAACTGATTCTGCGTTCAGAAGATAAGATTGTTGGAATGGATCATAAAATTCGCAGAAGTAAAGAGTCCCCTCTGGAGAATTTGGAGGAAGGACATGTCGAGGTATATATTGATCATAAAAATAATAAATCTCAGGTCTTTATTCAATAGAACAGCTGAACTTTGGAAAAAAGGGGCTGAATTTACCGAGAAAACGCTTTGTTATCTGTCGAGCTTTCGGTAATGTTTATTACCTTCTTGTCATTGTCATTTCATTTCATTCGTGTATTTTCTGTTTGTTCTGATCCAATTTCATTCCAATCTCACGTTAGTAGGTACTCCATTAAGAAAATAACTTACATGTATATATATATATATATATATATATATATATATATATATATATATATATATATATATATATATATATATATATATATATATATATATATATATGAAAGTATATGAATTCTGTGGTTTATTTCCTCGAAAAAAAATAATATTATTCGTACTGCCTAGAAAATCAGTTCACAGGAAACATTCCTATTATCGAAAGAGATGGAATTGGTGATGAAACATGTCGCAGGCTTTTCACTCCCGAAACTAGCTTCACCAAGCAACAATTTCCATTTCGTCGAATTAAAGAATTAAACTCCCTTCCCAAACTTTGTTGAATCAATTTCAGTTATACGACTATGAAAACAAAAATGCAATAGCTCATAGATTCATGGGCGCCGTTACAAAAAATGTTAGGTGGGGCATATTTTTTTGAAATCAAAGTAATGTTTTGAATTGAAATGAAAATCCTTTTGGACAATACCTACGAGTGTGGCTAAAAAAACGGTCATACTCAGGTCACTATGAGCACCTTTTTTTGTTTTGTCTTTTTGTGGTATTTCTTGAAAATCTAATGCTTTTTCCGATTAAAAATGTTCAAAACGAGAGAATAAGAGAGTGAGTGGTGTTTGATCAGAGGAAGGAAGAATTTTGTGTGTTCGAACAACAGAAAATTGATGCGAAAAATTGTGAAGTTCTACAACAAAATGGACCTGTATCTTCGAAAATATACGAGACCGCCGAAAATTTCATTGGGATTTTTTGTAGACGAGACCGAATTACGTAAGTTCCACAAAAGAATCAAACAAAATTTGCTCATAGCAACCGAATAATTACCAAAAAATCAAATTTAAGTAGATATCGTGTCTTACGCGGCGTATGGCTTAAAAAAACTTAAATCCAGAGAGGGGCGAACGCCCCCCCTTGCCCTCGAGAAACGGCGCCCTCGTCCATAATTTAGACCAACCTAAAGGGCGCGCCACTCCGATTGAATCCACGATCTGCTCGCACTTTCGATATGCACATAATGAAAAATAAAAAATAATCGCGATACGTGAGCCATTATTCCGAGTTGTGAATAAAATGAAATATAAATAAAAAGCGGGGCAAGGCAATACCTTTTGGCGACGGCGGCACCGTTGAAAGCGAAGAATAATTAAATGGCATATTAGCATCCCTCAACGGCCCACGGGATCACACGATTCGAACCATCATATGAGTCTGTATGTCAGGGGCGGCGTGGGAATAATATTTGCTTTGTGAAACTAATATTGATTTCCCAGCACGTACCTTTTATGCAGAATGCTTCCATTCAACATAGCAACCTCTATCGGCACATGTTGCATATAACAACATGATAACGATAGCATTAAAATTAACAAATAAATTACCAGAACAGAATCGAATATAATATATTCAATTGTTTATGAAAATTTCATATCTAAAATTTGACAGCTATATTATAGCTGTCAAATTTTAGATATGAAATGATCGGTTATAATTGCACCAGTGCATAAAAATTACCGATAATTCTGCAAGAAAGCGTGATATCTAAAAATTGCAAGAGCTAATTTTCATATTTTGGCGAAAGTGCCCGAGTCCGAAGGACGAGGGCTCTTTTACAAAATATGAAAATAACCGAATAGAATTTGTATAAGTTATCACGCTTGAATGCAAAATTATCTGGTCATTTTTATGCACGAATGTAATTCATTGGAATATTTCACGAATAAAGAAATTCTCAAGGAAATGTTATTTTTTGTTCATTTATACTTTCCCCTATAGATTGTATGGAGCACTCACCAGAACGCGAAATATTTCTCTATTTTTGTAGTCTATCTGACATTTATTTGTGTTGTTTACTGACGTCTAACGATACGGTTTCAAATGTGTTGTTATGGTGACTTGATACAATGCAATTACCGCTGTAAGTTTTCGATAATTGCATTGCTATTATGGGACATTTTATACATGAGAGAAATATTCGAAAGAGATCAACTGACACTTGTCAAAATGACAACAAATGTGAATAAATATTAAATGATATCGCGATGGAATGAAATATGAAATGACAAAATAGTTGAGGCTTTCGCGGCCGAGGTTTTCAGTATCACTACTTTTATTCGGGTTTGAAGGCCGTCGTTTTTTGGAATTTCTTCCTGACGTTTCGCTGGCTCGAGTGGCTAGCTTCTTCAGAGGTTCATTCATCTTGGAATTCACTCCGATGACTGGAGATTGTTTCTTCGCAAGTTGTATTTATGCCGATTCAGGTAGTTTGCGGTGCTAATTATTCCATGCGGATTCGGGGAATTGTCATTATTATTGATTACCTTGTGTATTTCATGTGGGTTCGGAGAATAATTATCATTATTATCTGAAGAACTACCTGCAGTTATTATCGATTTTCTTAAAATGGGATTCCATATTCGGTTGAGGTTGACAGCTTCTTCTTTTCTGTTGAAATTATCCGTGTGTTTGTGGATTTCTATTGCCTCCCGTACCAGTCGGCTATGGTATCCCTGGTTGGGTGCAATCAGTTTTGCATTTTCAAACAGAATCCTGTGGTTTCCCTCACTAAGTGCGTGTTCCGCCACAGCCGACTTGTCAATTTGCCCTAGTCTGCAGTTTCTCTCATGTTCCTTTAGCCTAGTTCCCATGGATCTTTTGGTGGTACCGATGTATACCTTCCCACAGGTGCACGGTATGCGATAAACCCCTGCTGCAGACAGTGGATCTCTTTTGTCTTTAGCCGATCTGAGGCTCTGTTGAATCTTCTTTGTGAGTTTAAATACAGTTTTTATGTTGTATTTACTCAGGAGTTTTCCAATTCTGTCTGTGACCCTCGGGATGTATGGCAAATATGCATGTGCAACTATCTGAACGTCCTCCTTGTTTCGAACAGTGGAATTCTTCAGTTTCATGGCCCTGTTGATCTCGGGTACGCTGTATCCATTCGACCTCAAGGTCACTTGAACATGTTCCAGTTCTTCCCCCAGATGTTCTGGTTCGCATATTCTTCCAGCACGTTCCGTTAGAGTAGAAATGACTCCTCTCTTTTGGCTGGGATGGTGATTCGATAGCGCGTGCAGGTACCTATCCGTGTGTGTGGGTTTTCGGTACACTTTGTGGGTTAGTCTAGCCCCACATCGTTCGATCAGAACATCCAGGAATGCTATTCGTTGGTCCTGTTCAGTCTCCATGGTGAACTTAATATTGGGGTGTTGAGCATTCAAGTGGTCGAGAAAGAGTTTTAGAGCGTCCCTACCATGTTTCCAGATGACGAATGTGTCATCCACGTAGCGTAGCCACAACGGTTTGAGGAGAAAGCAATCGACGCCTTCGAATTGAAGCCGACCTTGTGGCTACGCTACGTGGATGACACATTCGTCATCTGGAAACATGGTAGGGACGCTCTAAAACTCTTTCTCGACCACTTGAATGCTCAACACCCCAATATTGAGTTCACCATGGAGACTGAACAGGACCAACGAATAGCATTCCTGGATGTTCTGATCGAACGATGTGGGGCTAGACTAACCCACAAAGTGTACCGAAAACCCACACACACGGATAGGTACCTGCACGCGCTATCGAATCACCATCCCAGCCAAAAGAGAGGAGTCATTTCTACTCTAACGGAACGTGCTCGAAGAATATGCGAACCAGAACATCTGGGGGAAGAACTGGAACATCTTCAAGTGACCTTGAGGTCGAATGGATACAGCGTACCCGAGATCAACAGGGCCATGAAACTGAAGAATTCCACTGTTCGAAACAAGGAGGACGTTCAGATAGTTGCACATGCATATTTGCCATACATCCCGAGGGTCACAGACAGAATTGGAAAACTCCTGAGTAAATACAACATAAAAACTGTATTTAAACCCACAAAGAAGATTCAACAGAGCCTCAGATCGGCTAAAGACAAAAGAGATCCACTGTCTGCAGCAGGGGTTTATCGCATACCGTGCACCTGTGGGAAGGTATACATCGGTACCACCAAAAGATCCATGGGAACTAGGCTAAAGGAACATGAGAGAAACTGCAGACTAGGGCAAATTGACAAGTCGGCTGTGGCGGAACACGCACTTAGTGAGGGAAACCACAGGATTCTGTTTGAAAATGCAAAACTGATTGCACCCAACCAGGGATACCATAGCCGACTGGTACGGGAGGCAATAGAAATCCACAAACACACTAATAATTTCAACAGAAAAGAAGAAGCTGTCAACCTCAACCGAATATGGAATCCCATTTTAAGAAAATCGATAATAACTGCAGGTAGTTCTTCAGATAATAATGATAATTATTCTCCGAACCCACATGAAGTACACAAGGTAATCAATAATAATGACAATTCCCCGAATCCGCATGGAATAATTAGCACCGCAAACTACCTGAATCAGCATAAATACAACTTGCGAAGAAACAATCTCCAGTCATCGGAGTGAATTCCAAGATGAATGAACCTCTGAAGAAGCTAGCCACTCGAGCCAGCGAAACGTCAGGAAGAAATTCCAAAAAACGACGGCCTTCAAACCCGAATAAAAGTAGTGATACTGAAATATGAAATGTTAAACAGATAAATCAATGGAAATTCAAAAAAGTGAAGGAATATGAATAACGACATTCCAATTCATTGTATCCGCAATATTCTGATTTTTTGTCAGTGATATAGGAAATTCTATTCAGATTTCATAAGCCGTATATTTGAGTATTGTCGGTTGAAACTTTAATATTAGTTGCATTCCAGACATTGCAAGGTTGTCTATACTCCTGAATGACTTCGAGTCAAAATCTTAAAGGGCATGTAAAAAAATATGAAATTAAATAATGAAACTTTTTCTAGAGATCAATTACCCTAACACCAAACTGATATTTTTGCACTCGACGCGCGTTTCGCTAACAAGGTTAGCATCTTCAGGAGAATAAAATTGATACTAAATCTAAAGCTATATATACTTAAAGTTTTCCGGTCCGATATGGTCTTAGTTTATCTCTGCTAATTATTCTAATTAATTTCAATTCAATAATGATCCAGTGCAGTCACTACCTGTAAAGTTTTTGGTCCGTCATCTGTTATTTTTGATTATTCTAATAACTTTCTCAGCAACAGATTGAAAAGCAGGCTGAAGGGGATAGGTCCCTCGTCACCATTCATGCTGTTTTTACATTTTGCTATTTCTAGACTCTCACATGCATCGAGTAGTCTTGTGTTAACACATGCTTGATCAGTTTGAGATTGCTTTCGCCAATTTTGTGGTCATTGTCTAGTACGTGGTGAGCGACACTGGATTTTTCTACCCTTCCGTATTTCATGTGTACAAAATGCTCCTTGAAACGGGTTATAATAGCTCGTCGGCTCTGGCCGATGTATTTGTTGTTGCAATCTTGACAACTGATTTCGTAAATTCCCGACTTCTCTGAGTTTTCTGATTTATTTTTCGGGTTACCAAGAAGCTGTTTTAATTTTATCAACTATCTCTGGGTTGATGACACAATTAGAAAAGATAAATTTGGGGAAACACTTCGCAAATCTTCGACTTTTCAAAAATATGAGGGAAATGAAAAGTTTATAGTAATCCTATATGAACCATAATACATTAGAGGACTTCAACAAATATTCGATAAAGCGGATATGAAAGTTGCACATAAAACTTCGTACAAATTACAACAGCTTCTTGGTAGTTTTTCGCAAAAGTTATGTATAAAGAGCGAACAAAAGAAAATAATTTCAACACCCTGTATCTTGGAGATTAGGCATTTCCGGAAACAAGTTCATACAGACTTTTTTCTCAAAATTGTCTCAGGAATAGGTCACTTGAATATTTTAATGTAATCATGTTACATCCTGTATAGTTTTGCAGACAACGAGGTTGTTGCAAGGGATATTATGAAGTATACGAAAGTATAAACGTACTAAACCAAAGATGCCAAAGTAGATCTGGGAGGCTGATTCTAATTTATGTTCATGTCAGCACTTTTTTCTTTTTTATATGCAGATTCGCACGAAAGGAAAGCCCTGTAATGTTCAAAGAACACCGCGTAAATCGAGGGACAGGAGATACGAATTAATATCCACTTTGAATTTTTGAAGTTTGTAAGCCTCAGGAAAAACCTCTTTTGGCAAAGAGTTCCAAAGCTCAGCTGTTCTATTGAAAAAAGATCCATGAGCAAAAGAGGTTCGACAGGTCTCCAAATTCACACAAAAGGGGTGGGAATTCTGTACTCGTCGAGTCATCCGTGTAGATATTGCCAAGCGTGGAACGATTGATAACAATTCAGAACAGCACCGACCGTAAAAATATCTGTTGAAGAGAGACAAGTCTTTGACCCTTCTACGATGTTCCAATGAAGTGAGCGAGTCTGTGAGCGAAGAATCACCAAAAAGTCGTATTGCCTTTCTCTGAATAGAATCAAGAAGTTTCAATGAATGTTCTGGTGCCGAGCTCCATACATAAGAAATATGTCCTGAGACAAGCCGTATCTGGGCCTTATACATCATCAGAAGTTGACGAGAAGTGAAGTATTTCTTCGCACGAAAACGAAGTCCAAGAGAAAGAGAGACAAGTCTCCGACCCTTCTACGAGGTTCCAATGAAGTGAGAGAGTCTGTGAGCGAAGAATCACCAACAACTTCTTAGCAGATTGAGAAGAAAAATTAGGTTCGACCTCAGTTCAATATCGATTACCATATTCAAAACCGTACGACAAATCTACTGAAACTGAAGAACTTCCTCTGAGCAATCCACCTCCACCCAACGTCCGCATCGAGTGTCACGAAGGAGAGGATTTATTCGCGGCGCTTTCCCAATAATTGTGTTACCAATTGTACCCACGCAGAAACGAGCTGAATGCAAATCGCAGAGAACTGAGAAGAGAGCTCAGTTGCCATTGAAAGCAGATACCGTCGGCTCCCATTATCTTCCTCGAGTAATAACTCTGACCAATTATATTGTAGGCCCTTGGATCGCATGCAAATCCGTTGCAGCAACATAAATTAGTCTCATTACCCACCGTATTTATTACGTATGTCTCGTGGGATATCATTGTTACGTGCGCACTGTACGGGGTGCGCGTTTATTATTTTCCGGAGCGATTGTTCTATATAATAAGGATAAGAAACTATTGAGAAAAATTCTCAGTTGAATGATTATATTTTGAAAAAATTATTTATTGTCATACAGGACTGGGCCAATCACAAAAGGAAATCTGCATAAAACTTTAATTTGTCCCAAATATTTCGTTCTCAAATCTTCATTATCAGGGGTAATATAATAAGTGGTATGATTATTACCGATAATTTTTTGGAATATTAATGAATTGCAATCCCAAAGCTGAAAATACAACGAGTCCGCAGGACGAGTTGTATTTTCTTGCATTGGGATTGCCAATGAATTGATATTCCAAAAAATTATAGGTTATTAATCATACCACGAATTATATTTAGGACGACAATATAACCCCTGTTTGAGCAAAAATTGTTGAATTGCCTGGTAATTGATTCTTTATTTCTGGCCGTATTCAAGGGAATACTCTTTTCCACTGCTTCATCTATGATACCAATCGCCATTTGTCCCCAACGATCGCTCATATTGATTAAGAAATATAATTAATCAGAACACATAGATTTGACGTTTATAATTTAAATCATTATTTTCACTTGACAGCTAGTAAAACAAAAACTAAGCAGGTTTATCACCGTGAAAATACAGCGACAAGCTATATTTTCACTGTAATTCGGATTCTATTGGCTGAATTTCAAAATTTGAAATAGACTGATTGGTTGTTAAGCAAGGAGATATATTGTCGTTATAATAATTATTATAATCAGAGGGTATTGTTTCCAGTCATTCTTCCATCTCATAAAATAAAATATGAATTTGAAAAATTTGGGAGGAAATTCAAACTTACCACTGGTCGGAAAGAAATGTCACGTCAGAGGATATTAAATGATAGCACATTTTACATAAAATCTCAATTTGACTTGAACAGATATCAAAGGGGTTAAAGCTGCAAAGTAATTATTATGTTATATAATATATTCCAGTCAATAACATAGATCTGTATCATAAATGCACACAACAGTATATAATAGACCACAACATGACCTATAACTAACTATTTGTGTATGAAATTGCACCACAACTCCTATTTCACTTCTATATCATTAAAATACATAATACATCTGCAGAAACCTTGTTTCGTTGGAAAAAAAAAGATTTTCAATGAATTGAGCGTATTGGTAATAATCTTCTTTTAAGTTTCCATTATCTCTTTAACGAAAGCCATCAAAAATATTTCGCTTCGTGGAGAATTTACTTCTGTTACTGTTCAAATGGTTATACTAACAAAAATATTCAGAATTCGAAAATTGAAACTAATTTTTTCAAATGTTATTGATGTGTCGCCATTCAAAAATCATTACAATTACATAATTTTGGATTTCATACTTTCGCTTCGCTTGGAATACTATAAAACACTTTATCGGGTATATTTTTAATAGTGTTTTTGCACTTCGGTTCAATACAACACTTGAAAGGGGTTTGATCTCGGGTTTGGTTTCTTTTATGATCTTGTATGATCTAGATAGCAATGGAAACTGAAAATATATTTGAGTGAGTGACTCGCTTAGAGAAAACAAACACGGAACATGTCTATGGTGGCGTTGGAACGGCTCAAATCCATTCAGTGTTTTATATTTTACTTTGAACAATATTCTGAATGTTTTCATGCTTATTAATAGTTATCAAGATGTGAATGATTAGTTGAAAAGTGAGTAGGTTATGACAGTTCTATGACAAAGTCGCGTGTTATTTTTTATGAAAGTTCATTCTGGCAATTTTGGACCCCTCCAAGGTCACTCGGCGGATGTTTCGACGCATTTGACGCATCTAACGCTCCGTCAAAAACGTCTATGGATTCAGACAGATCCGAAATCCTATCGTACGACGATCCGATAGCTTTCTGATTGGTCTAAATTTGAAGTCAGGCCAATCAGAGAGCTATAGGATCGTAGCTATCGGATCGTCGTACGATAGGATTTCGGATCTGTCTGAATCCAGCCTAACGCTTCGTCAAAAACGTCTAACGCTTCATCAAAAACCTCTAATGCGTCGTCAAAAACGTCAAACGCTTCGTCAAATGCGTCGGAACGTCCGCCTAGGGACCTTGAAGGGGACCAAAATGCCAGAATGAACCTTCATAACAAATAACACGAATCTTTTTCATAGAACTGTTATAGTTTACTTACTTTGAAAGGACAAATAATCATGCATATTCATATTGGATCTTTTATAATTCCAATTCATCACTAAACGTCATAATGACAATATTTTGTAGAGTTACCCTATCACCAAACTAACATCACATGGCAATCAACACGTGTTTCGCTAACAAGGTAAAGATCTTCGAGGGAAAAATAGTCAATACCTACTTTGGAGACTAGGGTTAGTTTTATGTTAATCTCATAATTTAAGTTAGTCTGTGTTCTTATCCTCAAGAAGAAAATTGAGACACACCTGTCGGACTTTTTTCAGTCCTACAAGATATTTTGATTGTTCTACATTCCTTTTATATAAAACTGAGTAATGAACTGAATGGGATAGGCCCCTTGTAACTCTCCATGGTGTAACTGAATTATGCTATCTCTATACTTTCACATGCATCATGTAAATCTTTGATCAGTCTTGAATTGCTCTCACTGATCCTACGATCATCATCTAGAGCAAGCTGGGCGACACTGGATTTTTCACATCTTTCACATTTTATTCGAGCATAATTATCCTTAAAACGATTTTTTATAGTTCATCGACTTTGGCCAATGTACTTTTCGAGCCCTCTAGTGACTTTTCTGGGTGACCTGGCGTCGAGTGCGAGTGATATTAGTTTGATGGTAGGGTAACTGAACTGTGAGAGTCTTTTCACATCACAGCAAAGGCCTCAATACAAGCGATCAGTTATAATGGCAGTTCAATTTCGAAAGTTTCCGTAGTTTCACTTTTACGAGATACTTCATCAATCGGGCACCTGATGGAATATGCTTCTTGCAACCGGATTGGGTGATCAATTTGAAAAATAAGTCTGTCGTTGGTTTCAAGGAAATAAAAACAATCAGTCTAAAGTCTTTATCCTTGAAAAAATGTAATGATGTCAGAAAAATCCTCAGCTTCGATTAATATAGAGTTAGTTTGGTAAGCAGAATATCGCGGGTTCAAATCCAGAAATTTTGTTGTTATTCTCTCTTCAATTACGGAAATGATCGTACATTCAGTAAATGATTTAAATTAATGAGAAAAGTATAGTATACGGCTAGCTAAAAATGACCATTACTCGCTGAGATGATTTGAGAATCTTCCAAGACCGTTAAATAATAGCATTTTTTGTAGGGAAATAATATATTTTATGGAAATATCATAGAAGTTTATATCGCACATTTTCTTCGTTCCACAAAATGCCAAAAGATGGCAACCGATCAGAAATGGTTGATATTTTTTTTGTCAATGTCTTAGGCTATTTATATTCTGTTATTTTGAAGCGTATACTTCCACTTCGGATGTGAAGCTTCAATAGCTTCTGTCTGTCCGATAAACAGAAATCTGCGGGTAGTCCGAATTTCAGAGGACACTGTGAGGATGGCTTCATATTTTATTTATACAGACATCGGTTAACTATTCTACTTCTTTATGAACAATGAAAATATATTATCATTTTCACCTTATATTTCACAATCATCCATCTGTACCCTGAAAGGGAGCCAACTTTTTTCCATGTTGGCCTGTGTGTTGTTTCAGGGCCTATTACGAATATGAGGATAAAACAGTCTTTCGGTTAACTTCATTATAATTTGGCATGATATTCACACCAATTCATGAGACATTCCTCAACATAGGATACAAGAAATTACTACTTCTATGATAGAAGTGAAATCGAAAAACTATCACAAAATATTCATAGGTCCGTGTATATAATTCAGTGGATAAATGGATAATTCACAGAGGCTACTAATTAAAAGCGTAGCATTCCAAAGATATTTCTTTTCAGGTGAAACAACATAAATATATTGTATTCCATATTCGGAGTCGCTAGTAAATGTGTTCTGTAATTCAACCATTTTTCCACTGAAGAGCTCAAGAGATAATTTTCTATGAGCGAAACGAGATATTGTCTGGGCCTGAATGAAATATAGTCCTTCTAAGTGAGATTTTTTCTACAAATACAATACAATGTATTTACTCATCAAAATGTCGAATAATATTACAAATCACATATTTCACATGGTTGACGAATAAATGAAAATTCACGGAAGGAAAGAATCCTTGTACGTCATTGAATACATAAAAATTGTAAAGTTCAAAATATATAAAACGTATTCACTAGAGTGAGAAATACAAAACATATACATACATAAATGCGTTAAATCACAATTAACGTTTAGGCTAGAGTTGAAAACAGATATCGCTTATATACTAATATGGTACTTAAGGAAATTATGATTGAAGATGAAAGTTGATCTTGATACATTTTCAGTTGTCATCGAGGATGTTGTGTATTGTTAAACGATGTGTGTCAGAAATGTGTTTATTCACTAATTTCTTGAATTTAGATAACGAGGAAAAGTCCTGTACGTGGAGGAGTAGGTTATCGAACATTTCAGGTCCAAGAAACTCGTAGCATTTTTGACCTGTTGTTTTTGTCATATGTGGGGGAATATATCGTATCTTATTACGCGTGCCGTACGTATGATTGAATGAATTGAGGTCAGTTCTCCGTTTGAATTGGCTTATCAATAAGGCCTTGTAATGTAGTTGTCTGACATCCAAAATCTTGATTTCTTCATATGATTTGTTGGTGTCATATCTGAATCCCTTGTTCACCATGGTTTTCAAAAAACTTCGCTGATTTACTGCAAGAGACTTCAGGTGTATTTTCAAAATTCCTTTCCAGGCTGCTATGCAATAATTCACATGACTAAAATATTTTTTTTTTGTTTCAGGTCTAATATATTTTGAAATCGGCGAAATTAATATAAAACACATCTCAACTCTTTTTCTACGTAATTGATATGATGATCCCATCTTAGGTGAGAGTCGAACATAACGCCAAGATATTCCATGTGTTTTTCAGATTTTATCCTCATTCCTTCAGTGATTAATAATGTTTTTATCCTCATTTCTTCAGTGATTAATAATGTATCGAAATCAGGAAGGGAGGACTAGTAACTTCCAAATAGTATAGAACAAGTTTTTTCCATGTTCAAACACAGTTTTTTGCAGTCGAATTGTTTTCCGTATAGAAGATGGCAGTATCATCAGCAAAGCTGATAACCTTGCCAGCACTCCCGACAAAAAACAATCCATTCACATATATGGAGAAAAGTATTGGTCCAAAGACTGTTCCTTGCGGCACTCCACATTTTATTTGTTCGGCGTTACTGATAGTTCCATTTATTTTGACGAATTGTTTTCTCTGTGTCAAATATGATTTCAATAAGGCGAGTGCATTTTCTCCTATTCCAATATTATCTAAGGTCTTGAATAAAATGGCGTGACTGACCGTGTCAAACGCTTTTGACAAATATAAAAATACTCCAATGTATGGTTTACTTTTATCAAGTGCCCTAATTATGTGTCTGGTTAACTCAATCAAGACGTCTTGCGTACATTTTCCAGATTGAAACCCGAATTGTGAATTGTACAATGAGTCAAACTTCTCAAGAAAACTACACAGTGTAGTTTTGAGTAGTTTTGCAGAATTTTTACTAAAGTTTGTTATTAGAGAGACTGGTCGATAGTTTGTTATTTCGTCTCGATTGCCTTTTTTATAGATGGGAGTAACGATAGAGGATTTGCTCTCTATTTTGCTTTGTCTAGATATTTCCTAGGTATGCTATCTATTTGATTCAATTCTCATATGCTTGGTATACAAATTGATCAAGAAAAAGTTATTTCTATTTAACTCAGTGTCCGTCGTGCCATATAAGAAGGGGAGTAGCTGTTTTAGAGGGACTTTTTCTTCCTTTTTTTTGAATGAATCAGAAGTCTTTGAATGATATACACGTACCCAACAACAGAGAGTGTTTATAAATTATTTTTGTTTACTTCTTTCATAAAAGTTGTAATTTTCTATCTTTTGATTCGGAGAGGAAGGAAGCCAAAAAAGAATTCTTCAAATTATATGCAATACATGATCATTCTCTAGCTCTTGAGCTAATTGCTTGCGGATTCGCATGGATCGTTTATAACTAACAACTAATGTGACAAGAAAAGCAGCATTGATTGATTAACGAATAAATTATATTTGCGTAACGGCCGTTCACCGGCTGAAAAAGTGGAATTGATGAATGGCTGGATAAAAAATTGCTGGAGGCCGTGCTTTTTGCCCGGTCAAGTGAATACCACTCCGTATGAGATCTAGAACTCGAAACGGAAATAGTTGATGAGTTTTTGCTTCGGCGTGCCATTCTAAATTAAAGGATATTATGACTTGCTCTGAAAATGTGGAAAGGATATATCTAGGGTGAGGGGAAAAGGGATGTAATACATAAAATAATTAAATTCTCATATATATATATATATATATATATATATATATATATATATATATATATATATGTGATGTATTCTCGACCGTATTTTATAAACTAGATTTGGAAGTTCTCAGGTTTGCGGTCTGTTTACTAATAAAACTCATTTGTTCTTGATCTCAATATTTCGCTAATGTTTATTAGATTCATCAGGAGAAAAGCTACGAAGAATGTGACAAAACTGTACAAGATTGAATCTACAATAACAGTTCTACTTACAATCATAGAATTAATATTCCAGGTGTGTTCATTGCCTTGGGAAGCTGAATCAAACTACCCATGCTCGCATAGTTACTGCCTCACTTAAACTGAATCAGCTAGGCAAAATTCATATTTATAGGAGTCCCTCAGCTGTACCAGGCAATGATGTAATTAACGTTAATCTAAGGGCTTTTATAAGTAAGCACATGTCTGTCCTTATTTTTAAATATTACAAAAGTGATTAAATAGAAATCGAAATATTGCAATAAATGTTACTTAACTGACCTGTATCGGTTTTATAATTAACTGTATTTGGTTTTTTGTTAATGTGGTACATTTCAAGGAACAACCTGGTTTTCTGGTTACTGACTCTGTCTAGGATTTTTACATTTGAATAATCGAATTGATGGCCGGTTTTTTGGGAGTGGTCGACTGCTGCACTAGAGTTTTTTTCCTAGCCGGGCATCGCTCTTGTGTCAAAGACAAAACACATGTCCCACTTAACAGCAACGTTATATATGAAATCCCGTGTGGTGGATGTAACCAATGTTATGTGGGACAGACCTCGCAGTGGCTC
This sequence comes from Zygogramma bicolorata, assembly GCA_032362365.1. Taxonomy (NCBI): domain Eukaryota; kingdom Metazoa; phylum Arthropoda; class Insecta; order Coleoptera; family Chrysomelidae; genus Zygogramma; species Zygogramma bicolorata. Next base: position 738,462 of record JAVJAQ010000307.1, read on the forward strand.
AAACAAAGAATAGCCCTCCACAAGAGCGATGCCCGGCTAGGAAAAAACTCTTGTGCAGCAGTCGACCACTCCCAAAAAACCGGCCATCAATTTGATTATTCAAATGTAAAAATCCTAGACAGAGTCAGTAACCAGAAAACTAGGTTGTTCCTTGAAATGTACCACATTAACAAAAAACCAAGTACAGTTAATTATAAAACCGATACAGGTCAGTTGAGTAACATTTATTGCAATATTTTGAGTTCTATTTAATCACTTTTGTAATATTTAAAAATAAGGACAGACATGTGCTTACTTATAAAAGCCCTTAGATTAACGTTAATTACATCATTGCCTGGTACAGCTGAGGGACTCCTATAAACATGAATTTTGCCTAGCTGATTCAGTTTAAGTGAGGCAGTAACTATGCGAGCATGGGTACTTTGATTGAGCTTCCCAAGGCAATGAACACACCAGGAATATTAATTCTATGATTGTAAGTAGAACTGTTATTTTCGATTCAATCTTGTACAGTTCTGTCACATTCTTTGTAGCTTTTCTCCTGATGAATCTAATAAACATTAGCGAAATATTGAGATCAAGAACAAATGAGTTTTATTAGTAAACAGACCGCAAACCTGAGAACTTCCTAATCTAGTTTATATATATATATATATATATATATATATATATATGTTATTTTTGAAAGCAGATATTTGATTTTTGGTACAGACGTAGAACTTCATGGGTCGCACTTTTCTTAATAGTTAGCTCGAGACAGCCTTGAACCCAACCAATTGCGATCTCACGTAAAAGGCAAATTCTTGATATTTTGCTTCGCATCGGAGATATCGAAATAAGTTATTTGAAAAAGTTACTTGGAAATCGATTTCGACCCTACATACCGAATTTCAACCCAAAATTCAAAATCAGATTTTTTTTTGTAATATTCACGTTGAAGTCCGATTTTCAATTGATGGTTCAGAATAAGAACCTTCAGAAATGATAAAATAATAAATTTTCAATTTTACTTGTTTCAATACATTTAATTCATTGATTTTGACTATTTTTTCATTTGTAGCATCTCATTCGGAACCATTAATTGGAAATCGGACTTGAGTATGAAAATTACAAGAAAATTCAGATTTCGAATTTTGGATTCAAATTCGGTATGTAAGCTCAAAATCGCTTTCTCAGCAACTTTTTCAAATAACTCATTTTGGTAGGTACATTCAACGCGAAGCAAAATATCGAAATTTAAATGCTGTCACTCGGGCTCTATTGGAAAAAGTGCTATCCACGAAGGTCTACGCCTATATTACAAATCAAATCTTTTTCAAAAATGACAAAAATACAGAGGTGTCTTCATCTTAAGTGCGACACATTGTATATATATTTCGTGATCCGATTCCCTTTTGAAATTCAATTGTAGTTAATATACATTTTTTATATTTATTGGGCGAGAGGCAAAAGCCAACGATTAGAAAATTGTATTATTTTATCGAAAATTATGCTACCAGCAAGAAATAATATTTCTGTATATAAACATGACGAATACTTATAATGGAATAAAATTAATATTCTCATTCGTCAACGAATTTTTGAAAATGCAATTTGGAACTGCAAGAAAATTTAATCTTCTGTTACTGTATAGTTGAAACTATATCAATGAGGCTATGTGAAAGTAAAAACTTGTCAGTGGGTGTAGTTAACCCTTTTTTACCAGAGTGGGGCTTATACCATCTTGCCCCCGCACCCTAGACCATAATAACTTTGAGACGAAGGAGTTGAATTATTGAAAAATGTTCCGTATCAAAGTCGAATTCAGCCTTTTACAATCATTAACCATCATGCTGGGTACTGATTGAAAGCGTAGCATTTCAAAGTTATATACTTCCAATGGAACAACAAATATTGTATTCCATATTCGGATACCTGTCGAAAAAAAAAATCGAGAAATATCAATGATTGTATGAGTATATACCGAGCGATTCAGAAATTATACTGAAAATAATTCTGAAAAGCAGTCAGAATCAACAATGCCCATTTTCAATTCTGACTGCATTAGATACGGGGTGAATCATAACAATTTTTTTTTCATTTCCCAAATCGAATACCCTATATATTATTTTACATGTGGACTTTTTTTGAAGACAACTTTCCTTAAATATAGGGTAAAGTTTAGTAGGTCTGAAAAATTCTGAAATCTTTCTAAATTCATTCTTGTTTCGAAAATGGGATGTTTGAGAAGTCTTGAGGAATTGAACATTTCTGACATGTTAATTTCTTCTTGCAGAAAGTATTTCAACATTATTTTTTTCCTTTTCGTGCCAATCATCGTGAGGCTCAATAGCTTACTGACGAATGATTATAAATTTTAGCCAGATTCTGTCGACAGAATACTCGCTGTAAGCAAAAGTATCAATGCTAGCGATTATCGTCGCGCTACTATCGCTCTGCGATCATCGCAAGAAGCGATTCGGGCTTTATATACCTTTATATAATCTTTTATATAGAAAAAAAACAGTTCTCCATGAGAAAATCTGTTTTCATAGTTCCTATTGATCTTTTCAGTTATATGGTAGAGTGAATTACTATTTCAGGAACTATTATACTGTCAGACGTGACAAACACAAAACGAATTCTAGAAAAAAACTTTCAAATCTCGTAAAATTCGCTCCACTAACCCGCTGAATACCGAATGATTCACAGCATTCGAGTAGGAGGCGGACTCATTCGTTATGTAGTCCGAATTATCATATCGTTTAAATTACCATACGATTGAGATAAGAGATTTGTGATTTAAGTTGCAACAATTAACATACGAGCACACCGGCAATAAGTACCCAGATAACAACTTCATTAGGTTATCCAACAGCTTCTTCGAGAGTTCGGAGACCCGGTGATTTCTCTTGAACATCTTCACTAGTTGTATGACTGCGATCTCATTTCTGTGAAGGCGTGTTGGCATTTTTTTATATGGATGATGTCTCGTGGCCTGTCTGAATTAAAATATTGAGGGAATAGATGGGATTAAAACATCCAGAGAATAAATGCGTTTAGTGAAAACAAATCTTAGGCCAGTCATTATATACATTTGGAAATGAAAATGAACCGAGGAAGCCAAATTTTAGATATTATGTTGGGGGGGAGGCTAGAAAAGCTTGAGTTCAAATTGTCGACCAAAATAACCTTGTGGGTTTTCCGCCATCTTGAAAAGGTGTTAAATTTATGGTTTTTTCATCATTACTCGGTTTCCCGTTGAGATACGAAAATTTTTATTGATTACTTTTATGTTGCTTTTTGCACGATCTACAATTAAGGTTCTATACATTTTTCGTTATCGAGATATCGATGAAAAAAACCATATTTGGGGAGAAAAAATAGTTTGTTTGTCTCCCCAAATATGGTTTTTTTCTCGTGAAAGATATCGAGGAATGTTCGAAATGAAACTTGTAGAGCGTGTCCAGACCTATAAATTCGTTTTTTTATTTCCGACAAAAGTTACGACCTCTAGCGCGCCACAAAGTCGGCCAGAGTCGATATTTTATTCAACGACGATCACGATGATGACGATGACGATTTTTTGACCGTCACAGCATCATTTCCTGCGATTGAAGAAGTTTCACGACTCGAAGAGTCTACCGAGGAGAAGTTTGAACAGCCAGGACCATCAAAACGCCGAAAAACGTGTGAAAAAAATGACTGCCTGTAATTATTATTTTTGCTGCATAACAATTATTTGATCAATAAATTTCATGTATTTGATATATATTTTGGCTGGTTTATTAATTTATTTTGTATTGCAATGATTCCCTGAACAACCATTCATCCATTTTGACGTGTGGATAGAACCGTGCGAGCGGCTAAATAAAAACCGGACACAGTCTTACTGACTTTGTGGCGCGCTAGAGGTCGTAACTTTCGTCGAAAATAAAAAATAAAAAAACGAATCTGTAGGTCTGGACACGCTCTACAAGTTTCATTCCGAACATTTCTCGATATCTTTCACGAGAAAAAAGAAACAAAAAAGAAAATAGCGAAAAACAATTTTTTCTTCCCAAATTTATGTTTTTTTTCATCGATATCTCGATAACGATGATCGATACGTGAAAAATGTATAGAACCTTAATTGTAGGTCGTGCAAAAAGCAACAAAAAAGTGTTGAATAAAAATTTTCGTATCTCAACGGGGAACCGAGTAATGATGAAAAAACTGAATTTAACCTTTTTTCAAGATGGTGGAAAACCCACAAGGTTATTTTGGTCGACAATTTGAACTTAAGCTTTTCTAGCCTCCCGCAACATAATATCTACAATTTGGCTTTCTCGGTTCATTTGCATTTCTAACCCGATTTTTTAGACGTAATGACTGGAGTATCTGACAAATAAAGGTGTGGAAAACGAAACGAAAAATGGTCAATGATTAGAACTTACAGGCGGCTGCCTGATTTCTACTTATCAGTGGTTCGCAAAAAACAGTAGTGTAGCGGGTACGCTGGTTCAATTCAAGTTGATAGTCCATCGCGACCAAATCCTCCAAATTTAACGAGTCCACTTTTGCCCCGTTTACACTGCATTGATTATGCGTGAACCAATAATTATTTTAATCGCAATCAGTCAAACATGTGCTCGTTTCTAATCTACTTTCAATTTGGAAAGTAACCAATTATCCACTCAGAAGAATATGAGATGGGAAATAACTTTCCGAACTCTTCAACTTTTATTCTAGATGGGCTCGAATACCAAATAACTCACTGTTTTGCTCATCAAGCACACGAAACTCAAAAAAGAAAGTAGTTTGTAAAAAGTCCCACCCACCAAGATGATAATTCATTCAATCTCATACAAGATTTCATTCTGCCCAAAAAAATCATCTCTTGAATTCTCCAGAGGGTGAATTGATAAATAATCACTTTCACTGAAGACCCCAAACAATTCCAAAATATTCAACTCGTTCAAGTTCCGAGTCTGGAATGGTTTCCTTGTCAACGTTTCGGCTCCCATTTCGGAGCCATTTTCAAGACTGAGTGACCTTGCGTCTAGGTCTGAGTTGTTTTCTTACTAACTGGCTTTCATCACTGGAGATCGAGGATCGAAGGTTGGTGGGATTTAAGGGTTCATTAGTAATTATGGCAGGATCAGGGATCGGACGGTCCCTGGGATGTTCGAACGGATTAGTACTCAAGTCGGAGTAAATGGAAGTATGTCGCTCCAAAAGTGGTTTCCACGTATTGAGGAGTCTTTGGGAATCGTCGCGTTTATTGAGACAGTTGGGACGTTTTTCGATTTCAATGGCTTCACGGGTAACTCTGGTTTGGAGGGTTTTGGCTGTGGCAACGGTTTTGGTGTTTTTGAAATCTATTTTGTGGCCTGTTTCTGAATGATGTTGAAATAGTGCTGAGTTTGTCTCAGAATTACGGACTGCTAGATCATATGCTCTACAGGACACTCGTCGGTTGGTCTGGCCGATGTATTTTCTGGGACAGTTAGAGCATGGTATTTCATATATTCCTTGGGTGTCATTAGGGATTATGTCTTTGGGTGTTCGAAGGCAGGTGGATATTTGGTTATTAGATGTGAAAATGGTTTTGATGTCATGTCGTGTCAGAATTCCACTTATTATATCAGTAACACCATGAATATATGGAACGAAAGCTTTTTGGCGTTCAGGTTCGTCCTTCGGAGTTCTAGGGTGAAGATCTCGGGTTTGCTGAAGTTTAATAGACTTGTGGATTTGGGAATCGGAAAAATCGTTTTGGGTGAGTGCGGATTTGAGCTTTTCCATTTCATTGGATCTGTTGTGGCTATCGGTGAGTTTGAAGGTCCTATGTATGAGAGAATTCAGAACCGAATTCAATTGTGCTGGGTGATGATGAGAATTGGCATTGAGGTACCGGTTTATATGGGTCGGTTTGCGTCGGTGTGAGTGAAAGCATTGTTGGACTTCCTGATGAGAACATCCAAAAATGGGAGGTTGTCGTCCTTTTCTATTTCCATAGTGAATTGTATGTTGGGGTGAATGGTGTTAAGGTGGGTCAGGAATGTTGGCAGGGTTTCAAACCCATGAGGCAAAATGGCATCTTTGCCAAATGGCAAAGATGCCATTTGGCCTCAGCAAGTAGGCTTGAGTTCAGATGTGTCAATGGCTCTGGTTTCGAAGTCCACCATGTAGAGGTTTGCAAGAACTGGGGAGAGGGGGAAACCCATCGGAGCTCCTTTCACTTGTTTGTAGAATTTGCCCTGTACTATGTACTGGACATACAATGAAACCCAGTTAGTAAGACAACTCAGACCTAGACGCAAGGTCACTTAGTCTTGAAAATGACTCCGAAATGGGAGCCAAAACGTAGACAAGGAAACCATTCCAGACGCGGATCAACCGGAAGTTCCAGCCATATATATATGTATATATATATATATATATATATATATATATATATATATATATATATATATATATGATATCCAGGAACTTGAGTTTCTTGTGGAGAGGATGAAGTTTGTGGGAGTTAATTCTAAAAAGTAAAATAAAAAACATCACAAACACTCTCCGTTAAAGAATTATTACTTTTTCCATAGACGTTTTGTATTTTTCATTCATTGAAGAAAGAGGCCTATACTTTATTCTCTCTACAAAAGGCTCAATTTCCCAAATATGAATATAGTATTTATAGTTCGAATATCTGATACCACCTATATTGAATCAACAAACTCCAACTGTATTTTGTTGATTTGAATAGTATCTTCTCTTTCAACAATCCCGAGATGAGATTATTGTTGGTATAACTATAAAAAACTTTCAATTCCAACGAAAACAATTTCTAAATAATTTTCAAAAATCAGAAAGAATACTGCTGTACAAATCTGGGACCAATATTGATGTTAATATTGCAATCACATATCTCATTTGAATCAATTTTGATTCAATATTGTAGGTATTGAGAGTGGGAATATAACATTGATTGGCCTTTTTTTTCTCCGAATCAAAAAAAATTTAAACTTTTATGAAAGAGGTAAGAGGAAAAAAATACAAACACTCCCTTTTGATAGGTTCGAGTAAATCATTCAAAGACGTTTGTTTCATACACAAAAAGAAAAAAATTCATTCAAAACAGTTACTCCCCTGCAAAACAAGATCTTGCCTGGGATTGAAATGAATATTATCCTGGTGAGATTTTTCCACAAACTCTCTATTTTTGCCCTATTGTGTAGATATTTACTATGTATGCTATCTATTTGATTCAATTTTCATATGCATAGTATACAAATTGAACAAGAAAAATTGATTTCTATGTTACCCAGTGCCCGTCGTGCCATATGGGAGGGAGAGTAGCTGTTTCAGATAGACTCTTTTTTGTGAATGAATCCAATGTATTTGAATGATGTACACGTACCTATCTACAGAGAGTGGTTTTACTTTTTTCTTTCATTAAATTTGTAATTTCCATTTTTTCATTCGGAGAAAAAAAATAGTTTCTTAAACTTCATTCTCTCGTCAAAAATACCCAAGTTCCTGGATATAATATTGATATTATGATTTCGCAATCACAATAATAAGCCCTAGTTTCCGTAATCTTGAATCAAATATATGGGTCAAATATATGTATACTATTTGAAAATGATCATAGGAAAAATAGTATAGTACAGGGAGTACGGTAACCCATATGCAAATATCTGAGGTCAAACAACGTTAATCGTAACTATGTTCTTGATGGGTGACCGATTTTACTTGGACAGACTCTCATTCTATATCCCCGTGCCAGGAATCACAATTCCAAAAGTGAGACCTCGTTATTCCTGAGCTCGCCATCATTTCGACTGCCGTTCAAAAGGGGGCTAGAGCTATATAACACCCAATTCATCCCATATCATTCAGATGAAGTTTTTCAACTCTTCTCAGTCAACCACCTCCGATACCAGTATTATCAATAATGAAAAATCATATTCCTTTCTGGAAAAGAATTCTATCGTGACAAAAAATTGAATTCCCATCTTGAAATTGATATTCAATGCATCGTTAGCTGCTGAAAGTTACATTAGTTCAAGAATATTGTGTAACAGACTGGTAAACAAAATCGTATCATTATCATTACATTAGGAGTCAACACTACTGTTTTTTTCTACTATTCTTCACTCCCACATCGAATCCCAAATAACTCCAATGCCCACGCGCTAACATTTTAATTGACAATATTGAAGTCATTATTATAATTTGACTACGATTATCACATCATTTGAATAATCATTATTCGCAGACTATCGCGTAGATCTAATGTATTTTATTTCAGCGGTAGGTGTAGAAATTTTGTCGAATTAATAATTAGATTGAGATTCAGATCTTCCGGTCTACGTGTGAGTTCTGATCGGGTTACATTTTTTCCTGATGATGCAGATAAACTTGATGAAATTTTCATTGATGATAATAGGAAATACGCATAAAATTGAAATTTGTCTCAAATATTTTTTTCTATAATCTTCATTATTCTCACATAATAATTGGGAGGTGTTCTTTCATTTAGTTATTAATTAAATGGATGAAATATTATATTGAACGTAAAGAATCAGGGAGAGAAATTCCAAGTAACAATCGCGTCACCATTGATCAGAACGAAATGTGACATCAGATGACACAACATTGGATTTATTGGCGTCGATATTCATACTGTGTTAGTGGTGCTTTGGGAAAAAATATTTCAAACCTGTATTCATGTGGTGATTTACAGTGAATCTTGATTTGTAGTGAATCAAGGACGACAACTGAAAATGATTTTGTACAAGCACAATCGGACAATTCACCGAAAATACATTTATTATAACAGCTTACAGCATATTTCCCATCAAATCCCGATTTCACGTACGCAGAGATCAAAGGAGTGGAAGCTGAAGGTAATCCATATGTTATATGTTATATTTGGAACCATAACATAGGTTGGTATTCATACAGTCATCATTCATTCATTCAAATTGATATTCTGATATGTTTGTAAACTAGTAGAAATAGGTTTAGAACCAAATTTTCCACTGACATATAGCCGATAAACTTACTTCTGACTGATTCACACTCAGTACTGACTTTATATAAATAAAGCATACTTACGATAACATGATCTTCACAACAATACAAACACGATTTTGGAGATACACTATTCCTTCTCATCATCTTACATCATTGTTTACGTGCTAATAAACACTTTATCGAGTGCATTTCTTGAAGTGTTCTTGCATTTCGGTACCATACAATACTTGAATAAAAAGATTTTTCAGTTTCTTCCATGATCTGTACAGCATTTGAGACCGTAACGCTTAGAGTAAATAATTACGAAACACGTCATTTAACATCATCCAAACCGCGTGCTGAATGGTGGTGTTTGAACGGCTCGAATTTATTTCATGTTCTGAATTTTATTTTGAATACTATCAAGCCTATTTATCTTCATTTCTACGCCATAAAGATGTACATGATTAGTTCACGAAATAATAAAAAATCATACATATTCCCTATTAGAACAGGTAGAATAGACATATATAATTTGAATAAAAAAGTGACTCCCAAAAGTTTTCGAATGAAGAATCAAGGAAATAGGTAATCGAAATTTTGAATAATTTATTCGATACTTCTAGAATTTTTGAAATTTTAAAATTTTCTTTTTCCACTGAAGAATCAAGGAGATAGGTAATCGAAATTTTGAATAATTCATTCGATACTTCTGGAATTTTTGAAATTTTAAAATTTTCTTTTTCCACTTATCAATCCAGTAATTTCAGAGCTTCTCCGGTATATCTACGGTTTCAAGTATATTTTTGTAATAATATTTTTGGATTTTTCAAATTTCCTCATCGATTTTATTAAATATTGACGAGGCTTGTAGATAATCAGCAGATATGTTTATCTTTCCTCACTAAGTTTGGTTGATATATATATATATATATATATATTCATTCTGTGAATCACTTCGTTTTCCTCTCATAATTTCTATGGGTCAGAAAAAAATCCCTTAAATTTATTGTGATATCGCAAGAAAATGTAATGCTTCAAATTCTCGCCGGTTTCAGTTTGTTCTTTCGTTTTGTTGCAATCCTTTATGTTGTGGGGATCATTATTCCCTCATATGTGCAAGATTTTGGAAATTGTTTACGCCTTATAGCCAAAAAGAGTGTTGCAATACGGAACAGTGAAAACGGCTTTATAAAAAGATAAAAGATATTGACAAATAAAATAGCATAGAGCAAGAAGAAAATTATTAATGTACCAGTTTATGATAAAAAATAGGATGGGAGCTAGAAAAACTATTTTTTTTACTCCCAACCGTAAATATGCTAATTTCTTTATGGTTCACTAAACGGATAAATGTACTACTTATATGTGAAATATTTTTTAGAATATTGAGTCAAGTTTGAATTATCACAATTGATGTTTTTTTTTGGAATTGGAGGACTTACATCTACTCTTCAGCCCGATAATCAACCGAAATTATACAGTCCAAGTGGCTCATTTGTTAAAGCGTTAGCCCTCTGAGACGATCTACTTCACAGTCGTGGATTTGAGTCTCACCGAAACCGACTAATTTTTTGGTATTTTTCCTTCATGTCACATCACTAATTTGATTTGTGATGTTCAGCATTGAATTCAATGAAGTTTCTTTCCTTCCAGTTTTTCATAAATATCGAAAGAATACTCTTCATCTGAAATTAATCATCAACATGATACTTGAGAGTTCTGAAATATTTACCTTGTCGAAGGAAAAATCAACTGTAAAATGTACAAAAGGATATTAGTCATATCCACTGTTGGCCATTGTTGTACAAACTACTATTTCGAGCAATCATATCGGAGGTATATTCGGGTTGGTAGCATAATTATATGTTGAATGTCAAATTGATAGGGTATATGTTTAGATTTTTTTTGTCTCTACATTGCTTGTTCACAGGACAGACTTTGTACCTTCTCGGCTTCTTTTTTGTCTCAAACACACTGGCTGATAACATGAGCATTATTCCCATATTCTTTTCGTCCGTCAACATTTTTTTCTCAATAAATGAAAGCATTACAACAATGTGTTTCAAAAATTTGGATGTGATGAAAAGTCAAAGTGACGTATCGACCCATGATCAAAAACTCTTAGCTAACTGATTATTCATTATTCAAGCTCATTTACTCTCATAAAAAAAATTTCTTCATTTTGTTCTCTTAATTTCATCCTACTTTTTCATAAATCCACCATATTATCGTGAGAAGGATAAGTAGTAGTCTGCAACCACTCGAATTGGATTTGTTTATTGCTCCTGTGTGGAGTTAAATAATTGTAAACGGTTGGTTCTTGGATCTTTCATTTTCGTTTTTTCTAAGCGCTGTTCTTTTCATTTGGAATATTCAGTTTTCTATAACAGGTGTCAAGATTACCTATTTTTTATTTCTCTTAAAAAATTTCAATAGTGTCCGGCTCTACAGGATAAGTTTTTCAGGAGCTACGATATTGAAGACAACCGTATAAGACTATTCGGTCGTAACTCAACAGTTTTGGTCAGAACTCCATTTTATCTATGTACTTAAAAGTTACAGCATAACGCTAAAAGTAATTGTTTCATATAGCAGCACCGTTCTGAACATTCAAGCCCCTAAAAAATATAATAGGCTTCTAGTTCTTTAGTTCTCAACCATTCCCGAAACCAGAATCTCGCAAAAACAGTGGTACGGATCTGTTAATAATAATAAATAATATATAAAATTTCCATGTCACAATGTTAGTACCCTACTCCGAAATGGCTTTACCGATTTCTACCAAATTTTATATGCGTATTCAGTAGGTCTGAGAATCGGCTACTATCTATTTTCCATACCTCTAAGTGATAAGGGTTGTTCACCCTTAAAATTGTTTTTTAAATTTTTTGACGAAATTTTTTGTTTTTATTTTTTCATAATGTGGCATCGAAAAATACATACAATACTAAATTTTTACTTTTTTATCACCAACCCCTATTTTTTTATGGCCATTTTAGTAATTTAATCATTTTTCATCCCGCTCGATAACTGATTAATTATAGTGATTTTAACTGTACTTCGATTAAAAATCTGAAATGTGTTTAAATAAAATAAAAACATTTATTTTCATTATTAAAGTTTAATTCTGATATATGCTAAGTGTTACCAATCTTAGATTCTTAAAATATGCCGCGCCTTTACTGGTGAACAACGTGAAAAGTGCAAATAAGTTTTGGGCATTAGGATTCGGAACATTCACAATCAGTGGTAGGTTTCCATGTACGTCATTTGTAATGGTGCTTTTGACAAAATAGTGAAAAAGTTGAATTGATTTATTATATCATCCACAATTCTGTCTAGGTAATTTCAATTATGATTGATAGTACTTCGATTATTCATTGAAGTACTTTTTCATTGATTTATAGATTTGAAATTTGAACATTGCTAAGAATGTTCTTCAAAGAAATTACAAAATCTCCAAAGTCATTTCAGATCTTTTTTTCATAGTAGGTAATCATCAAATAGAAAAATCAAGACTTCGAGCTCAAAGAATGGGCTATAAACTACACTATCCGAGACAACCAATTTGATATTTCCTAGAATATCTGCGAGACACAAAGTTGCATTTCAGATTCCGGTCACACACCGAGAGATCGGAACGTTCTTCAAAATCTTCGTCTCCCATTGTTCTTCAATCAGGCGTATCGATGCATCGGCCATAAATTCACGGTGGCTAATTAAAGGTAGACATGTGTAACGCGGTAATCAGTCTGCCGTTCGTCACTTGTTCGGGGCAACAGATCCGTACTACTGTTTTTGCGAATTGGTACTGTATCTATGAAGCAAGCAATTGTTTCACCTACTTGCTGTCATCCAATCATTGAAAATGAGGGATAACATAGAAATTTTTGCTAAACAAGCAGCAATCACCGTTTCAGTGATATAATCTGGTACAAATATTGAAAGGATACAATAACAAGGTCGAACAAAGTTCTCTTAAGAAGGCTGGTACTTTTTGAAATTTGTGAAAATATTTGATGCACTTCAGCCGTTGCCAAGTGGGTAGTATTTAATTTCATTTCCCAAGTGGTGTAGAAAATAAGTACTTTTCTGATACGAATCTTCATCAAATATCGGCTGGTTGTGTTCAATTTCTGAAAGAGAAAGTGTTGTGGCACCTTGTTAAAAATTCAGTAGTAGTAGTTCCGCCTCCTTTTGAGAATCTTCAAATGGACGATGAATATCATAATCCCAATGAAACTTAGATTTCTGTCTTCACTCACATAGCCTTACAAAACTGCAATCTTCATCCGATCATCTTCTGTTCATTTTTGAAGAATTCAATGAGATTCAGAGATGAAGTTCAGGTCTTTTTCGACTTTTTTTGAGGGTATTGAGAGATTTATCACCATCTTCGTCAACCTCTTTTGTTGTTTGCTGCGGAATAACCACAATAGATTCTAGAATACTTTTTTTTCTAGAATGGAGTTTCCTTCCGATACTTCTCCTCTATACAACTAATATGATAATCATCCATCAATTTCCTTCCTCAGATATTGAATGAAACCTCTGATGAGATGTTCTTTTCGCTACATTTTGAAGTACTCTTTCTAAAGAAGAGGGATGAGAAATAAACGAGGTCGCATTCAGATGGTGCATAGAATATCTTCAATACCTCAGTGAGAAACCATACCACAAATCTTAGCCATTGAACTGTATTTACAATAAATCACCAGAAGATCACGAACTATAACTATCATATCGGAGAGCAACACTGCGTTATCCTTCTTCAGAGTGTTTGTGTGAAATTTGAGGTTATATTTCTTGGCTTTTTCTTCTTCTTTAAATACCTATCAAGCTCAGACAAGATCTTGTTTCACTCAGAGGCTATTTAATTATTTATTAATTCTGTCATCAAATGATTGACATTTCTCTGTAAAGTTCGTAGGTAGTAATTTTAGGAAACTCGATTTTATACTTTTGGATACTCGTATTCTTTGAATTTCCCGGATTAACATCAATCGGCCATTTAATCATAACTATCAAGATAGCCTGTATCAACAACATTCGTTCAGTTTTATGACGGCTTCATAATCCATTTATCGATTGTGTTTATTGGTATTAAAATATCACTCATCCGTACAATCCTCATTAAGAGCATTGGTGAAAGGTTTACCTTTCCACTTTAATTTGTTTAATCTGTTCCGAGAAGCGTATTTCATAGTCGATAAACATAAATGGGATACAGGTCGCGAAATGAGTTGCTATCAGTAGCACCCACCTATTTTAAAAAGGTTCGAACTAGTGATTTGCCGAGATTTTCCTGTAGAGGCTGTAACTAGGGAGATGAAAGCGTAAAGCATGTTATATGCGACTTTCCAGCATGCTCATCAACATAAAGATCGATTCTTCAATGGTGGTATTGGTGGGATTGGGATCAATTTGATTAGAGAAAAACTATTGTTTCTTTGCCAGAGTTTCGAATTTTAATAAATTCATCATCAGGGCTTTATAACAATGAGTTTGGTGTTAAAATGGTAGGATATAAATAAAATGAGGGGATGCCGACAAACTATTGGAACATTTTCAGGGGTTAAAGATGTTGATTATTGAAAAAAAAATTGAAAAATACAAACCAGAAATCAGTTTTTCCGAGTAAAAATATTAAAATTATGTATAAATCAGACATTTTAGATACACACTCTAGGTACAAACAATTCCACATTGAGCACAAGACAAACGAATAGTGAAATAAAATTCATAGAACGGCTGTAGTTCTTATGAATGCTGATAGGAAAAAAAAACAACTTGATTGTTGAAAACACCGTATAATGATAAAGAATCATTTCGGTAGCTGACTTATCAGATTGTAATAAGCCGTATTCAATTCTTCTATATCTCTTCTTGTATTAACGCTGTCTTGGTGGTCTCAGTGGAGAGTGCCCCGTGAGCCAGGGTTTGATAAATATCCCAACCTAGAATTTTGTTAAAAGATATCATTGTCATTAAAAGTGCCAAATTCTTCGAACGTACCTATTTCTTAGAAAAAATTCACTCTCTTATGATATGGACGTAGAGAATAAATTATATATGGACGATGATGTGGATGATAGATATGCGTTTGTAATGAGAGACTTCAGTTTTTCACAAAGTATTTATGCTTGGTTGGATTATTTTCAAGGGATGAATAGTTCAAATTTTCCACTTCTATTTTGAATAACCAAACCTATACCATATTTATTCGAAATGATTCAGAATATTTTGTCACGGCATGTTTATTCTAGGCTACCCCTTTCAACTATTTAAGTATATTTTTTATATTTCCTCTTGTTAATCAGGCAAAACCTTTTTCTTGTAGGTAATGATCTTGAGTGCTATAGTGTTTACAGTGACCACTCTTATTTGTTATTGTCATCTATAAACCAATTTTCAACAATAACTTTGCATTTCATGTCAGCAGTATGTATTGACCTCAACACTTTTTCTCGAATCAAATGAAGCTGCTTCTAATTTATTTACTTCCTCACTGCATTTGAACTACTAGTTCCTCTACGAAATTTTCTGTTTTCGTAGCACTTTTCAACGAAGATAAAACCAGATACAATTGTGGCAATGTGAGAAATCAACAAGTCCACTAGAGGCGTTAGACCTATGATACCTTCCAGTTTCGACACTTTAAGGCATATCTTGAGCTTGAGAAAATTTTGCTGTAATAGTTACGATTCACGTTTCAACTGAGCTCAACAAAGCTTGGCTTTCGATGACAAGCGGAAAAAAGCCCTAAATGAGGCTCAACAGCAAAGAGCTTCACTTATCCTCCAACATTTTTCAGATGCAGTGGTGCTTCTCAAAATTGCGTTGGTCCATCAAAAAATATTCAATTTTTCATTTCTAGAAGTTTGATTTCCCAACTAGAAAAGATCCATTTTCGACATATTTTGTCTTAATCGTCCTAGGTGAATCATAAAACACTCTAAAATAAACGAGTGTGTGATGAAGTGGATCGTTTTGAACTTCATAAAGACAACATGCCTCATCGATACCGCAGAGAATCGCTGTTCCTTGATTTCCATTCCCGTTTCCGCATTCGTACGAAATTTATCGCGGAACCGCCGCGTATTGTGGTTTTGCCCGCTATTTATGATCGCTTTGTGATGCCTACGGACAAACGCAGCAGCCCGTTCAAGTTACGCATTCCACATAAACCATCTCTTTTTCTTCTTGCGCCTGGGAATGTGATACCGCGACTAAATCATATCGACCGTGTACTGGGTGAGGGTAACCAATTGCAACGGCGTATGATGAGACAGAAACAGTTGAAACACCAGGCTGTAGAGGAACGTGTGTCATCATCATAAACCCGATATACTTGCACTGGGCCTAAGTTAGAGAACGCATCGATCTGCAGACTAAAAAAATTGCTACGCCTTGGTTGACAATATGACTGATATACCGGTAACGTTTCATTTCTAACCCATGTAATGAAATCTATGGTCAGTCGATGGAGTTGAAGATTCTATCAGGAGAAAGACGGTGTACCCATTAGGTTTCGTTTTTCTCAGCTTTGAATAATGGATTTGTCTACTATCAGATCCAAAAATCTCTTTCCAAATGTTACTGTTTTCGAATATCTAGATGTTAGTGAATGTTTGAACGCTTCCGTTTATTATTTTTTAATGGAAATACATGTATTGATATCTCTATATTTCAGTCTAGAGAACGGAACACAAATGCTCTGATCTGGATGCGGAACAGTTGAACCTTAAAAGGTGACGAGATGTCGTCAACCATCTATTCGTGTCCTGTTTTCCCTTCAGTTCTGTGCAAAAAATAGTTTGTTAATCATCTGCACATTCGTCCACTTCAATTTCTATGAATAAATGAATCCATTTGTTCTTATATTTCTGTAATATGTGTCCAGCACCTGTAATTGCTTGGGATGAGAAATGTTGTTTCTGTTTGTGATGGACAAGGATATTCCTTTTTGCTATTTCCACACAGTCTCTCATTAGTAAGATTTTTCAACATGTTTTCAGTGTTTCTTTCAATACCTACCATTGTTTTCAGATTTCTTGAAAAATAAAATGAAGATTTTCGTAAGCTCGACAATGACATAAAAAGATAACATATATATATATATATATATATATATATATATATATATATATATATATATATATATATATATATATATATATATATATATATGTTAGCATGAAGATTCTCTCGGACGAAGTATGATGAGTTGTTTTTTCGGGTTTCATTCGAGTTCGGAGGACGAAACTCAATCATCACCTAGAAGATGGCAAATGAGACTTTGCCGAAACTTTGTGACAATTATCCTTCAGGGGATCAAAACCACAGAACACGGAATGAAACCCGAAAAAACAACTCATTATATATATATATATATATATATATATATAAGCCTAGCTGATCTAATATATATATATATATATATATATATATATATATATATATATATATATATAAGCCTAGCTGATCTAATATATATATATATATATATATATATATATATATATATATATATATATCCTGAAGAAAATCACTTGATACCTTCATATGTCTTTTTAGCTATCTAGCTTCAGATTTTGAAAAACGGAATCTTAGGCTTCTCTTTTTGCACAATATTACGATCGAAAACACATGTTTTTCGCCAGGTACCACCTATCATTTGTCATTAAAAACGAAATACGCGTTGCGCGTTCAGCTGTTTTGATTTAACCTCTAAATCGTATCGTTTTCGATTTTGCTAGTGGAAAGTGGTTATAATTCGATGAAAAGTGATAGATAATGTGGAATGATGTGTATCGGTCACCTGACGAAAAAAAGGATGTGTGTTCCGATCGTTCTTTTTTGCAAAAAAACGGGATATCCCCTTTTCTTAGAACTTCTTAGATGTCATAACTTTGGACAGATGGGAGAGTGGTGCTTCCGTAATCATCGGCTATAAAATGGGTAACTTGGTGCCAAAATATTATCGAAACTAGATTAAGTTTCGAATTTTGACATTCAAATTCACATTGAGATCTATCATGCTTTCCAGAAGTAAATCTTTTCTGAATACCACATTCAAAATTTTTTTTCTCGCTTGCTTCTTTGTAAACAAGAATATTGTATCCATTTTCTGCTTCTCTGTACATCAACCAGAAAAAAACAATGACCAATAACATAGTACTGAATTCAAACATTTGAATCATACTGTATACCATTTTACGACATAACAGAACCACACCTTATGTTTCTTTACCTGTTGATTGTTGCTATCACTTAATATATGAATGGGCGTTTTAAATTTTATTATCTTGGCTTATTGGTTAACAGTATTAACACAGTGTATCATCACTTTATAATATTCCTACGAGTAAATATGCCGTGAACAGATGTTACATTACAATTCCATCAGGCTGGGATGGTGTTGGTGTGTTTCGTTATGTTGAAGAATATTATTATTCTGACAGTTCTTCAAATCCTCATTTTTGACGATGAAGGTAACGAAATAAAAAATGCCTTTGAAGAAACGTTTCTTCACGAACCTCGATGCGCGTTTCTTCAACTTAGTTGGCGTCTTCAGAAGAAGGGTCTATTTTTGAGAATGAATAATTGAGATTTGTTGGGATAGGTTTCATTCAAGAGAAATTTTTCGCTCAATTGCAAGTTTTATTCTAGGGGGCCGTTCATAAAATACGTTCGCATACAAGGGGGGGGAGCGGTCTGGCTGAGTGTGACAAGATGTGACAAGGGGGGACGGGGGGTATACGGCAACGTGACGTTCGCCGTCTATTATTTTTTGAAATCAGTAGATTTTGGTAGAAATCTACATGTGCGACATCTTCTAACGAATTCCTAAACTCGTCAGATTTTTTAATCAAATCTATAGTGACTCCATCTTTGCGAATGAATTTTCAATTGAGAATGCGAATTAATCTTGTTACAGTACACTGTATTTCACTATACAAATGAAACAAAATAAAGCGATTTTTTAGTGTTTCATTGTGTTATTGAGCATTGAATCTTCTGATTATGTAATTAGAAAATCCTTGGACTTCTGAATAATAGAAATATTATTTATTATTTATATGGTCGTTATGAAAGATATTTATTAATTAATTTAAATTTTATTATAATAACTAAATAAATATTTTTAATTTTCAGAATTTGTGTACTATCATTTAGAATTTATCATACTCAGCAGGGGGGAGGTCTTAGTTTTTGTGACGAAATATTTCTATGGGGGGTCACAGAAAGTGTGACACAGCGTGACAATGGGGGGAGAGGGGGTCAAAAAAAGCTGATTTTAGTGTGACGTATTTTATGAACGGCCCCTAGTAAGCAGGTGGTGTACGAATTTCCACAAATCCAATGCCATACAAATGTGCTGACCCCACTTAGTTCATCAGTGGTACTGAATAGAACTTGACTTTTTCTTACGGTCTGGTCAGGAAACTCGATGAAGCCTATGATGAGTCGAAACAGTTGTGAATGCAATGATTTTGTATCTTAAGAATATAATTGAGGTTTGAACGACTTACCTGAAGGAAGTTCAATCCAAATTATACGAGGTTGGTCACATCCGAATAGAGAGACACCCACCCATATCAAAGAAAAAAAATCCAATATATTATTTTTTCTGTCATCCCGACCCAAAGAGGCGATATCATCATCGCAAGGTATATTGACGGATATTCGAGTGAGGAATCGTGAGATAGGGGCATCTTGAATCATTCTTTATTTCAACTTGCGCATTTCAGTCATAGAGGTACTACAAGGTGATCTATTCGGATGGGACCAACCGAAGTATAATGAAACTCAATTGTGTACATTCTGAAAAAGTTTGTTCTGTACCAAGATATATAGAGCATGCTGAACCTCAGGGTAATTTTCTCAAGTTTGGCAAAATCGAAATAGAACATGAAAGTATTTATATTTTCTCATTTCATCCCAAGATTTTACTTTGAGATGCACGGTAAATTCAACTTTCTGCAATCAGATGAAAGCATGAAATTCGAAAATAATAAACATATATCGTGGATTGATTATGATTGGAACAATTGATGAAATACCAACTACTTGAAGCAATTATATTATCTTCCATATAAGCTACACTCTTCAATTGTGTGTTTGTTATATATAATATAGCTTCGAGCATTCGAAGCTCTAGATTTGTTTAAAATCAACCGTCAACAGGTTTGTTGATGGCCATTCGTTTGAACGACAGCCTTCGTCGACAGCCAGCCGTCTAGACTCTAGAATATAGTCTCACTTCGTTGAAAGACGTTGAAAACCATTGATAGGAAACCATTGATAGGAAACGCATCCATTAAATCGAAATCGAAATATACCTACATGCATGTTTCTTCTAGATTTTTGGATTCTCAACTCACCATAATCTGAAAAAATAAGAATTGATATTGGAATATATACAAGTGTAAAAGGGCAGATTTTCAATCTACCCCGATAAGTTGTTGCAAAAATAGTTCCTTCTCAATGGAACACGTTCAATTAGTTAGCAACTTTTCGTATAACTCACATTAAGATATCGAAACGTTAAGTCATCGGAAATGGGTAAGCCTCTGAAAAAGCTGGCCACTCGCGCTAGCGAAACGCTAGGAAGAAATTCCAAAGAACGACGGCCTTCAAGCCCGAAGAAAAGTAGTTATACTAACTTTGCGTATATTGCAAATTTGTTTATCAAAAAAATACAGGAACTTATATTTGTCAATATACTTATCGTTGACATTTTGGAAAACAAACCTGCTTCAGTTTTCAAAACTTTTACAAATATTCTCTTCTAGTTTTGATTAACTGTTCGTTTTTGTGAATATCTGAAATTTGAGTTTTGACATGTCATTCAAGAGTGGCAGCCAGGCGCTATACATATTCTTTGGCAGTGAGAATGTGTTCTGATAATTTAGAACCACTTATCTGTCCGTTCTTGATGTTCATCTTGTGTTCACTCTTTCGCACTTCTAGAGGTCTGGACGTTTCACCGATATTATTTTGACCGCACGAACAAGGGATTCGATAAATACAATTCTTTGTGTTTTCTGTTATGTTAGTTGGTTCAGTGTGTGTCAGTATTGAACGTTAAGTATTTGTTGCTTTGAATGTTTGTCTAATATTGTACCTGTTGCCGATCCGTTTTATCTTTTCAGATAGTCGGGGAAAATAAGGTATAATGTTTGATACAGGTTGTGTAGTTTGTGCTGGTTGTATATCTCCACTATAGGGTGTGTAATGATTTTCAATTTCTAATAATGTATTTTCCATAAAATTCTTTGGATATCCATTTTCCTTCAACATTGATTTTATTCATCGATTTTTCTAATGAATTGCATATTTTGTTCTTTCGAAAAGATGTTTTACTATACCTTTTTTGTTTTTTTTTTTGATATACACTTGTATCTACATGAAGTGTTGATCTCTCTACCATTACATCAAGAAAAGAAAGTTCATTGTTCGTTTCTATTTACATTGTGAACTTTGATGTTGGTTATTGTTTGTTAACGTTTTCCCAAAGAAATGTCAAGTTCAACATATCTTCACTATACTTTTGGTTCATTTGGATAAATTTCAACGGAAGAATCCTCAAAATACTCCATATAAATATCACTCAGAATTGAAGAAAGGGGTGAACCCCCAGCCATCCCGAATTATTGTAGATAAAAGTAATAAAGTTTCAGGATATCCATTATGGTATCTACATTCAACTCCGTTCTTTGGATCAGATTTCCTTCATTCTCTTACTTTGATTTGACGATTTCTAAAGTTTTGTTGGTAAACAGACTTTCTACATCGACAACATGTCTCCAGCTTGTATTTCTATTTGTTGTAATTTTTCAATCAGATAGAGTAGTGGTGGAGTATTCTTTATAAAGCTCTCTCCATTAACGGATATAGCTTTCAATATTTGGAGTGTGTACCTGGCCAGTTTCTGGCATGGTGATCCAATAGAACTCACGATGGGACTCAGAGGATGACTTGCTTTATGTCTTTTTGGTAACTCATAAAAATGTGGTGGTTTACTGTAGTGATTGATGAGTTGTGTGCGTTTTGTTTTCTAAAATGTGTCTTTGTATTTGAGTAATGTTCTGTATATTTTCTATTCAATGGATTTAGTTGGGTCTTGTTTCAGTTTAGTGTACACTTGTTTCAATGTTACTGACGTGTCTTGGTTATGTATCTCTTATGTTGTGTTTGTGATCTATTGTTTCAATTTGTTTTCATATTCGCATGTGTCCATGATAACTGTGGCGTTACCTTAGTAGTTCTATCAGCTGGATAGAAAAAAAATAGTAGGCAATGCATTAGAAAAAATGGATGAGGAGGTTAATCTTATGAAAACAATACCAAGGAAAATGGATAGAAAATACATTGACTGAAAATGAAAATCGTAACATATAGATTCAAATATTAATTCTAAGTTTTTTATATTGTGGTAGGTTATGAACCCAAAAAAATAGAATAAAGAATCTATCAACCACAAAATTATGACATTCAAACAGAATATACAAATTTTAACCCATGACATTCACAAATGACAAAAGTGATATTTGTTTGGAGCGTAACGAACTTTATCTATTTGCATGTTTTTGAATTGATCACGCGAATATTCATATCTTGTTCATTTCACGAAATTATTTTGAAAGTTTCTGAATAAAATAGAATACACACCTTCAAATTACGGTAATCAATCTTTTTCTCTCGCGAGCAATGCTTCGCTTTCCACCTTGGTATGTAATATAGTATTTTTCGTTTCATTCCTCGATTTCAACATCAATCAGAAACTCTCGAACAATCTTCTCAATGAACTAAAAATTCTATGACCACAATAATAGAGGCGAATGCATACTATTATTGTCCTTCATACAGGCGCGAGCTAAGTCGCTTATGATCATAAATCAATATGAAATCAATCAATATTATAACATGAGGCAACTTCCTTGTGTTCAGTAGATAATATACAGATGGCGATAATCCTGTTTTCAAAGGAGACATAATCAGCTCGACAAAATTTTACTTGTCATTCCGATTGATACAAATGAGCTCATTAGCAAGATCATTATCCACTCCTTACCTTGGATGAATACGCCGTAATTAGGCATAAATCCAAAGCGGTTGATGTATATTGTGCAAATAATCCTTACCTTTTGTGGTGGTCTACCATGTGACTCCTTCGGAGAGACGACTTTGATGTGATGTATTAATGGATGTACAGGGAAATTCATTTAACATAATATGCCAGGGGAGTTAAGACCAGAACACTTCACATTTGGCATTGGGTTGAAGTGATAGCTATTTATGTAACCAGTTAGAAAAAGGTTCGTTTTGTATCACGAAAAATGTCTAACTCGAATGGATATTAGCCACATCGCTTCGTCCCCGTGCGATATGACCACCATACTCTTGTCGTACAAACTACTATTTCGATATTTTCAAATGGTGAAATGGACTAAACAAGATCTCTCAAATATTAAGTTTCTCCATCACATCGCCTGCCAGTATAACGTCTTTCACAAGTTTTCTAACTTGAGCTGGTAGTGAACATTTGCTGAAAAAAACCGAATGGTATGGAAAAAATAACAGACGATGCTCTACAATATATATTATATCCGAACTCTATAGAAATGTATAGTTAACGCTTATGGGAACTGTGAAATGAGATATGACTGTCTATTTCAAAAGAGGAAGTGTAGATGTGGAGATGTGGAGAAGAATCAGTTTTTCTCATTTCTACATATTGTTGTACTAAAGTATCCAGTCGTCCAATGGAATCTCCTATATATTCATTAAAGTTGAGAATGATTCATCCCAGACATCTATTTGGCGTTGAAAGGTCCAAATTTTTATTCGATGAAAAATCTCGCAGCCCTATCTAAACATCAACCTTCAATAACTCAATTATTATGAATATGAGTTTAGTATTTGGAACAGTGAATTCTTAATGTTTTTTGTTTTACAGAATATTGATGTGGAAAGGTTTTTATTACAAGCACCTATCAATCCAGCAATCATTGCATTCTGTGAATATCAAAATGTTGCAAAATTACTTTGTGCTAGTGTCTTCACCTTGCCACCACTTCTTGGAATATTTCCAGTTCCTACAAGCTCAGTTGACCCTGTACTGCCCCTTGAATAGTGAGTTTATAATCATAGTTCATTTTTCTTTTTGAAATAATCGAGTTCAGCTCATTCCTCTCTCATAACACAGTTACCACAAGCGTATATCATACATGTCTATATACTCTTCGGAGTGGGGGGGGGGGCAAAAGGGTATGGGACTAACTGGGGTCAAAATTAATTAACTACGCCCACTGACGACGAAAGTTGTGTACCCTCACATGGTGACGTTGGTAGACACTTTTTGTCTTTATAATTTTTTGGACCAACGAACATTTTGATATTTCATTTCCAGCCCCATTTGAAAAAGTAAAAACGATAGCGGAGTCTCAAGGAAGAGTACTATTCAAGATGCTTTAACCCTTACAGTACCAAGATAAAAAATTTTGAATTCACTATTCATATTCATTTTGCTCTTATGAAATTGAGTAATTAGGCCTAGTAAATTATTGAAAAAAAAATCGAAGAGAGTTTTTCTGTTTTTTAGAAGGTACACAATTGTGTGTCTTGGTACTGAACCTATAAAAGCACAATTGTGAAATTATTTTTATTGTTTTTTATGGAATGACATGAAACAATTTTTGTTTTTGGAAAGACAGAGAAAAACATTACATTCGGTACACCGCATTCTTGAGCGACTTTCGCACCACTCTAGCCTGCATTTAACCGGATTCGTAATTTCCTCATTGTTTGGCCAGTGTTCGAAACCGTCAAAGCGTTTATCTGCGCAAGGAAGATTCGAAGGCATTCTTCTCTTTTTTCTTTTATTCCCCAGATAGGTATTATGGTTTTCATCTACATTTTCTGCTTCTACGATCTCCCCCAAATCACGCTTCTTTGTACCGGCAACCAAATATTCTCCAAGACTGAGCATGAATTCTAAAAGATACATTATATCTTCACTTCGAAGGTTTAGGCAGCGGCAATCCCTCCGATACTCCATCCAGCTGTTTACTATTGCTAAATCGAAGAGATGTAATATGGCTTTGACCGTCCACTAATGGGTTCGAAAAAAAGATCGATAGTATTCCATCATTTGGTCGCAAACATCTACACCACCCATATGCTCGTTGTATGATTTAACAACAGCAGGGCATGCTATACTCGTACGTTTTTTTTTCTATTTTATTCCATCTCTGTACCTCAGTTTCAGGATCTCTTCCAAACTCTGTGGATATCATCAAAACAGATTTATTGTCTTTCCACTTTGTGATGCAAAGTTTATTGTCCGTTCTGACTACCTCTTCTGACTCACCCCGATACATTGCATTATCTTTTTTGAATTCGAACGCTTTCACTCTGTTTGCCATAATAGTAGTAGTTGCATCTATCTTCAAAGTCACCAATTTCTCCATCAAAGCAACAGTTGAAAAATATCTGTCAAAATATAGATAACTATTTTCGGGTAAAGTTTCTGCTAAACGCAAAACTACTGAGGGGCCCAATCCCAAATCCCTATTTTTCACTAGAGTGGTATTGCCCTGGTAGATTTCGAAATCCAATACCAGTCCATCCGATGCAGTAACAACAAAATTCTTAAGCCCCACTGGTCTTGGCTTATTCTTTACAAATTGTCGACCTGGATATCTGCCCAAGAAAGGTATCATTTGTTCATCGATGGAAAATGCTGTTTTTTTTCTTTCTTTCGATGGCTTTACAGCGGTTGCGGACCAGATCAATTACAGGCTGTATTTTCCACAATCTGTTCCTTTTCTGTTCATCTTGTGACACCGTGAGATTGTCAACAACATGTACATTTACACGTATCATGTAAAATCTTTGTCGAGGCATGACGCCGTCAATTAACGGGAAGGTATATTTTCTATTCCAATACATATGTATTCGTGGAAGATGAAAACATCCCATCAAAGCATTCATTCCAAAAATTTCTTTATTTCTTGAGGGGTGAAGTTGTTTTCTCCTCCATTTATCTGCAAGAAATATTGAGAAGTGTAACTTGCAGTTGACTGAAAAAAATAATCATCCAAATATTTAGCGAAATATTCGTTCGGAGTTTTTACATTGGATGGAGTCACATTGCCTTTCTCAAGGAAATCTTTGCTTTCGAAATTTCCACGTTTCCATTTCAAGTTCTGAAAATGTATTAGGGGCACATCATCTTCAGAATCGGAAGAATCACAAAGTTCATCCGGTTGCTCGGCCGGGGTCTCTTCATAAATTTCAAATTCATCTTCACCTTCGGACCCAAAATCCGACCCCACTTCGTCCAAAAGTTGGAATGGTGCCTCCTGATCAGTCCTCAATCGATCCAGATCTACTTCTTCATTACGTTTTTCTGAAAATGATAATTTATTTCAATTCATGGAATTCGATTCGAACCATGTTGACTCCCATGGCTCACAATTGTGAATTACGAAACAAATTCGTTCTTGAAAGCAACAATTTCAAATATACTTGCAATCTGTAAGTACTGTATACATAATTGTGGCTTCTTGCAGTAATTTGAAGATAAATATTTCAAAATTTCCTCGTATCATACATGATAATTGTTTACTTACCCGCGCGAGACATTGCCGAAAACAAGCATTCACTTTGCAGGTCACAACAAGAAAGAACTGTCAGAAAAATTTGTCGTTTGCGGGCACCTATCAATAAAATGCATTTTTCACAATCATGTCGTGTGGTACTCAACTGTGTTCAAACATATATTGATACTTATAATAGGAGAAAATAAGGAAGTCACAATTGTGTCATGCGGGAGCGTAAGGGATACTCAGCTTTGGTGTCACCGATTTTTGATTTTTTATTCATTCATTAATGCATCGATGCAACCTTACACATTCAATTCTTGCCTATATTGTTCTAAGAATCCTACCAAGATCGATGCAATAAAAAGCGCATCTTGAGTGATTTTTCTCCCTGGCGACTCCGCCAAATTTCAAACTCTTTATGAAAAACTTTTTCCCTATTTTTCCATAGGAGTTATATGTCCTTCCGAAGGTTCAAATCACATATTTTGAAAATCTGCATTCAAACTATTTTGAAAAATTGAGATTTTCCCATATTTATCAACTGCAAATACTGCATTTCTACATAGTATAAAT
Organism: Zygogramma bicolorata; assembly: GCA_032362365.1. Taxonomy (NCBI): domain Eukaryota; kingdom Metazoa; phylum Arthropoda; class Insecta; order Coleoptera; family Chrysomelidae; genus Zygogramma; species Zygogramma bicolorata. The sequence continues at coordinate 765,629 of JAVJAQ010000307.1, forward strand.
ATTGATACGCAAAACACCTATATCCAGTGCTGCAGCATTTGTAAGCGTTTTGGTGGTTTTTGAGCTTTGTAATCTTTTATCTTTTGGGCAATTGCACTGACAGTATACATACTCCAAATCTGCTGAAACACGATAAAAATGAATGGCTGACTATAGATTATTGATATAATTTACTATGTTGTATTCAATTCAGTTCTCCCACAGCCGTTAAAAAGAGAAGCGAAGGGACATTATTATCCCCCTCTGTTTCAAAATAACTAATCGAAGATGTCACCAACTCTTGGCAGCGATAGTTTGTGAGTCTTTTGGCATCTTTACGAAGAGCCTGTGTCTGATACATTCTATAGAAGCATCGAAAACACAGTTTTTTGTCACAATCAACTAATTTGAAGTACCAAAAGGACCTAAACACCCTCACTTTTGAATAACAGACTTGAAACAAATTGCGGCAACATCGACAGCTTGATCGACAGTGTTGTCAATCAGATGCCAAAGAATAATAATAATAAGTCAATATAAACGTTCCAATGCATTTCCATCAATGGATTGGTACTAGTGCGTTGATCTCATGTCGTGCAACAGTGATTATATTGTATTATATAGGAATGCCTACCTTTCATAGTATCGAAACGAACATTTTGGAGTAGAGTAGATATATTTGACCATTTTACATACAGGTACATTTATGGCAAGTCACAGTTACTAAAATCGCACAAAATTATTTTTAACAAGTTAAACTAAGCAATTTTACAATGGTCAAGATAAAAGTAGGCCTAACACATAAAACTATAATTATATGATTAAAATAACGAAAACGTTAAAAGACAACACTTGAATAATAAAAAAACAAATAGCTTTATCACAGTGACTCAGATGAATAGCGACGTCAGTAAACTCTTCTGTAGAGTAAAAACAATGTTGAAGTAGAAATCTTTTGATAGATGATTTGAAATTCATATAGTTCAATGATTTGATAGATGAATGAAGACAATTATACAGGTTCAAATTCGAATAATTCTTCTGACAGACTGTTAACCTGTTTTTTGAGGGGTACAGCGAATTGGCTAATTTTGTGGAGTAATTATGATTATCTGAATGTCTCAGAAACTTATTAATATTTGTGTGTATCTCTAATAACACAATAAAGATATGTAATGTTGGCAAGGACATGATACCGAACCGAATAAAGAGAGGACGACAGTGTTCTCTGTAGCCTACGTTAGCAAGAATTCTGCTTTTTTGATATTTGAATATAGTCATTGAGTGAGTTGAATGACCCCAAATCAGAATCACATAAGATATAACAGAATAAAATAAGGAGAAATATGCCATTTTCAACTTGAATATACCCACAATACTGCTCAGTCGTCTAAGAACGAACAGAACACTCGAGAGCTTGTCAGTTACAGCCTCTATGTGACCTGACCAGCTCAGCCGATCTTCTAATATGGTACCCAAGAATTTGACTGGTTCTTCCTGTTGAACGTTTGTATTCGATGATATTATAATGTTCTGGGTTTTTTTATCAATCAGTTTAAGTCTATTTCTACAGAACCAAGTACATACCAACTTCTTATTTTCCTGCATTTCTTGAGATAAAGTATTGAGGGATTCATTTGAGCATATTAGTGTTGTAGCATCAGCGAACAGTACACATTTTAATGGTTGAATAAAATTACATAAATCATTTATATAAACTATTAAAAGAAATGGACCAAGGACAGAACCTTGTGGGACACCATAATTAATTGCTCTCAAGTTCGATTTCTTACCACTTATGTCAACGCACTGATATCTGTTTCTGAGGTAAGACTTCACTAGATCAAGTGCTAATACCATAATGACTCAGTTTGTTAATGAGAATAGAATGGGACACACAGTCGAAAGCCTTAGTCAGGTCACATAATGTCAGAGAAGTATGTTTACCCTGGTTAAGACCCTCGACTACTTCCGATACTAGTTTATAAGCGGCTTGAGTAGTCGACTTTTTTCCGCGAAAACCATACTGTGATTCACTGAAGTAGAATCGTTTTTCAAAATATGAATAAAATTGTTTTGTCAATGTGATTTCTATCATCTTACCAACTGTGGATATCGAACTGATTGGGCAATAATTATCTGGTAGAGGGATCATTTTCATCGTTTCGACATTTTTATAGCCATCTTCAGAGTCATAAAAGCCAAAAATTCTATTCAGTGTCAGCTCTGAGTGAGTACTAAAAAAATCTTTGCTCGAGTACATCTTCGAAGAGAATCCAATAATATCGATAGACCGTTACTTATCGGCGATCAGAAAAAGCATAAATCAGTTGGCGCTAATGATTTAGCGCCTCCCACGATGGCCGGACGTCACTCAGATCGCACGAAGATCGCCAATTAATCCGCGGTTGCGTGACTTTATGTACCCACATTCACTCATCACGATTTGTGTTTATGTGTTCACCACCTACTCGGTTTTCGGACGGATCGAGAAGGTGATATTCGGTATTTACGGGAAAAAGTGCTTCAATTATAAGGATATAAGAATGGATGGACCTCGATTTCAAAAATAATCAACAAATCCAACCAGTGAAAGTTGTATATTGATCGAAGGGCGAGAAATGATAATTCCTTCCTTCTTCACTACACCTCAAACCACCACACAAGTTTCAAGAAAGGTATAGTGAAATGCCTTTATGATAGAACAAAAATTGTATGTAACTCACAAGAAAAAATCAATGAGGAGATTAACTTCATAAAATCAGTATTCCAAGAAAATGGATATCCAGAAAAATCCATAGAAAAAACTTTGAGAGAAATTGAAAATCCGAACACAGTCCACAATGAAGACATACAACCTACGCAAAATACACAACCCGTATCAAACATTATACCATATGTCCCTCGTTTTTCTGAAAAGATAAAGCGGATCGGCAACAGGTATAATGTTAGAACAATATTCAAAACAACGAATACTTTAAGATCAATACTCACACATACCAAACCGAATAACCCAACAGAAAACACAAAAAATTGTATTTATCAAATTCCTTGTTCGTGCGGTCAAAAATGTATCGGTGAAACGTCTCGACCATTGGAAGTGCGAAAGAGTGATAGGTGGTTCTAAATTATCAGAACACATTCTTAATGCCGATGGAGATCACGCAGTAGAATAGAACGAAACTAAAATTATGACGAAAGAGAGTAATGGCAGGAAACGAAAATTAAGGAATCTGCATTCATCATGCTCTCTGGTGAAGAATGCTTATCTGAGTTCCCTTGATATGGATCGCGCATGGCTGCCTCTCCTGAAGGACAAAATGTTATGTCAAATTTGAAATAATTTGAGAACTGTCAATTACGAAGATTACCTACAAGAGATATTTGCATTTGAACAGGAATTTGCCTAGAAGTTTTGAGAACGGAAGCGGATTTAGTTTCCGAAATGTTAACGATAACTATTTTCATTCACACATATACGTTTGGTTTGATTATCCAACAAGTATTTGTTGACATAAATTATCTTTATTCCAGTATAGCATTTTCTTATAATACTGTTGATGTGTTTGTCGAATCGGAGTTCTATATCTATAAACACCCCTAAAATTTTCTGCAACTTCAGTGTGTGTTAGCTCTACGTCATTTATACTAATTTTGAACTCATCTTCGAATCTCAGAATGGTATTTTTTCTACCAAAAAGCATTATTTGTAATTTGGTAGGGTTAACTACTAAACAGTAAGCATTGGACAAATCATATAAACTTTTCAAGTCCGCAGTTATCCTCTCAATACCAACGTTGAACTCATCTGCGGGAAAGGAATGATACACCTGGGTGTCGTCAGCATAGCAGTGGTATTTACTAAACTGGAGGCACTTGTGAAACAAAGAAGTATATACACAAAATAACAAGGGACTTAGGATGGATCCCCGAGGAACACCATTCATAATCGTTAAAAGGGTGGAGAGGGTATTTTTATATTTCACTCATTGAACTCTGTTGGTGAGATAATTTTCTAATAATTCACTGGATATATCATCGAAGCCAAGAAAATGTAACATCGCTAACAGAAGGCGATGATTAAGCCTATCAAAGGCTTTACTATAACTATAGTCAAGCATAGCTAAGACTGTTAGTAGATTGTCGTCGGTTGCCAGCTGTGAAATGATCTGAATACGGACTGGTTTGTTGAAAGCAATAGATGGTTGTCGAGATGACCTCTCATCTGAAGGCAGATGAACCTTCTCGAACACTTTGGAGCCTGTATAGAGATTACTAATAGGTTGGATGTCTTTGTAATCCTTAGGGCATGTGATTTTTGCGAAAGGTATAATATGGGCAGTTTTCCACATTTCGGGAAAGTACCTTGCTCTGATGGAACAATCAATTATATGTGTGAGATATTTTATAATAAAAGGACAGCAGTATAGTAACATGTCCAGTCCAATATCATCTGTGCCTAATGCTTTGGATTTGATACTAATCAGCGTTTTATAAACCAAATCCTCCAAGACTGTATGGAAACCAAAATCATTAATAGCTTCCTTTCTTGTGAGTTTTAGTTTTTTCAATATATGTCCATCCGGCAGATTTTGAGATATTGAGGAGGTAATGAGAAAATAATTAGGTTCATGTCATGTATCCTAGCATCGCGATACGTCAATCCTCAGATGTCAAAACTTCTGTGATTGATGATAGATTTCTGAACAGCAGGTAATAACTATCAACAACTAGCAACATTACTATATGGAACCTTTTACGATTCCAATGGAAGGAAAGAATAAATTCGCTGTACCAATAATCAACATGTTGAGAGAATTGAAATGGATGCCATTAAAAGATTATATTATGTACTACCATACAATGCTACTAGTATATAAGTCACCAACGGAATCATGGTTTTCAATTTCTCTTATAAGGACACTTGAATTCCTCATATAGTCGTCAGCACAGCACAGATCGGAATTGATTTTCGATTATTGGGACGAGCACACTTGATGACCGGTTCAGGCTATTTCGGCTCTCGTACTACAAGGTAGTTTCCATCATCAATTCGGAATCGATAATTTCCCACAATTGAAAATTACCATTTCTTCAAGAGGATCATACCTCGAACAAGGCTAAGACTTATAACCATAAGCCATTGTAATATCTTAGAATTGACAAATATTATTGTTATTATTAAACATCTAGTTCTCAACTGCTCGTCTTTCGTCCGAACCTTTTTTTATTTTTTTTGCCCCTATTTCTACGTAAAACATTTCACTAATACTTTCGAATTCCCTTCCTATTTTTACTACAACTTCAATAGTTCTACTTGATTCTTCCAATGTTATCTGAATATACTTTGAATCAATGTTTTGCAATGATCTATACTCATTGAAAAATTATTCCCATTAGCGAATATTTCGATTCATCACTCAGTGCCCTGAAGATGTCGTATAAAATTCGAAACGTCGACAAATGAATATTATTGGTTCCAGCCACTCGACACGATCCTAATTTTTTTTTTCAATTCAGTACGATTTTGTTGCAGGTTCCCGTGAGGCCGCCTTCACGTACGCCATCAGCAGCGCCGGCGTAGCGTACTCGGTGACAGCGGCGTGCGCCAGGGGCAACATTTCGGCGTGCGGGTGCGCGGCGGGGCCGCGGCCCAGAGAACCGGCGCCCTCGGGGTGGAAGTGGGGAGGTTGCAGCGTCGACGTCGACTTCGGCGTCAAGTTCGCGAGGCGGTTTCTCGACGCGAGGGAGATCGAGGGCGACGACAGGAGCCTCATGAACTTGCATAATAACAAGGCTGGACGGAAGGTGAGCGATTTCTTGGAATACTTTCTGTTTACATTTTGATGTGAGTCACTTCTCTTCCTGGGTGTGTATTTCAATTGGGTCGACAGTTACTCACTGCGTCAGAAACTATTTTTCCGTGCAACCGGATGCAGAACGAGCATTTTGCAGCCGCAATACAGGTCGTAAATAGTTATTTATAATATAAGTGCTAAAAATGATATTTTATTTTGTGAGAAAGAAAGTTTGGACAGGACGCTGAAGACGGAGTGTTCCATCCCTTCAAACAAAATAAAATCACTTTTAGCAGGTATATCATACACTATTTTTTCTACAAACACCATTAAAAGTCCAAATTACCGCTTACCCATTCTACGTTAATTAATTGATAAAATAATAGCCTCGAGATTATCAGTTTTGAATCCAATTTCATCTAATCTATTCATGAAGCAATTCGCCAAGGTAATCAAAAACATAATTTGTTGATTTGTCTTTGTTGACAACTAACGTCAATAAATCACAAATTATTCTTTTTCGTTTCTTCGTTTCCCGATGGAAGGTGATCCAGAAAATGAATTTCTGTCTCCGGAATTTGAAGAAGCTGCCAGAAAAGCTGCTTTTGAATTATTGCCTAGTAATTCAAAGCGACAGTACGAGTTTTCATACGATCGTTTCTTGAAATGGTGTTATCGGGAGTAATTATACATGTGCTTCAAAATTACCGATAATTTTCCATGAAACCATGTTGTCTAAAAACTGCATGAGTATGTCCCGCCGGGAATTTATCGCTGTAATTATTCGAAAATGTCCCGCTTCATATGGGATTTTTAACGTACGATGGAAATATTCAGAAAAATGTCAGTGGCAAGGAGGCCAGTGAAAAAGTGCTTCTTGCATACTTTGAAGAAAAGTCCAAAATATGGAAATCGTCAACGCTTTGGTCGAATTACTCTATGTTGAAGTCGATGATGAACATAAATAATCATGACATAAGCAGATAATACAAGCTTGTGGCTTTTTTGAAGCGAAAGGGTGAAGCATATCGACCGAAAAAGTCAAATAAATCACTTTTAGCACTAGTGCTATTAATGATTTACTTTCAACACCAGTGTAATAAAATGGCATTTCAGATACTGACAGCATGCGTCAAAAATTATACTTTTACTGGCGTTTGTAAAAAAAAGATATTTTCGGCCCTTACCCACGGTGACGGCCAGCAAAAGTTTTACGGCTGTTGTCCAGCCTAGTAAGTTTATATATTTATCTGCTCATTTTGTCAATATTCCCCATTCATAATGAAATACATTTCGCTCATAAGACCATATGACTCTCTCAATAATTATGAATATAGCAATCTTTAGCACAAAATCCAAGATTCATTGAAAATGCTCGATGAATTCAGCTCCAGAATATTCATCAGAAAAATAATCGATTTATCGTAATGATGAGGTTTTACGGAATGCAACCCAATCATTATTGAAAAGGTTACTGAATCACGTAGAGAATCGGTAAGAGCAAAATATAAAGATTACTGGGAAAATCTAAATAGAAGCGCTCACGGAACAACTATCATAAGAGGACCGTCGAAGAAAATGAAAAAGATGACGATTATAAAACGGCTAATGACCGAACATCATCCATTCAAAGGAGGATAGAACAACGACGACCTTAGTTGCAGACAATTTAACGAAGTGACAGAGACAGCTAAATACCTTCTTTGCGGATGTGAGTCTCTGGATCACAAAAGGCAACAGATATATGGACAACCAATTCTGGATTCAGAAGAAATGGAAAAACAGCAGCGAATAGGATGGACGGCTTTCACGAGTCTAGCCAGGAGTTTTCGAATAACATCAGTATTTCGATATCTTCTCTTTTCAAGATCAATAAATCCATCACTTGACATTCAAGTATCAAAATATCAATGATATCCAAAAATGACCTGTATCTCTTAATTGCAATATCAGATTAACTGTTTATGAACTGGTTCTATTTTGATATATCTTGAATTCACACAGAATCAATTAATTTCAGGTTCGTGACTATTTCGTGGATCATAGAAATATTTAGATTGCGTAAAATGTGATTAAGAAAAATAGTTTCAATCGGAAAAATTCAAGATAAAATTCGCAACACCATTCCTCACATACCATCTCATCATCTCCAAAACCGATGAAAATTCCGAAACTGCCAGTTGATAAAAAAATCTTGAGAGCAATTTCGATATCGCCTTCGGGTCAATTTAAAAAGATAGTCCAGGAAACAGAGGTGACTGAAGAAATATTGATCCTGTTCTCACTTTCAGACAGTATATTATTCTCGAAAAAATGTAATTATAGTAAAATGATTGACAAAGTTATTTCAAGTCTATTTCAATACAATGACCATAGAGAATATTATGATGAAGCTGGAATTGATAAACCGTACCAATTACAACTGGATTGAAATGCAGAAGATGATTCATAACATTCAATACCATGGAATGAATATAAACAAAACATATTCTTTCGTATCTTCATTCATTCAAAATGTTTCCAAGCCATTGATTGATGGAATAGTCATAAAGCAAAACTCTCTCACTCTATTCCTAAATATGCGAATATGATCATTACTCACAAATAATATCTTCGATATATGTGGTTAAAAATTTCTACTTGTAAATTGTTCAATCCTTGGCAAAGCTACTTCTCGGTAATGTGGGTAGAAGAAGACAGTACTAAGAGCAAAACAGAAATGGATAAAACGAGATTACGGGGTTTAAGAAATTGACAATGAAGGCTTCAATTCAATAATAGGGAGCAGTGGAGATATGGCAATTTCAATTTTAGTTTTTTTTTTGAACCTCTCTTGCTCAGGGATCTTTTGTCAATAGAACAGCTGAGCTTTGGAACTCCTTTCCAAAAGAGGTTTTTCCTGAGGATTACAAACTTCAGAAATTCAAAGTAAATGTTTATTCATTCATTTTAATTTATTTATTCATTACCCGGGATAACCCAATTTAGAAATAATATTAAAAACAAAGATATTACAAATGTTACAAATTCAAAAGAGTGCAAATACATTTTACAAATTCAGACTTACGAATAGCACATACATAGAAACTCGAACAAAAAACATCAAACACTAACATAGTTTAAAACATTCCTTATCTTATTTACATTCATATAGAACAAGTCAAGATCCTTGAAAACTTATTTGAAGATATTTTGATTCTGTTGAGAGGAGAATGATAGGCGTAATTGGTTGAGTGGAATGAAATTGCAAATATCTCATGAATTCGGGTATTATAGATAGGAGATTTTAATGAAATAGTCTCGAGTATTTGTGGACAGTTGATGTTACCTGGGAAGATTTTTTGAAGAAATATTACATCACTGACAAATCTTCTGTGAGAAAGTGACCGAATATTAATAATTTTTTCTATTTCATCATACTCATTTTGCTCTCTGAGTAAACCCAATTCATAAGCACAACATCTCAAAAAAATTTTTTACTCTTTCGATTTGTTTGACATAACAGTCATAGTGTGGAGACCAGGTAATGGACCCATACTCTAGAATGAATCTAACATGGGAACAGTAGAGTATCTTCATTGTATTATGAATGAAGTCTTTGCATGTCCTCAAGGTGAAGCCCAACATTTCATAAGCTCTTGTTGTGATTTCATTGATGTGGTTGGAAAAAGTGAGTTTGGAGTCAAATTTTATTCCTAGGTCTTTTATCTCATTAACACGTGTTAATTGATTACCAAGGATTTCGTATGGAAAGTTGGTAGATGTTTTCATCCAAGAAAAAGAGATTGCAAAACACTTCCTGACATTCAAATTCATTTTATTGAGTTGACACCAGTAGCCTAAGTTCTCTATATCTTCTTGCAAAAGGTTGGCATCATATAAGAGTTCACAGGGCGAAATAATTTCAAATCGTCAGCAAATAATAAAAATTGGGAATTCCTAATGGAAAGAGATATCTCATTTATAAATGAATTGAAGAGAAGTGGACCAGAATGTGACCCTTGTGGTACCCCAGAAGATACATTAATTGCTTGTGAAATATATCCACCCACTTTCACGCATTGTGTGCGTCCTTGCAAGAAGCTCTTGAACCAACTCAGCAAATGGCCATTGAAACCAAGAGATATCAATTTAGATGTTAGGATATTAATTCGTATTTCCTGTCCCTTGATTCACGCGGTGTTCTTTGAACATTACAGGGCTTCCCTTTCGTGTGTATCTGGATATAAAAAAAAAAGAATCGCCTTGCATCATTCTGCAGTGACGTTATCCCCAAACCAATGCCGATAATACTCGATAGATTTCTTCAACATTGCGTTGAAGAATTGTATTTCTTCATTGTAAGTTGAACTGGTTACTGTGTGTAATATTGTATGAAACTGGAGTGCTTCTTGGCATTTTCTCAAACTGTTTGTTTCTAAACTTCATCAAGAATCGAAAGAATTGAAATTGGATAAGCACTGTGAGCCTCATCTATATGTGAAGAAAATTGAATTGATAAGCAATATAGTCTCGAAAGATGGGTACATTTGAAACTCCAATGCTTTCAAAGATTCTTCAACTCATTTGATACCAATACTGTACATCGCAGAAGAATTGGAAAGGTGTAGGACCCATTGGAAAGTCACATTCACAATTGAAGAGTGCAGAGATCCTGTCTGGCCAGAGTTGCTGACCTGATTGTTGTTCCTTCTACATGAGGACTACATTCGATCTGTCAACAACAAACTATAACTGGGAATTTCTATTGACGAAAAAAATTAATATCAATGAAAAATCTTCATCTTTCTTGAAGATTCGTAAACCAACTCCTTCCGATCTCAAAACCATTTCAAAATTTTCCGTGGAGAAAGATTTGAGTTGAATTCGAAATTTGAAATAACTGATCAAAACTTTTTACTTAATGATCTACTATTACCCAGGTTATCTGAGCATATATAGGTGCTTTTGTCCAAGGACGGATCCAACATCGGGGTTGGGGCAGGGGCAGGGTGTTATAGAGCCTTGTGATGAAAAAATCCTTCGGGTCAAAGGGGTCACATTGTTGAGGTCAAGCTAGACAGGCTCACTCCAGATGGATCACAGTAAGGAATTCAAAAAAAAAGGATTTTATCCACGCTAAATTCTGTTTCAATCATTGTTGTATTCTGCAAGGTAGAGCAACGCTTTTTTCTTCCACCAGCTGTAGTACCTAATTTCATGAACTTTCCCGCGCTATAGCGACGAAATATGCCAAACCGATTAAACAAAAGCAACCCGAAGTTTCCCAAGGTTTTTTCTCAGTGTGCGTGGCACTAATTGACAGGATCTGAATGATGGACCAGCCTCCCGCGATTGTTAGTCGAATCTCATTGATAACGATTTAAATGCGCTCATCCCGCTGATACAATGGGCTATCATTTCGGAGACGGGTTATGTGCTCGTCGGTCACGAAAAAATCGTGTGAATACGCGATTCGCAGGATGGTGGGAGGATTCGCACGGAGTGGATCCGGTTTACAGCGTGAGAACGTAATTATTGTATATATTTTTTTATATGCAAATTCACACGAAAAGGAAGCCCTGTAATGTTCAAAGAACACCGCGCGAATCAAGGGACAAGAGATACGAATTAACATTCCCTTTGAATTTCTGAAATTTGTAAGCCTCAGGAAAATCCTCTCTCGGCAAGGAGTTCCAAAGCTCAGCTGTTCTATTGAAAAAAGATCCCTGAGCAAGAGAGGTTTGACAGGTTTCCAAATTCACAACAAAGGGGTGAGAATTATGTACTCGTCGAGTCATTCTTGTAGATATTGCTAAGGGTGGAACGATTGATAACAATTCAGAAGAGCACCGACCGTCAAAATATCTATAGAGGCGAGACAAGTATCCGACCCCTTTACGATGTTCCAATGAAGTGAGCGAGTCTGTGAGCGAAAAATCACCAACAAGACGAATTGCCTTTCTCTGAATAGAATCAATGAATGTTTTGGTGCCGTACTCCACACATGAGAATTGCATTCCAAGACAGGTCGTATCTGAGCCTTGTAGGTCATTAGAAGCTGACGAGAAGTAAAGTATTTCTTTGCACGAAATAGAAATCCAAGTTTCTGGGAAGCACTTTCAGCGATCGATCTCACATGTTTTTCCCATGAGAGATCATCACTGATCGTGATTCCAGCATCGAGATACTTGATTTTGTATCAATAGGTACTCCTGACATCTGAATATTAGATGATGATAGATCGCCTTTTCTTGAGAAGAGAAATACCTGGGTTTTCGTAGCATTAAATTCCACCAAGTTCATGGTACCCCATTCTATTATTTTTACCAAGTCGTCGTCAATTTTATTGACGTGAATGTTTCTTTGAATTTTTGTTTCTCGAGCTGGTATGTGGACTCTGGAAGAGAAACTGGTATGGACAGTACTGTCGTCCGCAAAACTGTGTATTGAACAAGATGTTTTCTTGAGCAAATCATTGATATGAAGCAGAAACAAAGTGGGGCCAGAACTGAACCCTGTGGAACACCTGCATTTATTGGGAGAATATCAGATGATACTCCATCAACAACCACATACAGAGACCAATCAGACAAGAAAGTCTTCAACAAAGCACACAACTGAAGAGGCAAAGCATAAGACGGCAGTTTAGAAAGGAGACCCCGATGCCATACTCGATCAAACGCTTTTGAAATATCGAGTGCAACAGCTATCGTTTCTCCGAATTTCTCGATTGAATGTTGCCAAATATGAGAAACAAAAGCCAATAAATCACTGGTTGATCTTTGATGGCCAAATACGTATTGTCGATCATTAATTATTCCTGATTTCTCTATAGATATTTGATGAGCTTCATATTGATTGCTTTTTCCATGACTCTGGAAATGATAGAAAGCAATGCAATTGGTCTATAATTGCAAGGTAGAGTTTTCTTTCCTTTTATAGGAACTGACTGAACACTTGCTGTCCTCCAGGACTTAGGAAAAATCCACAGGTTATATGGAAGTTTGAATAATTCGCAAAGTACTGGTGTCAATTCGGTGGCACATACTTTCAGAACAATTGCTGGGATTCCATCAGATCCGCAAGCCTTATTCGTCTTCAGGTCCATTAAAATATCTCTTACATTTTCTAGGTGAAATATTATCTCAGGCATATGACTGTCGACAGGCGTGATATTCGGGGGATATTTTCCTGATGAGTCCAGAGTAGAATTTCCAGCAAACATGTTTGCAAATATCTCTGCTTCTTGTTGTGCAGTGGTGACTTGTCATCCATATTCTTTGGTTGAAGTGGGGAAATGAACTGAAAGTGCAATTTCTAGCGACAGCTTTAGCAAATGACTAAAACGAACGAGAACCGTTTATACATTCAACAAGTTTTGAACGAATTTTCTGATTATGTGCTTCTTTAGCAGCTTCAATTGTTGCACTACACCTATTTCTTGCGTTAACATACTCAGATCTCGTCTCCAAACTGCGGTTTGGGCGCCAGCGATTAAATGCCGCTTATTTGGATGTGACAGCCTCAGAGCAGCTTTTATTGAACCATGGTTTCTCAGGCGTTATTCAATGACTTATGGAGTCAGAAATTGCATTTTTGTGTCGGACTTGAAAAATATAACATATTTGATCCCAGACCATCTCACAGAACGTGTAATTTTCATCTGTAAAAAATGGTACCAAGACATTTTCCAGAATTCCATAATGATGTACCATAATCGTCATCAATATAGTTTATCACGTTTCTAGTGCGAAAAGTGACATTTTTTTTGAAATATCACTTTCGCACAAGTAATGTACACTATTTTTCCTAGGAACACCTATACCATACCTATACCAGATCAGGTAGTTCCACCAATTACTGACATAATTATCAATTAACAGTTTTAAGCTTTCGTTGCAAAATAGCTGAATTTTGTTTGATGAAATGGAAATACAAGAAACATCATATTTAGATTGATATATATATATATATATATATATATATATATATATATATATATATATATATAATGTGAGAAGGTTAGACGACTGTCTAAGTTAAAGAAGAATCCTTTAAATATTCGGGTGTGCAGTCAACAAGGAATTGGAAAAAGTGAACTCTTTATTCTGTTCAAGCTTTCGAGTCTTTATTGGCTCTTCATCAGGAAATCTATAATGAATTAGGAAAATTGTGAGAATAGAAAAGTTTTTTAACATGTGCTTACTTACGAATGTGAGGTTAATAATCCTTTTTTAATGAAAACATGAAGGACAACATATCACAAACACATCGACCTAATGGTACAAATATAATATAAAACTTTAATTAAAAGATATGATCAATCATACATGTAAAAGAATTGAAAAATGGGAGAAGTTGTTTCTCCTAACAGGCATTGGAAACCATATTTGTAATTTTAACGGAAATGATGTGAAAAGAAGGGAATGAAGTTGACAAGTGACGTATGATTACAGTTTCCTGTGACCTTGTTGCCAACACACAATGAAAATGAAAGTGAAATCACCATTGTAGAGTTCCTGATGAAGAGCCAATAAAGACTCGAAAGCTTGAACAGAATAAAGAGTTCACTTTTTCCAATTCCTTGTTGACTGCACACCCGAATATTTAATATATATATATATATATATATATATATATATATATATATATATATATATATATATATATATATATATCGACTTACGAGATATTATTAAGATTTTTTTTTCGTTTGTTTATTTTTTATGAATGATTAGTTTTTAGTTCCGTTTTTATGTAAATAATATCAGTAGGGAGGAGCAATTAATAATTACGTCTGTAAATCTTACAGGATTCACGGGTTTGACGCCTTACTGACAGCAGTGCAGTACAATGCTTCTAAGAAAATTAGTGAACATTTCTATTCTGACCACACTTCATGGAACTTTACACGATCGAGGGATTACTAGATTTTTGAATAGACTCATCAGTATTCAAAAAGATTCGACATAGTCTATGGGCTTACTTGAAGACCGGCATTAAATCAAATCATATTTTGAAGAATTTCTTCAGGCCAATCTTAAACTACCTACAAGGAATTTTGAGTCTGAGTTCATAAGAAAGGTGTCTTCTACTTCATGTTGATTGGTCATTGGGGCACTATCTTGTGGCCAAATAGCCCAAAACCGGTCCGCAAGTGTGTCCGTTCCTATATTTGAAAATCAATTCCTTCATTTGTATCGCCGAAAGCGAAGGCAGGTTTTCTTTTGTTAAGAAACCTGCACTGGCACCGGTCGGATATAATGCTATGCCCTTCGTGATAGTAGCCAGGGTAGTAGTAGTTGTTTTCTGACATTCTGACAGGTGCCAGCCAAAACGTATTGCGTTGGTATGTTGAGACTGGCCTTAAGGAATTGTTCAAAAGATGAGCTGATTTTTCATCATTATTTTCTGGCCTGGTGTTGGTGATTTACTCTTGCCGTGGTTTCAATCTATCTATGGTTGCGAGTTCTTATTTTTTTTTCATTTTCTAGTATCTTTCGGCATTCTGACCGAATATTAAAAGGGCATCCGGGAACGCATATACACAGACGGCTCAAAAACCAAGGAAGGATCAAGATGTGAAGTTTACTCCAGATCACTTAGCCTAAGGATTAAGTGGAGAATGGGAAAAAATACCAGCGTAGTTCAAACAGAACTGGCTGGTATCTCAATCGCCACAAAAGAGCCAACCAGAAAAGGAATTTCTGACAAAAACATAATAATCTGCACTGATAGAAGACAATTCCTACTAACCTTGAGTAGACAACGTATTATCTCAGGGTTATATAGTACTAGAGTACCACCAAGATTTAGCTAACGCCTCGGTAGATAATAATTTCGTACTAAGGTGGGTTGAAGAGCTCGACAGGGGCAAAGGTAACCGCATTGCTGACTCTTTGGCCAGGATGGCAGCTGAACTAAAATTTTTGGGACCAGGTGACACCCATGGCTTGACGACTTCGACAATTGCGGAACTAGCCAAACGTTACACCCATACTCAATCCCTTAAGAGATGGGATGAAACCAAAGGATGCAGTTTTGCCAGGATCACCCTGGGCGACCCTGGGAAGCTGGATCCGAATAAATATATGGCGATGACCAGGAAGAACCTACGTTTAACAGTGGGATTTCTGACTGGACACTGTCAACTAAGGAAACACCTCCATATTATGGGGCTAGTGGACACACCTCTATGCAGGATGTGTGAACAGGAAGATGAAACTGTCAGGCATGTCTTATGTGAATGTCTGGAGCTATCGTCGATAAGAGAGTGTGTGTTCGGTGAGTCTTGGCCTACACCTGCCGATATTAAGGAGATGTCCCCTGGTGACCTGTTCTTCTTCCTGGATGAGGTAGGATGGACAATGTCCTAGGAGGGCGACTCCTTGGGAGGATGTACAATGAGTCATATTGTTGCCTAAGTGCTGTGGGTCTACATTCACCCTCCCTACTCTACAGATACAGGCATCCGGGAACGTAAATTATTTTCATTCCATGGCAGAAGTTTTAACGATTTTTCAAAATACTGAAATTCGTTAACAACAATAATTTTCATGAAGGTACTCCCCGATATTACAATTTATGATCGACATTTCATCTTGGTAGTTCGAAAACAAAGCAAAAACGGTTGTTCGTATGAGCTCGAGGCAACATTCCGGTGTACATAATAATTCTCGTTTGTAAAGTGTGTAATGATCTTTGATTCGTATAATCAAACAGTACCCTGCATACCTTATACGAGAAATTACCTGTCGTTAATGATTAGGTCAGACCAACACGCTACCCGCTCGGGGTGTTTCTTTCATTCGTAATGGCGGTTCAAATTATAGTCGTGCCGCAGGTTTCGTATGCAGGGTTTTTACGCAATTGATTAGGGTATTGACGGAGAGATTACGGTGGAATTATTGAAATCTATTCGTCATTCTGGTTGTTTTCTTGTCTCTGGTCTCGAACGATAAACAAATGAAAAGTACTAGTAGAAGCAGGGGCGCCGGAACCATATGGACGCATTGGGGGCTCGAGCCCCCATAGAGAATTGGCTATGGGGCGGAGCCCCCATAGTGAAGTTCTGGTTTGCTCTCATAGCAAAAATTTTTCGCTTAGAACAAATTATGTATCGGTCTCATTGGTGTCGGGTTATAAAGATTTTTATTAACACGCTGGCAACAGTGTCAGTGACAAAACCGCCGCAGTTACTCAAAGCCGTAGTCACTATTAACAAAGTTGCGTACGTATACCGTATATATTGTAATAAAAAATACAAAGATGTGATATCTGATCAAATCAATAACGTATTCACGGTCCACGATGACACAGCAAAGACTAAACGATTGTGCTATTTTGAACTTCTACAGAGCTCTTTTTAAAGAAGTTGGTAATCACGAGATAGCAAATATTTTCATTTCAAAAAATAACCAAAGACTGGCTGTGATTATCAGTTTTTTTCTATCAGTTTTTTCTATACTTCACCGAAGAGTTTGGAAATTATTATTATTATTTTAAACATGTTGTACTTGGGTCGTTTTGGATTAGTATTCACTTTGTGTTAATTGTATGTATGTGAACACCGAGCCCCCATAGTAATTTTGAAGATCCGGCGCCTATGAGTAGAAGAGCCCACGATGCTAAATCGGGATTTACTCGAGCGTCATAGAGACCTATTGGGTTGTGAAGCTTAGATGATAAAAAGAAAAAAATGTTATATTAATGTATACCTTTTCATCGGTGGGGGGAGCGACTATAGATTTTCAGAAATGTAAAAAAAACTGTTGCTTGGACATACTCGAGTGCGTCAGAGATTGAAATCATCTAAAAATTTTTCGTTTCCGTTAATCAGGTGACGAACGTCAACCCTCAGAAGTCGAAACTTGTGCGAGCAATGGATCAACGAGGCCTTACCTTTTAACTTATACCTTCTATGCCTATATATTGTTAAAAATGTACGTATGTTAATCTGATCGTTTCCATGATGGGGGTAGTCGTACGTAAGGGTCAGATTTTCTGAGGTGATATTAAGTGATCCTAAAAAAAGGTCTTATATAATAATCGGACGGTTTGGATGTGACGGAGACTCGCGGCCGTTATAAGAATGTGAAAAAAAATCGTCATTTGGAAATACACAAGCGCGTCAGATTAAGATATATATGGTTCATCTTTACGCCCTAGACGTTCGAGTCTCATAATCTGACCAAGCTGCCTTCCGCTAAAGACTTTATATTATTTCGATCTTCTTGGCACGGCATCCCTTTTGGCCATACTATGAGGCTTAACGTGATACACTCTTGGAACCATATTGCAATATGGTTTCCAATGTCCGTTAGGAGGAGTAACTTCTCCCACGTTCTCGATTCTCCTTTTAACATGTATAATGATTCATAGCTTTTAATTAAAGTTTTATATTATGTTTTATTTCTATAACATCTATATGTTATGTTGTGATATGTTGTCTTTCTTCAGTTTCCTAGTAAAAAGGATTCTCAGCCTCATGTTCAGTTCCTGATGAAGAGCTAATAAAGACTCGAAAGCTTCAACAGAATGAAGAGTTCACTTCATTCCCATCTCCTTGTTAACTGCACACCCGACTTCGGTTCCCTTTTTCAATAAAATCAGGTTAATTAGACAATTCTCTTAACAAAAATTCTTGTATTGGAAATCGATCGGAGCAACGATTTTTGATAAAAAGTCACTGTAAAAAAATCGTTTATGAAGTAGTATATCATTTTAAAAGAAATAAGTCACTGCAAAATCATTTAATGCAACAATTTTCTTCAAAAAACAAAATTATCGCAACAAAAGGCTCATTAAAAACAAACAGTCCTTGAAACAACGCTATTCGATTATTATACAATGATTCAGTCCTTCTAGGATTCCATTTTGCCAGTTTGGATGTTGTCCAAGATGGTTGAAAATGCACAATTTTCTCCTCCTCACAATTTTTCTCCTGTTCTTTTCCATCGGACTGTTCGATGAAAGATGACATAATAAATGATTCGAACCCACCTTTCAGGCCGTCAAATCGAATCTCTTCGTCGAATGCAAGTGCCACGGCGTCTCCGGAAGCTGCACGATGAAGACCTGCTGGAAGACCCTCCCGACCTTCCGGAAAGTGGGCGACAGTCTGATGAAGAAGTACTACAGAGCGAGAGCGGTGGCGGCGAGTACTTCCCAGATGCCGAGGTCCATGGAGAACCACCGACGCGTCAAGAAGCAGCACCTGGTGCTCACCAAAGGGAAGGTGCCCGTCAAGAAGCTACCAAAGAAGTCGGACCTGGTGTATCTGCAGATGTCGCCGAACTACTGCGAGAAGGACCTGTCTGCCGGGTCGTTGGGTACCGTCGGAAGGCAGTGTAACAGAACCTCGAGAGGTGAGTCCAATTGAAAAAAAGACCAAAAACCAAAAATATTGGTGGGAGCCACAGAACACAGTGATAAATTTAGAAATGTCGCTATCCCGTGTTTGAAAGCTTGGGGTCAACCAACGTTGGTATATGGGAGGAAGGTTACGTAAGGTGAAATTCCACTATATACTAATATGCAGGTGGATTTCAGTTTCTGGTATCTGATTGGTAGGTAACAACAGATAGCCAAAAAAATACCTGCTTTCCTAAAAAGATCTATAAATATATTGAAAATCTGACTTTATGGTGTCTAAATGTCAGTTGGGAAAAAGTGTGGATATTCATACTTTTCATATTTGTGTTTGACAGATCGTTCAACTCGATCTCGATATATGTGAGAATTGAAAACGAAAGCGAATAAAAAATTGATTAATGTGTATGCAGCAAGAAATAGTTTGCCAGAGTAAGATAATTACTCGTATATGAAATGGAAAGAATTTGGGTTTTCCAGTCGTTCAAGGATATTTTTCCGAGGCCAAGAAAATGCTTGAGCTTTGTATTGTACTTTGAATGTCATCTACGTCTTCTTATGTATAGTGTTCAATTTATATAGGAATCCAGATGAACTCATGAACAAAATGCCTTGTCAAAGATATCGCGCTTTGTAATCATGCAACCAATTGTGATATAGTCCATTCATATTTTGTATGAATGGACTATATACCATGATTATTCGTGAATGAAATCATGTAGTGTATTTGAAAATAGCATCACTAAAGAAACTGATGTAATCATTTAGAAGTAACATCGGATTATGCAGCAGTTTTGAGTAATAAGAGATGGAAATTACCCAACATTATTATGACTAGTGCTTAAACGTTCCCATTGAAAAGTGAAGCTTGAACTTCTCATTACTCAAAACTGCTGCATAAATCATGTGTTAGTTGTCAGTTAGTGATATATTTAATATACGATGACACTGCACAAACATAATCATTTGTTTTGAAAAGTAAGGCTCTATTAGAGCCTAATAGCGTTCCCCAAGTGATCAAACAGCTCGTTATACAGCACTTGTTTTCCGACATAATAAATGATCAAAATGTTTTTTATACAACACAACTAAAACGAACAAGAACCCAAGAAAAAATACCAACAACTTATCCTAATAGAAACACTTCAAAGTTAGTAAAATATTACTCTAAAAAAACTCCTTACACTAATGAAAATTGAATAAACGACTTAAAATACTTAAAAAATGATTCCCTGAACTCCACAAAGACAAAACTGAATACACAACGCAACGCAGGTATGCTGTGGGCTGTGAGAACGCAACAAATCTTTTACTTTCACCACAAAGACACCAAGAGACCAGAGACAATCAGTAATCAGCCACATAAAACATATATGTTTGTGTGATCTGTGACAATTTCTTTGCACTTTTTCTGTTTATCTTTGGTTCTATGGGTTTATACCACCAATAGAGATTTTTAATTTAACCAATTTACCCCAGAATTGCCAACCTCGATTTCTCCGAACCCTGCCCCTAGTCATTAGTGTGAAGTTATCCACAAATTCTCATCCACAAATTCTGACCTTGGGTGAGGTAGAGCAATATTATTGTGCGGTGTTGCCAAGTTTCTATAATGTTTTCAAATCATTTCGAACTAATTACAATTCTTGAACATAAGCCATTTAGGCCCGGTCTTTTCACCTATAGATATCCTAAGGATAGATTGACTGAATGTTAGAATATGCTTTTGTTATCACTTAACGATAAACAAAAGAATATTCTAACCGTCAGTTAGTTTATCTGTAGGATATCTGGAGGTGAAAAGACCGGGCCTTAGGGAGAAAACGATGACACTGGTGCTGGGTAATAGCACGTTAAAAGGTAAGGCCTCGTTGATCTATTGCTCGCACAAGTTTCGATTTCTGAGGGTTGACGTTCGTCAGCTGGTTAAGGGAAACGAACAATTTTAGAACAGAAAGTAGGTAACTATCACTCAAAAAATTCATGAATTATATAGTTTCTATGTAATTAAACCGATTTATGAATTATGAAAATTATGACCTATAATAGTTCTTTTCTATACTGAACACTGGACATAATGAATTCAATTTTCATTAAGAATGAATTTAAACAAAAAGGTGTATTGTGATCAAATCCGTTTATCTTGGAAATCATAGAGAGCTTTATCGTGAGAACTGGTTAAAATTTGATAATCATACCTTCACCGTATCCAAATGAAAGTTCGTGAAAAACGATTTCTCGGAAAAATGAAAATACGGAAAATAGTGGATAGTGGGTTTCGATCAAATTCGTTTTTTACTGAAACTGAGAAGTGCTCGTTGATGGGATATGGTTTAAAATGTTTTTCGTTGATGAAACTTTCACGGTGTACAAACGAAAATTTGTGGAAAACGATTCTTGATAGGAAAATACAAATATTAGTGGATAGTTGCTTTCGATCAGATTCGTTTTTTACTGAAAATGAGAAGTGCTCGTTGATGGGATATGGTTTGAAATGTTATTCGTTGATGGAACTTTCACGGTGTACAAACGAAATTTTGTAGAAAACGATTCTTGATAGGAAAATACAAAAAATAGTGGATAGTTGCTTTCGATCAAATTCGTTTGTTACTGAAACTGAGAAGTGCTCGTTGATGGAATATGGTTTGAAATGTTATTCGTTGATGGAACTTTCACGGTGTACAAACGAAAATTTGTGGAAAACGATTCTTGATAGGAAAATACGAAAAATAGTGGATAGTTGCTTTCGATAAAATTCGTTTTTTACTGAAACTTAGAAGTGCTCGTTGATGGGATATGGTTTGAAATGTTATTCGTTGATGGAACTTTCACGGTGTACAAACGAAAATTTGTGGAAAACGATTCTTGATAGGAAAATACGAAAAATAGTGGATAGTGGGTTTCGATCAAATTCGTTTTTTACTGAAACTGAGAAGTGCTCGTTGATGGGATATGGTTTGAAATGTTATTCGTTGATGGAACTTCCACGGTGTACAAACGAAAATTTGTGGAAAACGATTCTTGATAGGAAAATACGAAAAATAGTGGATAGTGGGTTTCGGTCAAATTCGTTTTTTACTGAAAATGAGAAGTGCTCGTTGATGGAATATATACATATCAGAGTTCAAATACATGCAATTTCCCAAAGAAGTGAGCCTACTTCATTTTCCATATTTGTTACCTTATCTCAATTTTATGAGTTTGTGTATGCCTAAAGGTAAATACCTAGTGCTAGATCGCTCCGTGAAATTCGCAAAATTCCAGTGCATATACATTCTTATATCTGTTGAAAGCATCGAAGTCCATACACCAAAATTAGAAAGCCGTTGAAATGACCGAAACCATTGGAATAATCTTGGATGAGATTAGAAAATCAGAACAAGAACTGAAATCAGTAATTGAAGCAGTGGAAGTTCGTCTTGCGTTGAAAGTTGAAGAAATCAATAACCGAATTAATAAAAGAAAATTGTCTTCTTGAAGAAAAAATTGAATTGTTGGAAAGAAAAAATAGAGAAAATAACATGTTACTTTCGGGCTCAAACATCCAGGGCAAAACATTGGTGTTGACTTCATTACTGGAGAATTAAACAGACTTGTTGGAATCGAGGTTCTACCATCGGATCTCAACAATTTCTATACTTTGGGAAAAAAGGAATCTTGCCCAATTAAACTAGAGTTTGTTTCTCATCTTAAAAATTCATTAGTGTTAGCTAACGCAAAACAGCTTAAAGGCACGAATATCTCTATTGCTCATGATATGACAATAAAAGAGAGACAAGATTACAAAGTCCTGAGAAAGCATTTGTACCTTGCCAAACAGGACGAAAACTCGAATTGTTTTATCAAAAAAAATTAGCTGCACGTAAATAATAAAATATATTCTGTGGAGGACCTAGAACAAGCAGAAAATAGTATTGAAGTTGAAGAAAAAGCTAACAGTGCCTCGGAAATACCCTCTTCGTTAAACCATCCAAAAGTACTTATGAGAGAAATCGAAAAACCGGCTGTGATAGATTCAAGACGTCAAAGGCATATATCGGTAACATCTCCAGGAGCTGCAGTTATCCACGTTGGAAAGAAAACACAACATCGATATTTTGAGTGAACAAGACTATTCTCATGAGTACCTCAACATTCTACAGGAAAATAACTTTATTTCGATGATAAATAGAGAAACCCGGGTACAAGGCTTGAGTAGAACATGTTTAGATCACATATTTGTTAAGACCAATGAAATATATGAAAAGTTCCATCCGATTGTTTTTGAGTGTGAGGTATAAAACACACTCTATTGATATCCCAAGAATGTTGAAGACTATTGGACAACGTAGGGATACTAAAAATGTCGTTGATGGGTACGGACGTGTGTTCGAGCGCTCTGCATTGCAAGAAATGTAAAGCAAAAGTTATCAATGATATCAAGTGCATAAGATGTGATAGTAGCTTCCATATGAGCTGTGCAAAGAGTAGTAGAAGTGTGAAAACTTTCGAGGATGAAAAATTTGTCATGTGTTGTGAATCCAAGGAAAGTGTCTCGACTGAAGATTCAGACAAGCGGTTTTTCGATGCTTTGGAAGTCAGTCACGATGAGAAAAAAATGGATACATATGTGGTGCAAATTCAAATAAATGAGCAAACACTCAGCAGTTCAGATGGTACAACGTTTCTGGGGGTTACCATGAATGCATGTCTGACTTGGAAAAAACAATGCACCCTCGTCAAGAAAAAACTGAATTCATTGTGTTATATGTTCAGAAACCTCAAAAACATTCTGACAGATCAACAACTATTATCATTATATCACGCTCAAGTTGCGTCAAGGTTGCGATATGGTGTATGTGTGTGATATGGTGACTCTACACTGGCTTCAGATGTGTTTATTGTACAGAAAAGAATTATCCGTACAGTAGCAGGAGTTCCTAGTGCATTTTCTTGTAGGGATATATTTCGAAAATTCAGAATTTTAACCTTATCCTGTATGTATATTTTTGAACTCTCAATGTATGTTTTAAAAAATAAGAATAGATTTCCCGAAAATGGAAGTATTCACAATGTGAACACTAGACAGAAACGTGATCTCCATATACCGTTTCGTCAATATAAAACTACATTAAACTGTCCATCAATGGTAGGTCCTACTATTTTTAATAAGCTTCCAAGGTATTTGAAATGTATAACAAACCTCAATGAATTCAATAACACGCTGAAGAATTATTTGATTGAGAAGTGTTTTTGTGACGACCGGGTATAGTTGGTTGGCAAAAAGGCGAGCGGTCCTTGAGATGTTAAATACCCAGTCGAACATGATTATTTTCAGTTCGTGAATTCTTCAAAAGTGTTAATACTTTATTATGATTTTGAAAATATAAACAAAATTTTCCTTTTTGTTTCACTTGAGTGAATACATAGTTAAACTTGAAGTATTAACATGAAAGGATTTTGAAACAAAACTTAATTAGAAAGCTTTTCCTTGAATTAAGACTTTTAGAGATTCGCGTATTTTTTTGTGAATTCATTTCTTTTGTTGACGGTGGCACCACATTTTTATACTTCGCAAGAATGTTACGATACTTAATATGTAAGTGTTGGTCATACTGTGAATTTTGTGCCACGGCTTTATGTGTACTTTGATATGATTCCAATACATATTACCTGTGTCTAATGGAAAATGAATATTATTATTATTATTATTAGCTTTACTTCCCTTGCTCCGCGGTTATATGTTGTTATTCCATGCCATTTCGAAGAAATAAATTCTCTCTCACTATTTAAATTCAGAATAAAAAAATGGATTTTGGGAAAGCCTAGACATGATATTCATAAGTTAATTTATATCAAGAATAATTGATTGAATGATCGTATCACTACATAAATCCTTGTTCAAACCATACCCTATCCACGAGCAATTCTCAGTTTCAGTGAAAAACGAATTTGATCGAAACCCACTATCCACTATTTTTAGTATTTTCCTATCAAGAATCGTTTTCCACAAATTTTCGTTTGTACACCGTGAAAGTTCCATCAACGAATAACATTTCAAACCATATCCCATCAACGAGCACTTCTCAGTTTCAATAAAAAACGAATTTGATCGAAAGCAACTATCCACTATTTTTTGTATTTTCCTATCAAGAATCGTTTTCCACGAATTTTCGTTTGTACACCGTGAAAGTTCCATCAACGAATAACATTTCAAACCATATCCCATCAACGAGCACTTCTCAGTTTCAGTAAAAAACGAATTTGATCGAAAGCAACTATCCACTATTTTTTGTATTTTCCTATCAAGAATCGTTTTCCACAAATTTTCGTTTGTACACCGTGAAAGTTCCATCAACGAATAACATTTCAAACCATATCCCATCAACGAGCACTTCTCAGTTTCAGTAAAAAACGAATTTTTATCGAAACCCACTATCCACTATTTTTCGTATTTTCCTATCAAGAATCGTTTTCCACAAATTTTCGTTTGTACACCGTGAAAGTTCCATCAACGAATAACATTTCAAACCATATCCCATCAACGAGCACTTCTCAGTTTCAGTGAAAAACGAATTTGATCGAAACCCACTGTCCACTATTTTCCGTATTTTCCTATCAAGAATCGTTTTCCACAAATTCTCGTTTGTACACCGTGAAAGTTCCATCAACGAATAACATTTCAAACCATATCCCATCAACGAGCACTTCTCAGTTTCAGTAAAAAACGAATTTGATCGAAACCCACTATCCACTATTTTTCGTATTTTCCTATGAAGAATCGTTTTCCACAAATTTTCGTTTGTACACCGTGAAAGTTCCATCAACGAATAACATTTCAAACCATATTCCATCAACGAGCACTTCTCAGTTTCAGTAAAACACGAATTTGATCGAAACCCACTATCCACTATTTTCCGTATTTTCTTTTTTCCGAGAAATCGTTTTTTACGAATTTTCATTTGGATACGGTGAAGGTTTGATTATCAAATAAAATTTTGACCAATTCTCACGATAAAGCTCTCTATGATTCCCAAGATAAACGGATTTGATCGCAATACACCTTTCTGTTTCGATTCAGTCCTATTGAAAGAAAATTGTATTTATTATGTCCAGTGTTCAAAATAAAAAAGATCTATTATAAGTCATAATTTTCATGAATCATAAATCGGTTTAATTACATAGTAAGTATATAATTCATGAATTTTTCAATTGTAAATTGATTAAGTGAATAATAACACTCCATTAGCCTATTTGGATTCTTCGAGTGAAAGTTTCTTTCTGTCAGCAATGTCATTGTTTTCTCCCTATATGGCTTATGTTCAAGAATTATAATTAGTTCGATATGATTTGGAAACATTATAGAAACTTGGCAACACCGCACCATAATATTGCTATACCTCACCCAAGGTCAGAATTTGTGGATGAGAATTTGTGGATAACTTCACACTAATCCCCTAGTCTCAGGTACCCCTTCCCCATAAACTCGTGACATTTCGTAACTTTCTTATATATGAACGTTGGGGTCAACCCGGTCAACTCTCACTGAAGGCGCTGATGATGGCAGTTTATCTGTTCCGATCAGGATTGAAGATACAGAAACGCAGACTTCTATGATAGTTTCAATTGGCTTTGACATTTATCTATCATGCAATGCGTTTTTGAAATTTTGAATACTCTGAACTATAACTTTTGAATTCATTTCAACGGAATAGTTTTCTGCGAGTTATGAACTTTTTTTGATTCAATAGTTAATCTGTAATCTGCGGTGGGGGCCAAGTTTCTATATGATAGTCTGAATTTGAAACGATATTTTGTCGAATCCTTCAGAAGAAATGAGGAATACATTATCGAAAATAAGGGAGATGACGAAAGTTATGAAAAGCTAGAGCTCAGTGTTATAATTAATTTTTTCAATTCCCTGATCAACAGCATATATGAACTGTATTCAGTTCAGGAACACTTCTAAACTATCGCTGAAAATAATGATGATTACGGTGTCCACATCTGATTTCACCGAATGGAAATGATGATATAAGCCTCTTGGAAGAAGTGCAGAGGTTTGAAAATAGAATTATAAGATGTCAATATATAGGTAAGAATTAGGTAGATACCAGTGGATTATATGATGATCTGTAATCAACTTGGGTATTATATTCAGGAATATCAATATATTCATAGGAATGAACTAGTTTTGAATATTCTTGAAGTTTCAATAATATCAGGTTGTTTGAACTCCATTGAGGGTAATTATCCGTTAAGCGGGCTCCATCGTGAGATCAAAAAATTTTTGGTGGAACTTACGTATTTTGACCTCCTGAACAAAAAAGTCTAATAAAGTTTTTGGGGCACGCAACTAGTTTCGGAGATATATACGGCCCCCCAAAGACAGGAAATCGGGGTTTTACGCCTATGTTTGTTTCTCAGCCAATTCCGCTCGAAATTCCTCCTTTTTTCTATCAGCACAAATTCAGCGATAAATTCCCGGCGGGACATTTTCAGGCTGGTAAATACCCGGTAGATATCGAAAAATACCCGCTCGGTCCGTGTATCTATGGTAACGATTGTTAAAATGTACATTTGTCATCTTGACAGGCATGCATACCTAATTTTAAACGTCGTTGTTTTAACTCCGGGAATATTCTACCGAATTACACTCGTGCATCAAAATATACCTGATTAAAACGTTGTTTACTTTTGAACTGTCAAAACTATAAGGTTTACCGCGTCGATTCTATTGAACTGGCTCATATTTATATAAATTATCATGAATGAAGAGTTACCTTATTATTAATAGTAATTCACTTTTCACTTTTTCAGCATAATAATAACATAACACATTTCGATGAACACTCAAACACGTAAATAGCTCATAACCCCAACTTTATGACAGATATAGCGAACGACCGATTCAAATATTTAAGGTTTCCTTAACTCAAATGAAGATGGCGTACAATTAGTTTTTATTAAATACAATTCATTTTTTGTTGTACACTGAGAAAAAAATTTAATAACCACATTCAAAATTTTAATAGTAGCAATCAAAAAGTTCATCTAAATACGTGACTAAGACACAAGTCACTTGCCTCAAATGAAACTAGAACCTTGACATAGTTTAATTGCGATAATTAAACAATTTCCAAATACACTAAAGTGTTTATCACTATTAAAAACAGATAATTTACAGCAATTAATCAAGCACTTTACCACTAACATATAGTTCAATTGGTCTGGTTTTGAAACTATCAAATTGGGTATTTGCACTAATCAAAGATGGTCTTTATCACTATTAAAATGCTTTATTTACATCAATGCCTCTAGGACATTAACACTATCAAACATTTTAATTGCCTCTGAATACAGAATGGCTCCAGTACAAATAAAAATGTACTTGCTACTACTGAACTGTACATTTGCACTAATCAAACAGTGATCTAAAAAAAGTGCTGAAAACAATTGCTGCTTTCAATGACTTCAGTTATTGTAATCACACTGTATTTTCGGAGCAATGAAAAAAGGTACTTACTTGAGACAAATACCATAAAAAATTACCAGATATAAAAAATTAATTGTCCTAGAGAATATGTTGAAAAATAGTGAATGAATGAACAGTTTACAGCAAACATAAAACATATTTACCTCAATTAGTCTTCTCCTTGTAAATGGATCCGAATAGACGTCTTATTTTCCTCTTTTCAGTTTCACAATTATTCAGAACGTGAAACCACATTTAATGTTATAATTGTTTGAATATAATTTTTACAGTATATATGTGCACTCTTGGCAGAGTGAAGAATCTTCACTCTGACAAGATGAGTGCTGGGGGTTAAGGAGACTTAGGCCTCGCCACCGAGTCAAGCAGCCTTGAGAATGGTTCCAAAGTGGGAATATATGTATATATATATATATATATATATATATATATATATATATATATATATATATATATATATATATATATGTATATATATATATGCTAGAGATCAATTACCCAAACACGAAACTGATATTTTTGCCGCGCAGTTCGCTAACAAGGTTAGCATCTTCAAGAGATTCAATTTGAATTTTCTTCTTCTGAAGATGCTAACCTTGTTGGCAAAACGCGCGTCGAGTGCAAAAATATCAGTTTTGTGTAAGGTTAATTTATCTCTAGAAATCTAGAAAAAAATGTAAACTTTTACACCAAAGCTTCCAATCTTATTATTTATTCATGCACATGTTTTGATTCCAATCAACAGTATTATGTGAACCTGCAAAAGATCATGGTGAATTGCGAAAATAAACTAAGTTGGTTTCAATACTCATTTATTTTCAACTGTAAAATGAACGAAATAATAATCTCTTAGATACTCTTATTATAAACTGTGATGAAAGAGGTTTTAAAATTACTTATAAAAGCATAGTGAAACTATAAAAGAACTAACTGAGTAATAAACAACACTTCCATTTCTAGGTTTCAAGTACTCATTTATTTTCAACTGTAAAATGAACAAAATATCTCCTAGATCATCAGAACCTGTGATGAAAGAGGTTTTGAAAATACTTACAAAAGTAATGAAACTATAAAAGAACTAACTGAATAATAAACATTACTTCCATTTCTAGTATCACATTCCCTCACTTTCTGGTATTCCATTCTGCGTGCATATAATATAATAGTCCAGGGTGTCCACTGATACATATATAAATATATAGGAGATACAATAAATGCAGTACACATGCACAACCGCACATAATATATTATATAACAGATAAAAGGACGCATGAACTTCTATATGAAGTTACCTAAACAAGACTCAAAACTGAACTGAGAACTGAGCTACTGAGCACCAAGCACCACAAAAACTCGACACGGAATCGCAGACGCCGCACGCGCATTCATTTGGGGAGCGAAATAGCATACCCCCACCCTAATTATTAAATATTGTTCATTGTCACAATCACTTCCTTATCTCATAGTAAATTGTATATGTATTGTCATAAACCCTCAACCCATCTCTGATAAATGAACTCAGTGTCAATTATAGTGTCAACCTGCGACAATCAAACAGTTTCTTGGGGTAAATGTACACATTGATTGTGGCATTTGAACTTCAATAACTGCAATTACTCAAGTGTCAAGATTTTTTTTTAATTGTAGCGAAGACTGAGATTTGAAGGTGGGAATTAAATATTTGATAGCCACAATTAAAATTGTGTTAGATACACCAGTTTATTTGGAGCATTTCTCTCAGTGTATGAGAAGAAACCGTTGTATGAAGATTTTGGTAAAACGACATAACGAATGATTTCATGTTCCTTCTGGCGCGATTTTCATTTCATAAGAAATTTTCAAGTATCAACCTTGTACAATGAGAGGTGTGACGCCATCTCTTGGTATCGTCGGCAAGCATTATCATATTCAATACGTAAGCATCATATCTCTTCTGGATCATAGAGGGCATACATCGTTGTTTGACATTTCAAATTTGTAAAATTTTCACCTATTCTACGTTCCTTCTTATGTGAATGAAATACTGATCAATTAAATTGTTCTTTTTTCTATTTGTTCAAAAAATTATCTCTCCAAATACAACTCGTTCTTCAAATTTAATCAGATATATTTTCATTTTCGAAACACTCAAACTTTTTTATTCTGAGGCAAAAGCATTTAAACAAACCGAATTAGATAAAATCACTCGTCCTACGGACTCGTGATTTTATCAATCGGTTTGTTTTCATACATTTGCAAAATAAAAAAGTTTTTGTGGAAAATGGAAATTTATCGATTAAATTTGAAGGACTCGTGGTATTACCTTTGATAATTTTCCATTCAAGCATGTTGTCAGTAAAAAAAACTGCATTCGGTTATTTTCATATTTTGCTAAAAGAGTCCTCCTCCTTCGGAGTCGGGCTCTTTCGACAAAATATGAAAATAAACTCATGAAGTTTTTAGACAACATGCTTTCATGGAAAATTATCGGTAATTTTGAAGCACTTGTGTAATTACTCCCAATGAATTAATGAATAGGAAGGATTCTGAAGTCGGTGTCGTCTGGTATGAAAACACCATAGAAACCATAACTAACCAAGATCCAGGAATAATACAAGCTCTAGGGCGATTATATGAGTGTGACTACCTACATCAGTTTCAAGAATGATGACACTGGTTTTTTGTTGCAGGAACAGACGGCTGTGACCTAATGTGCTGCGGCAGAGGCTACAACACCCATCAATACACGAGGACCTTCCAATGCAATTGTAAATTCCTTTGGTGTTGTCGTGTGGACTGCGATACTTGCAGTGAAAGAACTGAAGAATACACGTGTAAATAACTGAAATGAATAGTAACAATTGAATCTCGTGACATGTTCGAACGATGTGGGAGACTTTCAATATTTGGTTGTCAAGAAATTTAATTTCTTCATGAATAATTCACATGAACTTCCATTGGCTGTTTTTTTTAGGCCCTCGTATATACAGGATGTTAGTGGACTCATTGGAACTTGTGGAAATGAAAATCGTATGCACGTTGTAATGTGTTAGATATATGATACTTACTGTACACTGCATTCAGATTAATTTCACAACCAATTTTTTCATTGAAGTCTGTATACAAATATGTTAGGATTTTTCATCTCTTATTGACTTCCATATCACTTATTATTATATACATTCCTTTATTTAAACATTTTTTGACTCTGCTGTTTCATATTCAATATCTCATTTCTTTGTCATAATATTATTTTCTTTGATCATTATTTGATCGATAATTTTTTTTTTTCGATCAGAAAAAATAATAAAAATATTTGTCTATAGTTTTTAACAGACTGTCGAATAAGAAAGTTTCCCGAATTGTGAAGATGTTGTAGAGCCAGTGACGACATGACTTTGAAATTCAGTGTCAACTATCGAATCAATGGAAGATAAACTGTGTCCTTGCATAGTAAAATTAACACACTCAAATAATCAGATGGTAGATCGAGGCTTGAAACAATTGTTGTAGTTTCATAGTACATTGTTGAATACTGTGTAGACATTTTTTCCAAGTATACGACCAGTGTTCTTGAAGACTTTCTAATCCGTAGTCTGGTGTCGTATTGAACCTACCCTGTATATGTTGCTCAATGCAACTGAAAATATCCAACTGATTCGAAACCTTCTCTAATGAGCCGTTCGATCGATTCCTTTGGTTTCATACAGCCTGAATCTCCCCGTCAGGTTCTTTCTCACATTCCAATGTTAAATAGATACTTAACAAATTAGCCAGTAAGTAATTTATTCCTCATTTAATATAGTTAGATTTAATGCATTGCTTTGTAACGATAGCAATAAAATTTTGTATTAAGAATATATTGTTTATTTTCAATCATATCCCGGCAAATCATTATGGTTTCTTGGAACGAAAGGTATGTATTCAAGACAAAAATCACTTTAACGTATATGAGATCATCTTGAGAGATGAATATAACTCGCAGATATGAGATCTGAGTATGTTAACGCAAGAAATAGGTGTAGCTGCTGAAAAAGGAGATAATAAGAAAAATCATTCAAAACTTGTTGAATGTCCAATGAGGTTGAGGTTGAGATTTGAGACACAAAGAATAAAAGAGAGGTCTAGAAATTTCATAGCACTTTTCATCTATCTCTATCTCACTTATTCGGTTGGTTCTCGGGCAGAAAAAGGAGAGCGAACTCTAGATTCTAGATGTTACATCCACAAAACCCTTATATTATATTGTGAATTCCGTGATTCAAATTTCCACTGTCAATCCACTCCATTTCTGAAGTAGTACAGTGTTGCTGTATCCTTACAACCTTTCATCAAGATTTTGACAATATTTTATTCATTTTTCCTTGCTTTTGAAATAGCCCGCATTCTACCCGCAAAATCCAAATACCCACAAAAATATCCACACAGCTCAAAAATATCCACACAGCTCAAAAATATCCACACAGCTCAAAAATTCCCGTAATTCGGGTAATCACCCGCCAATCAACAACGCTGCTTTGAACATCTACCTCTAGTGATATACAGGACGAGCCGTTGAAATATAATTATACGATTGAACGAAATTACCTGCGGAGTTTAATCGTAATTATAAGAAGCGGCTCGTTCATTATGGGCTCGTCCGAATATAACAAAATTCTCCCAGGGTCTCGCCCAACGAAAGTTGCAATTTTGAACTAGAGTTAGAGTATAACAACAGAACACCTAGAGGAAACGGTGAGTATAAATCCGAAATAGACTTGAACATTCATTACAGTTCAATGGTATGGTATAACCACAGATGGCATTGGAATCTGTGTCATAACTTCCTAGGCTCAGGATGCTTTGAGCAAATGATAAATGGATGACGCACGCAGGGCTCCTATGCCATGATTCTTTGCTCCTATGCCTCCGAATGGTGGCTGGACCTCCGGTATCGGGACAGAAACAGGGTTCTTTTTGTTTTATGCTTTCAACTGTGGTCATTCAATACAGAATAGCTGTACTACCTCTGTTGACATATTCGGACGACCCGCTTCATATATTTACAATTGAACTTCACAGATATGTTCGTTTAATCGTATAATCTTTGTATTATATACAATGAGATTATAATCCCATTATACCATAACCATACAGTAGAGACACGCCACAGAACACCAACATCAGCAGTTTGACATGTCGAGGTGTTATCAATCAACTTGATTGATGAGCGTCAATATGTGTTAAAATATTGTATTTTAAATTATTATGACTAACTACCAAGGTGAAAAAGTTTGGGCTTATCGCGAATGTTTGTAGAAGGCTAAAGACAAATTTCCATCTCTCTTGAGGATTGCGAAGGATTTCAAAAGGTAATATATATCCATTAGTGTTCTTCAAATTTTGTATATATTTTCAACGAAGTGCAGAACTGGCGTCGAAATATTAGCTTTATAAAAAAGGAATCTCAATATTATGCATCTTAATATTAAATAACTCTCTCAGGTGCGAGGCACGTTTGAAGTTATGTAACCGAGAGGATTTACTTGAAAAATCTCCCGAAGCTCTCTATAACAACTATTGCTTGTGTGAATTTCACTTCGAGAAATAAATGTTCTACAATAATCTACCAATTGAAATTTGTAGGATCCATATTCTTCTTCCACTTTGTCATTTATAGTCTTCATTACATTGTTAATGTCTGAATATATCAAGTGTACAAATTCGAAAAAAGCAAAATTTACAAAAAAATTACCACTTTGTCATTTATAGACTTCATTACATAGTTGATATCTGAATATATCAAGTGTACATATTTGAATCTGCTGTGATTGAAACATCCACTTGAAAGCTTTTTATTTCCTGAACATCGAATATACCTTTCCAAACAAACATGGACATGAGGAAAAAAGCAACAAAAAAGTGGAATAGCTATTGTGGGTACTTGAGAATTTCAGATTATTCACATTTATTTCAAACGTTATCCTAGACAAAATCATTAATTAGATGATGTGAAACAACATGCTGGTTTGATACTTGCTATCCCATACATTCAAATTTACCGCCATAAAATGACATTACACACCCCGAGCACAAAATGAAGGTCACAGAAATTTGACCCTCGATAACAAAGGATTGACATTTAAGTTTACTATATGGCTATGGTATACTAACTGTTGTAAAATTCTACACTTAAATTGCTCTTTCCTTCTGAACCACTCTTTCAGGGCTATTCACTAAGCAGAGTTGTTATGGATAGCGACTAAAAATTGTCGTTATGTTCAAGGTCAGTTGCTTAGCGCGAAATTGGTATTCACTTTTCAAGTTAAGTTGCTACTATAATGACCAGTTGCTGTGAGTAGTGGTTCACAGGCAACTGCTTTAGATATCTTGTTAAGGAAAAACAGCTTACCACCGTCATTATGGCAAGTTATTATCAGAGTTGCTATGACGGTTAGCAACTGCGATAACCACTTTACTTAGTGAATAGCCCTGTTTATCTGCTGAATTCGTTTAGAGCTTGAAGTCTTGCTCTCATTCCGCAGTCCTCTCTTTCTTAGGAACAGTCCAAGAAGTTTTGACAACGAATTCTTGAGCGCTTGAGCTTTACTGTGGCTAGAGGCCATAGAACTCGTATGAGTTCTGTGCTAGAGGCCCATCTTCCATGGAAAGAATTTGACAATGACATGACTATGACACTTGACGCTCATGACAGTGACAGTACCATTCGATGAAAAAGGGAAAAAGTAGTGTTTACTTTTAACAATTTCAAGTTTTCCCAAGTTATTCTGAAATTTGGAAGAATTATGAGTTCTTAAAGCTACAAATGTTATAAAAATTAAATGAGAACGATAACTGTTGAGATCTACAATGGCAGGAATAAAAGGTGACAATTTGGTGCAATTATAATTGTAATAAAATCGATGAGGTCTGTCATAAATAAAATGAATGATTCATAATTTCAACAGAGATATTTTACAATGTGTGAATTATTTTTGTATCATTAAACTGGCTACTCCTGCATTGTGTCTTTTTTTTTGTAAAATTATTTTTTTCACAGTAATGCATATATCTATATGTTTCATCACTAAGGCTAGCTTAACTGAATACATTTTCCACACTTTTAGAAACTTCATTTGATACAAGAGCCTCACTCAATCTTTTATGTTCTATATAAGTAACTTTTTTTTTTGTTTCATGCTTCCATTATTGAAAACACCAATTTCATGCAACAGCGTAAGTATTTAAAAAATGTGCATTGTGCCTATTTTAATTTTATTTTATTTTCAGTCTGGTTTCTCTAGCATTTGCTGGTTCAATAGGAATGACATTTATAATTCTGGCATGTGCCCTACCTCAATATAACAAGTGAGTACGCTTTTTTTATTTCTATAAATATGAAAATAGTTGTTTTCACCTTTCGTGATGTATCAGTCATAATTACTCTTTATCTTGTGCCTGTCATTTTCTATCAGAACATGATGCACAAGTTGTCTCATGTGGAGCCTAAACTGGTTGAACAAACAGAAGTTCAATAATCCATATTGCAAAGAACAGTCTTCAGCATACTATTCTACCCTCCACTTTCTTTGTTTTCAATTGAGAAAGTATTGACCATTTATTTACTGCATCAGTTAGTAGAGTCCATAGAAGGGCAAAGTGTTTGTCAGTTACTTGAACTTTCACCCTATTCTCAATATACACTCCAGCAATTTGTGATTTTGAACTGTTTCAGAAATTCAAAATTCTTCCTATTAGTATTTCAAATTCTGTAACAGAAATTTCGAGGAATTTTACCACTGCTTGAAAATTTCATTGGGGCAAAAACTACTACCACCTTTTGTAGAGTAGCCCTTCATTATAGCAAAATGCAAAATGAGATCTTTTCCTTGCACTTTGGAGCAATGTTGCCAGATCTGGTAGTGTATTTCCAGATCGGACTATTTCCAGCATCATTGGGTATTTCTATTTTCTGTGAAATAATACACGGAGTCAAACTCCTCCTCCAAATTCATGAAATTTCTGACTATTTTTTTTTCAAACTTGAGCTTCAATCAAGAAATGAAAATTTTTATAATTTCAGTTTTTACTATCAACTAAAACAATTTACTTCAATCTGTGTTACAATTAATTTTTTCCCCCATACTTAGAAACATGATTATATTTGTAGAGATGAGAACGAAGTTGTTTTTTTCTCCGACTTAATAAAAAAAAGAGAGAAATAGTAAACTTAGAAATAACAAAGAAATTCCAAAAATACAGCGTGTTGATCAAAGTGTCCTGAATTAATGGCATTTATGCTAAGTGTAGCAAACTCTGATGTATCCATCTATAAATGAGTTACGGAAAATGTCGAACCCCTTTTAATGGCATTGATGTAATATCTTTTGAAATAATTTGCATAATGGTTCTGATTGAAAAAAAGGATTTTACTTCATAAAGGCTTCAGAAGTTTCAAGCGTATAAAATTTTTTTTGCAACTGATGAAAACGAAATTTTGGAAACTATTATAAAGAGCTAAGAAAATGTTATAATAACCAATAAATCAATCAGTGAACAACAGCTGATCAAATATATCTGAAGAAGCTATCCTTGAGAGTTGACACATAGAAGTTCTGAAAATTGCTGTATGATGGGTGCGATATTATACAAATGGTAACTTGCTAGTTCGAATCTCTTGGTTGGAACCTGCTGCATGGATCCCACTTTGGAGTACACTTGCAAATTAGGTTTTGTTCTCTGAGGGCTTGAACATTTTTTTCCAGAATGTGTGTGTTTTCCTAAAAGTGGATTGCAAAAACCTGACCAAATGAATATCGAAATTTAATTTTAAAAAGTTATTACTAATAACGACAATCACGAGAATCATTGTGTGCCGGGGCAAGACTTCTGCACAAGTTTTGCACAGGGCTTCCTAAAATAATGTTTATCCCAACTCTTTCAAATAATATAGCATGTATTCTGATACATCGTTTGGAAGATCTTGTGAAAAATATTTTCCTATACTTTCAAATCATACAAATCGCTCTAATCAAAAGGCCGTGTTATATTTATTTGGAATGTCACCCCAGATATTTTAGAATCAATCATATACATTGAAAATCTCTTTAACCATCCACTAGATGAACGAAAACGGGAATATTTCAACGCCTGAAGACTACGGATTTTTCTACCGCTATATGCCCCAATCATGGGAATTCTGAAGGTACTTTCGTTACACTTGATAACTACCGTTTGTGAAAATTTCGATAATTTCGGAGATATTCGTAACTTTTATTAAGGAGAATCCACAAATCCTCTCTTCTCTTATATTTGATTAAATAAAAATCGGCCACATTCTAAACGATTCTGTCGTTTCGATTTTTTGCATACAGAGTTCCTATTCTGAGCCGAATTACTATACCAACCCGCTGAGCAAGAAATTATTGCTTCAATATTGCAGTATAATGCATATGTGATATGTAAAGTTGCTTTTTTCTTTCATGCAACGACCGGCAAAACAGCTTTCATTTGTAACATTCCGAGAGTGAGGATAGGTAATGTTAGATAGATGTTAGAAGAACATATAAATAACATCTATATCAATAATGAAATTTAATGTACATGAGCACGTTTGTCACATATAATTTAAAAATTTATCATCATCATATATATACACTTGAAATGTATAAATAAACAAATGTCACTTGTGGATTTTTCAGCTAACAGAAGATAAAACCACACCCTTGAAATTCACAGTTTGTTATGATGACATTTGATTTTTGATCCGCGGTATCTTTATGAACCTTTGGTATACGGTTATGAATTATTTTTCCTTAATACACTAGATGGCGCCACTTTCCCGAAATGGGAATTTCAAAGTTGAGATACACTGGATATTTTTTGTGTCAATTCTTATTTCAATGGTTTTTCTTATCGTGATGCTTGTTGCCAAGGAATTGACTCTTTTCGAATCAAGTCTGGCTAGCTTAACTTGGTAGAACCTTAGACTGTTAAAACAAATTCATTGTTAATGTTTCCAAGTTATTGGTTGGTCTTCCTACTTTTAGGTAAGTAAGACTATTATAATTGAATATGTTTTACTGATTTCTGATGCCTCCAAGTTGTATCATTTTTGTTATTTGTCTGGACAAAATCATGTTTATAAATTGTCTATATTCAATAATTTCGCACCCAAATGATGTTTTCTTCCTACTTTTAGCGCAATCGCCAAAACCATTAAACCCAACAACCAAACTGCAACGGGTACCAGCATTTCTTTTTTCACTGGCGTAAATCCAAGCAGCAAATATACTGACTCCCCTGAGACCGAAAAAAGAGTTTCATCGCAGTATGTTATGGTGGATTTATGATGAAGTTTTAGGTCGCAAGTAATAAGTCAGAAGTTTTAAGTAATAGTCATAAGTCGTATGGAAAGAAATTACCATTCATGAACAAATCTTAAGACTGTAATTGTCATAAGGAAGGTATGCTGCCAACTAATCAACGAAACTAATGAACGAAACTAATCAACAAAACAAATCATCACATCCAAACAAAACTAATCATCACATCCAAACAAAACTAATCAACGCATCTAAACAAAAATAACAACAACAAACACCACTACAGAACATTATATTCTTGATGACACATGACACTCATGACAGATTGACAGCAATTACAGAACGTTATTTCCTTTTGACGCATGCGTATTGAAAATTTGTCATAAGTTAATCATAAAAGATGAAAGTTGGCCAACTTTTCTTATGACTAGAAACTTATGACTCGTTTATGAACGCTCCTATTGAAAACCAATGATTGAACTCTTTACGACTTCTTACTTAAAACTTCTGACTTATTACTTGCGACCTAAAACTTCATCATAAATCCACCATTAGTCTTGCCGAAATTATATCAAGTTCATTGGAGACAATTCTTACAGCAAATGAACCTGAAGCTATATTTTAAAATAAAAATTTGATGTGTTCATGGAATTTTAATATATTATCAATGTACAAACCAAGGAATTTAGTGTATTGTGATTCTTCGACTTCATCTCCATCTAGTATCAAATTTTGTCATATTTAATTCAAAGTTGGCAACCTTGGTTTAATCTATATTGAAGCACAAGAAGTTTGAGTCACACCATCCCTTGGCCTTTGAAAGATCAGAGCAAACTCATTCTTTGTACGACGCGATTCACTTGTTTCGACTTGAATAATAAAATTAAACTTGGGGAAACTACCGATACATAATCGGAGATTGACACAAACACAGCGGCTCGTAATCTAAATATCAGGGATTCTCCATTATTTTTATGCTTTCTTCAACGCCATATGACAGGTTCTAAGTTAATCATAGGAATATTTTATCATTCCTGCTCAAGGCAAAGATTTTTGGTTTTTTTAAATCCTTGACATATATCAGCCTATAAATATCAATATATATAGTTGATATATAATATCTTTCGAATCCTGGCTCACGGAATGTGTTTCTCTTCCATAGATATGTCCAATCTACTGCAAATTTTGCATAAATATTCTTCAACAGAATTGATGGACCAAGTGTGTATTTTAATGAAATTCATTGTCTAACGGAGTAAAAAAAGGGGTTCATCATATTTTCGACTTCTTTTCAACGCTCTTTTGAGTGCACTCAGAAGGCAGAGCCTTGTGATGAACCTGATGAAACTCAGTACAGCCTATCCAATCCATCTTGGCACAGCAATCTCTATGAAGTATAGTTAGATATAAAAACACCTATTACATGTGTTCACTGTGTTTTTTCTTTCGTCATGGTACTGCACTACAGGTGTGCTGCGTAACACCCACATTTCGTTACATCCACAGTCACAGAACACTTTTCCGAACATACCCGAATGATGCCTGTTTCATAATTCACCGAGTATTCTGCAATTTTTATCAACCCAATCTAACCAAAACTAACTAACCTGCTAATCTAACACATTCATTGTGGGTTTATCAACAAAATGGAAGAATTTTGCAAATGTTGAATCATTCGAGTATGTTCGGAAAAGTGTTCTGTGACTGTGGGTGTTACGAAATGTGGGTGCAACAAAATGCTCCCCTACAGGTGTGCAACTGGAAAAGTGTCTGAGTTTGTGCCAGGATAGATTGGATAAGCTATACTGAGAACTACACAATTTAATTGCATCATAAAGATAATTAACGCCCAAAGAAGTGGGCACGGGTCAGCTAGTATATTTTAAAAACATTATTATTTTTTTTTCCTCAGAGAATGGTGGCCCTTCTTCGTGGTGTTGTTCTACGCGCTGGCCCCGATACCGACCCTCATCGCCAGGAGATACAGCGACCCGTCTGGATCTAGCAACTCGTGCCTGGAGACCGCCATTTTCCTAACGATGGGCATCCTGGTGAGTTCGTTCGGTCTTCCGATCGTTCTGGCTCGCGCCCTCACCATCCAGTGGGGCGCTTGCTTCCTCACCATCGCAGGCAACGTGGTGGTGTACGCGACTCTGCTGGGATTCTTTCTCACCTTCGATCAAGACGATTCCGACTATAGCATGTGGTAGTTTGGTGTTGGAACAAATAAAGTTGATGTATACTCGTTCATTTTCGATTATTGGCGCACATTTTTTTCAATCCACCGTCAGGCTCACCGTCCGCCGAAGCGGAGATGTGTCGTAAACAGCCGATAGTTTTTTTTTGCGAAATTGTGTTTGTTGTTCATGAGCAACTTTGCCAGGCTGCGACTGCATTCGTCACACAACTCAAGAATCCGCACGGTATGTATACTTTCCCAACTGAATTCTACCGTTCAAGTCAAAGGAAAGGATATCCAATTGTTCTTGCCAGGCGGTGCTAGGAGAACAATAATCTATGCATGATATTTAGTTACTCTTCATTTTACAGTTGTTCATTTGGAAGAGTAATAATGAAAAAACATGGTGGCTGAACTGTTAAAGCATAAACAAACGAATCAATAAATACAAAATTAATCAATTTCGTAAATCAAATCAATAAAAAACGGCTGACATAACCTTCATGTCTAGTGCCGTCTACTTTGAGTTGTCCAGAACGTGTACATTCCTTCCAACATTTTGACTGATTTGTGGGCAAGGGACGACTTCTGTTTTCCCATTAATAGTATACCCCCGATAAATATTTTCAATTCGTTATCATATTATTATAAAACACCCTGTTTATTCTTTGAATACTTTTTTGTTTCCTACGAATATGTCAAATTTCATTACTTTCCAACCTATCCACACCATGCAGTATGATGGATTGAAAAAAAGTGCCCGTGCCTATACCGTAGATTGTAAGACTAATGTATTTTGTAAGGTGTTCAATATTGAAGTCTCAAATACTTTGTACAGCAACCTGCTTAACTATACAGTTTATTCGTTGGATTATTTTGTACTTAGTTCAAACAAATATATATTTTCAATTCTTACCAAATATTGGATTCTTATATTTCGTAATCAATAACAGAAAACATTTTTTTAGGTTTTTCCCTTCACACTCTTATACGAGTGTGCTAATAT
This sequence comes from Zygogramma bicolorata, assembly GCA_032362365.1. Classification (NCBI taxonomy): domain Eukaryota; kingdom Metazoa; phylum Arthropoda; class Insecta; order Coleoptera; family Chrysomelidae; genus Zygogramma; species Zygogramma bicolorata. The sequence continues at coordinate 807,699 of JAVJAQ010000307.1, forward strand.
TCTAGAGTGACGAAGAGGTTCTGGGGGGACTTTCTAGTTTTTTCGGTAGCACATTTGCAACTGAAGAGAAAGCCAGAAAACCCACACAGCTACCGAGTCAGTTAGTGTATTCGATTAACAGACCTCGCCTATTGGTATTGATATTCAGAATGCCAACAATTGGCTATCACACAGAGTCAGCCAGAAAGATTTTTGCCATAATAGGGTGCTGGTTTATATTCGACTTAGCTTTCTAAACCTATCTATCTCGGTCACGACTGAATTTTTTCTGGCCGATTTAATGAGATGAGTAATTATTGGTTCCTTAGATACCAATTTTGCTAGGTGGGATATCTTGATCAAATACACACAAGCTAGTGTTTTTGCTTATTCGACCATCATAATATGACCAAACATGGGAAGATCCATTCGAAATTTGAAGTCGCAGCTGCGGTATGGATTATCTCCCACTGACCTTGTTAAGGTCGCATATGAAAATAATAATACTCCATTTTTCATTGGCCTGCGACTGGTTGGTTGCACCTGGTTGATAGAAAAAACCATTTTGAATGATGATATAAGTTGATAAAAGCTCACGTCTGTCAAGCCTTCAGAAACCCCACCTTTCAAAACGTTTAACTTTGAAAACTGTTCAACTCACGTTTCCGATTCGTTCATTCTCCTCAAGGGTATGGTGAACCACATGGATCGATTTTGGGCCCCGTGTAATTTGGTATCTATATTGTCAATATCTCGAGCAGTATTCAGATAAAGCGTAGGTAACAGAACAGATGCGGATTATTCGAAGCACTTGTTGAAGATGACGCAGATCATTGTTAACCTGACAATTTTGGGAAAGTTAACATTCGAAAAAACAGAATTGATTGTTATAATTCCTTTGATTTCATTACATCAAGAGATAACTGTATAGAGATGCGTTTGCTAATTCATACGAAAGTTGCGACTCCGATTGAATGAAAAAATGTCGCGTTCTCTTCTCTTAACCAGATTTTGAAGATATAGGGATTGGTATGAATTTTGTTTGATTATGATTTACCCTTATCCAATGAAGAACGATAAATCTGATCAGTTTTCTGGCTAATGTCCGCCTCTTAACCAACTGTATACTTAGGGAGAAACTGGCTATCAAATCTTTGGTTTACTTACTCGTTCATTTGAGTATTTAATTATAGACAAGCTATAAATAAAATTTCAATAAAATATATTCTTATATGTTCGGTCTCGATAGTGTAGTGGTTAGCATATCTGCCTATCAAGCGGAAGGCCGGGGTTCGAATCCTCGCCGGGCCACCGTGCTGGGTATTCGCACGTTAAAAGGTAAGGCCTCGTTGATCCATTGCTCGCACAAGTTTCGACTTCTGAGGGTTGACGTTCGTCAGCTGGTTAACGAAAACGAACGATTTTAGAACAATGTTATGTTTCTTTGAAATAATAAATATATAGGTAATCATGAAGAAGGTATGTATAGTGCCGCAAACGGGTCAACTGCTTTGGAATGCAAGTTGACAACCAAACTGCGTTTGGCGAACTTGTCCGAGTATATTGCAATGCAAGTTACTGTAAACCACTTGATGCCTACGCTAGGTTTGTTCTGGTTCTGAAAAATTGTGGTTCTCGGACGTCAGGATCATGCGCAGTTAATAAAGAGCGTTCTGGTTTGTCGAGGACAAGTTCGGATTGATGAATCCTCTGTTCTGGTTTCGCATTTAAAATGATCTTGGACCGTCCTGAACTATCACGACTTGTTTTTGCTCTTGAGCGAGAACTGATGAAAACTGTTCTCGATGCGCATGCGCAGTCAAGTTCAAGTCGCAGGTAGGGTAGGTGTTTGCTTCAGGGTTGCCGTTTTCCGGGTAATTACCCGTGTTGCGGATTTTCAGGAAGGGTTGCGGGTAATTTTCTAACACTCCTTGAATCCGGGTAATCAGCGGATAATTTGACGATTTGAAAAATCTGCATTACAGGTAGACATATTACTTTTTTTGTGAACAGACGACACTTGAGAAACAAGTGACACTAGTGACAGTGATAACATATAACACTTATGATGAAACACAAAAGCACAAAAGAGTATTACTTTCTCTTTTCGACACACTACATACTACATATCAAAAGATGAGATGAATTCTGTCAAATATTACATTTCACACGGGTTCTCACATAATTCGGTAGTGGTACTCAATACTCAGTACACACATCACTTTTCACTCTACCTAAACTACATCATTGATTAGAAGAATTACTCATCTTCTTATAATATGTATTTATCCTTAGGTCTAACCTTTAGTGGCCTTTGTTTCCTTCAAGGCGCATTTGGCCAGAAATATTGAATATACAATTCGGATGGATTTGCCTCTGACTTGACAATACCGTCACAGAATATAATGACTAATAATGAGCTATGAGCTCCTTGAAATATCTTGTCTAGTATCACGCATGCGCAGACAACGAAATAGAAATGTACCCCTTTTCAATGAAGAATGTAATTTTTTACACCCTGTGCATTTTTTTTATTTTTCATGGTTGCCAACACTGTGTCGGGTAATAGCGGGTAATTTCTCTCTTGTCATCGGACTTTTGAGAACAATCGAAACGGTAACACTGGTTTGCTTATAGTTCATTAAGCTGTAAGCTGTGGCATAGGCCTTAGTTTCTTCTTGTTAAAGTTGATTATTGTTGTCAGCCACTTTTTTTATAGGATAGCTCCAATACTTTAAATTTGTTTTCACATTTCGAAGGGTGAATGGTGATATGGCATCTATTGGATAACCATATAGATAATTTTTCCCACATTTTTTCATACTCTTAATTTCTCTTCTACCTACTTCTGGTTTGTATGATTTATACAAATCCAAAAGTATTAGGATTCTCTCCCTGCTAAAAAAGTTATCTCCATCCCTATCGTCATTTTTTTCATTTTATATTAGAAACTCTGAAAACTCATATTCTTCTGAAAAATATGTATTTTTTAGTTATATCGGGACCATGCACTTTTTCACCCAATGTTTACCTGACATGGTACCAAAAATGTAAAAGAAAAACAATGAAAATATAAAAAAACTAAAGAACGGTTCAAACTGCGATTACGAATGACGAACAAACAGTGAATTGAGTGAACTCCCAAAATACTTTTTAATGGCAGCCAACTCAAAACTTCAAAACTCAAACCTACTGTGTTGAAACCATTAATTTCCAAGCTGCCCACTTGTCAAATAAAAGATCCCTGTATACAAAAGATGGCGCAGTGGTCACTCAAAAAGAGCGTTCTGGTTCAACCAAGTGTTCGAGACTGTCCTGGACTATCTGGGATTTTTTGCTTCTACGCATCATGTCCTGCGCAGGTTTGAAACAGTTCTGGATCTTCGAACCAGAACAAACCTGCTGTGCTCGGTGATCTTGTTCGTACATATAGAAAAAGAGGGAGCCACCTAATTTTTGACGATCCGTATAGTGTAGTGTGTGACTCCCTACATCGATACACACGTGTGTGTATATAGGGTCGCTAAACTATTTTGTGATCAACAATCAACTCTCGTTGCAATATAGTCGAGCCGTGTACGGAGAACCTTATTGTTTCATAAGCAGCAGACGACAGACGACGTGATTCATGATAGAAAATGCCACATGCCTTCTATACTAGCCGGCTTTGGAAAATCATTTAGACATTTCAAGTCCTTTTTGAAATTCATAATTCATCAAACCAACTAACGATTCGACAAAACATAGTCGTGTGCGTGTGGTAATGTTTGGAAACAGAGGTAGTTGTCACATTGACAAACATGAAACACATTTCTAAAATGATTTCGATGATGCATTTCGTTCATCATCACAACAAAAAAGAAGAAAGTAATTCAAAGGACCCTAGTCACGAGTGTTCCAGAGGGTGAGTATTTAGAAATAAATTATAGTAAATAATTTAGTCAAGCTAGGTACATAGTCCTAGGGAATCATACTTTTTTAAGCGCAAAACTTTGCATCTACAATATTTGAAAAAGAAAGAAATGAAACTCCCTGGATAAAAATCGCGTATGATGTCCTTGACTGCGTTTGGGGAAATTTTTGTTTTTTTTAAACGGATTAGTAAGAGTAATGACCGTAACAAGGCGGCATTTTGCGTGTTGTTTTTTCAATACAATTACGGGATACTGAACATATCACACTTATTTCAGAAGTCTCACTACCTAAAACGAGTTATTCGAATTTCCATTTGTACCTCCAACTAATGATATTTGGCTCCCGACTAGCCAACGCATTCGGTAAACTAACCAAGCACTTATTTCAATGTAAACATGAACCAAAGTTTTGTAACAACCTGAATGTGATTTAATTTTTCTTGAAAATTTCAGTTTTTAAGATAATGACAGTAATAAAGGAGTGAGGATGCGTATTTAAAAATGCTCGATTTCAGGGATAAATACGAATATTATATGTACCTACTCGCTAAAATCGCAGATAAATAAGTCTATTTCCAGAAAATATACATATGAACTTAGCTCGGTCACTTGTTTTGCTGAAGTTGATAAACCTTATTGTACGAAAAGCTCCATGTAAAGGTATATCTATAGGAAACATTTTTTTTTCATTTATACATTATCTACCAAAGTGTTGGAAATGAAGTGAGCTCAAGGTCTGTTCATTATTCATTACCGATGCATCGGATGCATGTAGATAAAATAAGATCTGATATCTGATGGCTTGTTCCACTCAATCCATATGAAGATGAAGGAAGATGGACGTTAAACGTCAACAAATGGGGAGAGCAGAGAGCGCAACGAGCTGTCAGATAATCAGGTCTAAAACCGAACGCGTCTAATAAAGGATGGAACTTTTGAACTACCACCACACCTGCTACCATCTTTAGGGATCCTTCAGAATTTAGTTCATCAGGTTCATCTGACATAAGGTGGCTATCTGACAGCTGAGTTGACAGATGACACTAACCCAACAATCACGTGAAACTTCAATAACGATCAGCTGTCTACTGGGGAGTGGTTGTGCGTGAAGGGGTGTTTTGGTACAATTTTCCATCTTTCCCAGGTAAATTCCACAAGAAAAGTTATTAATCAGTTAGACACTGTAAATGCCACCTGGAACAAGCAATTACATTCAGAATTGCACCGCTACTTCAATAATTGGTTGTTTTAATCGATGCCCACCCTCAGCTTCCCCTAGCACCCCTTTAGGTTTTCATTAATTTGACCTATTTACTTTTATGAAGTACCTAGATTCAATGTTTGAGCTAGTCTTAACGGTCAAATATTGTAGTTTGGGTAATATCACACTGTTAACTGTTAACCTATAATTGTTTTTTAGTGTTTTCTTTTGCTCTAAATATAAATTGTGTGAAAGAACAAAGATGTGCAAGTCTCTAGACTAACGTTTTTCTTGTTCTCCTTTTATTATAATCATTGTTCATTTGGAAAGTCAAATTAAATGTTGTATTTGAGTCACATGACAAAATGCATTGGACATACATTGATGAAAATTTCTTAAGTATAATCTTTATGTTGTCTCAAAATCACATATGAATATTTTTGCTTTTTAGGAAAGAAAAAGACGACGTTTTAAGAAAATCTTCATCAGAATACGAAGGAAATATGACAGAATACTGGCTTATATCCGCTCCTGGTGACAAGACGTGTCAGCAAACATGGGAAACTATGAACAATCTCACAAGTAAACAGAATAATTTGTGCACAAATTATAAGTTCCATATTCCTGATTTGAAGGTAAGAAGTAATTCAGTTATATATCTTCAAATCATAGAGCAAACCAATTTAAATTTTGTGAAGATGTATTCTGTTTATATCGGACTACTGAAAAAAAATGTCTGATATTTTAGTTATTGAAAACATGAAATGTTGCCAACAATTCTAAATGTACAATAAGAATTATCTTCATTTGTTTTTCACAGAACTTGTTACATATAAAAAATACAAAATATAATATCAACAATAAATGTGCTGAACTTTGGATAAAGCCTTGAGTTGACAGATGAAAATGAGTTGTTCAATGTGATAACATTTTGTTGAGTTTAATCATTATTTATAGAGATACTGCAGGTAGATGACACTAGTGATTTTTTTTTTCAAGTCATGTCTTTTCTTTCGTTTTTCTTACTGATGTCGTACCCTGAATCACAAATTTTCTTGATTACTTATACATAATACCGAAAGATGGCAATCGATTCAAAAACAGAAGTGGAATTTTTTGTCAATGTTGTAAATCATTCATGTGTTGAAGATTATTTTAATGCCTAAACTTTCATTCTCTTCGTAAATTTCTATCGTCAACTTTATTTTGAAGCCTCATTATCTTTACATCAACATTTCAGTCAAATTGGCATACAGAACTATGCACCCATTTTTTTCCTCCAGAGCAGGAAACTTTGTCGTGCTTTGACAAGTAAATGGAAATATCGACATTATACTGCAGATGTCGTAACAAAAACACTTCAAATCGTTTTTACACAAGAATTGACTAACTATATTTCTATAAACAATGCTTTAATATAAAAAATTTCATTAGTTGTCAACAACCAATTCATTTAATAAAATATACTCACATTGTCATATTTTTCAATAAATTATCATTTATAGGTAATCTATAAAATTGGTTGTGTTGTCATTCATAATTTCTTCCACAGAACACTAATCTTTCGAGAAGAGAAAATGCTTTCGAAAAATCATCTTTCTTGTTCATTGATAAAAAACCAATTTTATCACAATCGAAATTTTTATTACTGGGACAACAAAAAATTAACAGGTCATATAATATAAAATTTTTAGGCCTGAATATTGATGAAAATATTTCGCGGGATATTCATATTGATCTGATCCAAAAAAAAATATCACCAGTCATTGGAATTTTGTACAAGATAAGAAGCTATATCCCTTTGAAATATCTAAAATTAATTTATTTTTAACTAATTTATTCGAAATTACAATATTTAATCAGCATATGGGGTACTGCGTCGAATACCATTCTGAAACCACTGAAGTCTTTACAGAATAAAGCAATTAAATGCATTTTCCATTTACCTTATTTGGAACCAACAAGGAATATTTATAAACCAATCGTCTCCTCGACATCAATTCTATTCATAAACTAAAAATATGTACAATTTTGAATTCTATTGTGACTAATTTGAAACATTCTATTATGAAATTTTTTAAATCTAACAGTGTACATAACCACACAACGAGGCAGTTCAATAATTTGTTAACACAAAATCTCAAGACGGAATTTTCCAGAAAATCTATTTTCTATAAAGGTGTTATCACATAGAATGGATTACCCACTGGAATAAAATGTTTTTCTCAAATGAACAAATTCAAATTTGCTATGAAGCGTTATTTGTTAGAATAATTTTTATTGAAAAATTATTTTATTTTTTTTATTTTCGAGTAATAAACAATTCTGATTGAGCTTTTTAATAAATGTATTATATAAATATTCCCTATTTATAAACTATAGTTTCTTGGAAAGAATAACTGTTATTATTATTATGGTCAATTTTTTGAAGATTCTGGTAATCAGTTGTAGAAAGAAAAACTCAGGTCTTTTCAATAAATTTCATGTCTTTGGACTTTAGAATATTAGAGCCAATTTATAGATCTCTGTTTAAATCCTAAATTCTTGAATGACAGTTAGTCTCACACTCGATTTCAATGAATTAGATGGTTATTTATGAATCATATACCACCTGGGTAAAAATTCAAAGATTGAAGGGAATAATGAAATAGACAGTTCAGAGTTCTACAAAAAGCTTCTAAATAGACGTCTGAAGTTAGCTTGAGATGTTTAAATTGGCCCTTACACACTAAGAAGATATTTTCCTCGAACTGACCAGTTATTTTTTTTCAGGTTGGCACTTTGGATCAGTTGGTAGGTCTGTCTGATGATTTGGGTAAACTAGATGGGTTCGTTGAACAAGTTACCAGAAAGGTAGCTCAGTACTTGGGGGAAGTATTAGAGGATCAAAGGGACAAACTGCAGGAAAACCTGATGGCCAATAACAGTATGTTTTTCTGACCCTCCAATTTTTATTGGGAATGATGATTTGTATTGAAAGGCGCATGTATTTGTATTTGGACAAACGATGGTTATTTTCTAAATTGTTGGTTTCAGTTTTTTTTCAACACTTGTTGGGGATGATCGAACATAATCGACACAAGAGCACATGTGGTTCTCTTCATTGTTGGGGATGCTTTTTGATTATGATAATAGTTAAATGTTGAAATATTTGATCAATTGTTCCGAACAAGCCTCATATTGTAGTAACTTATTTCGAACTGATCTAGAATGATTTCTGATGCAACTTTATGTAATAAGAAAAAAATGAAGCACTCATTTTGACTTTCAAATATTTCATAAAGACTACAACCTGGAAGCAAACTTGAAATTCTCCAAGTTGTAAAGATACCTATTCTGAGATGGCACCTAACAAATTTCAATTTTTCCTCGTACACCAAGACTCAGTATAATCTCAGATTTTTTTATTTTTTTTTAATCTGAGATGGCACCTAACAAATTTCAATTTTTCTATTGTACACCAAGACTCAGATATAATCTCAGAATTTTTTAATTCTGTTGTAAAATTACTTTCATCAAATGATTATTTTTTTCACTTGTCAAAATGTGACGTTTTTGGCATTTCAACCAATAGTAGCGGGTTATTCTATGGTTATTCTAGCCAATCATTGGGTATTATACTGATAAAACTGCCTGGTCCTTTCGATTGTTTCGATAAAACGTTGTTTACCTTTGAACTGTCAAAACTATACGGTTTACCGCGTCGATTCTATTGAACTGGCTCATATTTATATAAATTATCATGAATGAAGAGTTACCTTATTATTAATAGTCATTCACTTTTCACTTTTTCAGCATAATAATAACCTAACACATTTCAATGAACACTCAAACACGTAAATAGCTCATAACCCCAATTTTATGACAGATATAGCGAACGACCGATTCAAATATTTAAGGTTTCCTTAATTCAAATGAAGATGGCGTACAATTAGTTTTTATTAAATACAATTCATTGTTTGTGGTATGAGAAGAAACCGTTGTATGATGATTTAGATACAACGACATAAAGAATGATTTTATGTTCCTTCTGGCGAGATTTTCATTTCATAAGAAATTTTCAATTATCAACCTTGTAAAATGAGAGGTGTGACGCCATCTCTTGGTATCGTCGGCAAGCATTATCATATGCACTGTGTAAGCATCATATCTCGTCTGGATCATAGAAGGCATACATCGTTGTTTGACATTTCAAAGTAAAATTTTCACCTATTCTCCTTTTCTTCTTATGTAAATGAAATACTGATCAATTAAATTGTTCTTCCTTCTATTTGTTAAAAAAATAATCTCTCCAAATACAACTCGTTCTTCAAATTCAATAAGATAAATTTTCATTTTCGAATAACTCAAACTTTTTTATTTTGAGGCAAAATCGAATTTAATTCATAAATTTTCATTTTCCACAAAAACTTTTTTATTTGGCAAAAGTATGGAAACAAACCGATTGATAAAATCACGAGTCCGTAGGACGAGTGATTTTATCTAATTCGGTTTGTTTGAATGATTTTGCCAAATAAAAAAGTTTTTGTGGAAAATGAAAATTTATCGATTAAATTCGAAGGACTCGCGGTATTACCTTTGAAAAATTTCAAAACTAATATAGAAATCACTGTCAAAAGTACCAAGTTTGTCTGAATAAGTAGGGTTATCTAAATTTGAAATAATAAATATTGTGATAGAAATCCCAAATTTTTTTCACTATGCAATTGATATAAATGTTTGAAATTATTTCAGTTAGGAAAAGTTCAGAATCTATTTGATGCAAGTGTGTCATTTCAGAATAGAGGTCAATATCGACATGTGGATCAACTAAAATTTTGATTTAATTAGTCATTGTCAACTACCTGTAGAAAATGTCCCTGTTTCATTATAGGAATTTTACTACAAATACCCAACTCTGTATAACATTTTAACCAGTTTATTGTTAAAATCAATTTTAGACAATTTCTTTCTGGAAATGAGCAATTTTGATTTTATTCACACAGCTTGTGCTGTCAGGAAATGAACTTTGGTAGAAATTTTGTCTTTCCACGGTTTTTTATCTCAAGAGTCTTGGTTAGTTCTTCTATGGTTTCTCACCTCTTCCCAAAATATCACCACAATTTTGCTGAAAGCAAATAACATGTCATCTCAACTTCAAGTTTATTCAGAAACCGAAATAGGAAATTACACCTTCACCTGATACGACCAGAGATCTCGCAAATATCCTCTAGTCTTTTCAATGAGATAAAGTCTAATGAATTAATTTACTATCTTCCGTAGTAAAATGGGGTTACTTTGATATTATGGGGTTAATTTGATAGCAGCTTACTTTTTCTTTGAAACGCGCGAATAACGAGATTTCTAAACGCAGCCGATTGTTTTCTTTTTCAATATTGGCAACACTGATATCGATTTTACAATATGTCGGATTTTGTTCAACAACGGCCCACGCTGTGCCATAAACCTTTGTGATTTAGTGAAAAAATATTGGAATTTCAGGTATGTAATCATAAAGTTTTATGGCACAGCGTGGGCCTTTGTTAAACAAAATCCGACATATTGTAAAATCGGTATCAGTGTTGTCAATACTGAAAAAGAAAACATTCGGCTGCGTTTAGAAATCTCGTTACTCGCGCGTTTCAAAGATGAAGTAAGCTGTTATCAAATTAACCTCATAATATCAAAGTAACCCCATTCGTACGTATTTTAACTCTGATTTGACCAAGCTTTCACATCGAAATATACTTCATTTAACCTATAAACTGTTTTCATCAAATTCCTTAGTTATTGTATCAAGCCAACAAAATGAAAGGTTCTGATCTTATTTCTTGGGAATCGTTGCTTTTTGAGAGAAAATTGGAAATTATAAATATAAATAAATAACCAATAATAGTTTTAAAAGCTTGCTATGTCCAAGGTTATTACTCTCTCGAACAGTGAGGTATTCATCAGTTGAATTTTTTCTGAATCCCAATAATTGATCTTCCCCTTTTGGATTCTACCAAAGTTCACTTAGCACATGTTCTCCCTACCGGCTGGTAGAAATGATTTATAACAATTCTTCAATCCTTATTGATTTATCCTATGCTTGAATAATAATAACATTATTAAATTTCATTGCCTAACGATCGGCTTTGTTCACGGCTATCCAAAACTTCGAGCCGATCTTTTTTTTACTGTTGAAAAAATCAAAATTTCTCATTTTCTTCCATTCGTCTATTCTACTCCTTGGCATGCACAACATTAATAGTTTTTATCTTTACTAATTCAACTAACCACCACAGACACACGTGCGAGCATGTCTTCTTAACTTTAATTCAAACAAAATTACACAAAATTTTATCGATATGCTGCCACTGAAATATGTGACTGTTTAAGTTTCCGAGTGTAGTGTAATGTGGAAATGTTTTGACTTGCAGTATTGATCATCGTTATGCGAGATTGCTATTTATTTTACCTTTAAAAGAAGCAAGGCAGTTTACAAAGTCGTGCCCTTAAAGTTTATTTATCAATTACCGTTAGGAATATGGTACTTATCTGCCCTTTTGTTTCGTAATCAAAAAGAGGAAGGAAACTTCTCCAAAAATAAAGGCGGGGCTTGGGAGAGAAAGTGGGGGAAATCGAAGAGAAGCGATGACTATTTATTTAGAAATAATTTTCTGAAAGAGCTGAAAATAGCTGAAATGGTTCTTCTGGTTTTCAAAAATTATGATCGGTTCATTGTTGATTTTCATCGTAGTAATATCTGCCCTGTTGATACAAATAATTTTTTTCTGGCATTGCAAACTCCTATTGTCCAACCCTTACCGTTTTCAAAATATTTATCGATTTCCGAGATCGTCTCTTAAACTTGATATTGCCACCGCCATTTTGAATGGTAAAAGTCTGTTATCTCAAGACTAGAGCCTTGCAAACAAATATTTGGAAGTGCTTCCAAAAGTTATGGCCCTTCACATGTCGGGAAGGGCATATTCCACGTCCTTTTGCACCAGTGAACGATTGAACCATGGTTTGATTCACTTTCATGACGACAATTTTTTGATTAAGAATAAACATGTTGCTAATAAATCCCAAGCCCCTTCGGACATCAGCTAAAAAACGAGCAGGATTTGAACAAAAAAAATTTTTGAAGGAGAGTAGATATGCTCGGCCGTTACCAAGCCCTCCCTTCCAGCCTCTGAAGCTCCTCCCCCAATAGCTACGAAAAGGGGCGTTGCTTACCCGAGAGAGGGGAAGGGCTTGCGAGCAACGTGCTGCGAATACTACTCTCATTCGAAAATTCTAGGCATGCAATCGAAACATTTCCACGCAGGCTTGCGCAGGCCGTCGAAATCGAAAATCGACAGGCGTCACTCGAAACTCAAACGTCGGACCGGCGAATCAGACGAGAGCAATGGGAAAGGGGGGCGTCATCCGAGTACTGATCTGGTGGTACATGGCTTGTGCTTGTTTGGCTGTGCTTGTGACGGTTGTTTGGTGGTGGGGGCAGGTGGGCGGCCGCCCGACGATGAAGGCGGCGGAGACGGCGGCGGTGGTTTTTTGGAAGGCAGGGACTCGGAGAGCTCATCCGGCGTGTACGTGACGCCGCTGCAAACGCCCTCTGGCAGCGAGTGCTCGACTCCTTCCGACGCGACCCACCCGCACGTTGACGCGTTCCTACCCGTTTTAGGGCCAGGTCAGTGGCCGGACCGAGCTTGATGCACACGAGCTTCTCACGCAGAGCGGCCGGATCTCAAACTTTCGAGAGAAAGAGAGTGGGGACGACGATACGGATACGTTTTTGAGAATATATTTTTGGTTATGTTACGTTCGAAGGCTTTCATTTCGATTTAGTACCGATTTCGGTTATCGTTTTTGGGTTATGTGGATTGAAGGAGTGTGATAGGCTCGTCCCATCGTGTCAAATTTATAACTTACTGGGGTGTGAAGTGATTTTGATATGGCGATGGAAAATGAGTGAGTTTTTTTATTATATAAGGAAGAAATTGGGATCCCTACTTTTTAGGGTCCGTAACTTCCGAAGCGAAGGGATCAGTGTCTCTTAAGAACGTCAATAAAGTTTTCAAAATTAGCTGATGTTACTTACTAGATACAATAAATAGTTTTCGAAACTTGTAATTTAATGATTTTTATGTTATGTTGCCAACCTCATGATGATTGTAGCGTACTTGAGGCTGATTGGGATTGACCGTTATAACGTTGTACGAGTAGGGTGGCGTACTGAATGTACTGTGAGATATTCGAATTTGAAAGTGAATTTCGAGGTCGTAAACATTTTTAGAATTCAATAAACTCATTAGAGCGGGAGTATGGTCAATATTGTCAGATGAGAACACAATATTAATACGTGGTATTTATAGAAAAGTTCAATTTCAGTAGCGACGTCTACTCACCTTCAGACTGCAAAGCCCAAAAACGAATACTGATATATTCAACACTGATCATATTTTCCAAAATCTTTTTGATTCGTGTTGTTTACGTCGGATTGGCATCAGGATATAATCAAATCAATTCGAAAAAGAACTATTGATTCACTAACGTCGGAAACATGTAGAAATATCATTGATAGTAAACTGAGTAATTGAATATGGTATTGGAAGTCTATCAATATCGAACGTTTTCCATCAATGACATCTAGTTTCCAGATTGTATATTATAAATCAGACTGTATGGTTCCTTCCTTATTCTAATCACGACTGGCCAATTTATTGCTCCGGTGGCTTGGAATGAGAGATTGAACATGTTTCAACCATTCTTACTAGTGTTGATACTACCAACCAGGTGATAGCATCTGTTGCAGTTGCTCATATCTTGGTTTGTCATTGGGTTGGCCAATCCACTTTCCGGGGCTTTTGATTAAGGTTTATGACAATCTACTACCGCTCTATTGAATCCGCCAGAAAACCATAGAGGTGATCGATCATGGAAATGTGAGATGAGCAATAAATGTAGACCTGAATGAGTTGGAATCTGAATAACTAAGTTAATCCGGTGTGAAGTACCAGCTCATTTATAAGCTTGGTGAGAAAAATTATGAGCTGTATAATCTTGCAAGGTGCTAGTAGTGCTGACACGAATGGTGAAAAAGAAAGTTTGGAAAGAGGAAAGTGTTGATAAGCAGTATCAATGGTGACAAAGAATATAATTCAGTCTTATAGTTGATGAAGTGTGCTTCACATGTCTCACAGTCTCTTGAATGGAGACCCTCAAGAATCGAACAGAATGCTGTTGATATCATCTTGTTTGGCAAAACTTACCAGAAAATATGTGCACACACAATATATTATTGGGTTTCTCCTATCCCCATGTATGACTCATACGTATCAAATTCATAAGAGGTGGTAAAATTATCAAAAACAAATTATTGCATCCATTGGACATACGATGGAATCGCAGAAAGTTAGATTACTTCCTGTGTAATTTTTCTAATTTCCTCACATATTGGTAAGGAATGAACTTTGGACTTCACTCCCATTGAAATAATCTAACGTGACAAGCGTGATAAGGTCTGGAGATCTTGCCGACCATAGTATTGTTCCACGTCTATCAAAAGAAGCATTTCGAGATGAAATTCTGGGTGAACACTTTTTTTTCAGTTTATTTTTGTCAACTACTTAATCCCATGAAGAAACTTCACGATGTTTCACTTGTAGATGAAGCATGTTTTATTTTCTTTGATTTCTACCAACGATATTACAATCTTTCCTTCACGGAATTCGTTATGTGATTTTAACATACTTGTGTACGACTGGAAATGAAAAAAGAATGGTCTCGAGAATGATGTAACAATAGATACAAAAGAATTGATAAATTTGAATTAATTTGATAAAGTTAGGTTAGAAGCGATGGGTGTTGGTGTGTGGTTAGTAAAGTATTGGTCGTCTTTTTTTGATGAAATATAACAGTTTCGTGTCAATATTCTTAGGTGGAAATTAATTGAGGACCTAAAATTAAAATTGAAACCTCTAATCTCGATAACTTAGTTCCAAAGAGTGCTTATGTATAAAACATTTGAAATCAGTATTCATTCGATCATTTTCCTTTGCGTTTAAAGATTTTCTGGCAATTGATGCTTTGATATTCTCTTGGTGATTTTCATTGCCCTTTATGAATCTGAGATCTATGAGTAATGCATACCTGAAATCAGAATTCACAGAGGATTCCAAGAGCCTAATAATATATTTTGAGAAATCTTGCTCGGGTTATTACTGTGATATGAGAGTATTTTTGATAATACCTCAAATTTTGTTTAAAAGTCGACCTGACTGAGATCCCTTACAAACTTTTCACTCGAAAATCTATTGGGTTCTCTCTCAGCAGAAGAGTACCCACAAAGGTACTCTCTGCGGACTGATTTGGCCATTTCATTCAACCTCTACACGATAGTCATATCATTTCTCACTTTTCTATCTGCATTGGTGGAATCGTTTTGTTATTATAGCTTATACGGACATGCTCGCTGATATATTCTCAAAAGCGTTTATAACTTTCGAGTCACCTCATTTCTTGCTGTCAGACATTGAATTATTTCACAGATTTTGGAATATGTGTACAATTTCATTGAACGAATTGGGAGTCCGCCTTTTTGGGTCTTTGATACCTCACTTTGGTTTCGGGATGAATATATAGGAATCATTATTCTAAAAACTATGGAATCTGTCATCAATAACATTTCTAATGAGGAAGTGTGTGTAAAGGGGTAGGTGCTCAACTGACACAAAATAAACCTAGGTAGGGCTGGTTCTCTGATGTGAAAGCGAAACATTTCTCAAAGAGTTCAAATATCCGAATGATTTTAACTGCGTTTTGTATTCCGTTTCAAAAATATTACATCCTTCGAAAATCATTTTTGGTACTACTCCAATTTTCTTTTATCAATTAGAATAAAAAGCGGATTGAATGGACCGACCCTTTGTCGCTATTAATGCTGATGATGCACTCTGCCATTTCCAGACTTTCTAATGAATCCAAAAGTCTGTTGTCATGTACATTTATATTTTCAACTTGAGTTTACTGAGCTATATTTGTAATCTTCTGTATCTAAAATGCGCATCATGCTTTTTGAAACTAGTTTTGACAGCTCGCCGAGTTTAACCAATTTAGTTTTGACTGTCGTTACGAATTCAATATATTACCAACTTTAATTTAATTTGTTTGGCATATTCGAGTTGTCACAATATAATGGAAGTGTTTATTGCGTCTTTTAAACTTCAGAGGGAAATTATCATATTCTCCAGCAAACAGAGATTCGCTTGGGATAACCAAAAACTTCCGACGACTTTCATTTTTTCAAAGTACTTCAATTCACGAATCTCAGTTCATTCTTGCATTTGAAGATATTTTTGCACGCGTAAACATTAACGTTCTTTATAGAACCTTCATAATAATAAAAAATCTCTTAGTTTGAATAAAATATGAAAGACACGGAAAGTCAGGAATATACTGAATTTAAAGGACTGTAGCAGAAAATACCTAGGTAAAACTCGGCCTGCAATTGGAACTTGTTGTGAAAAACATCATGCCCATTCACGAATCGGAAGATCAGAAAACTTTAGCGCTGCTTTAGTTGAAGATCACCGGATTAGTATCGACAAATTGAAATTAGACATGAACATGACAAGAGGTTTTTTGAATAATGGAAAACGGTTGATTCTATTCGGTCTGCGTTTTGGTTTGACTTGATTTCGGAAGTTGAGAACTTTGGACTAGCATTGAAACTAATTAGTTACAAGATACATGCAGTACTTTTGAAACTGCATTAGAGTCACACTTATGATATTTTCAAATTTCAAATCAATTCGTCGCCTGATGATACCAACTAGGCTGTGCGAAACGCACGTTGTCTCGAGCTGCGTAAGTTTATGAGGACTGCTTTATAGTCCGGAAATTTTATTGCATGCAATTCGTTGCCGGCAATTCTACCATTAAACTTGTATAGCAACATCTTATAAAATAATGCTGCTTGCGCAAAAAAATTGCTGCAATTCCTTCAAGAATTACTAATTGAAAACCGTCCCTGGAAAAGTTTAATATAGTCGTCACATTTCCACATACTTCCTCAGAAATTTTGTTGATTTTCACTCTACAACATGGAGATAGTTACATGAACACTTCATATCTGGGAAGGATACCAGTCTGCCAGGCCAAATTAGGGGAACAAGGTAATGCTGGTTGCTCACAGAGAGATTTTTTTCTGAAGTAAAGTTCTCATGATGCCTATCAATTTCATTGAAAATCATTTTTAAATTTTGATTCAGCTAGACTATAAACCCCCTTTCACAATGTTTCTTCGGAAATTCTCAAACAAGTGATGATCGAATACCTAGCGAAGTTTTGAAATACAAAACTTCTAAACATAATTATATTTTCCCAAAAAAGCTTATTTATTGTTTTGATTTTTCATTACCTGTTCTGTCTGAAGATGACGAATAAATAATAATAATAATTCTACTTCGATAATGTTTTCAATCATGTGATCAATGGAGTGCATCATACGCCACTGAAAAGTTCATAATATCGTAATATGATAATAATAATGGTATCCAAATTTAATTTTCTATCAATTTAAGGCAGATATTCGTTTGAACCATGGCATCTTATTATGAAAATATTTTTTGATTTACAGTTCTCTCCCTTTTTTTGATGTCTGAGGTGCCATATAGCTTCTGAGGGCAGGAAGAGCACTGCTCTTTTACCAAAAAAAGTTTTCAAAATTAGATGCCGTGGTTTAACCAGGTTGCAATTAGAGAATGTGGTTGTGACGGTATATCAACTATTCAGTTGAACTACCGAGCATATTTTACCGCAAACAACTGATATGCAGAAACCAGGCAATCACCTGCGGACTGGTGGTTTAATATTAGAATTGATATTCCGCTGCGACCAAATCTGTAACTCAAAGCTGGTCAACTGCTGCTGGTCATGTAACTATCTCTTAGTCTATCTATTCTAGCTCTCATTCTTCTATTTTCAATGAACAATTTTTTTTGCTCCAGTTTGCTGTTTGGTGCACGTTCCAGGTTGAAAACCGATCTTGAAATGAATTGAATGTGTGACTCGAGGCGAGTTGGATCCGGGCACAGTTTTTTTATTTTATTTTTTGTTCTTGAGGAAGTGCTGCGTTCATTTTCCAAACAACCTTACTGATTATTATTATTATTATCCGTTGTAGTCTTGATTCTTCACACGTACACAGATCACTCCTCCTGTTCTTCTTGGCTTACATTTGTAGACTGTGGTATTTATTGTTTTGATCATGTTAGCTTTTGGCAGAGAAGGCGTTGGCGAGAAAATTTTGCGAAGCTATCGGCGATGTTCGTTGCCGTCGGATTTATGCGGAAAGTGCGTTTGTTTATTCGCTTCCATGGTTCGTGCTACAGGGTGTGTCAAATTTGGCGGACAAACTCGTATAATGGTTGATAATGTTCTAGGTAGGACGTGTATGTACCCGAAATGATTTGGATATACAGGCTGTCGAAGGAAAGAGATGATTATGCAACAGTTGATAGAATTCTATAAAGCTTAGATGCTCATAACACAATAGGTTCGAAAATGTGTATTCATTTCCAACCCACTTGAAAAGTGATCAATTGTTCATTGGAAAGAGGAGAAGGCCGGGAAAAACCTCTTTCAGCTTTCTTCGTAGGTTTTTGGGTCTTAACCTACCATACTCCAGTCTATGACGGTGAAAAAAGTGTAAACTGTGTATTTATCCCATACAGCACCGATTCGTATGAAAATTTGGATATAGGTTATACCTACCCTCTTTTCCAAAATCTACCCCGTGCCGAGGGTTGCTTTCTCCCTGGGGGTGGATGCCACCCCTTCTTGGGGGTGAGAATTTTTAAATTGGAAATAAGTGCGGAAATCAATAGATTGACTAATTCTAAGCACTTTTTGTTCAATGGAGTTTTTTCTGAAAAGCAATACTTTTCGACTTATTCGCGAGTGAAATTGTCGGTTTTCAGTCAAAAAAAACACATTTTCAGGTCTTTTTTCGCGAATAACTGGAAAATGAGGCATCTAATCGAAAAACCTGCCGAGAGCAAAATTATAGCTTTTGAAAAAATAAAGGCGACTGTTCATTTGTGATGTATGCAAACCCACTACAAACTGAATGATTGCTTGTTGAAAGTTGATTGGTATTTTCAAACGCCAAAATGGAAAATTTCTACATACAATAACAAAAAACCAATGCATTTTTCGGAAAAAACTAATTGGACCTTTTTTGAAGTCCTTAAAAGATCCTTCATTTTTGTTATTCATGAAAGTTTCTAGCATCGAAACTGACCGAGGTATGAAGGAAATAATGTTGAATCCTATTTTTCCGTTGAAAAAAAATTGTGAATAACTCATCCTCTCTTCTCACCCCTTTGAAAAAAATCGTTGTTACTCCATAATTCACTCCATTCATGTTCTTTCAATGAGTTCTGAGTTTTTATCAATTGAAAGTACGTAGTTTTGGAAAAAAATGAGATTGAAGAGAAAAAATCATATACGTAATTCAGCGAAAAATCACAATTTCTTCGAAATAACTCGAAGAGTATTGATCACATGCAAAATTTTCTAGAGTACAAAATTGAAGGCTTTTCTTCTCTGAAAATTTCGCTATTTCATTCTTTCCTGCAGGATGAAAATAGACTAAGATATGGCCAGTTAAACATTGTGTTCGCGCAAAGTACCTTTTTTGAGCCCTTTCAGCATGAACCTTTTCAAAAATATAATCTGAAACAAAAAATAATGTGAATGAGCTTATAGCTCTTGAAAAAAGCTACAAAATACTTCATTGGTGGATTTGATTGCTTGAAGACTAAGCGAGTTATGGGAAAAAAACCAAAAAGAATTTTTGTAGAAATTAGAGTATGTACATTGGTATATTGAAGAATACACATAGTAACTATATTTTAGGCCTAATGGAACTATATGTATATTATATATGTTTATATACATATAGTTTCACTAGGCTACGATTTTTTCCAAAGAGGGGGGGGAGGAAGGATGAGTTATTCGCAATTTTTTTTTTTTCAAGGAAAAAATAGGATTCAACATTATTTCCTTCCGAGTTTCCTTCATACCTCGGTCAGTTTTGATGCTAGAAACTTTTATAAATAACAAAAATAAAGGACTTTTGAAGGACTTCAGAAAAGGTCCAATTAGTTTTTCCGAAAAATGCATTGGTTTTTGGTTATTGTACGTAGAATCTTTCCATTTTGGCGTTTCAAAATACCAATCAACTTTCAACAAGCAATTATTCAGTTTGTAGTGAGTTTGCATACATCACAAATAAACCATCGCCTTTGTTTTTTCAAAAGCTATAATTTTGCTTTCCGCAGGTTTTTCGATTAGATGCATATTTTTCCAGTTATTCCCGAAAAAGGATCTGAAAATGTGTTTTTTTTGACTGAAAACCGACAATTTCACTCGCGAATAAGTCGAAAAGTATTGCTTTTCAGAAAAAACTTCATTGAACAAAAAGTGCTTAGAATTAGTCAATCTATTGATTTCCGCACTTATTTCCAATGAAAAAATTTTCACCCCCAAGAAGGGGTGGCATCCACCCCCAGGGAGAAAGCAACCTTCGGCACAAGGTAGATTTTGAAAAAGAGTGTATGTAGATCCTGAATACAAATTTTCATGCGGATCGGTGCTGTATGGGATAAATACACGGAAAAATGGTCATAGACTGGACTACCACCACTATCTGAAGATATAAGAATTAATATCGAAATCTATTCCCAAGAAACTTACAAAGTTTATAGAAGGAAAAAATATCAACTTTAAGAATATTATACATCGAAAAAAAAAGCCAATGAAATCAGACCCTTTCATTGTAAAAAATGAAAAAAATTATGGCAATAAAAAAATAAATGAAAAATTGACAATTATCTATTTCGTTGAATGTTTTTTTAGGTTGGCTTTGAAACGGAGTTTTCCATATTTTATTTTTGCATCTGGTAATCATAATAATTAAATACTGGAGTTTGGAATATGCTAGAGAAAAATAAATGAGTTTCAGATATCAGAGGTATAAAATTTATCAATTCGAAAAGAACACCAATCATTGGGGATATTTGTTTTTTCAAAATTCCTATATGTTTGGTCCACGTTGAATTTTCATCCACATGTAGTCCTGAAAATTTGACAGCAGAGGAATATTCAATAATTCCATTTTTTTCATTGAATGGGATCTTCTGATAGAAATGAATTAGATTTTTTACAAATATACATAAAAGATGACTTTTGAAAGTTCAATGTAAATTAGTGACTATTCAACCAGGATAATATGGTCTGAAGATCCATTATTATGTTAATTTTTATTTCTTGTTCATTATTTCCCCTATATAATATAGACGTATCTTCTGCGAACATTTTAATTTTTCCTTTCAATTTCACATTTATCAGGAAAAGAACCGGTCCAAGAATAGATCCTTCTAGGAACACCACATATAACAGTTTTTGATGAACTGACTCCTTCCCCATATCATACCAGGTATGAACTTTTCCGCTGATCCCTATTTGATACAAAATACTTAAAAGAATTTTGTGATCAACTGTATCAAATGCTTTTCGAAGATCTAGTGATAGGAGACCACATTGTTTATTTGAATCTAAGTCGAGTTGAAATTGTGTAATAATAATGTCTAATACAGCTGACTCGGTATCACTAGATCTACGAAATCCGTACTGTCCATCATAAATTAATTCGTATTTTTCAAGATAATCAAATAATCTGCTATGTACCGATTTTTCAATAGTTTCGGATAACACTGGTAGTATCATAATATCTTTTTTCCCCGATTTGAATACTGGTTTTACCTTGGCAATTTTTGATTTATCTGGCAATGAACCCGTTATAAATATTAAATTTATCATTTTACAAGCTCGGTGTTATATTGAGAAAACAATATGTTTTCCTGAAACTGTAGCAATAGGAGCATTTTTATTTTACAATTTTGATTTCCCGTATACATACCTGAAACGGCTCATTTCCTGACATACATATCTACTTCTTCCTACATAAGACAGGTATTTTATGAGTTTGTCCGTCGAATTATGGAACACCCTGTCTTGACAATTGCATTAACTTTTAAAATATTGACAGCTACCTACTCGATGTTGTAATTGAATGGTTATGATCTTCAAATTTCGAATCACTTCAGTAGTAGGCGCTGCGGTTTGAGTGCAAATAACAAATGAACGTCTGTCGCGTCGTACCCCGATATTCGCAAGATTTTTTCTCCAATGTCGTCGGAATCTTTATGTTCTAATCGAAATGTTGTGTATGTCCGTAATTTCCGGAATCGTTTACCGTGTACTTCCGTCGTTGTAGCCGATTTGCCGAGTTATCTAACGAGATTCCAGTGGGACATCGCCAAATACCCCATCAAGCAATCGCTCCGAAACATCGCCGACATCATCAGCAAGCAAGTGGGTCAAATCGACGCCGACTTGAAGACGAAGTCTTCGGCGTACAACAACTTGAAGGGCAGCCTCCAGAATTTGGAAAAGAAGCAAACGTAAGTTTGGAACGTGGGGCTCAATTTTCATGTCTTGAT
Organism: Zygogramma bicolorata; assembly: GCA_032362365.1. NCBI lineage: Eukaryota > Metazoa > Arthropoda > Insecta > Coleoptera > Chrysomelidae > Zygogramma > Zygogramma bicolorata. The sequence continues at coordinate 830,330 of JAVJAQ010000307.1, forward strand.
CGGAATAATATCAGAAATCCACTGAGTTGCTCCACTGAAAAAAGAAAACTGAGAGAACTGTTGATACTTTGTAAAAAAAATAATTTCACCGAACCATATAGATTGCAGTATATCACTCAGAAAAAATCCTACAAAGCTTTACTGGTATCAAAAAAAAAGACTCACGAAAGACTTATTGTTGAAAAGCTCACAAATGTAAAGGATCAGAGAGAGTTCTGGAAAACTATCAAGTCATTCCAACCGAAATTCCAGTCAGTCACTATAGCGATAGAAATCTGGGAAAACTTTTATAGTACCATTTATTTCGAGAAATCCCTAACGAAATTCACTTTTTTCGACGCAGGCAATGAGTTTCTAGATGCTCCTATTACATTACGAGAATTAGTGGACTGCTTGAAATTTTGCAAAGATCATAAAGCCCCCGGAGAGGATGGAGTTCCTTACGAGTTTATTAAAAACCTTCCCCAAAACTGGTTGCTCTATTTGTGTCACCTATTCAACAAAATGTTCAGTGAAGAAATATTTCCTGACACATGGAGTAATACCGTGTTAACCATGTTACACAAGAAAGGTCCAAAAAACGATCCAGTCAATTATAGGGGCATCGCCCTACTTAACAGTGTACCAAAAATTTTTTCTTTGATACTCCAGAAAAGATTAACTACATGGTGCGATGAAAACGATGTTATTCCTGAAACACAATCTGGTTTCAGAAGAAATCGTGGATGTATTGACAATGTTTTCGTGCTCAGTTCAGTAATTCACATAAATCTGAGGCTTAGGGGCAGAAAAGTTTTCTGCGCCTTTGTCGACTTCAAAGGGGCGTTCGACTCAATTAATCATAGCCTATTGATGCACAAGCTGTACCGCCTAGGTATCAGTTCGAAATTTATCAGATTCCTGAAAAATATGTATGACAATGCCAACATGTCTATAAAAAGCGACGGAAAATTCAGCCGAAAATTCGAAATCTCCTCAGGTGTGCTACAAGGCGAACCTTTGAGTCCCTTACTCTTTTCTTTATTTATCTCGGACATCGAAAACTATTTCGAAGAAAAGAGTTGCAGGGGAATAGCTATAGATAATGCAAATGACTTGCTGCTATTGCTGTATGCCGATGATCTGGTTCTGCTAGCAGATACACCAATAGATCTACAACGTAAACTGAAAGTACTGAGCCAGTATTCTATAGAAAATGATCTTGTTGTGAACGTAAAAAAATCAAAAATCCTAGTTTTTAGTAAGGGAGGTTTCGCATCTAACAAAAATCTGAGTTTCTACTATAATAACGAGAAAATGGATGTAGTGAGTAAATTCAACTACCTTGGGGTTCATTTTTCATCATCTGCCCTTTTTCTCGAAATGGCAAATGTAACAGTAAACAAGGCAAAACAAGCTCTAGGCGCCGTTATGGATCTTATGATTAAATCCAGGATGACCTCATGGGAGGCCAGAATCAAGTTATATGAGTCAATAGTCATTTCCTCACTCTCATATTGCGTAGCCGTATGGGGACTGAGGTACCCTGACCTATTAGAACGCATTCAAGTTGCATTCTTCAAAAAAATTCTTGCCCTCGCCAAAAACACTCCGGACTATATAGTTAGAATCGAAACTAGTAGAATAAAGCTATCCTATAATATCATGAAATGTGTAATGTCATAGTTACAGAAAATCAAAATGATGCCCTCGTCCCGTCTCCCAAAGATATGTCTACTACGACTCTTAGAACTTCGGGACTCAGATGTTCGGTTCAACTGGGCTCTACAAGTCGAATCCTACCTATCACCATTGGACAGTAGCGATCTCTTGCGAAATTTCCAGCAAACTGATTTCAAACGACTGTCTCAACAAATTTTAGATTCCTATGAGACCGCACTCAGGAGGGAAGATAGAAACAAATTGTCCCAATCTGACTACTCAAATTTCTATAAAACTTTTTCCAGTCCATACGGCCTACTTTACTTGAAGTCATCAAACCATATAACATTTATCAGGATAATTGCCCAATTGAGAACTTGTAGCAAAATTTTCACTAGATTCACTGCAAATGGCTGTTTTTACCTGATAAAAACCGATGAAATCTGTACTATCTGTAACCTAGGAGTAAATGAAACTATTGCACACATATTTTTCGAGTGTCCTATATATGAGAGTCATTCACAAATCACTACTATTAACGACTTGCTAGATACTCTCGATTCAAACAACCTGAAATCTCTCAAAATGATTGTGAATTACATTTCAGCAACCCTCAAGCTGCGCTCATTTATCATTAATGAATGATGTTTTCTCTAACTCTTTCTCTCCGTTATATTTACCTTATGATATTTGTTAGTGTCGTCAATCTCGAATTGTAATTATCTCACTCAAGAACCAACCAAACTCTTTGTTATAAGAATTGTAAATTCTTTTTATAAACAATAAATCTATCTATCTATCTATCTAATATCAGAAATCACATGATCCATCGCCAGACACTTACTATAGTTACAACCCCTTACCAAACACCCCTTAACTTCAATAAATTATAATTATACATATGTTATAATATTGAAGCTACATTATATAGTGTTACTGGGGAGAGTATCAAAAGGTGTCACCTTTGTAGTCAGACGGTTTTGATAATTTTCACTTCTTGCCAGTCACATTGTAAATCTAGTAGTAGCGGTTCTATTTTGCGACCGCAGACGTTGCTCGTCCCTCAATGCCATGATGTTTTTCGTTACTTCGCTTTGCTTACCTGAACCAGTTTGCAGCTGTTGAAGCCGTATAGGTAATGGTTTAGAAGATATAAGGTCGTTAGTCAATGGCCGTATGAAAAGCATTTGAATCGATTTTGTGACGCCATCTACCCTACAACGTCGGTATTTCCGTTTACCTGGCAATGTAAGACAAAGTTTCCTTCAAGCTACTCATAAAAATATGAATGATCTACGATATAGATAAAATATTCCACATCTTTTTCTGAATTGGTTGCCATCTTCTGGAATTATATATAATCAATCAAGAATGCGCGGTTGAAGCAACGACATAAGTAAGAAAAAATGAACTTAGGTGAACACATGACTTGAACACGAACCTCTGCTGCCCAAGTAGTCAAGATCCTACCTCCATAGTCGCTGATTGTTCTGACCTGTGATGAGGACAAGCGCAGATAATTTTTCAGCTTTTATAAAAGCCGTCGCGGGCTCTTGGCACTGAAATCATCCTAAGTACAGCCTGAAGAATTTGGATCAGAAGATGTGTTTAGTGGCCTTTTTCATCGTGATGATATGAATTCATCTCAAATAATTTCCCAATGTGATGATATGTATCATTAAGAGAAAGCTCCTGAAAAACATCTTCATGCTTAATGGCTCGATGCTTTTGAGCTCGGCACCAAAACATTCATTCATACTTCTTGATTTAACCTTCTTTGTAACTCTAACTCTTTCGAGATCCCCATGCATCGGCTCTGATTTCACCCGGTATATAATTATCTGCCTCAAAAGCTGAGATCTTTGAAAAAATTGCCTGGGAATGTTTGTTACAAACTACCTAATATCATTCTTTTCTGTAACTTTTTTTTTTCTATTCGAATTGCGTTTCATCATCATAATTCCATGTAACTTATTCCCTGTTATAAACACAGCTTATTTCTTGGCAAAAAAGAATAATAGAAAATATAGTACTTAGTTTCGAAAATATTTTCGGCTAAATTAAGCATTCGTTTTCTCCGTATCATATAACGTAGTCATTTTTCGTTTCTTATTAATGAACTTTTTTTTCAGGGGTAGTTTGTTATCTCGTAACTTAGCGGACTTGGTGAAAAAAGAACACTTCATTTTGGATTCGGAATATCTGCAAACTTTGTTGGTTATCGTGCCAAAGTGAGTATAGGACGTTAAGGAAAAAATGTCATTAACTCATTAGACTATTTCGGTTTTATTTTCAAAAAACCATAAAACATATATTGAGCGCTATCAACTTCATTCCTGTCAATGATACAAATTGAATTGAAAACAGGTGACCGACTGTTTTGAAAAATGATAGTGTAAATGTCGCCAATAATGTAGCAATCACTTCATTGCATAGAAAGCGAAAAGATCAAGAAAATAGGGAATTTGGCGAATAATGGTTCTTGAATATTATTTCATCACGAGTCTTCATTTCCCTTTTTTCGCAAGCATAGAATTCTAATACTGAAATGTACTCCCAGCTTTCATGAAAAATAAGCTATTCATAACATTTCTGAATCTATACCTTGTTATGCATAAAACTACAAAATTAATTGATTAATCAGTTTTATTTGTTTCACAGTAACAGTGACTATCGAAACAACGAACCATATTTTTTTTGTTCAGATTTATTAAATATTGAATATAATGGAATACGAAGATTTAGAGTTGGAAAATACATCTCCAGAAATTGTTCAGAAAGCAATACATGTTTGCAATAATTTGCTACTAAGCACATCAAGAGAAAAATATGAAACAGCTTACAGAAACTCTTTGGACTGGAAAATGAAAGCCAAGGTGAATTCTTGTTCTGAAAATACCTTGTTAGTTGTTCATTTTGAAGAGTTGTCAAGAACATTGAAATTATCAAAACATTATGGTCTCAGTACTCGATGCTGAGGAGTACCTTAAATATTAAAAACTGTGTTGATATATCAAAATACGTAAAACTACGTGCATTTTTGAAACGCAAATCTGAAAAATGTGCTCCAAAACAGTCAAAAACATTAACTTCTGAAGAAATTCAACAATTTTTGAAAGATGCACCTGATGAAAAGTATTTGCTGATAAAGGTATGAATTGAAATTCTTTGAATTTTTATCGAAAAATGAATGTTTGGTTTCGATTTCAGGCTGCTTTAGCTATTGGCCTTACAGGGGCACGCCGTTGTGAGGAACTTCGAAAATAAAAAATTTATGACATGGAAGATCTCAATTCGGCCCTTTTAATAAAATTACCCGATATTAAAACCAAGATTCCTAGATATTTCACAGTTGCACACAAGTATGTGAAGCTCTTGGACCATGCACAAATTTAAACTACAAAAATAGGATGTACGAAACAACCTGTGGGGATAAATAAATTTGGCACCATGGCGAAAGAAATAGCGAAATTTTTGCAATTACCAAACCCTGAATTATATTGTTACGAATTATCCAGACAAATCTTCACAATCGAATATTCTGGGTGAGCCGCCATCACGCAGGTATAATCTTTCCTGGAACTGTCGCACCAATTCGCATCCATAATCGGCAGGGCCAACGCCATGGGGGTTGGAAATCCAGCAATGTTGCTGAATCTTATATCGACAACTCCATAGCTAACAAAATGAAAATTTCAAAAAGTATAGTAGAATCCATTCAGCCTCCAGCGCCATTAGAACCTGAACACAACAATGCTGTGGAAGCTCAGTGCGTTTCCCCATAAACTTCAACTTCGACCACAGCTAATATATCAATTACGGAAAACATGAGGAAACAAAACAACCTACCAGGAATTACAAAATTGTTCAATATATATATAACTGTTAATTACTATTTTAATTAAAATATAAAATTGAGTTAATGACATACAAGTTTTATTATATATGTATTTTAATTTTCAATACTTGAAAACAACGCAACCGTAGAAAAAGTACAGTGTACAATGCGTGAGAAAAAGACATATTTCTCAAGGTGAATTCAGACAGATCAGATATCCGACGTCCGATTCGGATACGAAATTCCGGAATTTATTGTTCTCTGTGATCACGAAACAAGATATTCGCAAAATTCCATTGGCGAAGTTTCGCCTTTCGCCAATATGGCCATCACAAGCAACAATAACCTAATATTTTTATTGTTGATTTTTTCCTTCATAATGAAGAGATGCAGTTTCTTTTCGAATATGTTCTTATTTGAGATCACATAGTTCTCTAGTGATTTTGAAATGAGAAAATCTTCCTACTCGCCACCCCATAGCTACAACTACGTTGATCAATATTTGAGGAAAGTTTCCGCAGACTTCTCAAACAGATATATTTTTCATTCTGATGGGAGTTGTATATTCTGTAATAAATTGTGAAAATATCCTATTTCTATATCCTTTTTTCTTCATTTTGAAGTAAACAAAAATTATATTGAAGGCAATTTAAAATCTGCGATGTATCTAAATTTTTATAAAATTCTCCTGGTTTTAACCACTTTGTAGAGTCTAGTAATACTAGGTTATTCGGTATTCCCCGATCAACGTTCACTACAAACCGCCACAACGTCAAGTTCCTGTCAGAATATATGTGTCCTTTGAGATCCATGGGTAAATTTATCGGACAAAGTTAAATTTATTTCATCGGATAACAGAACAACATTTCAGTCAGATGATTCCCGCTGAAAATAATGCAAAAATCAGAACATCGTTAATATTGGGCATTTGACAGAATGCATTTTCTTCATACGACATCAGAAAAAGTTAGAAATTTCGGATGCATTCTTCCCGCCGAATGAAAATTCAAATTTAGACCAATCAGTCTCACTCGCTTGATTTGCGGCTTTCGCCTTCGGCTCGTACCAACAAACTTCTGTCGTTTTTCTCACTTTGACAATATACTATTATTTGCAATAACTCTAATTTCCGTTCAGATCGCAGTTCCAGGAATGGAACGCCACCTACGAAAAGATCACCGACATGATCGTACCTCGATCGACGCAGCTCATTACGCAGGACAACGAGTACGGCCTGTACACGGTGACGTTGTTCAAGAAGGTCGTCGAGGAGTTCAAGTTGCACGCGCGCGAAAAGAAGTTCATCGTGCGCGACTTCACGTACAACGAGGAGGAGTTGGCGGCGGGCAAGAACGAGATCACGAAGCTCGTCACCGACAAGAAGAAGCAGTTCGTAAGAAAGAGAAGGCGGCGTGCGCGATTCGACGTTTATTGTTTTTTTTTTTTTTTCGTAGGGTCCGCTCGTCAGATGGCTGAAGGTCAACTTTAGCGAGTGCTTCTGCGCTTGGATCCACGTCAAGGCTTTGAGGGTGTTCGTCGAGTCCGTGTTGAGGTAGGAACTCACTTTTAATAATAATAATAAAGTTTATTCAAAATTCATAAAAAAGAGCATATACATCAATTTGTAAAAAGGTGAATAAACAGTTCAATTATACCCGCGAAGTTAAAAACTTGTTGCGAGAGATACGAATTACATTTATGTATAATATATTTGATAAATTTGTAGAATTCAACAAAATTATATTGAAAAATTAACTAATTTTCTTAACTGAAGTGAGAGATTTCATGAAATAAATTTCGACGTGATTCTTGAATCCATTTTTTAATCTGTAGTTTGAAAGATACTAATGACTTGATCATTTTTATATGGTTTGGAATCAAATCATAGTAGAATGGCAATAAATATTTGAAATTTTTTTGAGACATGTTGTTTTAACTCCATTTTTCAATGTGATATTATTTTTATTCCTTGTATTATAAATATGATTATTGAATTTTATATTCAATTTGTGTTTATGGATATAAATCATGATGTTATATTCGAATAATTGTCTTATGTCCATTTTATGTGTTTCCATGTACAGATTTTCATTTGGATACAAATAAGACTTATTATATATTATTTTCAAAAATCGTTTCTATTGTTTATTGAGATATATAGTGAAAACTGAAGGAAAGTAATGGATGTGATCCTTATTTATTGAAATTTGGGAATTGTAGTAATGCTGTGAAATACTTTCCTGAAGTTTCATGACATGTATGACATTATCAATTATTTTGTATATGAGAGTGCATGCACAGGAGAAGACTTCAAAGGTTATAAAAATTTGGATTCATACAATATGTTCATATCTAAATGGATTAGAAGGATTGGAGTGAAGCTTGTGAAAAGAATACTGAAAATGTACTTTAATAAATAATAACTTTGAAAGAACAGATTTAGGGTATGTTGTATAAGGCTCTACAAAATTATAAACCACAACCATCTTTTCATATGGTAATCTTGTATAAAAAAGACATTTAGATGGATTATGTTTCAAACTTTCCAATGTGAATGAATAAGTCTGCAGAGTTTCCCGGAGATGATGAATTTCACGATAACAATTCTGCAACTCGAAATCAATATCTGGACATAGGTGTTCACCAAAGTTTTGTGCATGTTCCACTTCTTCAACTGGTTAATTTATATCATTCAGAGTTTGATTTTGCTCATCAATAATATTCAAGATTTGAACAGCTGGATTATTCACACAAAGAATCATCCATTTGATTCTCAACTTTATCCTTATCAACTGGATAATTTGCGTTTTCATTTTTATCATGCTGCTCCCTACGATACAATTTCTGAAAGCTTTGAACTGCATTGATATTTGTTTGTAGCCAAGTAATTGATTCGGTACCCAGTCTATATTGTCAACATCTTTGAGTGCACTTGGCTTGTCTAAAATGAAAAAAAAAATTAAAATTATGTTGCCTATGTTTCTTAGGTTCTTTGAAAATATCTCCTACAAAATGTTTTGAACACACCGTTGCCCATTTAACTTATCTTCTAGTTACCTGAATCCACAATTCACGTCTCTTTTCAGCAAGAGGGTTAATCTTTTTTTCTATTGTCGAAAATAGAAGGGAATTGATGGAATGAAACATTATCTCTGCCGCTATTACTTCCACATTTCACAATCGCACAAAAATGAGGATTTATTGAGAAAAAAGATTTCAAAGTATGACATAAACACACACTTAGCATAGGTAAATCAGGTTTGTTTGTCCAGCAGCTGGATTGACAACTGTCATTTACTGTCGTCTGTCAGATATGCCGGTCTATTGACTATAGTCATTCAAAAGTGACACTCCTGTGTTTAGGTCTTTTTGGTACTTCAAATTCGATAATTGTGTTCAAAAATTGTGTATTTCGATTCTTCTATGGGAAGTATCAGGCTCTGCGTTAAAGATCCAAAAAAGGTTAAAAACTATTATATAGAGAGCTAAATTGAATACAACTTAGTGAATTATATTTATTCTACAGTCAGATATTCATTGTTATCGCTTTGCAGCAGATTAAATATAACAAAGCTCACAAACCACCAAGAGGCTTATAAAAACTGCAGTACTGTACATAGTTTTTATGCGTAACAATATTATTTATACTATGTAGGAACGCAGAAAGTATATGCAGTTTATAAATATTAGAAAATCTCGACCTTTCAGAATAGTTTGAATGTAGCTACTCAAAATATATGATTTGAACCTTCGGAAGCGCATATAACTCTAAGTTTCCTTTTGTCAAAAAAGGTTTTTCCTGAGGCTTACAATCTTCAGAAATTCAAAGTAGAATTCGTATCTCCTGTCCCTTGATTCACGCGATGTTCTTCGAACATTACAGGGCTTCCCTTTCGTGTGAATCTGCATATAAAAAAAACTAGGAAAGAACTTTTTCATGGATGAGCTTCAATACTCCAATGAATGATATACAATATTATACAAATACCTATTAACAACAAAGAATTTCATATTCAAGACGTCACACTGACTTATATTCAAAATTCCATGATTTTATAACAATCTAGCTACAGTGTAAAATTTAACAACGCCCATGATAACGTGCAATAGTGTTTGAATTTTTTTTACCTATAGTCATTCAATGTCTGTGTGAAAAGAATTTGAATTGTTTTTATTACGCCATCACTATAATGTTATGTTATTATGTAATATTCCTCATAGACATTACAATGGAGTGACCCTTCTGACAGTTTTCCTTATAACATGTTGCGAAATACATTAGAGAGAGAAAGGATAATCACATTGAAGTGATATTGTGAAGGACAGAATGATAATTCTGTACTTGAATTACTTTATCCTTCTTAACCTCTCTTTATCTGCTACATTGAAGAAGGAATTCGCTTAGAGGTGATACTTGAAGTATTCTATCTTGCTCATTCCGCAGTCCCCTCCCTCTTAGGGCCAGTCCATTAATCGTAGTGTCTTTGACATTTCCGATTACTTGACAATGCAAGACAGAGTTTCCTACTCTGAAGGGAGAAATTTCTCGTCTTTATTTACGAGCCACTGACACAGTTCACTTTCACAGTTTGGCGGACTTTGGAACTTAGAATTTTTTTTTACAGATACGGTTTACCTGTCAATTTTCAAGCCATCCTGATCCACCCCAATAAAAAGACAATGAAACGCTTGAGGGATGTTTTGAACCAGTTATATGGCCATCTAGATAGTAGTGCTGCCCTCTCTGGGCCTAATTTCGATGTGAGTACTGACACATCCCTAGTGTTGATAACAAGATGAATAAAAACCCTGGTGCGTTGACCGATATGCTTTTGTTTAGCCAATTCCTCTCGACCTGAGAAATCGAAGAGTAAACTTATATTTTTTGACGGTAGGTGGTGATACAAATGCGATTTTCTAAGGATACATTTTCATTGAGGCGGCAGCTTACGAGTGATTCTCGATACCAGCGGTCTCATTGGATAAACTCTTGCGGGATCTTTCGTTCACCAATAGAATTATCAGTATGGAAAATACGTAAGGTCAAGTTCGTCTAATAAAAAGCTATTCTTTTTTTTGAAATGTTCGGCAGTCCGATTTGAATTTGAATGCATTTGTTCCTTTAATATTCAAAATCTTGTACCTAGTTCTTGTTTCTCTTCACGTGTTTCTTGTTTATATTCTTTTTAAGGGTTTATCGTTGCTGTTCTTGGATTTGTTTGATTTTATAGTGATAGTTAGATTTATTATGAACTGATTTACAAAGCTCAAAATGAAACGCTCGTGTAACCTTATCCCTCATATCATCGGCTCGTAATCACATTAAAATTGCATTTTTTTGAAGAAAAAAGTACTTACCTATCTTCGGCTCCTCAGAAAGTAGAAAGAAAAGATATCAATACTTTCCAGTTTCACTCACAACAATTGCTTCGGAAGATTTAAAATCACAGTGATTGTGACACTGAGTTTTTGATTTATTTTTCATCAAATTGAAAGCGAAAGGAATACCTAATAATCAGTCAAAATGTGATGACTACATAATTTCTAGCATAAACAACCTATAAATCAATCTATAAATAATCGAATGGGGGTTGAGCAGACGGATATCGTGGCATCACATATTAAATTAAAATCACGTAAGGTGCGCCTCTGCTGGCAAACTCTCGAAGGCATCTCTTCAGTTAAAATTGATCAAAATCAAGATAGCGAAAAGTCGAGAAAATTTGCTTACAATCTATTAGGTATAAGTCAACACACCAGGGTTTTTATTCATCTTGGTTGATAACATTTCACGATTTTTTTTTCTTTTCCAGAGCGTTGACATTCCAGGCTTAGGTTTCGGCCAATCGGAATACTATCCGTACGTATATTACAAGATAAACGTGGACATGATCGAAGCAAAGATCTAGATCCCAATAACAGTCGCTAATGTCCACGAGATTTATATTAGGTTCCAAAAATTTTATAAACTCTTAACGTACTATGAAAACCTTAACGATACTTTTCTGTCTAAGCACACTTATTTTAAAAGTAGGGCTGTTTTTTCGGAGATTTTTCCCTTGGAATATTGTCTAGATGTATATATACGAAAAGTATTTTTACAATACCAGATGTGCAATTTACAATGTAACATCCGCGATTTTTGACAATATTTGCAAATATTCACGATGGAAAGGTCGTAAGCAACCTTTTTTCATTATGGAACAGTATTGATTTTATTGTATAAATGTATATACAAGAGGAGCGTGAACAATAAATGATTTGTCTTTTGCCTCTAAGCTATTTTTATTATAAGAATTCCATATTGTAATATAGTTTCAATTTAGCGAGTAAACAATTTTTTGAATAGATTTCTGAGGTGGTGTTAAGAGGTTATTTGTTCAATTGTAATTGTTAGAATATCAATAAAGTATTGAACTGTTAGAAAATATTCTTTTGTGCTGTTCAGGGATATCGGCCAGTGAAGTTATTCGAAAAACAACCGCCTTGTCACCCTTCTATAGATATTTTCACGGTCGGTGCTCTTCTGAATTGTCGTCAATCGTTCCATCCTTGGCAGTATCAACACGAATGACCCGACGAGTGCAGAATTCCCACCCCTTCGGTGTGCGCTTGGAAACCTGTCGATGCTCTCTTGTTCAGGGATCTCTTTTCGATAGAACAGCTGAATTTTGGAGCTCCTCACCGAAGGAGGTTTTTCCTGAGGCTTACAAACTTCAAAAATGTATAGTTGATGTTTGTGGCCTCAAGTATTTGTTGTAGATCAGAAATACAGCAATAGTCCGCGACAGCCAGACCTTCGTCATTTCATAGAAGCTGAATGTTTTTCTGCGCATGTCCCCAACAGATGAGAATGATCAGTGACTATGGAGTTTGGATGATGGTCTACAGTTATCAAAAGTTTATAAAATAATAGTATAATTTGAACCGTGGAACTATTCAGTTTCGTGGCCCTGTTGATCACAGATACACAGTATGAAACTGATGAGTTCCACGGTTCAAAACAGGGTGACTCTCAGGTAGTTGCAAATGCATAGCTGCCATATATCCCGAGGGTCACTGACAGAATTGGGAAACTCTTGGGGAAATATAACATAAAAACGGTTTTCAAGCCGACCAAATAGATCCAACAAAGCCTCAGGTCGGCTAAAGACAAAAGAGACCCACTGTCAGCAGCAGGGGTTTATCGCATACCGTGCACCTGTGGGAAGGTTTACATCGGTACCACGAAAAGATCCATGGGAACAAGGATCAAAGAGCATGAAAGGAACTGCAGGCTGGGGCAAACCAACAAATCGGCGGTGGCGGAACCCCCACTGATTGAGGATGACCACAGGATTCTGTTTGAAAATGCTAAACTGATTGCCCCCCAACCAGGGTTACCATAGCCGACTGGTACGGGAGGCAATAGAGATCCTAAAACATGTGGACAATTTCAACAAAAGAGGAAGCGTCGACTCTAAACAGAATTTGGAATCCCATTCTGAGGAAATCAAGAATAACTAATGAGATCACGGCAGGTAGTGCGGCAACTAATAATGATGATTATTCTCCGAACTCGACAAAAATAATTAATACTTCAGACTACCTGCATCAATATAAATACGCCTTACGAAATCAAAACGTTTAGTAATCGGAATAATAGATGAGAGATGAGTAAGCCTCTGAAGAAGCTAGCCACTCGCGCTAGCGAAATGTTAGGAAGAAATTCCAAAGGACGACGGCTTTCAAACCCGAAGAAAAGTAGTAATACTGAAAACCTCGGCCGCGAAAGCCTTAATCATTTTGTCAACCACTACACTCACTAATAAATCGCTTACAAACACTCGAGCTTCTCAACTGATCAAAACATTCAGAGATCTTTACTAAAAACTCTACAACTTCGACTTCTCTCAGCAAACCCAATACAAAAAACTCCGCTGTTACCCGATGAAATACCTTGTTATAAACTCTGAGCTAACGGTCTAGATATTCCATTCGCGCCTAGAACTTTCGAACTTCCAGAGTTATGTGCCTTTCATGTCGGGAATATTCAAGTAGCGAGCGTCTGGCGTTGCCTAGTACTGCCGGTCAAACAAGTAGAGATTCTTTCATGAAATTATGTATTATTATGCTCAGCGGCGGCGTTAGGGGATTTCGTAACAATAAACGATATAGATGAAATATTCCACTTCTGTTTCTGAATGGATTGCCATCTTTTGGAATTATGCAAAAGCTATCAAGAAAATGTGAAATTGAAGCTACGACAACCGTAAGGAAAGTGTAAGAACATCCATTACTTGTAACGAACGGTAGGGTTTGTAATTGTTGTTTTACTATTATTGCTCTTCTAGGTACCCACAATAATCCCTCAATATTTTCTTTCTAACACTGTACCTCTATTTCAACCCATCTGTATCATTTTATGTTTACAGAATAGACAACTGTACTATTTACAATCCCGCCGCTCTGTTACTAGTGTGGTAATTGCTGAAAGGGTATTATTTTGACATTAACACTTGCTTATCAACATTTCTCAACTAGTTCACACTTTAGCAAAAATAATCCCAACACTAGATAACCAGATGTAACTGCTGCGAGAGTTATTGTTATCCTGTATGAACTTCCTTATATTTTCCTTCGCTTTACATGAACCTCGTGTCCACAAAAACGAATCAAAACATATAACAATCCCTCCGCACGTCACTTGTTTTAATAATGGCAAAAGGTTATTATTTTCGTTAATGGCAGCAGCTGTCACCAGACGTAGATTTCTCCACGTCAGATTTTGGATGTTAAGGCAATTTCCGAAAGGAACATGAATTCGACCCTTTGCGCGAAGAAAGGGTCTTTAGTGAGAAACCTAGGGTGTAATTTCTGTTTCCTCGTATACCCTGAAATCTGAAAATAGGGCGGCTTGTAGGAAATGAAATCCTCTGATAACTTTGGGCAATATATTAGCAACGAAATGAAAATAGGAACTTACAAAATAAATTAGAAAAAAATATATATAACAAAAGAAGTATGCAGTGAAAACAATTTATATATAAAAAAATGACATTTACCGTACTATTTAGTTTATTCAAAATATTAAAAAATGAACTGAGACCGGCAATGGTCTTCTCTACGCATAAGAATAATGAAATTTCCACAAACAGAAAAATGCGTACTCGGAACACAAAAATCTGATGTAAATGCCTCTAAATTTGCCCTACTGACTAAATGTACACATTATAGGTCGCCCTAAGGCCCATCTCAATAACTACTCGATGTCAGAGAGAGTCAGAAAGATTTCTCAACTTGTGATTGAAACGACAGATATAAAATTAATGATGGCTTCTCTTCCCAAAAGTGAATAAAATGGTTATTTACGTTAACACACATCAAAATTGACATACCAAGTCTTCTGTCTATCTTGCATGGCTGTTTCCATTCCATAGATTTCTTGGTTTCTCCAAGGTTTGGCACTTTGCACACGAATCAATTTGACGTTATTTATTCTCCCGATTTTTCCGACCGTAATTAGATTCTCGTAATAAAACGCGCCCCCATAAGTTTGACAGGGGACAAACCTTGAAAGGCCTTCCCTTCGCGTTCGCGAGTTTTTTTTACTTCGAACTTTTTCTTGTTCGACTCCTAACCATGTCTACGAATCAACTACCAAGAGCGACTTTTTCGTCCACTCTCAATTCGAGCCAACGCCCGTCATGTTTTTGCAGATTTTGCAAAAATCCATTTTCCCGAGCCTTCCGCCCACACAGCGCTCTCCGTCGGCTGATCACACGCGAAGGCGATGTTTTGTCTATCAAAAAGTTTACACATTGAAATCTCATATCTCGTCTAGACTGAAACAAAGACTTCTTTCATTGGGTGTTTCGTGAGAGGAATTCTCGAATGAATTTTGATACATTGTATAAGAAGCTTTCATATACAGGTTGCGAATACTTATATTGAGTTCACTTAAAAATGCTCAGCATTACAAGATCATTAGTTGGAAGGTCATTCAAACAAAAACACATCATAAGCTTAGAAATAAATATTTATAAACAATATAAGTTACATGCACTTTTGTAGTGAAAGCGAAGTCTTTGGTATGAAAATCTATCGATTGAGGTAACTTTTATTTGCTTCCCACGCAGTTTGCATGGACCAAATACTGAGTGGCCTCATATAAGCTACAGCTCTGAAGTGCTTAGTGCCATACACAGCTTCCGGAGTATCGAAAGCCATGCCGAATTTTTCCACCATTGATTTGTACAAACCGCCGGCTGTTTTGAAGCCTTCTTCAGTCATACCCTACAACAAAGTATGACAAAGTTAACAAAAAAAAATATTTGATGACGTGAACTCTCCAATTTAATGGTATCTCTGAAATTTCAGAATGAATATACAACGTGTCCTAAGGAAAATTTGCACCCCCTAGCACTCGGCAATATGGACGTTTCGACGAAAATCCAAAAACACGTCCATTGTAATATCAAGGGGGACAAATTTTTAGGCGAAAATAATTCGTGCAACTTTAACCCCTTGATGGGGGTAACAACCTCCTCAAATTTTTTGATGGGACGAAGGGCCAAATGACTCGTAATTCGGAATGGGTTTTCATGACATACATAACCACTTTTTTTTCAATCGACCGATTACTCACAAAAAATAGCGTCTTGAAGTTTCATGGTTGAAAAATTATTAACAGACCAATAAGATTTGAACTATAACAAGTGTATTGCTGGAAATGAAAATTTAAAAAATAATAAAAGCCCAAAAAGATTGAAACTAACGAATGTATTGCTGGAAATGACCTCCATTAACTTCCACCTAATAATGCAATCTTGGGAATGGTCCAGCTCTTCGAGTTGACTGACAGTCATTCAATATTGTTACGAATCTCCTAGCGCCGGCCCTGACGAAATCGTGAACGCAGATGAGGGATCGCGTCGTAGCGAACGTCATTTTCCAGGAACCCGTAAACCGCGTGGGAGAATTCGCGAAGATTCTTCATAGGCGTACGCAGGTATATATACGGGAGAGACTTCGTTGCGGGCAGAGTTAGTTATTCGGAAGTTTTATTCAGAGCTGAGTGGCGAAAGTTATTGGGAGCTAAGTGGAGCAGAGCTTTGTGCAGAAGTATAATTTGTATAACAGGGAGTTTGTATTAGAGAATTTTTAGTACAGAGATTTTAAGTACCGAGCATTGAAAAGTTATCGGAGCGATTTAAGTGATTGTATTGTATTGTGATAGAGAGTTATAATAAAATAAGTTCAGTGTTGTTTGGTGTTTTCATCAACGAACCCAGAGGAATATCGTAACAGTGGTGTCAAGAGTTGGATTTTGTAAGGAAAAATCGTAACAATATGATGTTGAGCAGCGCCGAGGGCGGTTAGTACTAGGATGGGTGACCTAATACAGGAAAAGACCGCATCGAAAGCCCATACAACTGCAGCAAAATAGCATATCATAGCTCGCAAGGAGCACAAGAAGTCGTAAAAGATCCCTACCTCTGATTGGAATACCAGAGCGTTCTGCAAAATTTCCGGTTGGGGGAAGTGTGCTCACCGGCGTCGGTAATCGGCCTTGGTAGCGATAATAGGCCGACGTTGAATAAAAAGAAGTAATGGTGAGAGATGGCTTTCAATCGAGATTGTATTATTGTATGAAAGGTAATGGAGGTGTCACTCCTAGCAATACATTCGCAAGTTTCAATCTTTTCGGGCTTTTTTCAATTTTCAAACTTTGAAACTCCATGACGAAATTTCTTGGAAGTAATCTATCGATTTCAAAAATAAAAAGAAGGTTGTGTAAGTCATGAAAACCCCTTCCAAATTCAGAGTCAGTTGACCCCTCGTTCCATTTAAAAATTTGTGAAGGGTTGCTACCCCCAGCACAGGGTTTAAGCCCCTGGAATTTTTTTTGCATACAAATTTATCCCCCTCGATATTTAAATGACATTCGAACAGTATTTAAAATGAACATGTTCTTCAACTTTTATTATCATTATTATCGATAGAAACTTGACTTTCAAAGAACACATTTCGTACATTACCAATAAAATATCAAAGAACATAAATTTCTTGTTTAGAGTGGCACCATCTTTAACACCTTGGTCTAGAAAAACAGTATATAATACGATAATATTGCCTCATTTCACATTTGCGTCGTCTATACTGTACTTGGCAAATAAAAATGAGATGGGACGGATGCAGAAATTGCAGAATAAAGCCATGAGAATTATATTGAATGTTCCAAGAGACACGTCCATCAAGTCCATGTTACGTACATTGAATTGGCTCTCGATACAACATTACTTGGAGTACCATACTATGATTTTAATCCATAAAATGAAAATGTCATTAGCTCCATCGTATCTGTCATCTTAATTAGTATTGAACAACAGTTTGCATAACTACAACACACGAAGAAGGGCAGATATACGAGTCTCAACAAAAAACAAAAAAAGCTCAGAAAAATCTATTTTCCATAAAGGCATAGTACGTTATAATGAATTAGAAGATGTTTTGAAAACCTGCGGCACTATTACAACGTTCAAAAAACAATTGAAAATATCACTTTTACGCGAATGTCATACATGATTGTTACTATTACTCTTGCCTACCTACTCAGTTCATGTCTTACTGTGTTTGAATTACGATGTTTCTACTATTTTTTTTTATCGTATATGTTATGTTTACATTTTTAGTGTGATATATTTGTTAAATTTGTGACTGTAATTGAATTGTATTGTATATATATTTCAATATGTTACTTTAACAATTAGCTTTATGTGCTAAATAAAGAAGTTATTATTATTATATATACTTTCGTCAGAACATTTATGTTGCCAAGTGTTAGGGGTGCAAATTTTCGTTGGGAAACGCTTTTTCAGTACACGAATTTCTTGAAAATAAGTCACCACGAGCAGATACAACTTTATTATTCAATATTTTCTCTGTTCAGGAATTTTCATAATAAATTCCTACACCGCGCTCCGAACAACAGGTTCAAAACTAAGACTTATTGGGCGAGGACATTCAATTTTTCTTCGACAATTTCCCCGCATTATAGTCCAGTAAATAAAGGGACGAACCTGTGAATAAGTCTATGAGTTCTTCACTTGTGGCTCAATTTATAGGTCGTCATAGATATTTTCAAAGGACCCAAAACTTAACACGATTGCGTTCATGGAAATGGCCGAAAAATTATTAGCCATAAAATATATATATATGTATTCGGAAACTAGAGCATCTTGGCTTCAAAACGATGTGCATGGCAAGTCGATAAAATGGCTAAAAAGCGGCAGCTGAAATGAGGAGAGTTTTGTGTCCCTTTATTTCGAAAACTGTTGAGTTTTCGGAAAAAATGATAAGGGTCATTTTTGTAGATAATGAGACGATCTTTAATTTTTGTATGAATGAAAATTCTCTAGTTCGTATATTTAGCCAGATATTGGCGGGAAACCCATTTTTCTGGGTTTGGGGGGCCATTTTCGGCCATTGCCATGAACGCAATCGTGTTAAGTTTTGGATCCTTGGAAAACATCTGTGACGACCTACAAATTGAGCCACAAGTGAAGAACGCATAGACTTGTTCACAGCTTTCCCTAGTTTCGGATCTTCAGTTACTGGACTATTATTCAACTTGGCTTGGTCAAAAATAAGAACTGAAGTGATAAATTGCTCATAAAGTCAACAGAAATTGCGCACCAACATCATATCTTAGAATGATTCTTACTAGATGAGATTGAGAAAAAATATTCATTTATGTTTTTTAAAACAGAACTTGCCTCTAGTATCATCGTCGCAGCGAGAGCGTAAGTGATTCCAGTCCAAACTTCCACACTCTGCACAGTTTTTTCGTCAGCTCTGCCATTAATGAAGCCATTCACAGCACCCATGTTTCCGTCACAGAAAGACTGCACGTTGTTTCTGTATATGGTTGAGAGCGCAGTCTTAACATTCTCCTTTGGAAAAATCTGAAAAAAAAAATTATTCAATCGCAATTATACAAAAATAGAGATTCCACATTCGTTATAAGTTTTCAAGGATTCATAACCCTAGCGGGTCTCGTTTGGAACATTTTTCTTGTGTGTGTGTTGGCTACTCTTTGCGTTTGTCATTAGCGTAACTGTCACGTCAAATGTCACATTGAAATGAATGGAAAACATGAAATTTTGATGCGGAAACCATACGAAAACCTCATTTCAATAAAAATTAATGTGCGGAGGGTACGAAAAAAAAAAAATTTACTGTTATATCATCCTTGTACTTACCACTACATTCATGAAATCATATCTACATATACTATTCAGACTATTCTTGAATTAATATTATGTTTTTCTACATATTACAGCTCATACAGTTTGCATTCATTACTAGAATTCAATTGCTACAAGTCAAAAAGTTGACATCGACCTGCCCCCAGATTCTATTTCACGAATTCGATTGTCGAGTAGCTCAGACTGTGACTGTACCATGAGCTGTTCCGAAAATATACGCATATTCTAAACAATTCGATAATCGAATTCGTGAAATAGAATCTGGGCTCTGATCTACCATTCATGAAATTTCAGTCATTTGACAGCTGCAGAGATAACTGGTACGATGTTGCCACAATTCCCAAATGTTCTGTTTTCTATTTGAATGCTATAGGCGACTGAGATTAAGAATGTTGCGCTAAAACGGTAGAAATTGGAACTACTCCATGGGCCATACCTGTTTTTTTTTTACACCGTATGAAAGCATTGATTATTTCCATTTTATCTTGAGTTTTCAAAGTGTTTACTTAGTTTACTTGGCTCTGCATTGTTTTTTCTATCTTTGTGTATAAGTTAATAGTGTTGGAGTATTTTGCCGATTTAATTCTGGACAATATAGTTGTTAAAAGTAGAACTTCACGTTGAAAAGTTTCAAATATAATATAAGGACGAAGTGAGTTTCATACGAAAAGTGATGGGGGCGGAACCCCCCATCCTGTTCAGTAAAGTGTAAAGAACATACTCTCATATGTTCTGAAACTGGCTTCCCAATCTTCAAGTTTTCAATCCACACGTTCCTTCTGTCCATCAACTCTTTGTTACCTAACTTGGTTTCGAATATAACACTGGATTTGCCTGCTTTTGGGAAGGTATGAAAACTGATTTCCGGATTTTTCTTCGCCCAAGAAGAGCAGTGAGGTACACAATATTGATTCATATTTTCAATGAATATGATCGACTTCAAGCAACCACCAAACACTTCTATGTTAAACAAATTGAACTTTATGTTGAGATTTAATGGCAACTCGAAAGTAAAACACGGGCAAAGGCTTCCAATATTTTAATTTCAAATGCCAGATAAAGAGATATAAGTGGATTGTATTAAGTGACTGCTCGTTTCGAGATGTTAATAAGAAGTGATTTTTATATAATACAACTGAGCTTTGATAATGTAACCTACTTTTTACCTGAATAATAAGGCAATATAATATTTCTAGGTGAATAATTCAATTAGATGTAATGTAACCCGTAATTTCATTTGAACAGAAGGACAACTATTAGGTAGGTACCCTTTTGAGAATCGTACAATAATAATATTTCTAGGTAAACAATTCAATCAGATGTAATGTAACCCGTAATTTCATTTGAACAGAAGGACAAATATTAGGTAGCCACTCTTTTGAGAATCGTACAATAAATAATAATAAGCTTATCTTGTTACCTAAATTGAACAGTAATCATATGGCGAATAATGTAAACAAACGATTCTATGGCTCATGCGTTAGTTATGTTCGTACACGGTAGAGGGCGTATTCCTTAGCATGAATCGCCTATATAATTGCAACTTATGATCCTTTAACGTTCGAAAATGAACATATTCTGCCATCTTTTTCTGCACCACAAAATCTCTCGGACCACACGCGTTTTCATTCATGGTAGGTAAGTATATTTTTTTATGAAGATGAATTTTTTTATGAGGTTGTTTCTTTGCATTCGGCTGAAGCGATTGAAGATTTAGACTCAATGGAAGAAGATGGAAGCGACTATTATTGATGTTGTGGAAGTAGTTTAATAACATTTTGCTAAGTATAGGTTTTATGTTGAGTTAGGTTTGACTTATTCTTTCACATGATTGCACATTTTGGATCATAATCAATTTCATTTTGTTCAATTATATTTAATTTCAATACATTTTCATACTTATCATATATAATATATGAGATGATAAAATTATATTGGTTGCTGAAAATAATCGAAAACTGTCATAGATGAGTAAATAATATAATATAATCGGTGCTGGTTTTTCGATATGGTATAATATTCAATTCCCAAAAAAATTCGAAAAATATTTACTATTGAAAAATTTTGATTCGCACCATAATTGGATACGTTCCCATTTTCTCATGTTTCTCAATAGTCAGACGTTATTCAAGTGATGCTAGTAAGTTAGGTTTGACTTTCGTTTATCTCAATAATCAGACGTTATTCAGGTGATGCTAGGTTATTTAGGTTTGATTTTGATTCATCTTAATACTCAGACGTTATTCAAGTGATGCTAGGTAAGGTAGTTTTGATTTTTCTCAATAATCAGACGTTATTCAAGTGATGCTAGGTTAGTTCTGACAAATTAATGAGATTTCTTTCAATACAGAAATTACTAGTTTTTTGGCTATCATTTCAGTTTTTCACATGAAAAAATCGTTTTTTATAGCTTCCGCGCTAAAATTTCTATGTATTTTTCGATTGTAGGACGTTTTTGGCGATTTCCAAAAAAAATTGAAAAATTGGCGATTTGACGTATCCCAAACCGTAAAATTTTGTGAGCGACTATTACAATTTTAAGTGTTTATTAACTTTTTCTGTGAACGTTAATCATGAATTGTACCTAATACAAATCAGTAACTATATTAATCATATTCCAGAATTTCAAAATAATATCGCAGCGCCACTTTGATCAATACTTCAACTAATAAGCGCCACTTACTTTTTAGCAGAAGGCGTATCACTCATCTTGAAATCCCAATTAGGATTTAATTATCATACAAAAAAATGAAGAACAAGAATTGACTTAAAAACTGACGCTAATGAGTATCTAACCGTCAATTGATTAAAAAAACTCACAGCATAACCTTTAACTCCGCAACACCTCAAGTACCAATGTCCGCAGAGTTGGTCGGCCATTATTGATTTTCCGCTATCTTTGGAACCGTCAAAGTCGTAGTATTCTCCATTCCACAATTTTTTTTCAAAGGCGGGTTTCGCCTTCGCAAACAAATCTTCGAATACTTTTTTATCTTCCGATTTCCCCAATCGATCTGCCATGGCTATCATCGCGTATAAAGCGGCTAGCCATAGCCCACCACAATATGCGCTGAAATAATAACAATTAGTTGCATAAAAACCCTAGTAGTCCAGACGGAATGTACATGAATTTGGACGACTTCTATTCAACAGCCGTGCCAAATCGCCAATTTCTTTGTAGGTAGTTTGGACCTCAAGGAATATAGTGTGAAATTTGTGGAATCGAGAAATGACGATTTCTGTCAAAAAAAAATTATTGAAAAAAACAAAAGACATATTTTGATGTTATTATCTTTGGAATAAGATTTATCGAAAAATGTTTCGTACAAAAAATGTGCGCCGTGATGAAATCTACAAAATAAGTCCTATGCAAAAATTTCGTAGAATTATTAGTTTGGCGGTAAATCACTGTTAAACAAAAATTTTTCAAAAAAATTATTATTCTATTTACGAGGTTTATTTATGAAGTACTGTTCTCAAACTCATCCACCATCTGAAAAAAACTCTCCTGAAGAGATACCGGTAAGGTTTATCCAGCCATGTTATATAGTTTAGCAACAATGACCGATTTTCGTAAATCTGGCGTGTAGCTATAGCATTTGTTCCACAAGGCCGAGAAGGTGCAAAAAAATCATGGTGATTCTTTTCAGCATGTTCATTCAGGATTTGAGTGAAAAAAATATTTGTATTTTTTTTTCAACATGGTTTTCGAATATGTAAGATTTTAGCTTATAAACAAATAGAAGTTACGCCTTATATATTCAAGTTAATTGAAATGTTCCTTAAGATTCCCGTAGGTCTTAGCGAGACGCGTAATTCAAAAAAGAAAAAGTTCCAATATCTTTATTCTAGGCCGAGATACAATAACTTTTACGTTTGTTTCATTTGTTATTGTTTAATTAAACATTTTCGCGAAATTCAAGTTTTCGGGGATTCGTAATAGTGTTAGGCATAATATTTGATATTATAGAAACCGTTTTGAGCATTGATCTCATGGCAGATCATGATTGCATTCGGTCACTCGCACGCGAAATATACTGACGGCGGCTTCGGTCCAGGCGGTAGACGCGTGCTGGCCTGCTAGCCTCGCTCCAAGGCTCCTCTCGCGCGGCTTACTTAACAATTTCCATATCTCCCTTATGAATTGTCGTAAACAAATGAATTTTTTTTTGATTCAACGTAGTTTTTTCCCGTGAATTCAAAAATGTCCGTGAAAATCAATTTTTTTCAATACGTACCCTAAAAAATTGTTTTAAAATTCAATGTTGATGTTGGGTGGCCTATAAATAATGTTATATTTGAAAGGTGAGGAGAAAAAAAGTAAATTAGAATTGGTCCGTAATTTTTTCATTACAATTATCATCTACATACATTCTTACAAGTACCTTATGAAATACTTTTTTTTTCTCCGGTTCATAGCTAGCGTTATCATCGTTATTTCCTACAATATTTTCATCGTCACTTAATGCAAACGTTACATCCTCCGTATCATCTATATCGTCTGAAATTCCTGAAAATTGTTCGTCGATTTCGTCATCGCTTAGAACTATTTCAGGTTCGATGACATTCGAACAATTTTGTCCGCAACATTTTTTGCACAATATTGTGCATTTCAGCCCTACTTTTCGACACGCACAATTAGTTTGACATTTACTTGTATCGCAACCGCAAGAAATGATTTCCAATAAATTGGTCGGAATTGGGTATTTTTCACAAGTGATCGGCACCAACATACTGTTGCTTCTTTTCCACCCCCATTGCATTGGATCCTTTGAACAACCGCCTTGCCATTCGCACACTCGTAAATAAGTGCGAAGCGAATGTTCATCGCATGCCTCAGCGGTTGGGGGAAGACAGCTTAAATTGAACGTACTTTTAAGGGTTGAATTCGTAAAACATAAGTACCGAAATTCATCAAAAGAGAAGTTATCATTTTTTCGTGCGCCATATAGCGTCATAACGATGTTCTGTCCGGCTGCCTGTATCGAACTTTTCAACGCATTTGGATCATTGAAAATACCAGCTTCTCTCTTGAGATAATTACGGTCACTCCTCAAAAGTTCAATCAATTTGGCTTTTCCCTGCTTGTACAGCGAAGACGTTGTGTCACAGCCTGTAAAAGCGTGGATAAGGTGTCATATATATATAAATATAAATATATATATATATATATATATATATATATATATATATATATATATAATCTCGAAAAACAATATTTATCTGTTCAAACCTAGCCGCCAGAGTATCGAGGAGAAATTATATTCCACAGATAGTGTCGAATATCCTGATATACGACACCTCATCAGCTTTATCCACGCTTTTGCAGGCTGTGACACAACGTCTTCGCTGTACAAGCAGGAAAAAGCCAAATTGATTAAACTTTTGAGGAGTGACCGTAATTATCTCAAGAGAGAAGCTAGTATTTTCAATGATCCAAATGCGTTGAAAAGTTCGATACAGGCAGCCGGACAGAACATCGTTATGACGCTATATGGCGCACGAAAAAATGATAACTTCTCTTTTGATGAATTTCGGTACTTATGTTTTACGAAGTCAACCCTTACAAGTACGTTCAATTTAAGCTGTCTTTCCCCAACCGCTGAGGCATGCGAAAAACATTCGCTTCGCACTTATTTACGAGTGTGCGAGTGGCAGGGCGGTTGTTCAAAGGATCCAATGCAATGGGGGTGGAAAAGAAGCAACAGTATGTTGGTGCCGATCACTTGTGAAAAATACCCAATTCCGACCAATTTATTGGAAATCATTTCTTGCGGTTGCGATACAAGTAAATGTCAAACTAATTGTGCGTGTCGAAAAGTAGGGCGATATAGATGATACGGAGGATGTAAAGTTTGCATTAAGTGACGATGAAAATATTGTAGGAAATAACGATGATAACGCTAGCTATGAACCGGAGAGAAAAAAAAAAGTATTTCATAAGGTACTTGTAAGAATGTATGTAGATGATAATTGTAATAAAAAAATTACGGACCAATTCAAATTCACTTTTTTTCTCCTCACCTTTCAAATAGAAGATTATTTATAGGCCACCCAATATCAACATTGAATTACAAAACAATTTTTTGGGGTACGTATTGAAAAAAAATTGATTTTCACGAACATTTTTGAATTGACGAGTGAAAAATACGTTGAATCAAAAAAAAATTCATCTGTTTACTACAATTTATAAGGCAGATATGGAAATTGTTAAGTAAGCCGCGCGAGAGGAGCCTTGGAGCGAGGCTAGCAGGCCGGCACGCGTCACCCGGCTGGACCGAGGCCGCCGTCACTATATTTCGCGTGCAAGTGACCGAATGCAATCATGATCTGCCATGAGATCAATGCTCGAAACGGTTTCTATAATATCAAATATTATGCCTAACACTATTACGAATGCCCGAAAACTTGAATTTCGCGAAAATGTTTATTTAAACAATAACAAATGAAACAAACGTAAAAGTTATTGTATCTCGGCCTAGAATGAAGATATTGGAACTTTTTCTTTTTTGAATTACGCGTCTCGCTAAGACCTACGGGAATCTTAAGGAACATTTCAAATAACTTGAATATATAAGGCGTAACTTCTATTTGTTTATAAGCTAAAATCTTACATATTCGAAAAACATGTTGAAAAAAAATTAAAAATATTTTTTTCACTCAAATCCTGAATGTACATGCTGAAAAGAACTACCATGATTTTTTTGCACCTTCTCGGCCTTGTGGAACAAATGCTATAGCGACACGCCAGATTTACGAAAATCGGTCATTGTTGCTAAACTATATAACATGGCTGGATAAACCTTACCGGTATCTCTTCAGGAGAGTTTCTTCCAGATGGTGGATGAGTTTGAGGACATTACTTCATGAGTAAACCTCGTGAATAAAATAATAATTTTTTTGAAAAATTCTTGTTTAACAGTGATTTACCGCCAAACTAATGATTCTACGTAATTTTTGCATAGGACTCATTTTGTAGATCTCATCACGGCGCACATTTTTTGTACGAAACGTTTTTCGATAAATCTTATTCCAAAGATAATAACATCAAAATATGTCTTTTGTTTTTTTCAATAATTTTTTTTTGACAGAAATCGTCATTTCTCGATTCCACAAATTTCACACTATATTCCTTGAGGTCCAAACTACCTACAAAAAAATTGGCGATTTGGCACGGCTGTTGAATAGAACTCATGTATTAGTCTACTGGCCTATAGTGCGTGAACTGATATGCTTTGTTTAGTCAAACCGTCTCGATATGAGAAATCGAAGCGAGAGTTCATATTTTTTGACGGTAGGTGATGATTAAGATGCCTAGGAAACCCTGGTGTATCTAGTGATTCGATATTGTTTACAATTTCTTGGCGAAAAACAATCGACGATTACGAAAGCTTTCTAATTTTTGTATAGGGGGCGTTATGAGCATTTTCAAAAATCTGTCAAATGTCGGTTTTGTCAGATTGACGTAACTTTGAGGTTTATTGTTGTCAATGAAAACTATGAAATTATTTCTTCGCATTCAACAGTGAAAGTCCATATAAGTAAGTAGAATAAGTTTTGAAGTTATTTCAAGTACTTTTTCACGATGTGTAGAAGATTTTGTATTTGGTGTGGACAGTCAAAATCTGGGGATCCTGATATTCGTCTTTATTAAGTACCTAAGGAAAGTACAAAACAAATCGCTCAAAAAAAAAATAACATGAATGTAGCGTCGTAGCTAATTTTATTCGTTTCAGCTTGAGCGAAAGTCTTATATCGAGGAGGAAAGATCTATAGCTCTTATCAATAAGAGATTGAAAACAAAGTGTTTTTTAAATCAAAGAAATATCGATGTTTTTTTTTATATATGCAGATTCACAAGAAAGGGAAGCCCTGTAATGTTCGAAGAACACAGCGTGAATCAAGGAACAGGAGATACGAATTAACATTCACTTTGAATTTCTGAAGCTTGTAAGCCTTAGGAAAAACCTGTTTCGGCAAGGAGTTCCAAAGCTCAGCTGTTCTATTGAAAATAGATCCCTGAGCAAGAGAGGTTCTACAGCTTTCCAAATTCACAACAAAGGGGTGGGAATTCTGCACTCGTCGAGTCATTCGTGTAGATATTGCCAAGCGGGGAACGATTGACAACAATTCGGAAGAGCATCGACCGTGAAAGAATCTATAGAAGAGAGACAAGTCTCCGACCCTTTTACGATGTTCCAATGAAGTGAACGAGTCTGTGAGCGAAGAATCACCAACAAGACGAATTGCATTTTTCTGAATGGAATCGAGAAGCCTCAATAAATGTTTTGGTGCCCAACTCCACACATGAGAACTGTATTCCATGACAGGTCGTATCTGAGCCTTCTAGATAAGTAGATGCTGACGAGAAGTGAAGTATTTCTTCGCACGAAATAGAAATCCAAGTTTCTGGGAAGCACTTTTAGAGATCGATCTCACATGGTTTTCCCATGAGAGATTATCACTGATCGTAATTCCTGCCATCGAGATATTTGATTTTGTAGGAATAGTTACTCCTGACATCTGAATATTTGATGATGATAGATCAGCTTTTCTTGAGAAGAGACATACCTGGGTTTTCGTAGCAGTTTGAACCGTTGCATAACTGATGTGTGTATCCCCAATTCCAAGACAGTCTATCACTTACGTACATACACTAGCATGTGTTTTTCAACAGAAGGCAACTTTGTCGTACATTCTCAGGTGAATGGGCAAAGTATATTTTCTCGGAATCAAAGTCTAGTCCTACAAACTGATATAAAAACACTAAAAACTTGTAGAGGTAGCAGGTGACAGGATTGAAAGTTTGTTAATGGTAGGTTTCCAAGTTACATGCACGTTTTCTGAAACGCATTTGATTGGCTGTCAGGGCTGTCAAAATCTCAGTAGGCAAATAATAATAAACAGTATTAGCATATTCGGTTCCACATTTCTCTCTACTGAAAATTAAGCTTCATATGGTATGTGACTGATCGCCATCTACAATAGCAATCTGGAGTTTTTATGATCTCAAAAATCAAGCAATCGGTTTTCGCCAAATTTATCCCATAATTATTCAGGTATAAGTAGATACACCAGGTTTTCCTAAGCATCTTAGTGATGTTGCAAATGCGATTTTTCAAAGCAATTCCAATCAGGCGACAGCTCACTAGTGAGTTTCGTTACTGACGGTCTCATTGGATATGGAATCTGGTGGGATATTTCGTTCACCAATAGAATCATTTGTACACGAAATTTGTGTAGACAGGCCACCTTATATGCTGCTAAGTAATGTAAAATAAATAATAAGCTGTGAGTAATAAGCTGTAAGAAGTTCAACATCAACTTTTCATTGTGAACCCTCATACAATTTCCATCCCACTACTTACAGCTTGGAATTCATTGCCGAAAACGACTGTATACATCAAGTTTGACATTACCTTACACCTGTCATAACCCACGAATCGTAGGTTTGATCGGGCGTGCCACTATTCTCGATCAAGCCGTCCTCATCGACGTCATTTTTTATGGCTTTTTGCATGATGGTACTGCACGCCGCGTACATATCTTTGACGTATTCCAAATCGGGATCGCCCGACGCCGTCGAAAAAGCGTCTCTATACGTTTGTAACACGAATTTCGGATTGAGATCCCTCCACAAGCTGACATCGTGGATGTTATAAGCGTTAATGAGGGTAAGGGGTTCCTCTCCTGGAAAAAAAGCGCATAGAGGTAGATATTTTTTCCCAGAGATTTTGTAGGAATTGGGTTCGGTAACGACGAAGCAAAATTATTGGTTTTTGCCAACGTATCGAATTTTATTGAATTAATTATCAGGGTTCTGTACCAATGTATCCATTTGAAAATGAAAGTAACTAGGTAGATAACAGTATATTATATTTCATACTGAGTCGGAAATTGTATTTTTTTCTTTGAATATTTTAGATTGTGGTAGGTTAACTAACCAAAAAATGCCCACTGACTATGTCGAATGTTTTTACATTTTCCTCGCAGGAGGAATGGGCGAATTGAAGAATTATGAAGGATTTTGATTTTTAATTATGGGAAGTCATCGACTTCATGTTGATGATCGCACTGCCTTGTACTGACGAGTGGCCATATAGCCCGAAACCGGTCTGCAAATATGTCCGTCCCTATAGTTGGAAATCAATTCCTTCATTTGTATCGACGAAAGCAAATGCAGGATTTTCTTCTGTGAAGAAACCTGCACTGGCACCGGTCGGATATAATTCAATGCCCTTCGTGGTATTAGCCAGGGGAGTAGTTGTTTTCTGACAGATGCCAGCCGAAACCTAATGTGTAGGTTATTTGAGACTGGCCTGAACGAATTGTTCGAAAGATGAATTTGAAAAAAAAAATTCAATGTACAGATCCACATGAAAGGAAAGCCCTGTAAGGTTCAAAGAACACGGTGAGAATCAAAGTTTGTAAGCCTCAGGAAAACCTCCATCGGTAAGTAGTTCCAAAGTTCGTCTGTTCTATTGAATAAAACAAGACGGATTGCTTTTCTATGAATAGAATCCAGAAGTTTATGTGAATGTTTTGGTTTTGAGCTCCATAAAATGAGAACTATTTTCTAAGACAGGATAGAAGCTGACGAGACGTGAAGTATTTCTTCTGGGAATCACCATTAGCGGTCTCACATGGTTTTCCCATGAAAGATTTATACTGATCGTGATTCGTAGCATCGAGATACTTGACTTTGTAGGAATAGTTTCTCCTTGACATCTGAATATTAGATAAAGATAAAGAGGCATTCTTCGAGAAGAGACATGCTTGGGTTTTTCCAGCATTAAAATCCACCAAGTTGATGTTATTCCATTCTATTATTTTCATCCTCATCGTTCACAATATTGACGATAGTGCCTCTTTGAATTTTTGTTTCTCATGTCGATATGGGGACTGTGGAAGAGAAGCTACTATGAAAAGTACTTTCGTCCGCGAAACTATGCATCAAACAAGATGTTCTCTCTAGTAAATCATTGATATGAAGCAGAAACAAAGTGGGCGTTAGAACTGAACCCTGTGGAACATCTGCATTTATTGAGAAAATATCAGATGCATATGATACTCCATCAACAACCAGGGGTCGTTCATAAAATACGTCACACTAAAATCAGCTTTTTTTGACCCCCCCCCCCATTGTCACGCTGTGTCACACTTTTTGTGATCCCCCCTAGAAATATTTCGTCACAAAAACTAAGACTCCCCCCTGCTGAGTATGATAAATTCTAAATGATAGTACACAAATTCTGAAAATTAAAAATATTTAAATATCTAAATTAATAAATATCTTTCATAACGAACATATAAATAATAAATAATATTTCTAAGATATTTATAAACAATTTCGATATGGATGGCCACAAATAATATACATATTTCACCTAATCGGAAGATTCAATGCTCAATAACACAATGAAACAGTAAAAAATCGCTTTATTTTGTTTCATTTGTATAGTCAAAAACACAGTGTACTGTAACAAGATTAATTCGCATTCTCAATTGAAATTTCATTCGCAAAAAGTCCCTATAAATTTGATAAAAAATCTGACGAGTTTAGGAATTCGTTAGAAGATGTCGCACATGTAGATTTCTACCAAAATCTACTGAAGATTTCTTTCACACCAAATTTTTTTAATTTTCGTCAGAAATCTACTAAAATTAGATTTCTACCAAAAGTGGTCACGCCCCTAGCGCTCATGTCAAGAAATATAAACGGCGAACGTCACGTTGCCGTATACCCCCCTTCCCCCCTTGTCACATCTTGTCACACTCAGCCAGACCCCTCCCCCCCCCTTGTATGCGAACGTATTTTATGAACGGCCCCCCACCTATCAGACAAGAAACTCTTTAGAAAAGCACACAATTGAGAAAATAAACCATAGACAGGAGTTCAGAAAGCATAGACCGATGCCAAATTCGATCAAACGCCTTTGAGATGTATATAGTTGTAAATAATGACTTTCGAGCAGTACCGCAAAGGTTTTTCTCGGTCCGACATCGAAACTAAATAGCGGGCTACAAGGAACATGCCCTTCGTCACCATTCATACTATTTTTACATTTTTCCATTTCTAGACTCTCGAATACATCAAGCAGCCTCGTATCATGTAACATCTTGATTAGTCTCAGATTTCTTCCACAAATTTTGTGATCATTGTCCGGAGAATGATGTGCGACGCTAGACTTTTCTATCTTCCTGTGGATAGTGTTCCTCAAAACGGGTATTGATAACCTGTCGACTCTGGACAATGTATTTATTGTTTCAATCATTTTGACAACCGATTTCGTACGTTTCATTCAAATCTCAACTATTCTACCTTACCTGGTTGTCCGGCATCGTGCGGTACAGAATTAGCCTCCTTCCTTTCCACAACTTTTCCGTCGTAAAGCATCGTAGTCGCATCGACTATTTCTTTGGATATGAAATCCCGCAAATCGTAGTGTAAACATCTTTGAAGGTTCGGCCAGTTTTTGTGCAGAGCATGGGAGGCGTAAAAA
Organism: Zygogramma bicolorata; assembly: GCA_032362365.1. Taxonomy (NCBI): domain Eukaryota; kingdom Metazoa; phylum Arthropoda; class Insecta; order Coleoptera; family Chrysomelidae; genus Zygogramma; species Zygogramma bicolorata. The sequence goes on from JAVJAQ010000307.1 coordinate 862,561, forward strand.
TGAACATCGTAAGAGTTGTACATGATGTATTCGTGGCCTTCCAAGTAAGCAAAGTGACCATATTTTCGCCTGAAATGACATATTTCCTTTATTTTTTATTTACAGATTCGAAAGAAAGCGGAACCCTGTATTGTTCAAAGAAAATCAAGGGACAGGAGATACGAATTAACATTAATTTAAAATTTTTGATGTTTGTGAGCCTACATAACCACAAAACAAGGCAGTTCAATAATTTGTTAACAAAAAATCCCAAGACGGAATTTTCCAGAAAATCTATTTATAGAAAATAGATTAAGCTATTAAGCCATCTTCAGTGCTATACCTGCAAGTAAGTAATAGTCGAAAATTGGAATAAAGGTTAGAATTGATTTACTTACTCGTCTAGGTATTCACAGGAAGATCTTCACAATGACAAATAATCGTGAGACATTACATTGAATAAACATCCAAGTTAAAATCAGTGCCTTTTTGGGCACTTTGATGTTTATTCAATGTAATGTCTCACATTCCTGTAAGTATTTAATACTTACAGGAATGTGGCGCACTAGTTTTTGCTTAATACAACTATGTTGTTTCCTATCTGAACTTGATTCTGTAATCTGTTATTCGGAGAAGAAGCTAAAAAAGGTCCTCAATCAAAGATGGGTTTTTTTTCCATTTCAATCTGATGAAGATGAATGGTCCATTGATATAGATTACTATGCGAATAATATGACCTCGCAATTGCTTATAAAACGTTCAGTGCATTGTTATTCTATTTACGTTTCATCTACTAGTAAAAATATCAACGTTTTCGCGTTAAAAGTGTTCATAAGTGTGGAATATCCAACTCAAAGCTGATTGTGAACAATATCTGTTCGAGCTACACACTGATAATAACGTAATTGTTTTTAATGGATCGTCAATTTGAAAAAACATTTTCTACTTACCTTGGGTCGTTTTCAGAAAACTTTTTCGATTCTTCGTCGTCCAGGGTTAACCAAAGACTCCCTCCATCACTTACGAAATAAGTTTCATTGAACAAGGCGCCCTTATACCAATCCGGTAATTTACTGAAATTAATAAGCATTTAATATAGTCTCTGTTTTGCGGGATGCGTTACAATTTCTTTGAATATTTTCCCCATATATAAAATGTCTCATAAGAGCAATGCAATTATCCAAAACTTACAGCGGTAATTGCATTGTATCAAGTCACCATAACAACACATTTGAAACCGTATCGCTAGATGTCAGTAAACAACACAAATAAATGTCAGATAGACTTCAAAAATAGAAAAACATTTCGCGTTTAGGTGAGTACTCCATACAATCTATAGAGGAAAGTATAAATGAACAAAAAATAACATTTCCTTGAGAGTTTCTTTATTCGTGAAATATTCCAATGAATTACATTCGTGCATAAAAATGACCAGATAATTTTGCATTCAAGCGTGATATCTTATACAAATTGCATTCGGTTATTTTCATATTTTGTAAAAGAATAAACTCTAGCAATTTTTAGACATCACGCTTTCTTGCCAAATTATCAAAATTATCGGTTATTTTTATGCACTATCGTGCAATTATAACCCTAAAGAAAGCGAAGATTAGATCTCAAAGTTTCTTCCGTTGAAGTTTCTAATAAAATGAAAAAGTCCGGGTAGATGAGACTGGAAACTATGAGAAAAACTCACCGTCTAACAATCACTACCAAATCATTTGGTATAAAAAGACTGAGTACCCCTTTTGCAGACTCGAAACGTTTTAGGAAATGAACAAGTTTTCGACCAGTAATAATCGAATGCTTGTGTTACCAAAACACGGCTCTGCAACTATTACTTAGTAGTAGATTCTCGTACAACGCTCCAAATTATATAATACTCTACCCAGTGATTTCAGATCTTCAAAAATCATAAATAAAAAAAAAGTTGAAATAATTTCACAAGCAAACCCGATAAATGATGCCAACCTTGCCAACCTTACACGGTCCTTCCGAATTTTCCGATTTCATTTTTTATACGTAATCCAATAGTTGAGATAAAAAACATCTCTAGCTGATTCTCTGCCAATTCACCACTTTTATATATTTCTTCCTTGTATCTATAATATAATCCATTTGGTGATGAATAAAGATTGTTATTATTATTGCTAAAACGAACTTTTGTATGGTTTTATAACCTTCTCTGTTTAATGTCTGATTTGAAACGTTCATATCTTCGTCATTTCGAAAATAATTTCAAAACTCTCGCATTTCTTGAGTATACTAAATTGCAACATACACGATATGTTGATAATAAGTGCAAGAAAATTTTGAAAATTTTCAATAGTGTTTCCCAAAAATTCAGAAAATTGCCTAAAAACAATGAAAACCTGAATTCAAACGATTCTTATTGGAGAAAGCATTTTATTGTGTTTTAGATTTTCATCACTGATGTTTAATTTTCCTTTTCTTGTACAGCTTATCCAATCCAACTTGGGACGGTCTTTGGTTCCACATCCGGTTGCTCATTAATCTGACAGTAGGTTTCTTATGACTGCTTGTCTCGCACCGCGCAATGAATGATAATTTCCGTGCCAAGTTGAAATGGACAAACTGTACATATATAGATCTTGTTATGTGGAGTGCCTACTATAGATTAAGTTAATTATCATTCATATTTAGTGATAAAAAAGCCGTTATTATTGTCAGATCTCCATAATTTCATAATAAAAGAGTACGGCAAGGGACAACTCAGTATTATATTATGCATTTAGTTTATTAATGAGTTTTATTTTTAATATTGTATACCTGTTTTTGAATCGTTTAATAAACATTATTATTATTAGTAGTTCCGTTGAGATTTCAGGTGAGTAAGGAACGGTAATAAGTAAGTTGTTCAATTTTTTTTCAAGGAGATGATATAGTTCAAACACCTTTACCGCTTTACCTAAGATGCCTGAAAACCCTGGTGTGTTTACTTATACCTGTAGAAGTTTGGGATAAAAGTGGCGAAATCTGGATTGCTTGATTTTTGGTGGATAATTGAGCTTTTGGAGGTTTCCGTACAATATGTACAGATGTCGCCAACACGCTCTTGTCAGTTTTGTCTGAAGCTAAATTTGCACTAAGTGAAAATAATGTGCAGTCGGGTTTTTCCACTTTTATTTGATTGGCTAGCGAGAAGAGATCGCAACCTAAAGGATAATAGGTGGACAATGAGATTCCAGTAACAACGTTTCGATATTTAAAAGCAATGAAATCAACAAATAATTACGATAAAAACATCGTAAACATCAAAATTTCAAACTGACATAACAATATGACAATTCACTTGACACTTGTCATCAAATTTGAAAAATGGGAACATAACGCCCTCTACCGAAAAAATAGGGAAAACCTTCAAAAGCGTCGATTGTTTTTTTCGCCACAAAAATCTAAACAAAATCTAATCAGTTGAGTCACCAGGACTTCTAGGCATCTTACCTTTACCATAGACATGGAGATTGACAGAGGTCGATTATGGCTTATATTGTCTTCACTTCCAAGGGAATTAGTACATTACACACCGAGGTGGGAAGTGATTCATTCCTGCCGTGATATCAGTTAGTTAACCGAGACGCAAAGCGTCGAGGTTAGCTATGATCTTGAGACAGGAATGAAACTTCCTACCGAGTTTTGTATAGTATTATATTTACAACAACATATCTAAAATATTACATTTAACGACAAATTATCAAGAACGCGGTTTTCTCAGAATAATCAAGTAGATATATTGTTACCACGACTACGGGATATACAATTGTCACTAATATAAATGAATGTCATATAAAGTCAATAAATGCTAGATGAAGTCTAGAATAGATGAAATAAGGGCGGAAGTAGGGGTGTCTAATGTGACACTTCCCAACCTTTAATGACGTTAGTGATGACAGCTTTACATATATGGTTGTAAATGATAGTATATTACGTAACTAGGAGGATGAGAAGCCTATTACCCACGAGTGCACGTAATTGGCCTTATCCTCGAGTTGCGTATTTTACTGTTTTTTCTCTCACCATACTTGTGCGATAGTTTCTGGTGGTGTAGCACAAATTTCTTCGTTATCACTCATTGTCAATGATCGACGAGACACCGAATGAAGGAAAGTAGGTAAAACAATTGCTTACTTCATGGATATTACTAGATACATATACAGTTCCAATCTACAAACTGTTGACAATAAATTTCCTACAAATATGATTCTCAGTTCAATTTCACTGGGAATTTGGATAAAAATTCGCTGAATTTGGTTTTTGGACAGTTGAATGTAGTCATGAGACCAAATGAGGGTATGCTTTCCTGGCCCATCTGCTCCCGGTCATGAGATTTTGCACAATTTTAGGTCAATAAAAAAGAGACGTTTTCCCAAAATTTCAGCTTCCAAACCATTCCGGAACATTTTCAAATAAGCTCTTCTTCAGCACAATTTTTTAAGGCAATACAATACTAAAATAGACATTTTGGAAACGCCGCTTATGTGCGTATTCTGGGTTGCAATATGGGGGCTGTGGTGGCAATGTGATATATAGGTAGAGACCATATAGAGAAACTTCTGTGTTTTAGAGATATCGGATTCTGCTTGTTGCAGAATCAATGAAATCTGTAGTCTCATAGAAGCGTTTTAAACTAGGCGAGGTCACAGATTAATTAATCTGTGGCGAAGTTCTTGGGGAATTGATAGCACTGATAAATAGCGGGCGCGATCAAACGATATTGGTATAGGTATAATTGAAGATTGGTGTTAGTAAACAGCAAACAGAAATGATTAGTGTTGCCATTTTTCACTGTCACCAGTAACTCCACTCTTTTTGCTTTTCAAGCTTTCGATATTGATGATGGTGATCAGTAACAGGGAAGCAAGAAAGAGCACAATGAGTTCAAGTTCTTCAATGTTGCTAATATAAACATTGTTTTAGTTCACCTTCTCGCCTAAACTAAGCATAGCATTGGATGCAAATGCGGAAGTTTTTTCCGAACTCTACCCAGTCAAAATCTGTGTGATCTCGAATATTTAGTAGAAACTTCCGGTATGTTTCATTATCAGCTGCTTTTGAAGTCCTTTTTTTATCGATGTACCCATTGCAACCAATTTGGAGCCAAATGAAATTAACAACTAGATAAATATAAAAAGCGTTAAAATCGAAAATGTGCCGAATAATTCAATTGAATGAACGAATCGAAAAAAAAAACGATGCGTTTATTAGTTATAAACAAAATTAATTAGAAAATGTCAGTTCTGACAATAAATCATTCAAATGATTATTGAAAAGCAATATTGTCACTTCGCATTTTTTTGAAAATAATCGGGAGGAATTACACAAGTGCTTCAAAATTACCGATAATTTTCCATGAAAGCATGTTGTCTGAAAACTGAATGAGTTTGTTTTCATATTTTGTCGAAACAGCCCGACTCCGAAGGAGGAGGGCTCTTTTAGCAAAATATGAAAAACCGAATGCAGTTTTTTTACTGACAAAATGCTTCAATGGAAAATTATCAGGTTTATTTTGATGCACGAGTGTAATTCGGTAGAATATTTCCGGAGTTGAAACAACGACGTTTAAAATTCAGTATTTATGCCTGTCAAGATGACAAATAATGTACATTTTAACAATCGTTACTATAGATACACGGACCGAGCGGGAATTTTTTGATACCTACCGGGTATTTACCAGCCCGAAAATGTCCCGCAGGGAATTTTATCGCTGTAATCGATCGAAAATGTCCCGCTTCATATGGGATTTTTAACATACAATGGAAATATTCGATTAGAAGTTATTATTTTTTCCATACATAAGATAAATTATACTAGATTGAAAAAAAGTACTACTACATGACTCATTTATAAGCATTCAAAAGCGTTAAAAATATTTCCAGAAAAGGCCCAAATTCACCTAGATAGATAGATAATTTATTAATCTTTTAGATGTAAAACAGTACATAGATGTTCGTTTCACAAATAAGACGCGTCAGCTTACAAATTCACAATAATTAAAATACATCATTACTTGAAGATGTAGGTGTAAAACAATAGGTAAAAAAAATACAAAAAATGGTTAAAACGTATAGGAAACAAAGTCTTTGGTATTTTGGTATGATGCCAAAATTAATTGTGTAGGGAAGTCATATATTCATCAGTAGAATAGAATGCTCCTGAAATCAGGTGGTTTTTTATGTGTTTTTTAAAGAGATCGTAATTGAGAGTTTTGATTTTTGTGGGCAACATGTTGTATAAATCGATATTCAAGGAGTTTTTTTTTGATTTCTCTAATCTGAATTTATTTGGTCTAATACACTGACTACTCCTTGTGTAATGATCGTGGATATCAGCATTGAGGTCAAAATTGGTTTTATTTTTATGAATATCTAGTAGTGTTTGATAAATGAAAATACAGGGTAGAGTCATTATGTTGAATTTCAAGAAGATCTAAAGCATACCCTCCTTTATCAGGTTAAATGTTACATATCTTATAATTTTCAAGAATTTCTTTCACCCAACAGTTGTCAGATACGTAATGAACGGTTTTAAACAGTGGGAGTAAAAAAAACTCCTAAAGTGACTAGGCGAATAAGTAAAAAACAGCAAATACCTGTCATCCAGTACGGTCCTCTGCCAATCGTAGATACTTCGCTCCCAACAGGCGTAATTCTGAAAAGCGTGCGCCACGATCTTCAGCACGGCATTTTCCGTGCCGAACTTCCTCGTATAGAACCTGCTGTAAGTCTTCAACTTCCTCGGAAAACTGACGGTCGGCATGTCCCACACCAGATTCATCTCGACCCGTTTCGACTCTCCGCCGGCAGCCGTCACTTTGACAGCTATGCCGCACGCCATTTCGCCGTACACTTGCTCGCGGAAGGATTTCTTGAGCTTGTCGAACTCGCCGTTTTGCTCGAGTTGCGTCCACGGTTTCGAGCCGTCCGACTTCGGGTCGAAGTACAAGCATTTCGAGATCGAAACGTCGTCCCCGGGTTTGGCGGCGAGCGCGTAAGAGCAATGCGTCTTGTCGACGGTGTGGTGGAGGATGACGCCCTCTGTGTTCTCGTACGAGAAGGATTTTGAACTGCTAGTCGCTAGAATGGGGAAGATGACCCAAAGCTTTTAGTAGGTGGCAGCACGACTGCATGTGCATAACGAGTGATTTTGCAGGTTATGTTTTATTTTTATTTTAATGAATATTTTCAAAAGATACTTAAGAATCATAAGGATGTTTTCTCCAGCCGATAGATATGTATGTTTGTCTGTACCAGAACTGAAAGTTTGATGAGGGAACGTGGTGGATCCCTCAAAGGAAAAAAAAAAGATCTGAGTGAAAGGTAAAAAATTCAAACTGATTACAGAGGTGTTTCGTTAAAAATCATCATAATAACCATCTACTAGCCCTGCTACGTTCTTTTGTGAGTGACTGGAGCATAATCTAGAATGTTCAGAAGCCTGAAAGCTCTTTTCTTTTCAGGGTTACTTCCCACTGCTTTTTCAGTTTTGTTTCTTTTGGAAATAAATGCGTACCTACATTTTTACATCCGATGCACTACATAAGACCATTTTATGTCGATTTCAAGTCTTTATATTCTTAATTATTGCAAAGAAGGGACATTTAATGTTTTGAATAGTTGTCATTTGACTTGAGAGGCTGTCAAAGGTACATGCAGTGGTGGCGCTCCTAGTGGTAGGGTTTTGCAGCCGTCATCCCCATTGACAGGGATGTTCAGTGCCCTCTACGGGGTTTATACAGTAATAGAATGCTGATCAAGACACAGAACTCATAATTATATCTTATGACTAGAATGCGTTTCATGTATCGTCGGCTAACGTAAACTTGACAAATCATGGGCATTCGCAAAGGGGACAACTTATACCAAGTAAGCACATACGTCCTTCCTTGTGATTTCAAGAGGAAATGAGAGAATTCTAGGACGTATGTCTGTTAACATTAATAGTTTGTAAATAGAGCGGTGTTGCCAGTTTTATTTCTTTCTGATTCGGATGTTGGACGCTGTGACGATAATAAATATAAATATTGGATATTTATTAATCATCGATTATATTGTGGATAGACAAGAGTTATAGCTGTATTGGTAATATTGTGTACATTACCCGTTCGATACGATGAAGTGTTTTGTTAAGGATTGTGGTCATTCTTGGAGAAAGGGGAAGAAAAAAGAAAACTACTTTCCATAAGTGAGTTCTTGAGAAACCTGTTGAAACTGTCTCTAGAATAAAGAAAACGTTTTCAGATTTCCAAAAGCTAATTTCAGAAAGTGGTTTCAAAGATTAGGAAGTGATCTACATTTGGAGTGGCCTCAACCACATCACTACAAAATCAAAATCCGCACTGAACATGTTCACTTACTAATTCGATTCAATTCATACTATACCATTAGATTTGAGGATAGTGGTCTAGACCCATTCTGGCGTCCTTCAACTTTCAAAAAACAACATGTTTTCAATGTCATTTTCATATGTGTAGTAGAAGGAATAACTTTTTGGTGTGAATCAAGATCTCATTTCGTATCTTTTGTTCAAGGATTTTTTTATTTTAAAACTTGTCCATATATAAAACGAAATTTTTACTGTTATGATGTTCCAGTTTCAAAAAAACCAACCCATTGCCCATCCCCAAGTTACGCACGTTATATTTTGAGCCGCTACTGTGAAGAGGACATTTACAGTGTTGCAGTTTATGCATGATTTGTCCATACGCCATATTTGAAACGCATTCTAGTCATAGATATAATTATGAGTTCAGTGGAGCAAGATGCCTAAAAACCCTGGTGATTCCACTGATTAGAAATTGTTCAGATTTTTGTGACGACAAAAACAATCGACGCTTTTGGACGTTTGCCCTATTTTTTCGGTAGGGGGGGTTATGTTTAAATTTTTCAAATCTGATGCCAAGTGTTTGTCACATTGTTTCACCAGCCAATCAAATAAAAATGGAAAAACCTGACAGCACATTTTCACAGAGTGCAGGTTTAGCTTCAGACAAGACTTGCAAGAGAGTGAGGGCGACATCTGTGTGTATTGTACGGAAACCTCCAAAACCTCAATTATTCTTATTCACCAAAAATGAAGCAATTTCGCCAAGTTTATTCCAAACTTTCACAGCTATAAGTGAACTCCCCAAAGGTTTCTAGACATCTTATTGCTTATATTCAAGGTGTCTTTTTTCTTCGAATTTTTTGGAATTGTTAAACTACCACAATATGGAAAAAAAAATATATTGGAATCTATACAAGTGTAGAAAGGCAAACCCCTATAATCTAGCCTTAAAAGTTAATGCGTTAATGAAAACCGTTCCTTCTGAATGAAACACTTCCTATTATTCAGCAACTTCTCGTATAAAAAAAATGTGCCTATAAAATTATACAATTGGAGCCTGAGAGCCTGCAACCGCCAGACATACGTTATTTTATAAAAGCTGAAAGTTTCTTTGCGTATGTTCCCAACACAGGTAAGACCAATTAGCGACTATGGACTCAGGATCTTGGTTACTTAAGAAGGAAACAGACAGGAAAGATTCTCTTTCAAGTCATGTGTTTTCTTATATATTTCTTACGGATGACGTACCTTCAAGCGCACATTTGATTACTTATACATATTGCCAAAAGATGGCAATCAATTCAAAAACAGACGTGGGATATTTCATCAATATTTTTTTTATATGCAGATTAACACGAAAGGTAAGCCCTGTAATGTTTAAAGAACACCGCGTGAATCAGGGCCAGGAGATACGAATTAACATTCACTTTGAATTTTTGAAGTTTGTATGACTCAGGAAAAACCTCCTCTGGCAAGGAGTTCCAAAGCTGCAGCTGTTCTATTGAAAAAAGATCCCTCTGAGCAAGAGAGGTTCAGCAAAATAAAATATCATAGCTCGCAGGCATTGTATCAATTCGAATGGGACGTAAAGCCAGCGGTCCCGAGTCCATCCAATACAGCACCCGATATCCTATGGACGTCCAATTCATGTCCAATTCATGTCGGAATAGCCTTGGACCAATTTTGGATATTCATAGGATATCCAAATTTTGGATATCCAAAGTATTCCCAGTAAAAAATATCCATACGATGTACAAAATGGATATCCTTTCGGATATCCACGATGGATATCCATGAAGGATATCTTATGGACATCCATTTCGTACATTTATTGTACAAATAATTAATGTTTCTTCCGCCGTGGCACCCTACGAATTGGCAAGGTGATTGGGCCTTTTACATGGCCATTCCAGCAAAAAAGTTGATATATTTAACTTTTTATCCTTTCAAATAATATTTGAATATAGCGTCACCTCAGAAGACGTGACGCGCGACGAGAAATGCAAAAGCGCTGCATTGTGAACTCATCTTGACTCGATTTCCTGACGTGCAACCGTTTATGGCGTCTGTCAAATGTCGTAATTTTGAGAGTCGTTGAGTGGTTGGGTCGGTTTAAAAAAATTATGTTGAACTGAGTTGAAGCGTTGTGGTGTGCATTGTGCAATAATTGTGTTTATAAAGAAACGAAAAATAGTGGTGTGTTAGTTAATTATTGTAAACTGGGATCATTAGCATTTACCGTGAACGTGAACTTTTGGAAGGAAGCAAGTGAATTGTCGAGTACTATATTCATATGTTATTCAAATTGAGAACTATTTAAATTCACCAATAACTCTTGGCAAACTATTTTCCAAATTTAAACTATATCAAGTATTTTGTTTGAGAAGTAATGAAAAAATTAAAAATTATTATTAACGACATACATTTTTTGATCGTACGTCTACCACTCTCCAGTTTACCTTAGTTTGTCTAAATTTTTTGAATACAGCGAAACCAATCTAGCAGAACATTTTAAATTGCACATACGGTCACGTTGAGTGCCTTATCACAGGATATATATTACTGACTATAATCCGTTGTCCAAGAAGTGTGCAGCACTTTTTCACATCTCAAGCTAGGTTGGTTTCTCTGTAACGAATTGCACAAATAATTATGTAGAATTATGAACGATATCTTATGGACGTTCTTGATGGATATCTCATGGATGTCCATAAAGTATATCTTGTAGATATCCATGATGGATATCTTATGGGTATCCATGAAGGAAATCTTATGGATGTCCATAATGGATATCTCATGGATGTCCATGAAGGATATTTTATGGACGTACAGGTTGGTGGCCTAAGAATGTCCATTGGACGTCCATTGAATATCCTTTGGATAAATACTGTACGTCCATCGGATGTCCAAAATATCCTTAATGGATATCCATTAGATATCCACTGGATATCCATGTGTTGTGTGGGATGGATGTTGGGCTCTTTAAAGATCCCTACCTCTGGTTGGAATACCTGAGGGTTCGGTAAAATTTCCGGTTGTGCTTACCGGCGTCGGTGATTGGCCATGGTAGCGGAAATAGGCCGACGTTAAATGAAAAAAAAATAATTATAATTTAATAAAGTTGAAGAGGTGTCTGACGGGGGGTTGTAAGCGTAGTAAGTGTCGGGCAATTGGTGAGGTGATTTCTAATATAATTCCAAAGAAAATAAAAAAAAACTGAGCTTTATACTTTGACGAAAGTGAGGTACACCTCTGCTACCTGGTATCTGATCAACTGACCATCATCCAAACTTCATAGTTACTGATCGTTCTCACCTGTGTTGGGAGATGCGCAGAGAAACTTTCAGCTTTTATAAAATAACGGAGGTCTGGCGGTCGCGGGCTTTGTTCCGATACTCATATTGTAACGAGGACCAATAAATTGCAAATAAAACCTACCTTGATCACGAACTCTCCTTATGCTAGTAAATTCCTGCAGAACATTATTGATGTTTCTGGGTAGACCCCGAATCTTTTTTTATTGATCATAACTATATTTCACAAACTTCGTGAATATTAGATCATAAAAGACACTATCTTTAATTGGTAGGCTTGAAACAACCTCCAGAAGTCAGTATTTACAGCAACAGTTACCAATCAGACAACAGTTCCCAAGCGATAGATAAGGCCGAGCGAATTTCGGAGAAATAATGCGTCTTCGTATATTTCAGTTTTGCGAAATATTTTGTTTTGTGTTATTTAGTTTTAAGTGAATAGTGTAGTGTTTTCGTTATAACGAGAGTCATTTATCATCGACCCCACAGAAAAAAAATAATATTTGCAAAAATACTAATCGTTCTGAATGTTTCGGAAGACAAAACAGCTTCCGTTCTCGAAACTGGTTCACAACTATTTTCTTTCAAAAGAAGCATCGAGGAAAATTCCTTCTGATTCAGTTGTGACAGTGTTTCCGATATATTAACAACGATATTTTTGTAATATCAGTTGTGATAGGACGTATTTCATTCAAAGGGAACTGTTTTTTAATTAACGCGTCAATTTTTCGGGGTAGATTACCCCTTCTATAATTCTGTATATTCCAATATAGATTCTTCTTCTCATATTGTAGTAGCAGGTTAACAAACAGTTTTTATCGAATTTTTCAACTGGAACACTATGTATTTTTTCATGAGTGAATTAAGCTAGAAGATTACTTTCTAAAAATTTCGGGTTAAATGGGTATATACCAAGCGATTCGATATTTATACCAAAAATAATATAAAAAAAGCAATAAAAACACAATGGTGAACTAGTATGACGTGAAAACGATTATGGACAATTATGACATATGGTAGTAGCAATGACGAGGGTTCCTGGCCCTAATGTTTGTAAGTCGCCCGAGGGCAAATTCATACCCGTGGTGCTTGCAAACAGAAATATTCAAATTAATAACGAAAATTCCAGTCTATTCCAACTAGATACTAGGGTTGTTAGAAACACACTGTAAACATTGAAACCTTCATATGCAGAAAAATGCTCGGAAAAATGTTGTTCTTATGATCTGTGCGGACCATAAAGTAAACCTTATGCCCGCGGCGGGCGATACAATGAACTTTATGCCCGTACACACAATTTCATGTAGTTTGTAAGTGAGTAATAAAAATACAATATTGACAGTAATATACACCACTCTCTACTCCCACCTTCCTGACAGGTGTAACGTAATGACTCACTTACAATACACGTGTATTGTAAATTGATGGCTTCCCCCAGTGGGAGTAGAAAACATTTTTTAGGCTTCCTCAGTGGCCAAATAAGTAATAAAGTATCATGTAAAACTCACAGTTTCCATCCTCCCTACTGTTACCAGTACCATTTTTGAAGGTGAAGGCAATTGTTACAGTTCTTTGGCATTCTAATAAATTTTTAATATCCCACACAAATATAGCGCAAGGCAAACAACTATTCTGAAATTGAAAATAATAATGAAGCAAACTGTGTATTATTCTTAATTAGTAAAATATTTCTTCAACTTACATCATAATCATGGGGTATCACTGGACTTATTTGTCTACAGGTCAGTTTGATTCCATACTCGGATAAATCAAATTCTGTCCAAGCTCTTGGGTATAATCCAGTATAAGTGCATTTACTAGGGTCAATAATACTTTTCCACGAAGATAAGGATTTTTTTCTAAAATAGTATATTCATTCAAAATTATTCAACTCCTGATATTCATATATTTAAATACATTTCTGGAATATATTAGTTTCGAATATGACTCAAAATGAATTGTTATCTAAAAAGCAATAAAAAATACTAATTATGAATGAAGAAAGGTAGTTATCAGAACGTATGTTTCCTCCACTCATTAAGGTAATGAGGCTTAAAATAATTACTATTCATCAGCTGAAGTGAAATGTTTGATCTGCCTTATAATTAGGTATACAAAGCCGTATGTGACTCACGAAAAAGTGGACAACAAACTCTGCAGAATTGTCTCTTGATTTTCATCCTTGATTGTGATGATGAATTGATTTGCATCCACAGTATTCCATTCATAGATACCAGGCCTAATCTGAAATCTGCAGAATTCTCCTTTGAAACCTCTTCCTATGGTTCCACTGCCAATTCCACCAATTGGAACACCTAAGATGATCAGGGCATATCTAATCTCGTATTTACTGGCAGTACAATCATAAGGGTTTTTCAAGTACTTTCACTATAGGACCTATCTGGAATTTCTATTATTTTATATACTTACCATACATCTGTTTCGAGTCTCTTGGGCCCAAGAAATTCATTATAACACGTTTTCCTTGCCATTTTGCCTTTATATAATACCATATGTATCTGAGAGAAAAATCAAAGTTAAATCAATTCAAGTGTTTAAAACATAATTTGAAATGACTGATAACAGATGAAGAAGGAAATGTCTGTAATGAAATATCTGATAAACATATTCACCTCAAAGTCAACGGAAGTAACGTAACGATGACCCTTAGGGGTGGAATGAAATTTGGAGTTCTCTTCTCAGGATATTCATGGTTTAATTTTACTTTCAGTCCATATTTGGGAGGTGCTGTGATTTTTGCTTCATTTTCAGAATCACCCTTGTCCCCCATGTGTATTTAGAAATGAATATCAACAAAGATTTAAGAACGGAATTTAAGGTTATATGTAAGATGCCTTCTTAGTTATATGTTTATAAAATGTCACAACAGTACATTTGAACTACCCAGACCAAAAAGTCACGATGCACGCGGCTTTATAGTTCATAAAAATATGTCCTGTTTTTTTATCATCTACCTACAAGTTCGTATAGACAATGGATATAATAGATTCCAATCAACTATTTTACTCTGGTTGATAAGAGAGACTATCGTTTATTTTTTCATATCCATATCTCATGAGCGAATACATTGACGGCGAAAGGAAATTTTTTCCAGGGGCCTTCGAATCATGTGGAACAGGTTCTCGCCAAAGTTGCACAAAACCTTAATGTCACATTGATCGTTTTATAGATAGAAACAGCAGATCGATTGATTTCTTGTTCATTAAATCACAGAAATGGAAAAGAGGAAAAGTAGTAAGAATTCTGCAAAATTTCACATTTCGCAAATGAATAGGTACGCTTATGGACTTTGCGTGCGGATTGTGCATTGTGCATAGGCACTATCAAACACTGTTTCGACGATGCAATTTGTCGCTGCAACTCCAGAAAATTGCGTGTATTCATGCAAGTTTTTCGAGTTGCATAAAACTTTATTGGCGAGATAAGTTGCAGCGACTTGGTGATCTCTGTGGTGAATTTGTTGCCGCAAACTACAAATATGAGGTGGCACCATTAAGAAGAATGGTAATTTTGAATCGCTATCAATTATTAACTATATTATATTATTATTAAAGTAATTAGCTAAATTTATCACCATTGCAATTATTGGAAATGAATAAAATTATATCAGTTGTGATAATGTATGCGTTTATCTTGGGAATTCAGTGCTATTTTTTAATATTGGCAATGCAAATTTACAGATACATGACATTTCTTGCAGCGACAAATGGCCGCGAGAAATTACAGCGACAAGCGACAGATTGCAACAGTCCGTTATATAGGAACGGTATATTGTTTACTTCTATACGTTGGCGTAGGTCACTTTCAGAGGATTCTCTATTCTTGGTAGAACTCGTGCACTCACTTAGAGAATTCGGTGTTTTCATCCTACAGTATACCTACAGAGTGTATTAAAACAATACAGAATTAAACTGACTGCACTAGTTTCTCGAGTTTTTCCAATTATAAAGGCGGTTTTAGTGAACTCATAATTCATTTATTGAAAGCAATTCAAACAAGTTCATTGAACATGATTACATGAATTGACTACATCTAAGAGAGAGAGGGAGAGAGAGGGAGAGAGAGGGAGAGAGAGAGGGAGAGAGAGGGAGAGAGAGAGAGGGAGAGAGAGAGGGAGAGAGAGAGGGAGAGAGAGGGAGAGAGAGAGAGAGAGGGAGAGAGAGAGGGCGAGAGAGAGGGAGAGAGTCCTTGGGCTATGAAAAAGAATATTTCTGGGGCGAACCATAACAGGTGGTATATGAATTTTTATTTCGGAAAGTAGGTACCTACGAATTTAACACTTTTTCTGATAATACTTTGAAAACGAGCATGATTTTTTTGCACTATTCGCCCCTCTGTTTATCTTTCAATTTCAAATTCGTTTCTGTATTGTTCATAGGATGAGTGATGTGGGCTTTTTCGATATTTTTTCAAGTACAGGTAAGAAATAAACTCATTTTGCACAGTTTCTATTGACTTGTTTTTATTCGATGCGGATGCATGGGTTCCAAATAATAGATGCATATTCTAAACGTGACCGGACTATGGATGTGTATAAAAGCTTGATTGTCTTTACATTTTTGAATTCCTGTGTCATGCGTTTTAGAAAACCTAACAGTTTCTGGGCATTGGAAACAATGGAGGAAATGTGTTTATCAAATTTCAAATTCTGAAAAGTTATTCCCAGCAGGTCTAAGTACAGTCTGTGTGATATTCTTTGACTTACTATAGGACATTATTGCGCACTTACTCAGATTTAAAGGTAATTTGTTTTCAATTGTCCATTCATACAGTATATTCAGATCTTTATTCAACTGTGCGTACTCAAGAGTGTTATTTACATTATTGTAAATTTTACACTCATCCGCATACATGGGACACTTTGCTGCAATTGTCTTACGAAGGTCATTTATAAAAATAATAAAAAGAAGAGGGCCAAGGTTAGACCCCTGCGGAACTCCAGATCTCGCCAAAAACCATTTTGAATTTTCACCCCGAAATTTAACTGATTGATACATTCCTTGAATGTAACTAGTCATAAGGTTCAGTAGATTGTCACTATAAAGCCATACCCAAATAGCACAAGTACGTCCAGTGGACGTACTGTATATGTACGGTGAGGATGTATTGTACGTATTTAGGACGTACTTTTGTCTCCGACAGACGTACATAAGACGTCCCTGCGACTTACCGTTTCCGCATAGTCGGTAATCCCAGGTACGTACTTTTCTAGTCCACACAGGACCTGAAATGTACAGAAAGGGGAACTGTTTGGGACATTCCGAAAACGTACATTTTCCATTCTGTATGCGCTATCCCAAGTAGAACAAACATATTTGACCAATATTGGTTCAATATTACGGGAATATTAACCTTATATTGTAGATGATATCAATAGTGGCCACAAAAAAAATGTGAACATTCGGGCGATATTAGATCAATATTCGAAAACAACGTAATGATATATCATTTTATATCACTTAATGAATCTAAGTTTTCATATTCGGGATTATTCATTTCTTTTTTACCAAATAGTCAAGTTGGAAATTTTACTCATTCAAGTGTACTAACCATCTAACCGAATACTTACTTGGAAAAAGACCTGGCTGCTGCGGGGCTTGAACTCTCGACCTTTTCTATGGAGATATCATTGTCGACCACTGTTACGCTCTACGGCACGGAGATACTTGTTTTTAAGAAGGAGTTGGGTGCTATAGATGTGATGACTTCAAGTTAGTTTTGTTCGAGATAATATTAAAATTTTAGAAAGTTCAGTAACAATGAAAATATATTCGAAAAAAGACTAAAGGATCACTGTCTCATGTGATGGCGGTTTTGGAATATCAAACTTGCTGTGCAAAAAATTCTGTATGTAATTTTCTGGTATTTAAATTCACCACATGTCGATGTTTCAATTTTTTCAATTTTTTTTTAGAAATAATTCATTATGAATATTGCATTACCAATATTGATATATGTTCGAATACACTAAGTGATCACTCTCAAAATCCCAATACCCCTGGAACCGAAAGGGACCCAATACGTACGTACTCGGGAGGTCCAAACAGTATGTACATACTAACAGAAATGTAGAAAATGAAAGGAACCCAATCCGTACGTACTTGGGAGGTCCAAACAGTATGTACAAAAAAGTACGTCAACGAGACGTCCAGATAGTATGTACATACGATTTCCAAAAATGTACGTCATTACTATGTCCCGCAAACGTTTCGAAAGATACGTATCTGAAAGGGACTCAATATGCACCTGGAAGGTCCAAATAGTACGAACATAGTTCTTCCAAACATGTACGTAAATGATACGTCTGAGCAGTACGTACATGGGATTCACAAAAAAACACGTCATTGGTATGTCCCTAATTCATTCCGAAAAGTACGTACCTGAAGAGGAGTTAATGTAAACGTATCAGGGACACTCAATAAAGTACGTACATAGTACTTCCAAGCATGTACGTTTTTATTACATTCCGATTGGAACGGGACCAAGTATGTACCTACATGGGACGTCTAACCAGTACATACATGGTACATCCGGTAATGTACGTTCTTCGAATGTCTCCTATACGTCCCGGGACGTATCGACGTAACTGGGACATAAATGGTTCGTCTTCAGGACGTCGTGTGCTATTTGGGTATGTTCCTAATTTTTCAATAATAACATCGTGGTTCATCTTATCAAACCAAATCCAGATACAAGCAATCCACCTGATTTCCTCTTTTCATCATATTCGCAACGTTGCAGGTGAAAGTAACTAAAAGTTAGATTCCACTAGCCTCATCTGTTCCTCGTGAAACCAATGCTGTGTTTCTGACAAGATGTTTTTCATGTGCCAATACATTTTTTCGTGTAAAATATGCATTCAAACAACTTTGCAACGCCATTCAAGATAGCTATATTGGCCTATAATTCGATATATCATTTCTGTCGTTATTTTTATGTATTGGTGTGAGTTTTGTAAGTTTGAAAAGATCAGGAAATAATACATTATCTAAACATCTTTGAGATATCAATAGCATAATGGATATATAATATTAATCTTTACATGCTTTGAGCAAGTGGAAGGGAATATTATCAGGTCCAGCTATACCTAAACGTTTAGGTCTGAGTTTCTTGAAAGCCATATCCATGTCCAAAACTTATGATTGAATTTTAATATCCCGAAATTACAAGTATTTTATGCGATATTCTTCCTTTGACATTCCTCACCGTATACTGACGCAAAATAATCTGCAAGAGCATTTGATATTCTCTTCGGATCATCATTTTTTCCCCTTCTCTATTAAAGTTATTATTTTTAATTTTAAATTTGTTCTTTTTTTCTCAAATTCCACGACCAAGGCTGGGTGTCGCTTATCTATTGGAACTATGGGTATGGTTTCATTCAAAACAGATAGGTACTTCAAAACTACTCATTATCAAATATAGAGTTTTGTTATCTGAGTTAACCACATTGTTGTATGATTTCAGATCATATATATATATATATATATATATATATATATATATATATATATATATATATATATATATATATATATATACATCAGATAGACTGATAGAGTGTTCATATGGCATTCATGTTTTGGTTACTACGATATTTTCCAGTTAAATTGCAGTTCGATTCACTAATGGTAGGAATATTAAAATCACCGAGTATTATGATACGCGTATTATCTGAAAGATTATTACTGATCACATCAAATATGATGACAAAATCTCTATTAACTCTGTTCATTAGAGTTCGGAACCATGTATGTGCAATTGATAAGAAGGCTGTTTCCTAGTAAATTCATTTTCGGTTATAATTGCACGAGTGCATAAAAATTACCGATAATTTTGCAAGAAAGCGTGATATCTTTAAATTGCAAGAGTTTATTTTCATATTTTGGCGAAAGTGCCCGAGTCCGAAGGACGAGGGCTCTTTTACAAAATATGAAAATAACCGAATGCAATTTGTATAAGATATCACGCTTGAATGCAAAGTTATCTGGTCATTTTATGCACGAATGTAATTCATTGGAATATTTCACGAATAAAGAAATTCTCAAGGAAATGTTATTTTTTGTTTATTTATACTTTCCTCTATAGATTGTATGGAGTACTCACCTAAACGCGAAATGTTTTTCTATTTTTGAAGTCTATCTGACATTTATTAGTGTTGTTTACTGCCGTCCTGCTGTAAGTTTTCGATAATTGCATTGCTCTTTTGGGATATTTTATATATGAGGGAAATATTCACAGAAATGGTTTACAAGTGAGTTTTAATTTCAGCAGAACTCGATATACATACTTTTTGAGAATAGCTACCAAGACAAAATGTTCGTTCTAAAATTTTTCGTTTCCGTTAACCAGCTGACAACCCTCAGAAGTCGAAACTTGTGCGAGCAATGGATCAACGAGGCCTTACCTTTTAACGTGCGATTACCCAGCACGGTGGCCTTGCGGGGAATCGAACCCCGGTCTTCCGCTTGAAAGACGAATGTGCTAACCTCTCCACTACATCTCAAATAACCGAAAATTACATTTCCCAGTTGAAAAAATTCAATTTGGTCACCTATGCTGAATGAGTTTAATTCAATATACCAAAGCAATAACACAGTATCAGAAGTGACAGTTTTTAACTAGTAGATGTTATTTTCCTTAATTTGATTTATGTATCATCTACTAATTATGCATTATGAGTTAACTAGATCCGCTTTAAGTTCCATGTGTTGGGCAATTATCGTTTTGTGATTGGGTTTTTGCATTCGGTCGACTCAGTCTTCGATGAAAATCCATTGTATTAATTTGCTAGGAATTACACGTTGATAGGCAAGACCTCGTTCCTCTCTTTTTGAAGGATCATTTTCATTCCTGGTGACTTATTTCCTTAATCACTTACCCGCACGATTCCTGAATTTGTCTGATTTCACTTCGAAGAAGAATCTCAAACATACTCAAGTAGTATTACAAATAAATCAAGTTTACCTACATGTTGAAAAACATCATGGAACAAAATAAAACATCCACAAAGGCAATGTTAATGAAAAAATGTATTAGTACTTCTGTAAAACTGAAACAGTTTTCAACCAATGAAATTCATAACTACTAAATGTAACACAATATGTGCAAAGATGAAGTCTGCAAATCCTCTTTCGGGACTGATACCGCTGAACTGTGATTTATTTTCTGGGTTCACCTGGAGTCTTAGACACACTGAAAAAGAAAAAAACTAGTTCAACAAAAATGGGAGCAATGTATGTGATATGGTCACTGCTGAACACGAATAGTAAATATCAGTTTCATGAGATATGGTGTTCAAGATAAAAGGACTAAGTCAAGAACCAATACAAAGGAAAATATTCTTCATTTTTGTCAACGTTTTGAACTTTTGATGAGTGCATCTTTAGGACTCAGTTTAGTGGATGCTTAACATCAAAACACAGCACCCTCTGGCACAAAGTGACAAGTAAAAGCTTCACAAATACCGAATTCTGGTATATACTCAGACCAAGAATTTATATATACTTACCAGCTAATACGAAACAACTAACGCATGAAATGAATCCACTGAGGAAAGCATTGAAAGGGAATGTTCCTACCAAGAGGCAGTAGACGAATTGTACGATTCCGGTTAAGAGAATGTAGAACAAATATGCATCGATAACCTTGAGTTTTTTGGGAGTTTTGTTACAGTATTCATTGTAGAACTTTCCAATAACTGGCACTATCTTGGTCATTTTTGAAAATTTGGCAAAATGTTTAACCTTTACCGGACCGGTGGGTGAAGTGTTTTGACACGTAGTCTCTGACAAAAAGTCAAGTGTCAAATTGATAATTAAAATCTTTCTTCTTCCCAAGATGTCTTCTTCCCAATTCCAGTCGAACGATGGATGGCGCAGGCCAAAACCGAGCTTAGCAATTCTTTTTCTTCCACCCAAATATTCATTATCACATTTGACGTCACAGAAAAAAATTGTCTACTATGAAAATTGAGTCTGAAACTGAGACTCATCCTGAATAATAATCGGGTCATGTGATCCTGAAAATTGAAGAATGTATGACAATGGAAACAACTGAGGAATCCTCTGTAGAGTTGAAACTAGCAGGAATTGCTAGAAATGAATTGTTGGACAGTTATACTTCAAGATCGCCTGCAAGGCCAGAGTCGTTCTACAACATTCATGAAGCGCTTCAGCGCTGAATTCAGCATAGCGTTATTCCTTCTTTCATCCTAGCAAGAATTTTGTTAAAAAAAATTGTAATCAATGCCTACACGTCTACCAGCTTACAAATTTCACCGCTGAATAGTGAATATGATAGGTAGACGGTATTTGCTAAGTACGACCGCTGTATAAAAAAGTGAGCACGTTTTCGCTAAATGATTACGTTCCATATCAGTTGATTCAAAAATAAAAACTTCAAGACGCTTCTTTCATGCAGCGCTTTTCCTTCGTAGACGCAGCCACAGAACAACTTACAGGTAAGGTTTTCTGTGATAATCAAGTGTAATTGGATTTTCTACAGCTTATGTATGCCAAACTCATTCGTCTCTCATCTCTCTCTCACTATATAAGTGAGAGAGATGAATACGTTTTGAATACATGACCGCTAGAAAACGCCTCAGTTACCTGACATCTGATTGATTTGTAAAAACGTAAACAATAAACATAACCTTGTTTCGTTTAGAGTTTTGAGATGCAGAAATACGAGAAACTCGAGAAAATAGGCGAAGGAACTTACGGAACAGTCTTCAAAGCGAAAAACAGAGAATCCTTGGAGATAGTAGCTCTCAAGAGAGTACGACTGGACGATGATGACGAGGGAGTCCCATCTTCGGCTCTACGCGAGATATGCCTCCTGAAAGAACTGAAACACAAGAATATCGTCCGCCTTTACGACGTCCTGCACAGCGACAAGAAGCTCACTCTAGTCTTCGAGCATTGCGATCAGGACTTGAAAAAATACTTCGACAGCTTGAACGGAGACATAGATTTAGATGTGGTTAAATCGTTCATGTACCAGTTGTTGCGCGGGCTGGCGTTTTGTCACAGCCACAACGTGCTCCACAGAGATTTGAAACCTCAAAACCTGCTTATTAACAAAAACGGTGAATTGAAGCTGGCAGATTTCGGATTGGCTAGAGCGTTCGGAATACCTGTTAAATGCTACTCAGCAGAAGTGGTGACTCTATGGTACCGACCTCCAGATGTCTTGTACGGGGCCAAATTGTACACTACTTCAATTGATATGTGGTCTGCAGGATGTATCTTTGCAGAATTAGCAAATGCTGGTGAGGAGTGAAAATGATCAATAAAATTCAAAAAGTAACACTTTCTTGTACAGGTCGGCCCTTATTCCCCGGTTCTGACGTAGACGACCAGCTGAGAAGGATTTTTAAACTATTAGGGACTCCCACTGAAGATACATGGCCAGGAATGACACAGTTACCAGACTATAAACCTTTCCCCATGTATCAGCCAAACATGAGTTTAGCCCAGGTAATTCAAATAATTCCAGTTGAAGTTCATAATTGCACATTACCTCTCTTTCAGGTTGTTCCAAAACTGGGCAATAGAGGTAGAGACCTCCTTCAACGATTGCTTGTGTGCAATCCCATGGGCAGAATGTCTGCAGACGATGCAATGTCACATCAGTATTTCATCGATTTGAATCCATCTTTTAAAAATGACAGATGCTGAAAGGATTCAACAACATTGACTGAGTTTTCACTACTTTCTGTGATGTTACTCACATAATTTATAATTTATCTAGTCATAGTGTAAGACAATGTTTTTTATTCAAAACCTAATGAAAAACATGTTGGAGACCCCTTCTAGATGTGAAAGGAGTTTTTTCATCAGGACAGTAGTTGATTTGATAGATCACCTACATGTACGAAGTTATTGATCGAAGATACAAAATCAAAAGTGAAACTGCACTCTTCAATCAGTAGAGATGGGTTGATCCACCGTCACTTTTTTCTAATAGATCATTTCATGTAATTCACAGTCAGTGATTTGGGTAAATGGTTTTACCAATGATATAAAATTGGGCGCCACTTTGTAATAGATGAAAAATTGGTTTGAATACTTCATGCAGCTGAAGTTACTGAATGAAAAATCGTTTCATCTGATGGAAAATCATTGTTTCGCTTCAGAAGGGGTATATTGAAAGTTGTGATTTTGTAGGAGATGAAAGTGGTCTAACTGATAAGTTATAATTGGCTCTTTAGTTATCAGAATAGTTTTATCGTTCTTTATATTTGAAGGATATTTCTAAATATCTATAATTTTTCCCTTATACAAACATTTTTTCATCAAATATAGAACTTTGATTACACTAACACCTAATTTTTTTATTTAGTTTTTAAATTTGCTATGCATGTCAGCACTTTCACAGTATGCATTTTTTCAAAAGTGCAATTGAAGGAGTTTCAGTTTGGGCAAGCTCTACTTCAACAGGGCTCAATTACTCTACCACCAAACTAAAAAAACAATATCGTGTGAGTGGTTCAAGTTTGGTGCGAGGATAAATGATCTTCACTTAGTCTAAATTAAAATATTCCAATTCAAATTTTAAGATAAATTATGATCAACACAATCACTAAACTTGATTCTCAGAAAACTCAACATTGATGAAGATTAAAACAAGCATAATACACCAGACTATTCATCACAATTGAATGAAACTATATAGAAGTCCGAATTCCTCGAAAAAATATATTGAATTTATTTTAAAAACCATTTATTATCTTAATTTTTTCGTTCCTGAAAAATATCTGACTTTTGTGTTCAATTATTCCTTGGAAAATGAATCATTATAAGAGACTTCAGTGACTTCTTTGCAAAGACGGTAAAGTATGGCATTGATCTAACTGATGAAATCGCTCAAGTACTTTCTGATTTCAATTAATTACATAGTGGCCGAATTGGGACACATTTGTTATTTCGCAAATAATGGATTTTTGACAAAAATTCTGAAATAAGCCAATTTTTGTTTTTCAATTATAGGATTCGGCTTTGACGTAATTGATTTTTTCAAATGGATTAATATACTCTATTTGACTAATACATAATGTAAATATTATAATTATGATTTCTGCAATATAATATTATATATTAATGGCAAGGGATTAAAATAGTAATAGTCTTTATTCCCTATTGCTCAGTCCTCAAGACCTCAGTGAATGAATCTTCATGTACCCTCTACTTTATTTTTTGTACTGCTATCTCTTGCTCTATTTCTCACTAATTCATTATTGAAAGTCCTCTCTGTTGAAGTATCCCAAGACTCATTATTCAGCTTTGGAAAAACACCTATTACCTTACCACGTTAAAACCGGTAACCCCTTCAAAATATACATCAAAGAATATCTGAAAACCTAGGATTTTTGTCGAAGAACCATTCTGAGAAGTAGCGAATATTTTTCATAATTTTAGTCCAGTAACTGAAGATCCGAAACTAGGGAAAGCTGTGAACAAGTCTATGCGTTCTTCACTTGTGGCTCAATTTGTAAGTCGTCGCAGATGTTTTCAAAGGAACCAAAACTTGACACGATTGCGTTCATGGCAATGGCCGAAAATGGCCCCTCCAAACCCAGAAAAATGGGTTTCCCGCCAATATCTGGCTAAATATACGAATTAGAGAATTTTCGTTCATACAAAAATTAAAGATCGTCTCATTATCTACAAAAATGACCCTTATCATTTTTTCCGAAAACTCAACAGTTTTCGAGATAAAGGGACCCAAAACTCTCCTCATTTCAGCTGCCACTTTCTCTATAGGAATTCTGTTGGTATGCATTCGCTTGGAGGCGGGCGGACGAATTATTTCATAACTCAGACAAAAACTGACATTTTTCAATGATTCAAAGTTCAAGATAATGAGGAAACCCGTAGCTATCATTCCATGTATTTCGAAGTTCTTTCTTAATTGGCAAAAAGATTTAAAAAGCTGTGAAAGTTTTTTTCCGCACCATTTCGACACTGTTTCATTAATTTGTTTACATTTTTTTCTAAAATAGTCTTTTATCGGAAATTTTTCTTCATAATGGGTCCTTGGGGGGTCTTGAATGATCTCTGATTTTTTTTGTACCTTCCCCGTGGTCTAATAAATGATCCATTTGTTTATTTACATTTTTTATGCGAATTCGGAGTTATGTAGAATCTGCGGAACAACCGCGAATTGAAAAATTATTAGCCATTTTATCGACTTGCCATGCACATCGTTTTAAAGCTAAGATACTCTAGTTTCCGAATACATATATATTTTTTATGGCTAATAATTTTTTAATCCGCGGTTGTTCCGCAGTTTCTACATAACTCCGAAATCGCATGAAAAATGTAAATGAACAAATGGATCATTTATTAGAACGCGAGGAAAGTACAAAAAAAATAAATAAATTCAGAGATCATTCAAGATCCCCCAAGGACCCATTATAAAGAAAAATTTTCGATAAAATGGGGAGCCATTTTTCGTCCATTTCCATGAACGCAATCGTGTTAAGTTTTGGGTCCTTTGAGAATATCTGTGACGACCTACAAATTGAGCCACAAGTGAAGAACTCATAGACTTATTCACAGGTTCGTCCCTTCATTTACTGACCTAATTTATATAAATACATTCAAAAAAAGGAAATCATCAACAGCTCATAATTATCAATCTTTCAGATTATGTTTCAGGACAATAAACAAGTTTGAATGGGTAACTTTTCTTCACCAAATCAATTGAATAACAACCGCAAGGAAATGGAAATTCAGGAGAAACATGGAAATTGAAACAACTCCATAATTACATTACAGTTTATTGATTTATCTACAGCACATCAGCATATTAAGATTCCACATGATAATATCAATAATCTAAGTATATGGTACAGGATAACACAAATTTGGCCGTTAATATCTGGCACACAGTACTTTGCATGGCAATTACATATTTCCTATACTGAAAATATACCTATTCACCCTACAAATCTATTACAAAAGGACCACAGATAGGGGTTTTCTCGGAAACCCTGCTCAACATTTTTCATCTGAGCAGTCCTCTTTGGCCGGAAAATCTTCGAAGGAACATCGAGAGTCGATTAAAAAAAAACAATAAATATAAACATATACTTGGGTGTTTTTCATAAGATTCAACACTGTCTGAAAAAAGGAACCTTGGTATAACTTGAATTTTGCCAAGACGCAAGACTGTGGGTCTGGATAACTTCTGGCATGACTATGGGAGATGATAAAGGGGGCTCTATCACTTCTATCATCCGCAGATGATAAAAAAAATCTTTACAGAATAACAAAAAAATAAACAGATTGAGCTCAACACTAGGAAAAAGGAAATAATATCGACGCATGCACATTCAATTATTTTTTTATGCGCGAATCAACTGAATACTGGTGAATTCCAAAATCAATCAAATGATCCATTAAGTACGATAAAATGTTAATTTAAAATAAGGAAGCATAATATAACTTCCTACCTGAATAATTCCTTTCAAGAATTCTATTTTGATCTTTAGGTGACAGAAATTAGGAACACCCATATCGTTAAGTTAAAAGCATGGCAAGTGTTGAGCATAAGTACATTTTTTAGGTCACAAATAATAAGAAAGCAAACTGCTTGTTTCTTGAAAAAAAAAAGAAAGATTTTAATTTTTTTCAACGAGTCCAGATCAAATATTCGGCAGTACATAAATATTTATCTAAAATGTCTAGGAACTCTGGGGCTCCAACTTACGCCTGTGAAAATTTCGGACACACTTGGCGAAAAATGCTGGCTTGATTTTTGAGATGAATCAAGCCTCGAATTGTACTGCCAGATGGCGCTATATGCTTTCAATGCGGAAGTGACATTGACAAGAAATCAATTTCATGGAATATTTCCCTCATATGTAAAATGTCCCTTAAGAGCAATGTAATTATCGAAAATTTACAGCGGTAATTGCATTGTATCAAGTCACCATAACAACACATTTGAAACCGTATCGCTAGACGTCAGTAAACAACACAAATAAATGTCAGATACACTACAAAACTAGAAAAACATTTCGCGTTTTGGTGAGTACTCCATACAATCTATAGAGGAAAGTATGAATGAACAAAAAATAACATTTCCTTGAGAATTTCTTTATTCGTGAAATATTCCAATGAATTACATTCGTGCATAAAAATGACCAGATAATTTTGCATTCAAGCGTGATATCTTATACAAATTGCATTCGTTTATTTTCATATTTTGTAAAAGAGCCCTCGTCCTTCGGACTCGGGCACTTTCGCCAAAATATGAAAATAAACTCTTGCAATTTTTAGATATCAGGCTTTCTTGCAAAATTATCGGTAATTTTTATGCACTCGTGCAATTATAACCGATAATTACACGCCTTTTTGATCGTCGATTGTTTTTTGCCCCAAAATTCTAACCAGTTGATAGACCAGGATTTCAAGATCCCTTTTTACTGACACTCTGATGCATATTTTCCCTTTCATGAATAACAAATTCCACTTTTGACTCCAAACTGATAACCAAAATAATTTGTTTTTCATCGCCAAAGCAGCAGTTTTCGTAGAATATTTCGCTCAAAAAATATTCAAATCGAGTCATTGAAAATTTGATGGTGAATTGATATCAAGCTACTCAATTGATAATTTCTGTGCGAAGATAAAACATCTCTTTCTCCCTTTCATCTATCATCTCATTTTTTGTATGCCACTAACGATATTAATCGGCTTTAGAATACTACTTCAGGATAAAGTTGGTACCACCGAACCCTATCAAAAATTGTGGTTTCTTGGATTTTGACAGTTAACAGGTGAAGAATCCACATTCTATTGAGTTTTTTTAAAGGTTGTATTGTTCCCATTTCTACACATCGCCACGAAGACAATTTTTTCTGGATATCCTTCAACAAGAAAACAAAACTTATTTTCAGCAAATTCAACCCTTATTTTCAGCAAATTCAACCCCCAAGTTGGAATTGTGGTGGTTACATATAGTATGAATTGAATCCACATCTAAGAAAGTAGACTTATTCAATCTTTATTTGACAACCGATAAAATGCCTACTTTTTTTAGGTGAATGTTAATTTCAATCCTAGTTTATATAATGGCCCTTCTTACAATGAATCAATCGGCTCAAAAAATATAATCACCGAACTCTTTCACATCCAAAGACTCAAAACCCATGGTGTGACAAAATCTGATTTTTATCAAAAAAAATCAAAAACCATTGATTTAAAAAAAATCACGATTTATTTCATTTTTTTGATTTTTTAAATTCGAATATAAAACTTGAACATTTTGATTCTTTGAAATTATTGTTAATTATTTTAATGTATGTCTAAAAATTATAATACAATTTGCGGCTCAAAAACTTGTGACAACGCATTTGACGCGCTTCTTGCAAGAATATTCTTGTCGCGATTTGTTTTCCTTCTGTCCTATATACTCGCTATACGGTGCCGAGTGAGGCACGAACACTAACGCGTTTGTTGTGCTTTTTGCAAGAATATTCCTGTCGAGGCTTGTTTTCCTTCTCAACCTATAAATTGACGTTGCCCCACAATTTCATGCATTTCGCTAGTTGTACACACTCGGATATTAGAAACAGATTAGGCATAGAAAAAGAAGGAAAACTCGTGTTTTTGTTCAATTTGTATAACGAAAATGAATAGACTGAAAATATACAGTAATAAAATTTAGGTGTTACGTTTGGTTTAAGAATTTGGAATTATGTACTTCTTTTTTGTTGTTTTTGCTAAAAGCAGATACTCGTTTTGATCTTCGAGAAATTTTTTATATTATGTTGTTATCTGGTTCTGAATAAAAAAACAAAAATTGATTTAAATCATGATTTTAATTTTTAAAACCAAGCGATTTAAATCATGATTTTAATCGTGATTTTCCCTGCTTTCAACAATACCTTGGATAATCCTCAATTCGAGTTCTCATTGCTGACAATACGTAAATTTAATGACTCAGAAAACAATAAATTTTTGGAGTGGGTTCCATTTTATGATCACAATCATCCATCACAATTTACCACTTACTTACTGAAGCATTGGGAAATATCGAGAGATCTAAACAAAAGCTAAATTCATCTAAATTTAGCAATAACTAAAATTACATAAGTAGCTGAATTGAAGTTGAAGAAAACATTCAACTATTTCTTTCAGAGTCGTTGAAATATACCAAGTCACTAATCGGGCTTTGAAAGACATCTAAGTCGCGAAATAATATATACTGACATGGGATCAGTTTAATCAGATTTTTCAACTGATTTCTGTCAGTTACCGTCATGCTTTATTAAATTATTTTGAAATCTTTCAGCGAGAAATATGAGCAGCTATATTTTCTCGTGAAATTATTTCAAAAAATTTGAAAAAATTATTTTTTCCCCTTGATATTATGCTATATAATGAAACGACATTTGTCAAATGTTGACAGTATTTCGTAACCACCTCACACCTCACCATAAAGTTTCAAAAAGAGGTGGTGGCAAGCCAAGTCATCTGTCATTGGCGTGGAAGATAGGTTATGTTGAGTTTTTCTGTATATCTATTCCTGTTGTAGTACCTCTTTATGGTATAATATCAAGAATCATGAATGGAAATAAAAATATTGCTTCAAAGCTTCTAAAAGCTGTTTACTGTCTAGGTTATGGATTTACTTAAGATGCCTAGAAACCCTGGTGTGTTTACTTATACCTGTGAAAGTTTGGGATAAAAGTGGCGAAATCTGGATTGTTTGATTTTTGGCGGATAATTGAGCTTTTGGAGGTTTCCGTACAATAAGTACAGATGCCGACCACACGCTCTTGTCAGTCTCTTCTGAAGCTAAATTTGCACTAAGTGAAAATGTGCAGTCGAGTTCTCTCATTTTTATTCGATTGGCTAATGACAAGAGGTAGCAATCTAAAAGATAATGGGTGGCCAACCAAATTCCACTAGAAAACCAGTAAAAACGTTTCAATGTTTAAAATCAACGAAATCAACAGATAAACACGATAAAAACATCGTACACAACAAAATTTCGAAGTGACATGAAGATGTGACAATTGACTTGATACTCGACATCAAATTTGAAAAATGGAAACATATTGCTCTCTACCGAAAAAATAGGAAAAACCTCCAAAAGCGTCGATTGTTTTTTTCGCCACTGAAATCTAAACAAAATCTGATCAGTGGAATAACCAGGGTTTCAAGGCATCTTAGATTTACTTCACGAAGCTAGGCATTTCAGATACTTGTCAAAAGTGTTAAATGAATCAATATTGCGGCATCTGTCCCCCAGAAACTGTCGTTTGTTTTTTCAAAAGAGTGTTATTTCCATGGTAAAACTGGTGTTTTACGTGATCTGGGCCTAGTAGTGACGACATATTTATGGAAGTATGCATTATTGCAATTTGAAAGTTGATGAGGTAAAAGACAAAATAATTGTTGAAGATTATTCTGAAGTCTTCCTGGCGAGTTTTATCAGTTCAGAGAGTCAAACTCAACAAACCAAATAAAACGTCGATTATATTCAGTTACACTCCCCATCTTGTTGGATTTGTACGAAAGCGTAGAAGTGCCACTAAAAAAAATAAAAATTCACTTCGAAATTTCGACTTTTTACTGGAAATTTCGACTTCAAACTCGAAATTTTGACATTAAAGTCGAAGGAGGATTCACTTCGACTTTAAAGTCGAAGTGAATCATGTTTCGACTTTAATGTCGAAATTTCGACTTTAAAGTCGAAATTTCGTGAAAAAGTCAAAATTTGGACTTTAAAGTCGAAGTGAATCATCTTTCGACTTTAATGTCGAAATTTCGAGTGTAAAGTCGAAATTTCGAGAAAAAAGTCGAAATTTCGACTTTAAAGTGTTGAAAAAAGAAGGTGGCTGAACCGTCAATTACTCTAGAGAAGGAACTAGATTCTAGTGACTTTCACCTTCCTACATTGAGCTTGGAATATTTCAACGTTGAATAAACGAAAGAAAATGAACGCCAACAAACAAAGACTCGAAGCGTTCACCTACCGTACATCCCACACGATACAGGGTACCTTAGAGACTAGGGATATTGCGACACTAGCACGTAAAAAATATATGATATCTTTCAAATTGAGCTCGCACACGCCTTCGTTTGCGACTGCGCACTAACACGTCTCGATACCAAAATTTATACTCCAATCACAAACGAAAAAAATAAACATAAAAACAAATAAACGCTCTCTGAATATATATACATAATAAAAAAACAACAGGACGATCGACGTTTTCAGCATCGAGCTTACCTTCCCGTAATTTTGGCAATTTCTTTTATTCCTAAAACATACAGCTATGGTAGTAGCAATACATAATTGCGGAAAAAATTTGTTTCTCGAACGATTCTTCTTCACCGCCGTCTTCGCGCTTCTTCGGCCGTCGTTCATCGCGGCTGTTCGGATTTGACGACGGCGGCGGCCGAAGCGGCTTTTTGTTTCTCGATGTACCGCCTGCGCGCCTGGTTGATCATGTGCTCCTTGCGTTTGACGAGGATCTTCTCTCGTTCGGACGACGATTTCGAAAAACGACTGCCCAACGTCACCGAATCTTCGCTGGAGAAAGGAAAAACGGTCAAAGAATGTAACTACCGGATGGCGACGAATTCATTGTAATAGGGGAGCCCAATCAGGGATTTCGGGATCTACTCGAGCACGGCAGATTAATATACAGGGGATACCTTGTACCCGGTAAAGTTAGAGGCTAGATATGATGAGAATACAAGTGACCAAAAAGTTGTATTTTCAATTGCTTAATCTAAAAAAAATTAAAATTTAAAAAAAAGTCAGTGGCGTACTTTTTTTTTTACAATATTGCTTACAAGAAGATCACTTAAATGCTGAGGTTAAGTTCGGCAAGTAATGTGCTTGCTCGTAAAATTCTTCAAGGGGGCCGTTCATAAAATACGTTCGCATACAAGGGGGGGGGAGGGGTCTGGCTGAGTGTGACAAGATGTGACAAGGGGGGACGGGGGGTATACGGCAACGTGACGTTCGCCGTTTATTATTTTTTGACATGAGTGCTAGAAGCCAGCGTGACCACTTTTGGTAGAAATCTACTTTTTCAGTAGATTTCTGACAAAAATTGAAAAATTTTGGTATAAAAGATATCTTCAGTAGATTTTGGTAGAAATCTACATGTGAGACATCTTCCAACGAATTCCTGAACTCGTCAGATTTTTTCAATCAAATCTATAGTGACTTCATCTTTGCCTATACAACTGAAACAAAATAAAGCGATTTTTTACTATTTCATTGTGTTATATATTGAGCATTGAATCTTCTAATTATATAAAATATGTATATTATTTGTGACCATCTATATTGAAATTGTTTATCAATATCTTGAAACCAAAGGCCAACAAATATAATATTATTTATTATTTACATGTCCGTTATGAAAGATATTTATTAATTTATTTAAATTTTATTATAATAACTAAATGAATATTTTTAATTTTTAGAATTTGTGTACTATCATTTAGAATTTATTATACTCAGCAGGGGGGGTCTTAGTTTGTGTGACGAAATATTTCTAGGGGGGGTCACAGAAAGTGTGACACAGCGTGACAATGGGGGGGGAGGGGGTCAAAAAAAGCTGATTTTAGTGTGACGTATTTTATGAACGGCCCCAAGGGTCGTGATTTCAGGATATCAAAAAAATGCATTTTGAAGTTCATGTGTTAATATGGAAACCTTACCTCCTAATGCCGATTCCTTAACATTATAGGAGATGTTTTCTAGGATGCAATCACTTTAATTTCCTCAAACTTGGACTTGAAGGTAATGAAACTATAATTTTCATGAAAACCAAATCACCCACTTCAATACCAAATCAAATTTTGAATAAACTTTATTATTATTATTATAGACAATAGGGCATATATTCGTCTTCAACGAAATTACATCAAAATAACCCACTTATTGTCGAAGTAATCTTTTCCTAGGTACGCATTTTCATAGTTGATCTTCGACTACCAGTGCCAAACGAGATTCCCAAAGAAATATACTTTTTACCTAAACACGCAAAAAGCAGACCGTCTCGCACGTTCGCTATTGAAATAGTTTTGTTATACCGGGCGCGATAATTCAAATTGATTGAACTTATTTCACGAGAAATTTAAAAATCGTAACAGGTGCCCACTGAGACGCCACTGGCCATAATAATTTCAATCTAGTTAGGGCTAAATGAGCGCCTTATTAGTTCAAATAAATGTACCAAATTTCAACCAAATCGGTTCTAGGATATTTATGATATTTTATAATTACCGTTTTTTTTTTAAATTTCAACGCCCTGTATCTCAGAAACGAAGCAACTTCGGACATATGTTCATAGGCACTTTTCTTCTTAAAATGACCTATCAAATCACCCCCTGCAGTTAGGAACCGTAGTTAGGAAACACTCTATATACAGTGTGTCCCTAGACCAGTGGGACAGTCGAATATCTCTTGAACCAATAGGAATTTTCAAAATATTATAAGCTCACATCATATCGCATTATGAGAGCTTACTTCAGGAATTACTATTTTTTATACGAGGGGCGCAAGAAAGGCTCACAAAACCGAACATCAATTTTTTCAAATGGAACACCCCATATATTTCAATATATCCGAACTCTCATTCCTTCAGGCTATTTATTGGTTTTTTATTTTTTTAAATCCGACAAGGCGTTGCCAAGTTATACCGGTGGTTCATGAAATGCAGACATTTGTTCAGACGAACCCATTATTCATACTACGGAAGAATTTCTGGAATCATTCGAGACTGTTAGTAGTCGATAGCATATTCTATTATATGGAATACTCATCTTCTTCGAGAGTTATACAGGGTGGTCAGAAATATTATATGATTTTCACGAAATTCAAACTTTCTTCACATCAATTTTTCAAATAGTGCACCCTACAATATGAATTATTTTATAGCCCATTGGTGATTTGATTGCTTATGGTCAATGGTTGTGAAAGAGACATGTGAATTTCATCATCAGAAAATGCAAAAAAATCATCAAACTACGTATTCTAGTGTAATTAACTACATAAGAGTCCCTACAAGAAACTTCCTTCTTTACGGATATCTAGGCACAATAATCTCCAGTAGATGTCTAAAACCACCCCTGATAATTTCACTCTGAATGTTCAAATCATTTATATTAATATTATCGTCCCTAATTATTTGTCAACACAGTTTTTTCTTGTTGAGACTTTGTTTAGGACAGTTGAATGAATAAATAGGTTACTGCATTTTTTTATTTGCATTTGCTGATGATGAAATTCACATGTCTCTTTCACAACCATTGACCATAAGCAATCAAATCACTAATGGGCTATAAAATAATTCATATTGTAGGGTGCACTATTTGAAAAATTGATTTGAAGAAAGTTTGAATTTCGTGAAAATCATATAATATTTCTGACCACCCTGTATAACTCTCGAAGAAGATGAGTATTCCATATAATAGAATATGCTACCGACTACTAACAGTCTCGAATGATTCCAGAAATTCTTCCGTAGTATGAATAATGGGTTTGTCTGAAAAAATTTCTGCATTTCATGAACCACTGATATAACTTGGCAACGCCTTGTCGGATTTAAAAAAATAAAAAACCAATAATTAGCCTAAAGGAATGAGAGTTCAGATATATTGAAATATATGGGGTGTTCCATTTGAAAAACTTGATGTTCGATTTTGTGAGCCTTTCTTGCGCCCCTCGTATAAATAATAGTACTTCCTGAAGTTAGCTCTCATAATGCGATATAATGTGAACTTATCATATTTTGAAAATTCCTATTGGTTCAAGAGATATTCAACTGTCCCACTGGTCTAGGGACACACTGTATATGACCGCCCTTCAAGGATCAAATTAGTAAAAAAAATTTGATCATCTGAAATTTTCGAGCGCGTCTGATTAAAGTAGGGTGAGTTAGTTACCTCCTGAAACGTGTATATTCCACTAATGACAATTCGAGAGTGACCTAAAAAAGGTGGAGGGCTACAAAGTTGTAAAAAAAAACTCAATATAATAATTCAAGAATTGCAAAAAATATATAATCTGACGATTTCCACAAGCCGAAATAATAAAAATTCATCGGTAAAGTTTAATGCGTGCAGCTACGTGATGCCTATATTCCCCTCTCCACGTTTCTATTTCTCTCTCACTCTTTCTCTATTGCTCTCTCACTCCGTCCCCACTCTGGTTTCTGTTGCCATGATGCCATGACAGTTGATCCAAAGACTCGTTGGTGGCATGATATTGTTAACAACGAATATCCAACGTTTTAAAAATTCAATTGCTCATAATTATTGTCTTATAAATACAAGTATTCTACTAAAAAAAGCATATCCTTTTTTGAATTTGCATGCTTTTTCCTGAGATTTTCAATTGATTAATTAAGTTCAATGATTTCCCCATCATGGAAACATACGTACATTTTCAAAAATATGTAGGACATAGATGATATCAATATCTGACGCGCTCGAGTATGTCCATGCAACAGTTTTTTTTACATTTTTGAAAATCTATAACCGCTCCCCCACCGATGAAAAAGTATACATTATATAACTTTTTTTTTCCTTCTATTATCTAAGCTTCTCAACCCAATAGGTCTCTATGACGATCGAGTAAATCCCGATTTAGCATCGTGGGCTCTCCTACGATTGTAAGCGGTGCTATAGATCGCGGGCATATCTGACAGACGACAGTAAATGACAGTTCTAAATACTGCCTGCTGGACAAACAAATGGGCCTCCAAATGCTTATTGTGTATTTGTGTCATATTTCAAAATATTTTTTCTCGATAATGCTTCAATTTTGAACTATTGTGAAAGGTAGAAGTAGAAGCGACAGATATAAGGTTTCATTCCATCGATTCCCTTCTATTTTCGACAATAGAAAAATAGATTAATCCTCTTGTTGAAAAGAGACGTGAATTGTGGATTCAGGCAACTAGAAGAGCAGATTTAACTAGTAGTTAGTTGAAATGGGCAACGGTATGTTCAAACATTTTGAATCTTCTCAGAATTGCAATTATCATCTCATTAAATTACCATTGTTGTTTATGGAAATACGATTTGTTTGTCCAGCAGGCTGATTGACAGTTGTCATGTGTCACATGCCCGCGGCCTATTGCATTGATTGTGAGGTTAGAAAGAAGCATGTGGTAATTTTCGTTTTTTTATTCATGATATTATGCAACGATCATGTTAGTTAGTTAGTTAACGTTTATTGATCCAAGAAACATGTAATGTTTATAGAGGAACAATTAAAAAAAAATACATAATATAATTAACATTTTCAATATTAACATTATCAACAAATACACACAATGGTAAAATCAGAATATGATATGCATACATACATATACACACACATAAACATACATATATATACATATATATACACACATATATACACATGCATACATATATATAAAACAATTCATAAAAAAAAAGAAAATGAGTCAGTTGTTCAATATATATCTTTTCAGGTCATTCTTGAATTTGGTCAAGGAATTAGTTGATCTAATCTTATGAGGCAAACTATTGTAAATGATTATTCCATGAGAATGTAATGATTTTCTCCCAAATTCAGTTCTTATTTTTGCAGTTTTTAGATTACTGGATTGCCTGGTATCATAATTATGAGTATCTGAATTTATCACATAAGATATTGAGGAATGTTTGTTCTTATGTTTTGTTGAATGGATGAAAATGCAAATTTTTATTTTGAATAAAGAATCGAGGTCAAAGAGATTTCTTGGTCTATATAAGTTCGAAGTTGGTTCCAAAAATGGTAATTTAAAAATGCACTTGATTGCCTTGTTTTGTAAAGACTTGAGAGGTTTCAAAATAGATTTATTAGCAGTGTACCAAATTGAGATTAGGTATTGAATTTTTGAATATATCAGACTGAAATATATAATTTTTAGATATTTGATAGGTACAAACGATCTCAATTTATAAAGAATTCCAATAACTGGAGAAATTTTTTTTCTGACACTTTGGACGTGCTGTGACCATGAGAGAGATTTATCCACAAGCAGTCCTAGAAATTTTAAACATTCTGTGTGATGTATCACTGAGCCATTCAGGGAGAGAGGTGATAGATCGGAATCAGGTATCGTTTTTTTTGAGATGTACATGAAAGAAGATTTTTCAAAATTAAGCGTTAATTTATGCATTTGCAACCATATTGAAATCAATTTGAGGTCATATTCCATATTCACTTTAATTTCTCGAATATTTTGTCCATAATAGAAGAGTGTGGTATCGTCGGCATATAGTTTCAAAGTACCTCGTAATTTCAATTCTGAAAGAGAATCAATGTATATGAGAAATAAAACAGGTCCAAGAACAGATCCCTGGGGTACGCCACAAGAAATTTTTCTCTTTGAAGACATCGAGTTTTTTAAATGAACAAATTGTTCCCTACCAGTTAAATAATTTTGAAACCACTCGTGAATTTTTCCTCTGATTCCGAATCTAAATAATTTTTTGAGTAATATATCGTGATTGACAGTATCAAATGCCTTTCGCAAATCCAGTGACAAGAGCCCACACATATGGCCTGAATCCAATTTCATTTGAATATCAGTCACAAGGTCCATAGTTGCACACTCAGTATCACTGGACGTGCGAAAACCATATTGTCCATCATATAGGGGGTGTATTTTCATGAAATAATTCATTAATCTTCTTTGCATAACTTTTTCAATAATTTTTGATAATATTGAAAGGAGCGAGATAGGCCTATAATTATTCATTAAAGACTTGTTACCACTTTTATAGATCGGTAATACTTTAGCAATTTTGCATTTTTCAGGAAATACTCCAGTTTCGAAAGAAAGATTAACAAGTTTACTCATCAATGGAGCTAATTCTGATTTAACCATTTTGACAGCTTTTACACTGATTTCGTCAATTCCTGGGGCTTTTCTTAGTTGTAACTCGTGAATTATGTCTTCGATTTCTTGATCATCTGTCGGCTCTAAGAAGATTGATTTCGTGGTGAAATTTCCAAGGTAATCTTGATTGTCTGCATCAGGAATATTCATTGATAAATGAGGTCCTATGTTGACAAAATGCTCATTGAAATGTTCACATATTTCTTTCGAATTCGCTATTTCATTACCATTAATTATTAATTGAGTTATTTCATTCTTTTTTTCTTGTGTATTATTATACAGAAGAGTATTTATTGTTCTCCACATAAATTTTGGTGTTGTATTCGAAAATTGGTTCTTATAATAGTCTTCTTTTGACTTCCTAATGGATTTTTTAACGAGTCTGTTATATATGTTGTAGGACTCACTGAAGGTGATATCATCAGGGTACTTCTTTTTCTTATAGAAGTATTTGTCTCTAATCTTTATTAATTTCGCTATGTTATCGTTGAACCAAGGTTTGGTTTGTCTTTTGATATTGATTTGATACTTTGAAGAACAATTTTGAAATATTCCAACGATTTCATCATATAGTTCATCAGGACTATTGTAATTTTGTTGATAACGGTCCAGTTCACGTAATTTATCTTTCATGTTGTCAAAATCGTATATTAGGAATGTTTTTTTGTGATTTTTTCCTCCTCCGTTCGATGATTTCAATTCCATTTCGGTGACAATTAACTTGTGATCACTGATGGCACTGTTGATCAGAGATATGTCAAATGATGTATCAATATTCGAAACCACATGATCTAAGAGAGCTTGGGAGTTTTTTACTTCTCTTGTTGGGTGATTTCTGTTACACAGTTTGAAATTGTTTGACGAGTAGATATCTTCCAGTAAATTTGTTTCATTGGTATTTGATCTCATATTCACATTGAAGTCGCCAAAGAGTAAACATTTGCTTCTCGATTTCGAAAATTTCTGAAGTTCTTCTTCAATAAAATTGAAAAATGATGCAGTATTATATCGTGGTGGTCTATATATAGCAGATATTGATAAATTGTAATTTTTTAGTTTGATTGTCAAGTATGATAAATCACTTTCAATTTTTTGAATGATATCAAATTCAATATTATGTTTCACATAGGTTCCAACACCTCCACCTCGCTGAAGTCTGCTAGCATACACAGATACGTAATTTTGAAAATTATAAAATGGTTCCTCTTCTTTTTGAAGCCAAGTTTCTGTTATTATAATAATATCTGGATTTATGGTTGCAATAATCAGTTCTAACTGATCAAATTTATTCTTAATTGATCTTGCATTCATATATAGAAATCTCAACTTGTCGTTTCCAGGGATATTGAAATCCAGTAGAGATTCAAATTCTTTCACATTTATAACATTTTTAGAATTCATAATTGATTTCGGACTGCAATTTTTGTTCATAGAATTGATACACTTTGCACATTTTGTAGTCATTGGATGAGTGATTTACTGGGTATTTCGTTTCAAAGTTCAGATTGAAAAATATACAATTCGAACATTTACTTTCTGTCTCTGAATCGGGACAATTTTCCACTCTATGTTTTCCTGCACAATGGGGACAAGTTTGTTCATTTCTACATTTTCGATTAGTATGGTTGAATCTAAAACAGTTGTAACATTGGGTTACTACATTTGCATCATAAACTTGGCAATTTTGCCAAGCAATAAATAGTTTCCCATTATTTTGTTCAAAAATCTTATGGAACAATTTAGCACTCGTTTCCATGAACACTGTATAATTTCTTTTGTTTTCTATGTACTTAATGTGGTTCACTTCAAACTTATCATCTTCTTCTATAATACTATTTTGATCCTTAATTAATTGTTTCAAATCTTCTTTATCCATACCTTTTTCTAATTTCAAGCCATTAACTACTATTTTTGGATTTTTCTTTGTTTTAATTATAGTCTCATATTCTTTCTTCATCTTGCATTCAATTTCTTTCTGCAATAACATAATTTCTTCTTTATTTCTACACTTTATTTCCATACTTCCATTTTTCATCCCTTTAACAGAGCTGACTACAATGTTCAGTTTTTTTGGATTGATATTCGCCTGTAGTTCTAATGTTGTTTTTATAGAAGGCTGGTTATTTTTGGGCCGTAGGATTAAAGTTTTATCAGAGGTTTTATTGATACAATTTCCTGCTTTTTTAACTATGGATGAGTATGATTCCTGGGGTTTTTGGTCATATAATTTCGAATTTATCATGTTCTTTAGGTTTTCACTAATTTTGTTCAAATGTTTCTCTATATTTTCATCATTGGACTTGGTTTGATTGATTTTTTCATCTTGACTTCTTTTCAGAAGGACATTATTCTCTTCTAATACTCTTATAACTCTATCTTTTTCTTTTATTATTTCTTCTTTATCTTGAATGATCAGCTTCAATAAAGTAATTTCTTTTTGCAGTTCTTCTGAAGGAATTTGTATTTCAGAAAAGTGTGAAACTCTTTCCTCTTTTCTATTATCTTGGGTGTAATTGATCTGAATGGGTTCGAAATTTTCAATGTTTTCGTCAATTTTGGAAATTCCAGCTGTTTTAATATCTTGACTGGATATTTTGAAATTTTTGAGAGCTTCTTGGAATTTGTTATCAGTAGGGTATTTAAGCGGCAAGTAAAAGCTTTCATCCTCAGAATCAACAGCAGCATTTTTTCTTTTAATGTAGGAGTTATCGTCAACTTTTCCTGGACTATAGCTGGAACTTTTAGTGGTTTGACGACTTTGACGTTTACTTTTCATTTTTTAAATGTCATCGAGCTTATTGTCCTAGAATACGGACCAAGAACAGCAATATTGGCAATTTTTCAGCTATGCAGGCAAAGTCCAGCACTTTTGGAGTACACGAAACACTTTCAGACAGTTATTGGTATAGATTTTCAAACAAAGTTTCAGAAAATCTCAGCAGTGACATAAATACAGATGTTTGACAATTGTAACCATTACATGAGAGTTACTTTTTTCTTCACCCGATAAATAATGAAGAACTACAAATTAGTATATTACGTAACGAGGTGGATAATTAGCCTATTGGGAATTCAAATCGAGGTCGCAGCGCCACATTCCAACTAATACACCGCGGGCATATCTGACAGACGACAGTAAATGACAGTTGTCAATCCAGCCTGCTGGACATACAAATCTGATTTACCTATGCTGAGTGTGTGTTTATGTCATATTTTAAAATCTTTTTTCTCAATAAAGGCTCAATTTCGTGCGATTGTGAAATGTGGAAGTAATAGCGGCAGACATAATGTTTCATTCCATCGATTCCCTTCTATTTTCGGCAATAGAAAAAAGATCGATCCTCTTGCTGAAAAGAGATGTGAATTGTGGATTCAGGCAACTAGAAGAGCAGATTTAACTTTTCATAAGTTGAAATGGGTAACGGTGTGTTCAAAACATTGTGTAAGAGATATTTTCAAAGAATCTAGCAAACAATTTTATTTTATTTTTTCATTTCAGATAAGCCAAGTGCACTCAAAGATGTTGACAATATAGACTGGGTACCGAATCAATTATTACTTGGTCACAAAAGAAATATCAATGCAGTTCAAAGCATTCAGAGATTGTATCGTAGGGAGCAGCGTGATAAAAATGACATCGCAAATATTCCAGTTGATATGGATAAAATTGATGATTCTTTGTGTGAATGATCCAGCTGTTCAAAACTTGAATATTATTGATGAGCAAACTCAAACTCTGAATGATATAAATTAACCAGTTGAAGAAGTGGAACATGCACAAAACTCTGGTGAACACCTATGTCCTGATATTGATTTCGAGTTGCAGAATTGTTATCGTGAAATCCATCATCTCCGGGAAACTTTGTAGACTCAATCATTCCCATTGGGAAGTTTAAAGCATAACTCATCTAAATGCCTTTTTTATACAGGATTACCATGAAAGGATGGTTGTGGTTTATAATTTTGTAGAACCTTATATAACATATCCTAAATCTGTTCTTTCAAAATTATTGTTTATTAAAGTACATTTTCAGTATTTTTTTCACAAGCTTCATTCCAATCCTTCTAATCCATTTAGATATAAACATATTGTATGAATTTTATAGTCTTGAAGTCTTCTGTGCATGCACTCTCATATACAAAATAGTTTATAATGTCGTACAACATGTCACTTTAGGAAAGTATTTCATAGCACTACTACAATCCCCAAATTTCAATAAATAAGGATCACATCCCTTACTTTCCTTCAGTTTTTCTGAATATCTCTTCTGGATATCCATAGACAAGGTGTTGAAATAATCACTTTTATCAGCCATTTCACATACAATTTCCTTGCAAGCAGCAAGAATAATGAATATAGACCACCATGCCCCCCCCGGGGTTGAGCGCCCAAGATGACGTGATGCCATATCCAGTTGCCTGGATACGAGACCTCGCCATCCTCCATTTTCCTTTCCACCCCCGCCCTCTCAGGAGCGGTCCTCAACCTGCTGATGGGCACTTCAGCAAGATTGATATCTAACCTGCTTCGGTTGGAAATCAGCCTTTAGGTGCTATTGCTTCCTCTCTGTCTCTTACTGATGAATATAGATTGCAAAATTTATACATTTATATATGTCAGGTACACTAAGGGTATACCCAAAATTAGGGTAAACCCGTAATTTCTTCATAATTACGATAATAATCTCATTAAATTAACATTGTTGCTTATGGAAGTAGGATTTGTTTGTCCAGCAGGCTGATTGACAGTTGTCTTGTGACGTCACATGCCTGCGGTGTATAATCACCACTTTGACAACTAGTGCTATTTTTTGAGGTTAGGACTTTGACGTTTGAAAATCCCAAATCGTAAAATTTTGTGTGCGACTATCATATTCCAAAACTTCAAAATAATAACGCAGCTGGTATTATAACCCTGTATGCTTTTTAGGATATTTTTTGTTAGTTTATCTTTTTCTAATTTAATTAGGCAGTTTGAAGTCATATTATTGGTCATTTTGTATAATTCTGAAGATGTAGTGTTGCAAGGTTTTTTGAATATTGCTTTATTCATCGAACGATATACTGTATATTGAAAGAATGTAGGCTTTCACAGCCGGTGTTTATACATCGCAAGTTTTTCGGGCTTCAGGGCCGTGTCCTGGAATTTTGAGTCCTGGAGCTTTCGGCTGCATCTGCGGCAGCCATCTTCAGCGGCGTGGTCTTAGTTGAACTCTTTCCTGTGAGTCCACTATGACTGATGGAAAATCTGGAGGTACTTGTTTGATATCATCTTGTTGTCGGACTCTGTTGTGTTGTACGTCGGATCTTGTACTTCTGTCTACTTTTGTCGTCAATGTCTTCAGGGATGCCAAATTTCGCATAAGCATAAAGATAACTCAAACAATAAGGGAGAGAACTGACCTCAAACAAAATTTGGCATCCCGTTCTAAAGACATTGACGACAAAACTAGG
This sequence comes from Zygogramma bicolorata, assembly GCA_032362365.1. NCBI lineage: Eukaryota > Metazoa > Arthropoda > Insecta > Coleoptera > Chrysomelidae > Zygogramma > Zygogramma bicolorata. The sequence goes on from JAVJAQ010000307.1 coordinate 906,574, forward strand.
CAGAAGTACAGAATCCGCGTACAACAGAACAGAGTCCGACAACAAGATGATATCAACAAACAAGTACCTCCAGATTTGCCATTAGTCATAGTAGACTCACAGGAAGGAGTTCAACTAAGACCACGCCGCTGAAGATGGCTGTCACAGATGCAGCCAGAAGCTCCGGAACTGAAAATTCCAGGACACGACCCTCAAGCCCGAAAAACTTGCGATGCATTCTTTATATTTTTTGTTTTTGATTACAAGAGTACCAAATCGTGATAAAATATCTGAAATGAAGATGTACGTGAGAATTATATATCAGCTGCATTCAAATAAAAGACGATTTATTTGCGTATCGAATAGCGCCATCTACAATGAGTGCCTCGTCTCGCGGTGTGTTTTAATAAACGTACTTCAAAGCAACGAACAAATTTTATCACAAAACAAAAACTACTCACGCATCCGCACTACTTTCCGTGTTGAACTGATCCCAATCTCTGGCGGTGGGTTCCGGATCGTCGGACACGAGCAGGGACAGAGGTCGGGCGATCGGTTGGTCCATATCCATGTCTCTGAAAACCGACGGGGCCAACAGTCGGCCGTCCAACACGTTCTCGATGGTCAGTTCGACGGATCGGGTGACGCGCAAATCCTCGATGATCGTCGACAGCGAAATATGGGGAAACAACGTTTGAACCTGCAAATGATTTCGGTGGAAGAATTTCGAAAGGAACACTCAGTACATTTGCGCATTTTCGAAATCAGCTGTTAGATTTACATACGAAAATCTAAATTCGAAAAAAAATACCGCGGTGTTAGATCAGGTAATCTTGCAGGCCACTTCATTGGCATCATGATCTTGCAAAAGGTAATTTCTTCGGATTGTCTCAAAGGAACTATTTTGAAACCAATTTATAAAAGTTAAAAACGAAAAAATACTTCAAATCACCTTCTGATAGCCCATTTGAATATATTTGCCAAAATCTTAGGAAATTTCAAATAATGAATGTGATTTGTGACACTAATAACTTCGACAACTTCCAGTATGATTTTCGACAAAATTCAAACACCCGGTCTGCAGAAACACATCTCATGAATAATATATAAAGATTCATATAAAGTAACAGACAATATGGCTTTGGATCACCGAATTGATTATGAAAAAAATATTCAGAAATTCAATACAAAATTATCAAAAAATTATGATTTACATGGCCACGATACTAGAATATCAAATAACTTTTGATTTAAATATGATTCATTCCAATAAAGGAAAAAATAACCACGTTTCATCAGCATTAATAACTTCCAATGAACTACCAGAAAAAATTAAATCATCCAAATCCATTCATACTTTTTCAAAAATTTAAAAAATATTTGCTTGCATTATGATGTTCACCAAATTATCAAATGAATATTATACTCCAATTTATTATTTATAATATATAATTTAATGATGTAGTTTTTTGACTTCCTCATACCGGAACCCTGTTCTGTCTGGAAGCTGAATATTGAGAAAATAAATAAAAATAATGATAAATTGAAAAGTAGGCTGACAGGGATAGGTCCCTTGTCACCATTCATGCTGTTTTTATATTTTGCTATTTCTAGACTCTCACAAGCACGACACAAGACTACACGATGCATGTGAGTCTACAAAAAGTATTGTTGAGAAAGAAATCAGAATAATCAATAATAACAGATGAAGGACCCTGCAAGTAGTGACTTCACCAGTTCATTACCGAGAAATTAAATGGAATAACAGTTAACAGTAACACAGAAAGTCCATATCGGACCAAAAAACTTTAGGTATATAAAGATCTAACTCCAGCTTCAGATTTATTACCGTTTTTTTTATCCTGAAGATGCTAACTTTGTTGGCGAAACGCGCGTCGATTGAAAAAATATCGGTTTGGTGTTAGGTTAATTTCTAAGAAGACTATCAATTTCTGGATTTGGCGAAAGCGTATGACACAATTGACCATGACATTTTATTAAATATCCTTTATATTCTGGCACCAGAGGACATTATACGAATTGTTTCAAAATTATTTCAAACACCGTGTACAGTATGTCAAATTAATAATTGCTCAAGTGATGAAAAATTATTGTATTGACTCGTGGTTTCATCATGCTGATTGATCTCATGGTATTGCTAAATAACAAAATGTTACCTGAAAAATGGGAATTTAGCCATAAAATGTTGAGGTATTGTAATATTACTTTCGATAGACCGATTGATCATATTGCATTTTGCCCATGCTTCTAACATCAAATGAGTATTGGAGATTTCTTTTGTAGGCGTTAAACAACTGTGAGTGTCTATAGGGTATCCAGAGCAATTTCACCATAAACCTTGCCAAATTCAAAATATAATATAGATGAGATGATAAGATCCTTGGTTGCAGTTTCTGAGGAAGTCAGCAAGAAACTGGAATAATAACAGAGGTTGTGCTTTGTATACTTCATACATAATGCATGACAACCTGATTTTGGTCTTTTTCCCATAAATATGACAGTATGTACTTAATTTATGTTCTTAGTTCTGTCTCATCATAATTTCGGGAAATAAAGACCAATTATTATTATTTATAAACAATATCCGAGACATGCTCCCTATTGTTTCAATATGGTCGACGCCAAAATTACACCAATTTCAAAACATAGCAGAGTTGTTTTCTGAAAGTGATCATTATGTTTATCATTCGTATTGAATATTTGTCTACATTGTTCGATAAAGCAACTGTGTCACATGTTTATTATTTACAATGTATATCTCTTTAGATTTTGAAGATGATAAAAATGTCTTACAAGCGGATTCGATTTGAATTACGTCAACGTTGAAACGAAAGTTAAAACACATTTCTATTAATGGAAGAAGAATTGAGGATAAACAGGAAATTAGTGAAAATTTCAACGATTATTTCATTGGAATTGGTCCAAGTTTAGCAGCCAATTTTCCTTCTACAGATGAATTCCCCTCAATAAAATCACAAGTATCTTCTATGTACTTGAATCCAACTGATCCTAAGGAAATCGAAGAAATCATCAACCAACTAGATCCAAAAAAAGCCTCAGGATTTGATAATATTACCGTAAAAATTGTAAAAGAAGTGAAATCAGACCTTGCTCCTTTGATCAGTAAATTAATAAATTTAACGTTCTCAACAGGCACATTGCCGGATAAATCGAAAATTGCCAAAGTGAAACCAGTCTTCAAATCAGGAAAAAAGGATGAAATGAAAAATTATCGTCCCATTTCGATTTTACCTGTATTTTCTAAGATCATTGAAAAGTCAGTAAATAGTCGACTATTGGAATATCTTGAAAAATCAAATATACTTTATAATGGGCAATACGGATTTCGTAGATCCAGTGATACTGAGTCGGCAGTAATAGACGTTATAACACAATTTCAGCTTGACCTCGATTCTAATAAACAATGTGGTCTCCTATCACTGGATCTTCGAAAAGCCTTCGATACTGTCGATCACAAAATTTTATTGAGTATATTATATCAAATAGGGGTAAGGGGAATAGTTCATGCCTGGTTTCAAAATTATTTGTTAGATAGAAAGCAATTTGTCTACATGGAGAAAAGAACCAGTTCACTCAAAACTGTCTTATGTGGTGTTCCTCAAGGATCGATTCTTGGACCGGTTCTTTTTCTCGTGTATGTAAATTCTCTCTCCAATTTGGATTTGAAAGGAAAAATTAAAATGTTCGCAGACGATACATCAGTAATATATGGGGCAAATGATAAACATGAAATTAAAGTTGATATGTTAAAAGATCTCCAAAAAATATCTTCTTGGCTGATAAGTCACAAACTATCTTTGAATTTCGAGAAATCTTCATTTATGTTTATCTCTAAAAAATCCAATTTATCACAATCTGACCATCCCATCAAAATAGATGATAAAATCATCAAAAATTCTTCTATTGTGAGATTTCTGGGCATATACATAGATGAACATTTGACATGGAGTAAACATTTGGAAATTCTGAGAAAACAGATCTCTCCAATTATAGGAGTATTTTTTAAATTGCGAAATTTTCTGCCTTTGAAATATTTGAAATTAATTTATTTTTCTCTGGTATATTCTAGATTTCAATACCTAATTCCGATCTGGGGCTCAGCAACAAAAACCTTATTGAGACCTCTGAAAGCTTTACAAAATAAATTAATTAAATGTATGTATAAATTTGATTATAGAGAACCGACAAAAAATTTGTACAAACCCAATCAACTGTTAGATATATCTTCAATACATACGCTAAAACTCTGCACGTTCATTCATTTGGTTAAAAATAAATTGAAACATTCTAATCTCATCTTCAAAATTAATAGTGACCAACATGACCATTCAACCAGATGTTCAAATAATTTATCAACAATAAAATTCAGATCAAAAATAGGACAACAATCAATTTATTACAACGGAATAATGTTATATAATGGATTACCTGATGCAATAAAAAAAATTGGAAAATTCAGTTTCAAAGTTAAGCTGAAAAAACATTTATTGCAATAGGTGAAGGACATTTTTATTTTATTTTCATTATTACTATTTTTTTTTATTTCTGTGAAAAGTCTGATTTCATTATCTTACTTTATTTTTTTTTCCCTATTTATTTGATTCATTTTTCATTTGTTTTTAATTTTTCCCTCTTATAAACTTGTAAGTTTCTTGGGAAATAAACATCATCCAATCTGAGAGGTACCAACGACGCACAAAAATTTTACTCTATTCCAACTTTCCTAACATCAGTTATCAGTTGTCAATCGAGTTAACCGAACTTTGTCTGATGCAAAAAGTACAATTCTATCATATAGTGCAGTTTGAAAGTAGTAAGAGGATTGTTGTCCAATATAAGAATTATTCGAGAATTATTATTGGTAGACTGAAAGTTTTTTTCGTGAAACATCCTGTTGGAACATGGCATAAAAGTTTCCCAAAAGTTCCGCAAGTAGATAGCGCCAACGTCGCGTACATAGAAATTGAGAAATGTAACACCTGACTTGACGTCAATCTGACATGCAATGCGATTTTGAAATTTTGAAGTGTGAAGAATAAAATTTGAATTTATCTCGACAAAATCGTTCTCTGTGAGCTGTATATCCTTCGGGAAGTGAATGAGGACCGAATGTTCCCACAAAAAAATGCGTGTCATTGTTTTTTCCAAGAATAAAAAAGTAATTGCCCATACTTGGATCGAATGAATCGTAGTGTTTGAATCTCTCGCCTTGCGCTACTGCGCATCTAAAAAAATGTAGGAGAACAGCGGCGGTTTTGGCTCAAGTCTCCCTGTGATGCCAAGTGCTCATCATGTTATTGATAGTATATGATTTGATAAGAGTTGATCTATGGAGTTATGGTAGTCAGTCATAGAGTCATCGTGTACCCCCCCATTACTGTCCGGATATTTTAATGTGTAATAAATTTGTTATGACGAATTAGCCTTGTTTTTTCACTCGGTATACATCAGAATCAAACAACTAAACTATAAAAATCTCTCGGAACCAAATTTCCAACCCAGATTTTATGCGCAAAAGGTATTTTTTGGATTTTACGATGCCATGTACAGCTTATCCAATCCATCTTGGCACAAACTCAGATACTTTTTCAGTTGTACACTGGTAGTGTAGACGATGACAAAAGAAAAAACACCTTCTAGGTATAGATTTCAACCCAGTGAACCTATATAACAGGTGTTTTTTCATCTAAGTATTCTTCACAGAGATTGCTGGGCACATACGTTATCACTTCTGTGCCAAGTTGGATTGGACAAGCTGTACTGTACCGCATCATATTATAATTTAACTCTTCTTAGGGTACGTGAGGCCATATTTTCCGATGACAACTTCTTCTCGCACATGAGATGTGTTGTAAGTTAGATGGTGAGCTAGATTTTTCAGTTTATCGATCGATCCAAGTATGGAAAATCTGTCCTCACTTGTCGATAATACATATTTCTGTATCATTCTGTAGTTTTCCTTGATACATTCAAATTTGTTGTAAAGTTGATGTCAACAACCCCTACACGAATGTGGCGCAACAGTTTTTGGTGTAAACAAGTACACCGTTGCATATCTGAACTTGTTTCTGTAATCTGTGGTCGCGTTCTCGAGATAGTTTGTATGCAAACAATTACCTGTCTAGCCATAGCATCCAACTGAGAATTCGAGGCGGCGATGTGGCTCTGTCTGATGGCTTGAGCGTGGCTGACTTCGACAGAGAAGCTCGGCAACCACGAAACGTACCGCGAACCTGAAACATCATCGAGATGTTTTTTTTTTTCAAAAAATATAAAGAGAGCTGACTCGCGCACAAGCGCAAAACTCACCGTCGAAATGGAAAAAGTGGTTGAAAGATCGTCTGACGGTCTCTTGAGGATCCACCTGTAGATCGGGGAGGTCTTGAAATACCATGTTTCGACTCTGGATGTTGAGAGACATTCTGCACGTCGGGCAAGAGGTGTCTTGTTCCAGCCACGACAACAGGCAGGTGCTGAAATCAAAAACGTTACAGTAATCAAACTGTTTCCATAACAATTTAATAATGGTTGGGCCAGTAAGGGCCAATCGCACCGCTTCAACTCAATAGAGATTGACGGCCAGTTGCGACGCTTTCTCTGAGCCAGGCTTTGTTGCTATGGATTTGTCAATCAGCTTCCTTGTTCCTTAACGATTAAGCCAAGCTTAGTTGAATCTCTGCTGAGTTGAAGCTGTGCAACTGGCCCTGAATGAGATTGGCTTAATCGTTAAGGAACAAGGAAGCTGATTGGCAAATCCATAGCAACAAAGCCTGGATTAGATTAACCACAACTAAAGCAGAGCGGTGCAACTGGCCCTGAATCTTTGCGCGCGAGTCTCCAATAACTGATGAGATGATACTGAAAACCATAAAAACACTGGTGAGTTGACGTGTACTTGAAAAATCGTGAACCCAAATTCTGGGTCTCCCGGATTTTTGATTTTGAACAATTTTAACTGAAGAAAGTCCCTCCGAAAGATTGCAAACAGAGGCGCACTTCATGAATCTGGTAACGTAAAGTCACATTTCCTGCACGCCCTACGGCAGAGTTTTGTAAGTTATAGGTGAGATGAATAAAAACCCTGGTGTGTTGACTTATACCTAATAGATTGTAAGCAAATTTTCTCGACTTTTCGCCTACGAGAATTTGCCAGCAGAGGCGCACCTTACGTGATTTTAATTTAATCTGTGATGCCATGATATCCGTCTGATCGACGGCCATTCGATTATTTATAGATTTATAGGTTATGTTCATTTCATGGTCTCATGTTTTGCATGCAATTTCTTGCTTTCTCGCGAAATGCTAGAAATTATGTAGTCATCACATTTTGACTGATTATTAGGTATTCCTTTTGCTTTCAATTTGATGAAAAAAATAAATCAAAACTGAGTGATTGTGATGTGATTTCAAATCTTCCGAAACAAAAGTTGTGAGTGAAACTGGAAAGTATTGATATCTTATCTTTCTAGTTTTTGAGGAACCGAAGATAGGTAAGTACTTTTTTCTTCAATAGTGTAAAAAAAAATGCAATTTTAATGTGATTACAAGCCGATGATATGAGGGATAAGTAATACCGACACGTTACACGAGCGTTTTATTTTGAGATTTGTAAATCGGTTCATAATCTAACTATCACTATGAAATCAAACAAATACAAGAACAGTAACGATAAACACTTGAAAAGAATATAAACAAGAAAAACGTGAAAATATAACAAGAACTAGGTACAAGATTTTGAATATTAAAGGAACTCTCAAATGCATTCAAATTCGAATCGAACTGTCAAACATTTGAAAAAAAATGAATATCTTCTCATTAGACGAACTTGACCTTACGTATTTTTTATACTGATAATTCTATTGGGGAACGAAAGATCCCGCAAGAGTTTATCCAATGAGACCGCCGGTATCGAAAATCACTCGTAAGCTGCCGCCTCAATGGAAATGTTTTTTTTTTAGTATTTTTTTAGATTCGTTATTCATTCAATGCTACATAAGTACAAAATGTATATTTACCCTTTTCTTAAAGATTATGTACCCTTAGAAAATCGCATTTGTATCACCACCTCAACACCACCTACCGTCAAAAAATGTAAGTTTACTCTTCGATTTCTCAGGTCGAGAGGAATTGTCTAAACAAAAGCGTATCGGTCAACGCACCAGGGTTTTTATTCATCTTGGTTAGAGGCATTTGAAAACAGTCACCTGAAAGAACTTTTTTTCTACGATTTTAAATTATTATTGTTTCTGCATCTTTTTTAAATGGCACGTAACAACCATTGTCACTAATGTTGAAAAAAATATGTGAAACTGGGAAATTTTAGAAAACAATCAGTAAATAACACAAATAAAACTTTTACCCAAGTGACTTGAGAAAGGTTGTTCAATGCGAAGTTTGTTTTCATCATTGTCAGAATAATCTCGAGTTCTATTAATTATTAATTGCCATTAAATTGATTCTGTGATTTTCAAAACTATCTTCTATTTTATAAATATGTGTGGAAACTATCAGATATTTTCTGACACTGAAATAATTTACCAGCGGTAGCTACTTAATATATTGAGGAGATGGATATTAGATTCGGTACTATTAACATCACAAACAATGCAAAAAGCTTCATAATAAAAGTAACTAGAGGCAAAAAATAATAACAATAGAAATAGTAACAATAACATGGGAAGTACAACGTAAAATGAAACAAACAAAACAGAATGGAATAGAATTGAATGCTGAGTTTATAAGAACTTCCAAACAGTTTCATATATCTCAAATCGAAGTATCAAACTATTAAACTTGTCTGTGAGGGGTTTGGTGCACTAATGATTCTATTGGTGAACGAAATATCCCGACAGAGTTTAACCAATGAGACCTTCGTTATCGAAATTCACTCGTGAGCTGTAGCTTGATTGGAATTGCAGCTTCGAAAAATTGCATTTGCAAACAAAAGCATATCAGTCAATGCACCATGGTTTTTATGCATCTTGGATAGAACAGATATTTTTAATGGAGCATATTTTTCTACAGCAGGTATTGAAATATGAAAAATTACCTTCCGTTCTGTACGAACGTCAGTTGGGAAAGAATCATTATTATTCCACTAATACTTGTCTATTTATTGAGAAAAATGTGATACAATGAAGTTTCTGTGCTTTGAAGGACTGTTTTCGATGATGCCATTACCTATTTGTAGTCCCTCAGCTCACACACTATAGAATTCATATTAGCTTTAGATACATTTAGGGAACGGAGTATATCAGTTTATTATTTCTTCATGTCGATCATGATATTCGATATAGGTATTTTTATCAATCAATCAATCAATCTATATTGACCCCAAGCAACATGAATGTTTATAAAGAAGGGATCTTAAAACTAAATTACTATTACAATTCATGCATTAAAAAGAAGATTTTCATTATGAATCAATCCAATGTCAGATGGAAAAAGAGAAGTGTTACTGGATCAAATATTTTTTCAAGTTTTTTTTGGAATCGTTTGTCAAAAATTATTTAAATGATAGGAAACAATTTGTATCTTTGGAAAACTGTGAGAGCTCATTGGGAAACATTGTTTGTGGAGTCCCACGAGGATCCATACTAGGACCTCTACTGTTTCTCATATATATTATTTCAATTTCAGAATTGAACACTGAAAAGTTGGTATTATTTGCTGATGATACAACTTTAATATATTTCAATAAAGATTTGCAAGTGATCCAATGTCAAAAGGAAAATGATTTGAAACAAATATTTATTCGGCTCAATGTCATAAACTCACTTTAAATTTCGAAAAATCATCTTTCTTGTTCATTGATAAAAAAACAATTTTATCAACATCGAAATTTTTATTGCTAAGACAACAAAAAATTACCAGGTCATCTAATATAGAATTTTCAGTTCCGAATATTGATGAAAATATTTCGTTGGATATTCATATTGATCTGATCCGAAAAAAAATATCACCAGTCATTGGAATTTTGTACAAGATAAGGAGCTATATTCCTTTGAAATATCTAAAATCAATTAATTTTTCACTCATTTATTCGAAATTACAATATTTAATCAGCATATGGGGTACTGCGTCAAATACCATTCTGAAACCACTGAAGTCTTTACAGAATAAAGCAATTTAATGCATTTTTCATTTACCTTATTTGGAACCAACAAGAAATTTTTATAAACCAAATCGTCTCCTCGATATCAATTCTATTTATAAATTGAAAATATGTACTATTTTGCATTATATTGTGACTAATAAGGAACATTCTATTATGAAATTTTTTAAATCTAACAGTGTATATAACCACAAAACAAGGCAGTCCAATAATTTGTTACGGAATTTTCTAGAAAATCTATTTTCTATAAAGGTGTTATCACATATAATGGATTACCCACTGGAATAAAGTGTTTTTCTCAAATGACCAAATTCAAAGTTGCTATGAAGGGTTATTTGTTGGAATATTTTTTTTTAATTATTTTATTTTTTTATTTTGGAGTAATAAACAATTCTGCTTGAGCTTTTTAATGAATGTAATATATAAATATTCCCTATATATAAACTATTTTATTGGGAATGAATAACTGTTATTATTAAAAAAAAATTCACCCCGCGCCACAAGATTGTTGTATTATCTGCAATCTGCATCAACAGTGATAACTGGAGATAGCGATGTTCATGATACCATTAACATACAACCAAAGATAAGATGTTCTTATCTTAACCTCAGAGGCACGTCACAGTCAACTGATGCTATATTGGAGAAGTTTGTTGTTTTCATCGCTTGATTATGAATCGTTTGTAAACAACTCATGTTGGCTTTGTTTTGAGCGTCCGCAATATATTTCCGCTCCGATTGACAGCAAATATTAAAATTGCAGACACATATCAATGAGAAAAGTATTACTTTCCCCGCCAAGACACCAACGTATGGACTTTTCTGTCTAGGCAGCAAGAGTAATATTTTTCCGATTGATATGTGTCTGGAGGAGTCAGTACTTATTTCGATTTATTATTTCTATCAATTGATCAATATACAAGAAATGACAATTTTTTTTTGTACAAAGTAGTTGAAGTTAATTAACATTCAAGAAAACAGCAATGAATTTCTCCAAAGTATAAACATTTTAATAAAAATACAAAGTTCAACTAAATTATTAGTATCACTGAGAAACGATCACTTCATTCCTTGGAAGAACTATATGAATTCAATTTATCAAGTGGCTTCGATAAGCTGTTCTCTTCTTCAGTTTCCGTTATCGTTGATCAATGCTATCAATCTTTGAACCTCTGTGGATGCCACTGTTGAGACTACACTACAGAATATTAGCAATTTCGCAAAAACAGATATTGGATCTCTATGGTACTGAATCCAAGGCAAGACCTCAAAGTTCCTATATTCATGAAGATAGCAAGGCTAGGTATTGATTCTTCCAATATTCTTTCTTTGAGCACTCGTCTACGGCATCGTGCTCAAATTCCGTCCTCGTGCGATATGGCAATCATATCCACTCTCGTTGTACAAACTTCCATTTTAATTGCACGACAAAAACAACAGAAGAGAAAAAATCGAAACGCGTCCCTTACTTACTTATGAAACAAATGCGAGCACGGCAACTTCCTCGCCGACTCCATCTTCTCCCAACAGATGGCGCAATTGTCGGAATTGTCTTGCAGCTCCTTCTCGCTCGCCATCGGATAGTTCTGCTCGAGATGGTTGCGCACGCACAAGTAGTTGCGATGCTTCTTGTACTTGCGCTGGATCTCGTGGAAGAGGTACCGCAGCTGCATGCAAATCACCAAGCTGGCCATCGACAGGAAAATGTTGCTCCACACGAGCATGTGCAGATGGTGGACCAAGTCGATGACGAGGGCGGTGAGGTCGAAACAGAGGTCGGCGTAGTAGCTGATCGGACCTTTTTTCTCCCACACCGGGCTCTCGTCTTCGCCGGCGTTCAAGGGGGCACTAGCTTCGCTGCGGGTGTCGTACAGGTGGAGGGCGTACCTGATGATGACGTGCAACGTCCGGATGGCCAGCAGTATCACCTGAAACAACGGAATGATCGGATCGTCACGTTGGGTCGGTTCGGCCCTGGTCTAGGACTTCGCGAGACCAAGATGAAACTGGCTCAGTCTTGGTCATGGATGAAAATGCGTCTAGAAATTTGAAATATTCGATTCAATTATCCAACAGTTCATTTATAATAGGGGAGCCCAAGCGGGGATTTCGGAATTTACTAAAGCGCGGCAGATTAATATACAGGGGGATACCTTGTACCCGGTTAAGTACTTCCACTATGTATGAGCCCTATATATATGGGCCGCCCTTCAAAGATACAGGATCAGATTAGTAAAAAAATTGATCATCTGAAATTCTAGAGCGCGTCAGATTGAGTTAGGGTGAGTTAGTTACATCCTGAAACGTGTATATTCCACTAATCTGACAATTCGACAGTGACCTAAAGAAGGAGGAGGTCTACAAAGTTGTTAAAAAAAACGTCATCTCGACATTCTCGAGTGTTACTAATTTTATTTTTATTTTGAAGAAAATAATGCACGAATTGCAAAAAATATATAATCTGACGATTTCCACAAGTTAAAGTTTAATGCGTGCAGCTACGTGATGCCTGTATTCCCCTCTACACGTTTCTATTTCTCTCTCACTCTTTCTCTATCTATTGCTCTCTCACCCCGTCCCCACTCTGGTTTCTGTTGCCATGATGCCATGACAGTTGATCACACAGACTCGTTGGTGGCGTGATATTGTTTACGAATATCCAACGTTTTAAAATTTTAGGAATATAATTGCTTATAATTATTCTCTTATAAATACTATTCTACTAAAAAAAAGCATACATTTCTTCAATTAATTAAGTTCATTGATTAAAAAAAAAAAATTAAAAAAATTCAAATTGGCAGAATAGGCGAATCCCTCCAGATAATCGTCAGATTATGAGACTGCAACGTCTAGGGTGTAAAGATGACCCATATATATCTTAATCTGACGCGCTTGGGTATTTCAAAATGACTTTTTTTTCACATTCTAATATCGGCCGCGAGTCTGCATCACATCCAAACCGTCAGATTATAATATAAGAGCTTTTTTTAGGTTCACTTAACATCCCCTCAGAAAATCTGACGCGCTCTAGATTTTTTTTTTCATTTTCAACCCTTACGTACGACCACCCCATCCCCCATCTTTAAAAATATGTAGGATACAGACGATATCAATATCTGACGCGCTCGAGTATGTCCATGCAACAGTTTTTTTTTACATTTTTGAAAGTCTATAGCCGCTCCCCCCACCGATGCAAAGGTATACATTATAAAACATTTTTTTCTTTATATTATCTAAGCTTCGCAACCCAATAGGTCTCTATGACGCTCGAGTAAATCCCGATTTAGCTTCGTGGGTTCTCCTACTATTAGTATAGATTAGTATAGTATAGATATATTTGTTTCATTTCTATTCATGATGAGTTTGTCAAATAAACGACTCAAGTCTCGTTCTCAGATTGAGACGAGATCCCACTAACTTTACTGGATGTTGACGATAAAATTGCGATTGAAATCAACAAGAAAATGTTCCCCTTTTTCCTTTTTGAACCATTGAGAAAATAAAAAAAAAGTTCTGCTACACTATCTGGAACGGCAAACAACATCTCATCATCACCAGTTCGCCGAGTAAACACAACCAAATTGAGCACGAACATGAAAATAACGCAACAGGTATCCGCACACAAGGTTATTCGAGTATGAATCATTATACGAGTTTATTGTCTTTCCATAAATAGCTATTAGTATCGGAACGGGGCCATCGAGAAAATCATTAGACATTGTCGCAGTCGGGAAAGGTACAACAGTCGGAGACTGAAATAATTTTGCTACGGAGAAAAAAAGTTGTACTCAAAGAAAAAATAAATTAGTGAATGCCTTCATCAGGAAAAACCAGTTACCGAATCCTCAGCTGAAAATAGCGTTCACGAGGTTGAGAGATAATTATTTTTTGAGCTTTAACCTTCAGTAACTTTGGTAAATTGGAGAATGCAAATTTTTGAGATAGGGCTAGTTTATAATTGACCGAGCGGCGTTGACAGATTTTTTTGAATATATTTTTTAAAGTGTACCTGCGAATGGGCATATATCTAACTAGCTATTGCTCGCGACTTCGTCCACGTTTTAGTTGAACCGAACCAATTAGTCAGCGCACGCCGGTGAAGCATCACATCTCGCCCACTTTTCTCCGACCTCATTTACATATACTAACATTTCTCACTGAATTTCTGTTCAATAATAATGAAATATAGCCTGTTTCACTCCTGAATAGTGTAGCTTTCTGTAAGTGAAACAAAGTTGGAAACCTTACATCTCTATACTAGTAATATACACAGGCGCGTATACAAGGGGGGGGATCAGTCAGTCACATAACATATTATAATATATATCGAAAAATATAGGGAGATATCAAAGAATATAATAAATGAATGAAAAATCAATCACAATTTTATTTCACCTTTACTCCCTGTAAACCTGTAAGATCGCTGAATCTAGTTATAAGATTCAAAATCATTACCAAAATTATAGAACATCTCAGATTATATAGTCTAGTATTTCGGAAGGAAATGATTATCACCAACAGTTCTCGAAGAACGTTCGTGCGTTTCCACTTCGATAGATACCGCTTTCAAAAAGTGCGATTCTAACATTATGCCTCTCATTACAAAAGTGCATGCTATTGACCTCAACCTGGTCTGACAATATCTCAGGATCGGTTAACTGGTCTAGAACTATAACACATTCATTCCTGGGACTTACCCATAGAATCTGATGCATTGATAGATCGTTATGTTGATGAGAAAAACCGAAATTTGAATTTATTTTTCTGTTGTATTATCATGTGTTCAATAAGTATATACTTTTCACCCTACTCATATTGATATGTAGTATGATAAATACATGAACGAATATCATTATAACGGTTTATTTTACTTACGTTGACAAGGCAAATGTTGGTTATCTCTAAAGTCTGAAGTTTATTTTTATCGAATATTTCCATCGTATGTTAAAAATCCCATATGAAGCGGGACATTTTCGATCAATTACAGCGATAAATTCCCGTCGGGACATTTTCGGGCTAGTAAATACCCGGTAGGTATCGAAGAATACCCGCTCGGTCCGTGTATCTATAGTAACGATTGTTAAAATGTACATTTGTCATCTTGACAGGCATAAATACTGAATTTTAAACGTCGTTGTTTCAACTCCGGAAATATTCTACCGAATTACACTCGTGCATCAAAATAAACCTGATAATTTTCCATTCAAGCATGTTGTCAGTAAAAAAACTGCATTCGGTTATTTTCATATTTTGCTATAAACTCATGTAGTTTTTAGACAACATGCTGTCATGGAAAATTATCGGTAATTTTGAAGCATTTGTGTAATTACTTCCGAGAATTATTTTTTTCTCTACTTTCCAATTTTATTTATGAAAAAAAATGAAGAATAAACAAATCTGACGTTTTTATTTCACAATTTCCTAATTATTCAAGTCATTGTAAAAGGTAAGTTTGTAAAAAGGCCAATATGCATTTGTGTTTTGATAAAATGGTGGAAACGCAGTGATTACCCCACCTATAAACTTGAGCTGTTTACGCGCCTGAATATAGATCTAGGTATTGATATATTGAAGGTAAAACAAATCGTAATCTACACAATTTACGAGTTGTTTCAGATAACAATTAGTGTTTGCCTTCGTTAAGTTCAACAATAATTTTAATGAGAGCGTTCCATCGTGAGACGGACGAAAATTTATGGGGTATACTTTATGGAAGTATACAGTCCGTTCCAATAAACGCAAGTTCTGAGTTCAACATGCAGGGCGTAATTTTTTGGCACATTGTAATTTGCTTCGTTTCAAGTATTATCTTTTTCAAAGGCAGACTGAAAAATTGGTCCAAACTATCTACTACTGATCCTATTGGTGAACGAAAGATCCCGCCAGAGTTTAGCCAATGAGACCGTCGGTATCGAAATTCACTCGTGACCTATAGCTTGACTGGAATTGCAGCTTTGAAAAATCGCATTGGCACCATAACCTACCGTCAAAAAACGTAAGCTCTCGCAGCGATTTCTCAGAGTGAGAGGAACTGACTGAACAAAAACCTATCAGTCAACCAAGATGAATAAAAACCCTGGCGTGTTGACTTATACCTAATAGATTGTAAGCAAATTTTCTCGACTTTTCGCTATTTTGATTTTGATCAATTTTAACTGAAGAGATGCCTTCGAGAATTTGCCAGCAGAGGTGCACCTTACGTGATTTTAATTTAATCTGTGATGCCATGATATCCGTCTGCTCGACGGCCATTATTTATAGATTTATAGGTTATGTTTATTTCATGGTCTCATGTTTTGCATACAATTTCTTGCTTTCCCGCGAAATGCTAGAAATTATGTAGACATCACATTTTGACTGATTATTAGGTATTTCTTTTGCTTTCAATTTGATGAAAAATAAATCAAAAACTCAGTGATTGTGATGTGATTTCAAATCTTCCGAAACAATAGTTGTGAGTGAAACTGGAAAGTATTGATATCTTATCTTTCTACTTTCTGAGGAACGGAAGATAGGTGAGTACTTTTTTCTTCATAGTGCTAAAAAAATGCAATTTTAATGTGATTACGAGCCGATTATATGAGGGGTAATACCTACACGTTACACGAGCGTTTTATTCTGAGCTTTGTAAATCGGTTCATAATAAATCTAACCAACACTATAAAATCGAACAAATACAAGAACAGCAACGATAAACACTTAAAAAGAATATAAACAAGAAAAACGTGAAAAGAAACAAGAACTAGGTACAAGATTTCGAATATTAAAGGAACTTTCAAATGCATTCAGATTCAAATTGAACTGTCAAACATTTCAAAAAAATTAATAGCTTTTTATTAGACGAACTTGACCTTACGTATTTTGTATACTGATTATTCTATTGGTGAACGAAAGATCCCGCGAGAGTTTATCCAATGAGACCGCCGGTATCGAAAATCACTCGTAAGCTGCCGCCTCAATGAATATGTACCCTTTGAAAATCGCATTTGTATCACCACCTCAACACCACCTACCGTCAAAAAATGTAAGTTTACTCTTCGATTTCTCAGGTCGAGAGAAATTGGCTAAACAAAAGCATATCGGTCAACGCACCAGGGTTTTTATTCATCTTGCAGTCAACGCAAAAGGGCTCCTCTCTTCTGAGAGGAGTACATTATTTGACGTGTTTATCGAGACCTGTAGCATATAATTTAAAGTAATCGTTTGATATTTTTACCGACATCCTCGACAAATAATTTTTATTGACTCACCTCGGCTGACATGAAGGCAAAAGTATTGAGGCCGCCAAAGAATCCGACAAATATGGAAACTACAAACATGAAACCGGATAAAGCGAAAATGGCTGCCAGCAGCGCCATCAGTTTGACGTGGCTCCAAAATGGCGTCCTCGGCGAAAAAGATAACTGAAAGGAAGGAAAAAGTTATTCATGTAGCTGGAGTATAAAGTAGATATTTTGCCCTGAGGGCGTACTAGGTATGTCATTCTAGTTATACCCGTACGGTCATAAAATAAACATTATGATAGCACACTATTATGTAGTTGGTAACTAAACAACAAAGACAATAATGGACTATAATGACATAACATTTTTTTTACATACCAAGGGTATAAAGTAGTAGGGTGTATGCCCATACGGGCTCAAATATGAATACACAACTGGAAGCAAGTAGTGTTTGAAAATGGTTTGTTTTGAAATAATATCGAAATCAAAGAAATTATAAGGATATCTCGAGGAAATTGAAATTGAAAAATATACCATTCATATCCCTACTAAATATATGAATTTTGTCGTTTTTTCAACTTCCTGTATGAACATGTATTTTTCTTGGGATCATTAAATAATATAACCATTATTACCAAATCAATGTTAGAACTTTCAGAATCCTGATTGATACTCCAGACACAGCAAGTGTCTTTATATAACTGTCCAGAATTTCATCGAAATTTTGAATAACTACTACACCACTTTCTCAACCTATCTGGATAGTTTTTTCCAGTGGAGTGGTTAGAAGTTTGGTGAAATTTTTAAGATTGATTTGGTGGGATCTGCATATTGCAGTTTATTCCCTTAGTATATATACCTTTTTTGATTACAAACGTATTACGACCTAATTCTGATAAAAAATAATTTCGAAACTTCGTGATTCCAGTGGTATGGTTCAATTAGAAAAAAGGGATTCGTTTCTAATTTTTAACCTCGAAAAAAAAAAAAAAAGGCCGTGAAAATGGAGACTTATTAATGGAATTTGATGTTCTAGTAGGCTTCTCGTATGTCTACCTAATAAAATCTTTCCAATCGGTTGAAAAATATATGTTTCATGAGAGGGGTTTTCATTTTAAATGGGTCACACTATATAGCTTGTTCAAACGAGAATTTGCACCCCCTAACCCTCGGCAAAATAAATATTTTGGTGAGAATCCAAAACACGTCCATTTTAAAATTGAGGGGGACACCTTTTTTTCGCAAGAATAATTCGTGCAATTACAACCCTGTGGTGGGGAAGCAACCCCCCACCAATTTTAATATGGGACGAGGGGTCGAATGATCCGGAATGTGGAATGAGTTTTCATGACTTACACAACCTTCTTTTTTTTTCCTAGATCGATTACTCACCAAGAGATCGCGCCAGGAAGTTTCAAGGTTTAAAAATCGATAAGAACCCGAAAAGACTGAAACTAACCAATGTATTGCTGGAAATGACACTTCCATTTACTTCCATACATTAGTTATAACATAGTTATTTGTCAAAATCGGTAATAATTCTTTCTTGCAGTTCTCGGAGAAATGTAAGAGATGGCTTCCAATATCATACATTTGGTTGAAAACAAACTGAAACATTTTAATCTTATCTTCAAAATTCATAGTGATCAGCACAATCATTCAACCAAATATTCCAAAAATTTATCAACGATGAAATTCAAATCTAACATTGGACGACAGTCAATTTATCACACAGGAATCATTTTGTATAATGGATTACTAAATGCTATAAAGAAATATGGAAAAATCCGTTTCAAAGTCTACTTGAATGAAATTGATAATTGGCAATTCTCAATTTATTTTTTGTTATTACAATTATTCTTTCATTTTCTATAATGAAAGAGTCATTGACTTTTTCCCTTCGATGTACGATCTTCTTAGAGTTCATTTTTTTTATCTTCTATACATTCTTTAAGTTTCTTGGGAAAAAAACGTTATTATTATAAATTATTGTCTTGGGATGAGCACGTTGAAAAATTGAGACAGAAACATTCTAAGGTATACTGTTTAAAATTAGAGATAATTTACCACATACATATTTAATGAATATTCATCAGTCTTTGATCAATTCGATTTACAGTATTTGATATCTGCGTGAGGAATAGCTAAAAATCAGTATTGAAACCTTAGAAAAAATCACGAAATAAAACAAAAAGATGCATTTACAGAATGAAATATTAGGAATCTACAAAAAAATATATGAACTCAACCGTTACTGAATATTGAATATCTCCATAAATATAAACTGTATATTCATTCAATTCTTAAGAAATCCAATTAAATTCTCAAATTTGTAATTTATGGGTGTAAATGATATTCATATACACAATACTAGCCAGGGTTGGGCTGATTAAATCGAGGATTGAAATCAAGTGATTAAAATCACGATTAAAATCATGATTTAAGTAAATCGCTTGATTTTTGAAATTGAAATCATGATTTAAATCAATTTTCGTTTTTTTTTTATTCAGAACCCGATAACAACATAATATAAAAGTGTCAAGAACCATCATTTTGGAACCACTTGAAAAAATAATTTTCAGGTTGTTATAGTATCAAGGATTGTATTTTTCACCAGATTTTGTGAAATTTTTAGTGTATTTTTTTTGAATATGTTTATATGTTGTATATCCTTACTATAAACTGTAAGAGTTTCTTGGGATATGAATAGAAGTAAATGGAGGTCATTTCCAGCAATACATTCGTTAGTTTATCACTTTATAACGCGATTTCTTGGTGAGTAATCGATCCATTTCCCCCATTCGAAAATTTGCATAAAAATGGACGTGTCTCTGGATTCTCGTCAAAACATTTATATTGTCGAGTGCTAAGAGGGGGTACACATTTTCTTTGGAACACGCTCCATAAATAAGAGTGCGTCGCCACCAGGTGTTCCACCACCTGATATCGCGTGTAGGTGCAGAATCGTGCATACCCTTCGAAAAAAGAGCTATCACGAAACTCTCGATAGTTTTTTTGCCACGATT
Source organism: Zygogramma bicolorata (assembly GCA_032362365.1). Classification (NCBI taxonomy): domain Eukaryota; kingdom Metazoa; phylum Arthropoda; class Insecta; order Coleoptera; family Chrysomelidae; genus Zygogramma; species Zygogramma bicolorata. Next base: position 926,958 of record JAVJAQ010000307.1, read on the forward strand.
TAATAGCATCCTTACGTATTCAAATCTGTCCTTGCTGAGCTGCGACAGGAGATTGAGGAAACCGAGCAGCGAGAACCAAGAACACCACAGCAGCACCTCGTCGATGTACTGGACGTTGATGATGCCGAAAACGAAGATGAACTTGTAGAAAACGAAGTTCCAGAATTTGTCGCGGAGCTGCTGTTGCTCAGACACTCGAAGCTCGCCGAAAACCAGCTTTTGCACGGCTCTCCCCAGCAGGATCAACCAGCAGAAAGCCATGTTTATCATTGTCTGAAAAAATCGAAAAAATTTAAATCGGGTAACTTGATAATAACGATAAACAGGCACATGGAATAGCATAGAAAGAGAGCAACCTTGAACACAATTTTTTTTATTTATTTATTTCAACTGACAGCATCCAAACAGAATATGGTTCTGGTATAAGGAAGTTTAAATACTAACAATGATAATTATATAACTTAATAATACATTAACAATTATTGCTTGTACTTTGATGAACACCATTATTCTAGTAGTTTGTTTTTCAGTTTTTTCGAAAAAATTTGTATGGATTTGGAAGATTCCAATTTTTTTTATTGAATACTTCTATTGAGCTTGAAATAGGATTGTTTCTACCCTTATTGATGTGAATAACGTTTAGATGATAATTATGGAAAGTTCTAGTATTATCATTGTGTACGGTAGAATTTTTAAAGAACAAAATATTACTTATCTGGAGTTTTTTCGTTGATTTGTATATTTGGCTTTTTCAAGTTTTATCAAACAGTTCAACGTCATGTTATTAGTCATTTTGTATAATTCCGACGATGGAGTGTCCCATGGTTTTTAATAAATTACTTTGATTGCTTCGTTCATTAAACGATAAACTATATATTTTTTTTGTTTTAGATTGGAAGAAGACCAAATTGTGATTAGGTACCTCATACATGAAATAATATAAGAATTATATGATAGATTTGTAGATATTTATTCAAGTAAGGCATTTTTTTGATTGCTCCTAGAAACGGAACAACCGTTTTTTAAATTTTATTTATATGTTTTCAAAATTCAATTTATTATCGATGATCAGACCTAAATATTTTTGATTTTGAACTTCTCTGATTAGCTTATTATTTATTTTTATATCAAGTTTCACATCATTCATATTTTTCTCTTTGAAAATTAAATAAACCGTGATTTCTGAACTAATTGTAAGATTGATGTTTTTTATCCATTTCTCTATCAATTCCATGTCAAGTTGGTAATATTTTTCCCAGAGTGAAATATGCAATATCATCTGCAAAAGAAAAGTGCTTTCCACATAAATTGAGTTTCTTTATACTGTCTACATAAAATAAGAAGAGAATTGGAGCCAAAACAGAGCCTTGTGGAACTCCAATTGTAGATAATTTTTCATCACTTGTGCAATTATTGATTTTAACATACTGTACACGATTTTCAAAATAATTTCGAAATAACATATTTGCATGACCTCTTATACCAGAGTTGTACAGGATATCTAATAAAATGTTGTGGTTATTTATATAAATATTGTTATCACACAGTTACTTCCATCTAGACTTTCATAGATGTGATTCATGAGGTTGGTCACTGCAGATTGTGTGTTTGAATTTTTTTGAAAAGCATATTGAAAGTTATCAAAATTATCATTATCACTAATGAAATTTATAATTTGAATTTTCAGAAATTTTTCGAAGATTTTGGCAAACGTATTCAAAAGAGCTATAGGACGGTAATTTGAGGTGTTTTTTCGTTCACCTAGATTGGTTTCAAAATGGTTCTTTTGAGATAATCTGGAAAAATGGATTCTTCAATACATTTATCTATTAAAAGTGATAGAGGTGAACTTATTATATCTACAATATCTCTCAAATTCTTCGTGGTTATTTGATCTTCACCTGGAGCAGAATTCATTTTAAGAGACATTATAATTTTATAAATATCATCCTCACAAGTTGGTTTTAAAAATATTGAATTGGAAGAAGAAGGTATGAAAAAAGAAGTTTAATTCTAGTTTATTCTCCATTTTTTCCTGACAGCCGATCGCACCGACTTTTTCTTATGAGACCATTAACGAAGCGACTCTTTAAGATAGATGAGGGTGTTCAATAATTTTTTAAGCTATGGTGCAATCGCTGTAGTGCGTTGAATGATCTTTAATAGCTCATTAACCTAATACTCCTTTAGGAGAAGTAGGTGCAATTGGCTATGAATCACGTTTTCGAGAGAAATGACAATATCTAATATTAAAAAAATTGTTAGTAGCCCGAGTGTTATTTTTTCGCAAAAATTGAGAAAGAATGAAATCGTATTGTTACGAAATATCCTAGCGCCAGGGGGGTCGACGAAAGAATGTTTCCAGGGGCTTGATTTTCAAATCGGGTGAACTCTCCCATCAAGAGTAAATTCGGATGTCTCTATCTTATTAGCAAAGGCCATTTAAAATATGAAAAGATAGTCGACTATCGACCTGTCAACGAGGCATGAATGGATAAGTCTGGAAAAATCTCCGTAGTCGTACACAAAATGTAAATGAGACAATTCATCGCAACGGCAGTTTCTAGTAGAGAGAGTTTGTAGTATTGAGATCGAAGAATTCAGAGCTTAGTGGGGAGTCGAAGTTGTATACAGTTTTTAGTAAAGAGCGTTGGATGTTTTGATCGGTTAAGAAGTCTTATGTGTTTGTAAGCGATTCATTAGTCAGTGCAGTAGTTATATTGTCAAGTGAAGTTAATAAAACTAGTTTAGTGTTGTTCGGAGTATTATTTTAATAAATGAACCCAGGAAATATCGAAACAGTAAATTTTTTTCATATAATGATCAATAAAAAATCATTTGTAAGAATGATTCCACCACAATATTTGTTTCGAGTAGTCATTGCACATAAATGAATTTTGTGACGCTTCCATAAATGTCCATATTGTCCTTCTTTGTTGAAGTAATTCACCTGCGTCGAGGTTAAAATGTTTTATATTTGAACTTTTTGTAGTTTTTATGAATGCTTACCGATAGCCAATCATTTCTCATTAATTTCTGTTAGGTTTCAAGATTAAAGCAAACGAGCATTGTTTGGGTTACTTATAAGTGGCTAATGAAAAGTTAACGTGCCATTTTTGGAAACTATAGTATATTCCAATCCAAGATTCAGCCCATGTGAATAATGATCAAAGCGCGATCGCCTCGTGGCTTGCTGGAATCTACAATGGTATTGGTCAAACGACCATGAACTGCTACGAAGGCTCTTTACTGTTTTGATGCAGTTGCGTACTGAGATTCTGTGCGAAGTGCATCGTCGTTGCATTCTATTCAATTGAGAATAATTATGTTGGTTGAATTGCATATTTTCAATACTAAGGTAGTTTGAATATCGTGTTATATTTGAAAACCTTCGAAGCATATTAATATTAACAGTGTTTTTGGTCCTTGGGCATATAACGAAACTTTTATGGTATTGTTTAAATACTTATTTGGTATATTAAATAATGTATCCGGGACACTCAAACATGTCTAGCAAAGGGGACAGCTGATAAGTCTACAGAAATTTCATTTAATCAAACAAAACAATCTTGTAGAATAACATAACAAAACATGCAATTTTTGCAAAACAATTCGAAACTATTGAATGACTAAGTAATGTTAGTTTCCTAGGTTTTTTCACTACTAGTCGGTTGCGTAGATCTGAATGTATCAATCCTAAGGATGAAAATATTGTTACGTCCTAGCGCCGGCCCTGACGAGATCGTAAACGCAGATGAGGGATCGCGTCGTAGCGTCGTCATTTTCCAGGAACTGTTGGTTGCCGCCTGGAGAATTCGAGACACGTCATCGGGGCTTCTCTCGAGGATTCTCGATAGGTACGCAGGTATATATACGGGAGAGGCTTCTTCGCGGGCAGAGTCAGTTATTGACAGAGTTGGTTATTCGGAAGTTTGTATTCAGAGCTAAGTGGAGCGAGTTTAGTAGAGCTAAGTGGAGAGAGTTTTGTTATTGCTAAGTGCAAGTAGTCGACGTGTAGAATTTGTATAACAGAGAGTTTGTATTAGAGAGGATTTTTAGTACAGAGAGTTTTAGTACCGAGCATTGGAAAGTTATCGGAGCGATTTAAGTGATTGTGTTGTATTGTATTGTGATAGAGAGTTATAATAAGAGAAGTTTAGTGTTGTTTGGTGTTTTAATAAACGAACCCAGAGATATATCGTAACAATATTATTTGAAAGTCTTTTTTTTCTAGTGGGTGATTTTTTTCTTTGTAGATCTTCGTTTTAGGTTGTTGAACTACCACGATCTGAATAGACTAAGAACTAATATTTGAATCCATATAAGTGAGAAAAGACACATTTTTGATCTCTCCCGGAAAGTTGCTTTAACTGAAATTAGAAGGAACTGTTTTTATTGACGCAGTACTAAAATCGGTATAAATTCCAATATAAATATCAATTTTCTAATATTGTGGTAGGGGTAGGTTAACAATTCAAACACTACGAAGAAAAAAAAAATCTCCCCACACTTGTGGATGAAGCTACTACTGAAGTTGTTTGATGATACTTTTCGCTACAGAATCCTTACCTATTCATTTGTTATGTTTGTCATAACAGGGTCTTCCATCAGGACCTTGTTATAAGGGAACTTTCATATAAAAGTTTCAGACACAATATAATCTACATTCAACATTTTAGTAGTATTACCGGTATTCTCAGTCTCCCTCTTGGATTTCGGTTTTTCGGTGATTCTACGGTTGTCAGATATTTATGATGGTCAAGTTGCCACAATATCATCGGATTATTCAGTTTGAACCAGTATGAATCGAAGGTTATAATGCGGTTTGTTCCCATTTGAAAAAAATTTGAATTAATTTATAACTTTTTCAAAAAAAGTTATTTGAATTAATTCACGAATTCACGGATTTAATTCATGTCAAACCTGCTTTCCAACCAAAGGCATTAAATAAAACTATAACGACCAACAAACACATTTACATGTAATAATGGACAGCACTCAGCGGTTTTATAACTTTTATAAACATACTTTTGCGTCACCTTGTATTTTTTTTCTAATTCCTGTTGGCATTGAGGTATTGCAGATTTATATTTCTTAAATTCCTAATTTGAGTACATTGAAACTACCTACATTGCAATAATATTTTGTCATCATTGCGGCTCTGTTAAAAATTACATTCACGTGCTTTTGTGAATATTTACTGCGGTTTTTAACGGTAAAACCTCGGGTAAAACTGAGTACCTTGATCTCTTTTGATCTAGTTTGGTAAGGAGATAACTCGGGAAAAAATGTGAAATTATCATAATGTCGTTTCAAGGCAGACGCGTATACAAGGGGGGTGGTAAAGGGGGTAATTCTCCCCCATGATCAGTCAGTCACATAACATATTACAATATATATTAAAAAATATAGGGAGATATCAAAAAATATAATGAATGAATGAAAAATCAATCACAATTTTATTTCACCTTTACTCCCTGTAACCCTGTAAGATCGCAGAATCCAGTAATTAAATTATTATCAAAATTATAGAGTATCTCAGAAGATTATATAGTCTTTGGTATTTCGGGAGAAATTGATAAACCTAAATTCAAATTTATTATTTAATATTTTTGTTGCATTATCTTGTGTTCAATAAGTATATAATTTTCTCATTCCACTCATCTCGACTCATATTGATATGTAATCTGATAAATACATGAACGAATATCATTATAACGGTTTATTTTAACTCACGTTGATAAGGCAAATGTTAGTTATTCCTAAAATCTGAAGTTTATTTTCATCGAAAATTATTGTTTTCTCTGCTTTCCAATTTTATTTATGAAAAACATGAAGATTGAACGAATCTGACGTTTTTATTCCATAGTTCCCTAATAATTTGAGTCATTGTGAAAGGTAAGTTTGTAAAAAGGCCAATATGCATTTGTGTTCTGATAAAATGGTGGGAACGCATAATTTTCTCAGTGATTACTCCCCCTATAAACTTGAGCTGCATACGCGCCTGTTTCAGGGATAGCTCGGTTTGTGTAACTTCGTTGGTGTGTTGTGTACACGTTAGCGGGGATCTAAGCACTTCATGAATTCCAATTTGCAGAACAACGTTTCCAATAAAAGAAGAAGACGAATGCAGAAAAGTGCCATGAAATAGGCAATGTGTTTTGCCAACTTCGTCTTCTTCTTAGTGAACAATTGGCCAGTTTCCAACATGAAAGTAGGTAGAAATGAGTACATTTTTGGGTGATTGTAAAGGAATATTATTTTTTCAGAAATATTTCTGAATAGCTTGGTTTGTTCGGGAAAAATCCGAAATAAATTAACAAATAACCAATTTTTATATGCCACGCTTTTGTTCAGTACTCTGTACATTGGCGAATGATTCAAAAAGGTTCAATGTTAGCTAGGGGTCGTCCATAAAATACGTAACACTAAAATCAGCTTTTTTTTGACCCCCTCTCCCTCATTGTCACGCTGTGTCACACTTTTTGTGACCCCCCCCTAGAAATATTTCGTCACAAAAACTAAGATCCCCCCCAGCTGAGTATGATAAATTCTAAATTATAGTACACAAATTCTGAAAATTAAAAATATTTATTTAGTTATTATAATAAAATTTAAATAAATCAATAAATATTTTTCATAACGAACATATAAATAATGAAAAATATTTCTATTATTCAGAAGTTTAGAGGGCGGAATTTTTTTTGTTTCACAAATTCAAATAATTGATATGTTGGTTGGCCTTTGGTTTCAAGATATTTATAAACAATTTCAATATGGATGGCCACAAATAATATACAATTTTACCTAATCAGAAGATTCAATGCTCAATAACACAATGAAACAGTAAAATATCGCTTTATTTTGTTTCATTTGTATAGTGAAATACAGTGTACTGTAACAAGATTAATTCGCATTCTCAATTGAAAATTCATTCGCAAAGATGGATTTGATTACAAAATCTACCAAAATCTACTGAAGATTTCTTTCATACCAAAATTTTTCAATTTTCGTCATAAATCTACTGAAAAAGTAGATTTCTACCAAAAGTGGTCACCGAGGTGGTCATGCTGGCGAACGTCACGTTGCCGTATACCCCCCGCCCCCCCCTTGTCACATCTTGTCACATTCAGCCAGACCCCTTCCCTCCCCTTGTATGCGAACGTATTTTATGAATGGCCCCCTACCTAAAACTTGTATGTGAAACATTTTTCGTCACACTGTATAATAACTGCCCAAATTTTCTAAGGCACTATTTTCATAGTAAAATTCGATTTGAATTCGACAGAATACAAACTTGACACTCACTTATTCCGTTAGCTCAAAACGGTTACCTTCAACATGCATACAATTTTTTTCCTCAAATGCATATCGAGGTCGATGATTTTGCTTTCGATCAAACTTGTTTTGCACTGTATAAGTAGTAGGTATGTAGATTTCAGACTCAGACGTTCTTGTAACTGTAAAAATTGGGTTGACGGTTATCTTTTACGCTGCATTGTTACCGTGTGAAAAAAAGTTTATTGTTCCATCTTTCGAAACCTAGCTTTGTATGCAAACTGCCATCATTGAACGAGGTTATTCCACCCAAGATGGATAGTTCAATAATTCATATTTTCGTTCGTCGGTTCAAGTTTTATTCAACGATCTTTCGATAACCTCGAGGAATACCGTGTGGCCTCTGCATGTAGACGTCTGTCGTCTGTCACTTTTATGGGTACCCAACACGAGGTCATACTAGGTTTGTTAGTCATCTCATTACTATTTGTCGAAAGTCTACATGAACCTACGACAACTATATTTTATCACAACATCGATAAAATTATTAGTTAAGAAAATGGGTTTATAATTAGTAATACCTATTATAGTCGGGCTGTTTTAAAGATAGAATTCAAGGACGCGTGAACAGTGAATGCCTGCTGCTGCATAGTCACGCCTTCTAAACTGAAATAAATGAAGAACTGTTTACACTGTACTGTACTCATTTGTGCTTTGTATTTACGTGTGTTACGTTAATTAAATAATATGGATGGAAACACTCTCTCACCTCCAAGAAAAAGATGAAAAAAAAAAAGACATTTAACTGTAGAGGAAAAAGGTGTAATAATGAACACTTATAAAAAGGCATCCCAAGCGTTGATGGGAGGACGACGCGGCGACGTTTTTGTTGAGTGGTGTAAATCGGACTTGTAACATTGGGGAGAGGAACATTCAAAGAGTACGTGCCGTTCACGTGATCATTCTATCTTTTCAGCGGCTACACTATAGTATACAACGATCGTGTAATGATTGGTTATTTCTACACGAGCATTAACCGTTTTTTTCCTTTGTAAAAGCCTCTAAGGTTTATTGTGCTTTGCTTCCCTTTTCTTTCTGACACCCATTCCAACAACCTTGTCCCCTGCACAAGTTTGTGCAGGTTGATTGCTGGGTGTTTGTCATATTCTTCTGGATCCAGAATTGGTTCTCCATATATTTGTTGCCTTTTATAATCCTGAGCCTCACATTTGCGAAGTATGTGTCGAGCTGCCTCTGCCCCTTTCTTACATTGTCTAAAACATGTATTGTTCTAAAATTGTTCGTTCCGTTAACCAGCTGACAAACGTCAACCCTCAGAAGTCGAAACTTGTGCGAGCAATGGATCAACGAGGCCTTACCTTTTAACGCGCGATTACCCAGCACGGTGGCCCGGCGAGGATTCGAACCCCGGCCTTCCGCTCGATGGGCAGATATGCTAACCACTATACTACACTGCAGCTAAGGTCGCCGTTGTACAGCCCTATCTCATTGAGGTGTCCTTTGAGTGGACATTGTTTAGTAAACAGCCCTATTATAACCCTTATCTGATTCCTGTTACACTGAAGCAGGTCTTCAGTCTTTTTCTTCGACGGTCCTTTTAATAGGGGAGCCTAAGCGGGAATTTCGGTATTTACTAGCGCAGCAGATCAATATACAGGGGGATACCTTGTACCCGGTTAAGTACTTCCACCATATATGAGCCCTCTCCGCGTTTCTATTTCTCTCTCACTCTCTCTCCTTCTATTGCTCTCTCACTCCGTCCCCAATCTGGTTTCGGTTGCCATGACAGTAGATCACACAGATCGTTCGTGGCATGATATTGTTCACAACGAATATCCAACGTTTTAAAATTCTAAAAATTAGTATTAGTATTTTCTTATAAATACAAGTATCCTTCTAAAAAACATACACTTTTTCATTTGCATGCTTTTTTCTGAGCTTTTCAGTTGAGTCAATGATATATAAAAAAAATCAAATTGACCGAATTCGTCTAGATAATCCTCAGATTATGAGACTGCAACGTCTAGGGCGTAAAGATGAACCATATATATCTCAATCTGACGCGCTTGTGTATTTCAAAATGACGATTTTTTTTTCACATTCTAATAACGGCCGCGAGTCTGCGTCACATCCAAATCGTAAGATTATTACATAAGAGCTTTTTTTTAGGTTCCCTTAACATCCTTTCAGAAAATCTGACGCGCTCGAGTTTTTTTTTTATTTTCAACCTTTACGTACGACCACCCCTACCTTGGAAACAATCAGACTAACATACGTACATTTTTAAAAATATGTATGACACAGATGAAATCAATATCTGACGCGCTCGAGTATGTCCATGCAAAAGTTTTTTTTTTATTTTTGAAAATCTATAGCCGCTCCCCCACCGATGAAAAGGTATACATTATATGAAAATTTTTATTTTTATCATCTAAACTTCGCAACCCAATAGGTCTCTATGTCGCTCGAGTAAATCCCGATTTAGCATCATGGGCTCCCCCACTATTTTATGAAAGTTCTTCCTTGAGCGCCAATGGGTAGATTTCCCCAGTAATCTCCGTTTTGTTCTCACCTAATTCCATATGTGATTCCGTACCATTGTTTTGGGTACCCCCACTGCTGGTTCCGGTCCATGTATGGTGTTGATGATCCTTGTCTTGCAAGCTCATCGGCTTTTTCATTGCCTGCGATACCTGAGTGACCTGGGACCCATTTTATTGATAACCATTACATGAGAAATGCATGCGCAATTTTTTCTACGTCGAATAAATAATGAAATATTATATTTAAATTTGTATTGAACACAATAATAGTAATTGTAAAATTGATATAATTATTTATAATTATCGAAATTTAGCAATATTCTATGAAAATTCAATCTCTACTGATTTTGACAAACGTCAAATGAGTTTCTATTGGTTGAAAATCTGTATCGTGTGTTAGTAACAATACTATTCATGTCACTGGACCTAATGCTATTCACTCAGCGCCCTTCAATAGTAAAAAAATACCTCAGAGAAGTATCAGTGGGAATATTCCTATGATTGATCCAAGCTATATTTTTTATGTAACTGCCCAAGTTCTGTAGAAGAACTGTTTATTTTTGAAGAGATAGCCCATGTCCAACCTCCGTCTACAAGGTGAGTTATATACATTTCTCTTTTAATTAACTTACCACAATTAGAAAATGAAAAAAAAAGTGATATAGAGACATATTCGTTGGGATCGATATTTTTCGTCTATTTGCAACGCCTACTTAGCTCAAGAAATTAACCTTGCAGAGAGTTATTTCTTGTTCATTTAATCATATTTTTTCGAAAAAATGTGAATGAAACTATATAAACCTAATCGGGAAGTTGTTTATCTCGGTCTCAGTAAAGAAAAATTTTCCTCTCGAGATAAATGGCGTACTTTCTGCCTCGGTATTTGTCATACTATAAGTGCAAAACTCAATTAGTTTCAAGATAAGATGCGGTCGCCCATTATTCTATTGGTATCTGTTTATTTAATGAAACATGTTATCGATGAATGATCAATGTCGTGACAATGTAATTCAAATTACTGTTTGGTTTCGCCTAGACGAAATTAGCCACAATTTCCTTAAAATTAATTTTATTTATCAGTTCGTAGTATATCTTCGTTTGAACTACATGATTGTTTCGTTTAATAACTTGTTGATCTGGAAGAGTGTCTCTCAAAAAATAACCCAACTGCAGTGCACACATTCCGTTTTTTCCAATTATGTACAAAGGACAATTTAACTTCTTGTTTCTGCAAACATTAAGAAGAAAATATATACCATTTTTAGTTTGACCAGAATCGCTCAGTCTATAACAAAATATCCATTTAAAATTCTTGATACTTCATTGATTATTATTTATTTTATTTTTCATCATTTGTGACAGAATAATTCAATACATTTTGTTTCATTGTATAGCTAGTGGGCAATCAGAAAGAATAACAAAAAACAAAACATCTCATCAGTTATATCCAATTTTTTAGAAAAAGAAATATAGACTCAGAGAAGAAAAAATAATATTGTATTGATACATTACTATTATATTTTGAAAAAGAAACTAACTGGATTATTGGACCGATGGCCAGAAAATGATGGAATGGTCATTGTTGCCAGGGCAGTCGAATAATGTGTACAATCAAGCAGACGAAAATGTACCACTTTTGATGAATAATGTAGCACATCACCATTCTGTATCAAAATTTCGACTGATACTGATTTAATTATTGATTATAATTGAAGTTGAAAATCAATTGTCAATAGAACGTTGATGAATTACAAATTCTTTTTTTTTATCGAAGGTTTCCAAAACTAGATAAGACTAGTTCATACGTGCATACTTTTCCACAAAATCGTAACCACAGAAAAACCTTCATACTTGAATGAATTCGCGTTCGAACTGATATTCATAATTTGAATATTCACATCGATAATTGGCTTGCTCCCCCTCAACATAGGGGGCTTCACATACAAAGTCACAAAGCTCTATAACTGGTTGGCTAATATAATCCAAGAGGCGGAATAGAGGTCGACCTTCATCTATCTGTTTATCGGATGAAACATTCTTTTTACCGGGTTTTATAAATAGACGTAGACGCCTTTGAAGGCTTGCCTAAGTGGTCCAGACTATATACAGTGAGATTCAAAAATTCCCACCGTATGAAAACTTTTTTATTATCGAGTCGTCAGAAAATTTGAGTCCTCATAAAAATTCATATTCAAATTTGGAATCCCATCCAGGGTAGTTTACTCTTGATCAAAATTCTATTTTTCGTTCTCCCCTGTACACCGTTCGTAAATTTGCAATTTTGACATCTCATATGCAAGTATTCTGTGCAATACACCAATTTCTGGGAAATATAAAATCATTTGAAAAATCGATAATAAGAAAGTTTTCTATATGGTGGAATATTTTGAATCTCACTGTATATTGTCAGGACTACATTTCGATAGGCAAGTCATTACAGGCATATTCGTCTATTTATGAAACCCTTTGAAAAGTATGTTTCATCCGGTAAACAGATGGGTAAAGGTTGACTACTATTCCGTCTCTTGGACTATTAATAAGGGACTTCGATCCAAGTTGCAAACCTGAAATAACCGTGGAAATCGAAGTGGAAATGTCTACCACCAGGAAAATGCAGTTTTGCCTTAATTTTTGTTTGAAAGGGTTCGTTTTGATCATTCTTGAGTCAAAATTTCTACTTTCTACACTCTTCTTAAAAACCAGTATTTCTACAAAAATAACAAACATTTTTTGAAGCTGATATCTGATCGGCTGAAAAGCACAGTATACCCAATTAAACAGTAACGAAAGAACCCGAACAAAATGTAAGAGCGCATGCGCTTGCCAGGAGAAATATGTCAAAACCCACATGCTTTCAGTCATGAGTTTCAGGAAAAATAGAGATTTCTCTAGGAATACTGGTTTGGAGGAGCAAGTGGAACTTTCGAATCAGTGATGATCACAAGGAACCCATTCAAATACTATTTACTGCAAAATTTCATGTCCCTGATTGTAGACATTTTCACGAATATTTCAGGTTGGCAGCTTGGACCGAAGTCCTCAATTGCAAACAATTGTAAGGGCCTTGCATGAAAAAATAATTGAAAAAAATTTGCTATTATTTACCCTGGTATGGAATTAGTGAAACGTTTCTCCTTTTTTAAGTTTAAGGTCCTTTGTGATATATTTCAACTGTATTTATATTTCAACACTTTTATATGCCAAAAAAGTAATTCAGTATTTACTATAACTAATGTTGAACCCTATTTGTATTTTGAACTCGGCCTTTTAACAAGCAAAGTTAGTTTTAGAAAGAAAAAACAATATAAAAAAACACAAGTGTGGTATCTTTGATCTGGGCTCCTCCCACTTTCTTCGTTGGTCCGACTGCATTTGTCATTATGTCTGGCTAATTACGTGGTAAGGTCCGACCTTGTTCTTCTGGTGTGATTGGCTTGTTTTTGTTTAGTGATAAGATGGATTTCCACGTTCTTCGAAATCTTTGGGGGTCGTCTCTCTTGTTCATACTACTCAGTCGTTTCTCAATTTCGATAGCCTCTCTGATTGTTCGAGAGTAGAAGTTTTCGTCGCTCGCTAGTAATTTTTTTGTTTTCGAAATTGATGTTTTGTCCTGTCTCCAATACGTGTTGGAAGATGGAAGATGTGGTGATTTTTCCTTTCACTGATAGCTCGTGTTCATCCTTGCGTCGATCCGTCTGTTGGTCTGGCCGATGTAGGACTTGTTGCAGTCTCGACATGGTACTTCGTAAACTCCCTGGGACTCCAATGGTATCTGGTCCTTCGGAGTATCGATCTTATTGTACGTTCTGGTACGAACGAAGTAGCTATGTCGTGTTTGCAGAGAATTATGCTGATTTGTCATTATGTCTGGCTAATTACGTGGTAAGGTCCGACCTTGTTCTTCTGGTGTGATCGGCTTGTTTTTGTTTAGTGATAAGATGGATTTCCACGTTCTTCGAAATCTTTGGGGGTCGTCTCTCTTGTTCATACTACTCAGTCGTTTCTCAATTTCGATAGCCTCTCTGATTGTTCGAGAGTAGAAGTTTTCGTCGCTCGCTAGTAATTTTTTTGTTTTCGAAATTGATGTTTTGTCCTGTCTCCAATACGTGTTGGAAGATGGAAGATGTGGTGATTTTTCCTTTCACTGATAGCTCGTGTTCATCCTTGCGTCGATCCGTCGGTTGGTCTGGCCGATGTAGGACTTGTTGCAGTCTCGACATGGTACTTCGTAAACTCCCTGGGACTCCAATGGTATCTGGTCCTTCGGAGTATCGATCTTATTGTACGTTCTGGTACGAACGAAGTAGCTATGTCGTGTTTGCAGAGAATTATGCTGATTTTATCTGTGGTTCCTTTTATGTATGGTAGTCTGGTTGTTACGACTGGTGTTTCTGGGGTTTTCTGCTGTTTCGGTTCTTGGAAGCAGTTTTTATAATTCTCTCCGAGTAGTCATTCATTCGTAGAGTTTCTTCGATCGTGTTCCGCTCTTGTTTTTTATGTTCGTTGTCTGCAAACCTGATCGAACGTGTAATTAGTGTTTCTGCCACAGCGTGAATCTGTTCTGGATGGTGATGTGAATTTGCGTTCAGGTATCTGTTGGTATGTGTTGCTTCGCGATATACCGTGTGGCCTAGCGTACCGTCGGGCTTTTTTATGATTTAAACATCGACAAATGCGAGCTGGTTATCTTCTTCAATTCCTTTGGTGAATTTGATCCGTAGGTGGATTTCATTCAAGTCAATAAACGTACTGATCATTATTATCATTAGATGCAGTGATTCAAATGAAGGGGTATTTCACTCGCATGCAATTTGTAAACCATTTTCCAATAAAAGGAATTTCACTGGGGATTCCAGTTACATTTGATGAAGGATTTCTGGATTTCAACTTGGATTTGCAAAATTTCTAGTAAATATTGAACACCGGATATTCAAGGAGAAACACTCTAGACTTCGAAGGAATATCTACCACGAATTGACAACAGAAAATTAAACTTGAAGGTAGTTGCAAACAATACTTTTTCATGTTAGACCGTTTGAATCAAAACTGTACCAAACCGAAATCTAACCAGCAACACCACGAGTTCCATTATGAAAGTGCAGAGTTTCGTCTCTGCACAGAACATCATCAGTAACGAATGTTAAAAGAGACCAACGAAATTACTCGATACAACTGCCGGCTTGAAGTGTAATTACCGCAATACTCTCGAACGGCAATGCGGGTTCAAATTAAAAATCATTATTCCGTGTGTATTTTGCGTAAATTAACTGTCTAGATTTCCTAAATCGTCACCGGCGTTTAGGGTTTTGTACAAGGTCGCACTCAAATAGAATGCGATAATAAAAACAGTTGTGAAGTACACTAACGAAAACGGGAGTCTTTTCGTGAAACGTTCATTCGTGTTCATTTCTTCAAACCGAAGAAAATGATTGCCAAACTGACATTGCTTGGAAGTTGGAAGGCGTGGAATAGAAAATCTCGAGATTTTTTATGCCTTTTTTCTCGAAACTGCTAGTTTTTTCGCAAGAACGATAGAGTCGAGATATTAAGAAAAAGGGCAAGATTTTCACCAAGTACCTCCCTAGAGCATGCATTATTTCCGGTCATTTTTTCGAAGCCTCGGGAATATTTTCAGAAAAAATTGGCTGAGAAATAATTTAGGCAATCAAATCCAGTTCGTGGAAGATTCGGTAAGAAATATTCATGTCGGACCTTTTCTTCCTAATTTTCTGGGTTTCGAACCTACCACAATCTGAAAAAATATGTATCAACATTAGAATCTATACAAGTGTAGAAGGTAGACTTCTATCCAGCCCGCCAAGGGGCTGCGTTAATTTAAAAATAGTTTAAATAGTTCCTTTTGGATAAAACAGGTCCAATTAGTCTGCAACTTCTCGTAAATGAAAAAAAATTTCAATCGTAATTCAGATCAGTCAAATAAAATTCACAAGATAAAAAAAAAGAAAAAAAATCTTTTTCAAATTAGAATATTTGTTGTAGACAATTTTTGTAATTGACATTTGTCATAGCAACAGATCTATATGCATATCATTTCATACCGAAGAAGGAAGTGATTAGAATTCAAAATTTTGTCAAGGTTACATACTCATTTATCCATAATCGATTGTGAAACGGACAAGAAATTAATAATTCCAAGGTTAATTTAAATGAATTCTTTGATCCAAGTAAGTGCCAATAGAACTACGTCAAGCTCCGAAAAAATTTATTATTCTTTGTAGATACCATTCGCCTCCTTGGAGGTTGAAATATATTTATATTTAGGCTGGTTTGGTGATTAGCGTTTGGCATGCCAATCATATCTCGTAAATCACGAGGATTGCTGCAAATAAGCAATGTTCGAATCAATTACTGAACTATTAGCGCCAGTTTCGACAATGGAATTGACTGAACTTTTGCGAAAGAGAGCGACGTCAAAAGAAATACACACAGAGGCCTGCTTGAAAGGTGCTGAACAAAATGGATGTTAAATAAGAGGTTGAACTTTTTATGATGAAATCTGAGTTCCATAATTTTTTATGTCGGGCCGGTAATGAGAGAATAAAAAATGTGACCGGGTCAGCTGATTTTTTATAAGTACGTCGGTTTGTACACTCGGTCTGTAGCTGAACGGTTCAATTTTTCTGAAATGGAAAAAATATTCCAAACCTCTCTTCCGGAATGGGACCCTTTCAATAATTACTAACTATTCGATCTCTCTGATTGGTGGAATTTTTGACCTATCGCACGTGGATATGAAATCATATTCAATTGTTCACTTTATTCAATATCATTACGTGAAACCAGAACTATAGCAGTCAATGTGGAGTAACGATCAGATTAAAACCTTTGGCGTAAAAGTTGAAACTTTTTGTAGAGATCAATTAGTCTAATACCAAACTGATATTATTAATATACTTTAAAATCCAAGGTAGTTTGAAAACTACCTGCAACGTTGTTTTGTCCTATATGGAATCCGTCTGATACTAGTGATTATCTAAATTGACTTTGTTGTTTTATATACAGGGTGTAACTGAATAAGGGTAAAACATTCAAGGAGGTGATTCCTCATCGAAAAAAAGATGAGGATGTTTTATATAAAAAAACTTCATTGGAGCATCCTTTTTTAAGATAGAGCCCCTCAAAAGGGGCACATAAAATTTGAAGTAACAAATTAGGAACAGAACAACACACAATTAATATTAATTCAATTTCGAAAATTCACAAACTGACAGCGTCATACCAATTTAATTGTCACTATCGCTAATAGCGACCTATTAGATAGATTAGTTTCGTATTTCCGCATTTATGACCGAGTTTATGACGATGTATCTCTGTAGTTGTTCGTAAAATATTTTTTTGCTGCGAACTGGTTTATTTTGGGCAAAAAACCCAGGAGACATTTTTTGTTTAGAATGAGACAGGCTATCGGAAATGAATTTTTGAATGGTGAACAAATAATAGGAGAAAAGTTAAATTGGAAATACATTTTAGGGGTTGCGTTTTCCACCCCTTACAACCATGGGGTGAACCAAATAAATTACTGGATTAGTGTCTTTTCGGTAGGTACAAAACGTCAGGTTACTATCAATATTGTAACTTTTTCAGTGCTTGTGAAAAACATGTTATACAAATTTTATGTACCCCCTTTCAGGGGCTGTATCTTAACAAGGGATGCTCCAATGCAGTTTCTTTGTATAAAAGATCCTATCTTTTTTTCGAAGAGGAATCATCTTAAATGTTCAACACTTATTCAGTTACACCCCAGTATAATTGCTCTTATTATGCACAGCACGAAGGAACAGTCAGGAAAGAACTCAGTTACTTTCCTAGGGTCTGAATCGGAAATGTTGATGACATATTCGCAGTGGTAGATACAAGGGTTACCAACATTGAGAATGTGCTTTCAGCACTAAACAGCAGGTGTAGGAAATTTACGTGCGAAGTAGAAAAAATACAACAGTTTGCTTTTTGAGATGTACTGGTCATAAGGAACGAACAGAATGGAATATAGTTTGGTATTGCCGATGATACGGTTGTTTTCTTTGAAGATCTAGACTGGTCCAGTCTTAAAAGGAAAATTCGAACCGCTCTACCAGTTCTATTTGATTTTTACAAGAGTAAACTTGTAACAGTTGATGTAGATAAAACGGTATACTTACCATTAACCAGTTACGAGCCAAATCTGCCGAATTTTGACCACATCGAAATTAAAAATAAAAACCAAACCATGCGATTGATGGAAAGACAAACAGTCAAATATCTTGGCATCACACTGGATAATCACTTAAGATGGAATGCTCATATTTGTATTCTCGTAAAAAAACTCCGTTTTTATTGGAGTAAATTCAAATATTTGAAAAAGTTTTTTGACACTTGTTCAAACTCATATTTTTTATGGTATCATTGCATGGGTTGGAGTAACCAACAATTACCTGAAGAGTCTCGAAACACTCCAGAAATGGATCATAAAAATCATACTTGGGAAAAGAAGGGATTATCCCAGTGATGTTCTTCACAGAGAATCAGGGTTGTTTGATATACGTCAATCTTTTTTTCTTACTCTTTTAGTATACCAACGCAAATATGTTTCGTCGACCAAACAGGTAGACCATGTTTATAATACCCGAAATAAAGAAAAATCCCTAGAGGCACCTAAAATGCTTAAGACGATTGGACAGCGAAGTTTTATATTTCTTGCTCCCAAAATGTATAATAGTATTCCGATTGAAACGAGAAAAATCAACTCATTAGCTCTATTCAAACGAGAAGCTAAAAGATGGATTTATAATAAAACAAGATTGGAAATACACAATATGATTAACCTAAAATACGTATAATGAAAGCTTTTCTATGTTCCAAACTCAATAAGACTCAACGAAGTAAAATTCTAATCCATGACTCATCAAGTTATTATTGTTAATTTATCATCATTGTCACTATGTTTTATTATTATGATACTTACCAATGTACCTATTGCCTGACTTTTATTTTGTTTTAGCTTTATTACTATTGTGACTGTGAAATTTATTATTGAGATATTTTACTCGTATATAACTTATATTTTTATCTATTTTACATGCGTATTGCTTATATTTCTATTAATTTCTACTGCCCACATTATTGGTTTTATAGAATTGTTTTACGATTGTATTATTCTACTGTGTTCTATATTCTGAAAATGTATTAAACTTAGCAATGCATGTTAAGTGGAAGACCTTAGCAATCCATGCGCAGGTTAGCCTTTGTGGATTTCTTCGTGTTTATTTACTTTTTGCATTTAGCAGATATGTGTATGATATTGTGGTAAATAAATATTATTATTTTCATTATATTTTTTATAGGAAAGACACGAACACTTACAGGTACATTCGTAACGACTCGAATCATTATCCACAACATAAAATGGCAGCACTGCAATTTCTCGCCCACAGGTTAAAAACATTTCCTTTGGAGAAAGAAAAGTACGACAATAAAAAGAGAGTGATTAGGTGCCTAGCTGAAGTGAACAGTTTTAACCCAGAGATAGTTGATAAGAAGTTTTGTGCCAAGAAATATTTTACACCCTCTCCGTTCCTCGTGACCCATAATGCTAATACCATGTCTGGAGTTCAGCACTGATACATAAAAAGAGCAATCCGTCATGTTAATGATCCTTCGCTCACGGACTGGCCCACTTCTCTGGAACAACTTAGACTTCTCTAAGCGACTTGCCCCTTTTCTATAGATGTTTTCACGGATGTTGATATTCTGAAATATCATCAGTTATCCCTGTTTGCCCTGTTAGACCCGACGAGTGCAGCCTTCCCTCCCTTTTATTGTGAGGACGGAAACCCGTTGAACTCCTCTCTGTTCCAGGGCCCATTTTTCAACGGAGCACAGCAGACCAGGCCAACTTTGCTCAGAATATCGAGTGACGTTACGTTAGTTTTTCATTCAGCTGGGCAAAAACAAGGTCTTGCGTTCTGTTCATGACGTGGCCCACTCGGTCACGTCTCATATAACAAAGACGGAGAGCCGTATTATCGGCCTCGATAGTGGTTTTTTATTCACGTGAAACCGATAGAATAGGAAACTTCTGATTGGCGATTCAATCGATGATCCGCTGAAGATGATCGTTTCGTGATGAGCCCGAGTTTATCGGCGTTCGGTCTTTACTTGTCGCACGACGATATTTTTTCAATGGGAATGACGGCTGCAAAACTCTACCACTAGGAGCGCCACCACTGCACGTACCTATGACAGCCTCTCAAGTCAAATGACAACAATTCAAAACATTAAACGTCCCTTCTTTGCAATAATTAAGAATATAAAGTTTTGAAATCGACATAAAATGGTCTTATGTAGTGCATTCGGATGTAAAAATGTAGGTACGCATTTATTTCCAAAAGAAACAAAACTGAAAAAGCAGTGGGAAGTAGCCCTGAAAATAAAGAGCTTTCAGGCTTCCGAACATTCTAGATTATGCTCCAGTCACTTACCTTTCACTCAGATCTTTTTTTTTTCCTTTGAGGAATCCACCCGTTCCCTCAACAAACTTTTGGTACAGACAAACATCCATATCTATCGGTTGGAGAAAACATCCTTATGATTCCAAGTATCTTTTGAAAATATTCATTAAAATAAAAATAAAACATAACCTGCAAAATCACTCGTTAGGCACATGCAGTCGTGCTGCCACCTACTATAAGCTTTGGGTCATCTTCCCCTCGGTGGTGTAGTGGTTAGCATATCTGCCTATCAAGCGGAAGGCCGGGGTTCGAATCCTCGCCGGGCCACCGTGCTGGGTAATCGCACGTTAAAAGGTAAGGCCTCGTTGATCCATTGCTCGCACAAGTTTCGACTTCTGAGGGTTGACGTTCGTCAGCTGGTTAACGAAAACGAACAATTTTAGAACAATTTTTTTTTTTAGAACAATTAGACGATCGATTTATATGACATGTCGAACAGAAATCTCTATTTTGCGTAATCGAAGTGTCAATTGAGGCTTTAAACGAACATCAGCAATTTTCTTCCAGGGAAGAATCGTGTTTTCACCTTTTACAGTTTTATCAATATCGAAAGGAAATTGATATCCGGATTATTATATAGGAAAACATTGACGGAAATTGAAAATCGTAACACACCCCACAGTGAAGACATGCAACCTATACATTATCTAACCAGCATTATACCTCCTGTCCTAAACCGATCGGCAACAGGTAGGTATAATGTTTGAACAATATTCAAAACAACCAATACTTTCGTTCAATACTGACAAATACTAAACCAACTTACATAACAGAGAACACGAAGAATTATATTCATCAAATTCCTTGTGTGGTCAAATATAAATCGACCAAACAACAAGACTCCTGGAAATGAGAAAGGGTAAACACATAAATTGACTGTTCTTATTTATCAGAACACCCTATACGAGAAGTTGCTGAACAATTAAACGTGTTTCATTCAGAAGAAACAATTTTTTTTAATGTCGCAGCATCTTATTCCATTCAGCCATGAGTACCTATTTGTTGATCCCCCGATTATCACGCCTGTCGACAGTCATATGCAGTGGCGGATCCACGGGGGGGGTTTCGGGTTCGGACCCCCCCCCCATTGGGAAAATAAGAGATTTTTTTTTCAATTTCTATCAGCTCCTAATTCCCCAATTTTGTTAGAGAACGAAAAAATGTCACATGAGCAAGACAAAAAACTAAAATAGAATACATTTTTTTGCTTTAAAATTGAAGAATCCTAATGATTATTATTACATTCCATTGAAAACTAAAGAGCAGGCTACATTTAAACATTAGTAAATTTTCGAGGTTTTTTGAAAAATTCTACTGGATTGAATGTTACCCAAACAAACAAACAAATTTCACTTGAAATTTTTGGACTCACCGATTGTTCTTTCCTTTTTTTTTCTGGTTCAGTCGGTTCAGACGCTGGATCAAGCCGAGTAAAATATGAAAATAGAGTCCTCTTCATGTTGTAGGTTCAAAATAAAATGCTTTTTTTGTAATTTCAAATTGCAATTTTTCTCGATGACACTTTATAGAAAATTGACACTTGTCAGGCTTATCGAGGAAAAGTTCGAGAAATTCCCGACAGTGCTGCCATTGGATCCTTTTTGGCGCAGTATTTAAAAAATTAGACTTGTTACATTTGTGATGAGTATTGTGTATGCCGGTAACGATTTGAATATACTATGTATGAGTAGAATATGCTGTTGATTAGGTTGAATCAACTCGATTCGATTTGAAAAAAAAGGAAAGTTTCGAACCTACTTCACCTCCTGGCAACACCTTCAAATTTTGCTCATGTCAATCTCTTTCACCTTTTTTTTTTTTATCTTGACTAGTTGTTGCTATACGGTAGCTCATAATTTTCTGTTATATATATATATATATATATATATATATATATATATATATATATATATATATATATATATATATATATATATATGCAAGATTAATTTTTCTGGGTTTTTATCCGTTAGGTATCTTCTGATTTGTTCGACGTTTCGAATTCCATTTTGAATTCATTCTCAAGAACTGTGAATTCAAAATGGAATTCGAAACGTCGAACAAATCAGAAGATACCTAACGGATAAAACCCCAGAAAAATTAATCTTGCATATCGAAGATCCCTGAAAACATCAATTTCTATATATATATATATATATATATATATATATATATATATATATATATATATATATATATATATATATATATATATATATATATATATATATATAGAAATTGATGTTTTCAGGGATCTTCGATATGCAAGATTAAGATACCTAACGGATAAAACCCCAGAAAAATTAATCTTGCATATCGAAGATCCCTGAAAACATCAATTTCTATATATATATATATATATATATATATATATATATATATATATATATATATAAATCTTGAGTTATAGACCCCCCCTTGACCTGATCCTGGATCCGCCACTGGTCATATGCCTGAGATAATTTTTCACCAACATAATATAAGAAATAATTTGATGGACCTGAAGACGAATAAGGCTTGCGGATTTGATGGAATCCCAGCAATTGTTCTGAAAGTTTGTGTCCCCGAATTGACACCAGTACTTTGCGAATTATTCAACCTTTCATATAACCTGTTTTTTTTCCTAAGTTCTGGAGGACAGCAAGAGTTCAGCCAGTTCCTAAAAAAGGGAAGAAAACTTTACCTTGTAATTATAGACCAATTGTATTGCTTTCTATCATGGGAAAACCATGTGAGATCGATCGCTAAAAGTGCTTCCCAGAAACTTGGATTTCTAT
The DNA here is from genome assembly GCA_032362365.1 of Zygogramma bicolorata. Classification (NCBI taxonomy): domain Eukaryota; kingdom Metazoa; phylum Arthropoda; class Insecta; order Coleoptera; family Chrysomelidae; genus Zygogramma; species Zygogramma bicolorata. The sequence goes on from JAVJAQ010000307.1 coordinate 950,085, forward strand.
TTCGTGCGAAGAAATACTTCATTTCTCGTCAGCTTCTAATGATCTACAAGGCTCAGATACGACCTGTCATGGAATACAGTTCTCATGTGTGGAGTTCGGCACCAGAACATTCATTGAAGCTTCTCGATTTCACTCAGAGAAATGCAATCCGTCTTGTTGATGGTTCTTCGCTCACAGACTCGCTCACTTCGGTGAAGCATAGTAGATGGGTCGGAGACTTGTCTGTCTTCTATAGATATTGTAACGAAATGTGCTGGCGCCGGCCTTGCCGATGCGAATTGGTGCGACGGTTCCAAGAAAGATTATAGCTGCGTGATCGGGGCTCACACAGAATATTCGTATGTCAAGATTTGTATGGATGATTCTCCACTATATGAGCGCCTATATATAAGCGGGAGCGCTCACGCCGACGGCAGAATTTTTAGTACAGAGTTTTAGTACCGAGCATTGGAAAGTTATCGGAGCGATTTAAGTGATTGTGTTGTATTGTATTGTGATAGAGAGTTATAATAAAAGAAGTTCAGTGTTGTTTGGTGTTTTAATCGACGAACCCAAGGATATACCGTAACAATATTTTCTCGGTCGGTGCTCTTCTGAATTTTCATCAATCGTTCCACCTTTGGTAATATCTACACGGATGACTCGACGAGTACAGAATCCCCACCCCTTTTTTGTGAACTTGGAGACCTGTCGAACCTCTCTTGGTCAGGGATATTTTTTTAATAGATCAGCTGAACTTTGGAACTCCTTGACGAAAGAGGTTTTTCCTGAGGCAAACAAACTTCCAAAATTCAAAGTAAATGTTAATTCGTATCTCCTGTCCCTTGATTCACGCGGTGTTCTTTGAACATTACAGGGCTTTCCTTTCGTGTGATTCTGCATATAAAAAAAATATACAGGTAAACCGAGATATTTCTCAAAATTTGATAGACGATTTGTTTCTACTAAAATTTACTGATTTGATTCGAAAAGCTACCAAAAAAGTAGATTTCTACTGAATATGGCCACGTTGAGGTACGCGAACGACATCAGAAGAACAATAAATAGCCAGATGGTATTCAAGGCCATGTGGGTAGAGGGGATTCTCGAAGGGACTGACTGTCTTTCAAATATATCTTTTCTCAATATAGTATGTAGACGAAGAAAAAAGTCCATGCTCGAAGTGTAGTGGTTGATTTCACAAAAGGGAATAGCCCAAGGTCGTCACCACATTTATGAATTTGAGTTATTCCTTTTTTCAATAGTATATAGTTCGTACATTAAGAGACAAAAATGTGACATTAACAATTGCGATATCTTAGAGAAGGTGATAAATGTTGAGACCAGTTTTCTAGAAAATTTTGGGATCTACTACTTTGGCCTGAAGTAGTCTTTTGACAAAACCCACCGTTTTCGAGAAAAATTAAAACAACCTGAAAATTTGACATTTGACCCCGAATAACTTTTTTAGTCCAAATAGGATTTTTGGGGACTTTTGAATTTTCATTCTTTATGGTAAACCCAAGTTTTCCACCAAAATTTGTCTCTGTCTAAGTTTTTGTTATTTGATCACCGTTCTTAGGGGGTTCATAAAATACGTTCGCATACAAGGGGGGGGGTCTGGCTGAGTGTGACAAGATGTGACAAGGGGGGACGGGGGTATACGGCAACGTGACGTTCGCCGTTTATTATTTTTTGACATGAGCGCTAGAAGCCAGCGGGACCACTTTTGGTGGAAATCTACTTTTTTAGTAGATTTCTGACGAAAATTGAAAAATTTTGGTATGAAAGAAATCTTCAGTAGATTTTGGTATAAATCTACTGAAGATTTCATTAAAATCTTTGCGAATGAATTTTCAATTGAGAATGCGAATTAATCTTGTAACAGTACACTGTATTTCACTATACAGATGAAACAAAATTAAGCGATTTTTTACTGTTTCATTGTGTTATTGAGCATTGAATCTTCTGATTATGTAAAATATGTATATTATTTGTGGCCATCCATAAATATTTTTAATTTTCAGAATTTGTGTACTATTATTTAGAATTTATCATACTCAGCAGGGGGGGGTCTTAGTTTTTGTGACGACATATTTCTAGGGGGGTTCACAAAAAGTGTGACACAGCGTGACAATGGGGGGGGGGAGGGGGTCAAAAAAAGCTGATTTTAGTGTGACGTATTTTATGAACAGCCCCTTATGTCTAATTTATCTGTCTCCAGAAACAACTGATTGGCGCCGTATTCAATGTCACATTGTCATATCACATCTAATTATCGAGGTTTCAACAAATGAAAAAAAAAGTAAATGTTTTCATAGAGCTCAAGTTTGATTTCCGATTATTATCATTTCAATGCGAATATCAGGTGCTCATTATATTCTCCGTTGACTTTGAATCAAGACAACAAATAAATATCGCCTGTCATAACAAATTCGAGATAACTTGCACGATACACAACAACATCGAAACAGACGTAACCTTATTATTTACTTTCGAACGTAAATAAATACCAGTTACTTTCGAGTGATAGGATTTCTTCGAAACCGTTCAAAGAGAACGGTATCCGCAGAAATACCCTCGTTTCTCGCAACCGTGCAATCTCCAACGGACGACCGGTTTTTTTCACCTCGTTGCATAAACAAATAATATGAAAAAAAAACTTCTATGGAAGAAGTAACAGCAAATGTTCAGCGAACAGTCTCTGTTGATGTGTTTGTAGGTGGCATTAATAAACGTTTAATTCACTCACAAGAGTTTATCCAAAACAACTACTATCCTGTGTATATTGCGCGCCGAGCGTTGAATCACATAGAAGTACTTCTTCTCGAAGCCCGCACGTGTCATAAGGACACTCATTTTTTTTGCAACCTGTTAATAAAACTTTTGTAAAATTTCTGAAACTTGTTTTGATGACATTAAACAACTTATTGCAAAAATATATTTTCCGTTTAACGCAAGAGGTTGCAAAATCGATGTACTCGTCAAGAACATTATTTCGTTCATTAAGGCAAGTTTTCAGTAATTTTGGAATTTTTTTGGTATAATTAGGATTATTACCAATTTTTTTTTGATAAAACGAAACGTTCCGTTTTGTTCAATTGGTTGCGAATTTACCAGAAGATGTAAGCTGCTATTTCGCAATACCTCGAAAGTTTGCAGAACTTTTGCAAATATATCCGTACAAATAATGCGAATATTCACAAAAGTACTTTTCATTCTACTGAAGTTTCCAAACTTTTGTGAATATTGTTGAATTTTGGAAAAATCATGTCTATATCTACTGGCCTATTCGACGGGCGATCGTCTTTTTTTCGTTCGGTTGCTTGCACCCGCCGCCCTAGATAATACGATCAACTGTGCGCGCTGCACTTGGCGATTATTCAAAAATTGATTGCGGCTGGCTAGCAGGCAGGCGAACGCGACGGCGACCTTATCTCTCTCCACTCGACGACAGTAAACAATAAATTCTTGAGAGAACTTTCGCGCGAACCAACGTGCCAACTAATTTTTATTCGCGACTCTGCTACGGTAACTGATATGCCGGTTGGAACGTTACGGACATTTTAATGCATCGAGTTCTAATAGGGGAGCCCAAGCGGGGATTTCGGGATTTACTAAAGCGCGGCTGATTAATATACAGGGGGATACCTTGTACCCGGTTAAGTACTTACACCATATATTAGCCCTATATACAGGGTGTTCATTGAACATGCGGCAAAAATTCAAGGGACTATTCCTTGGACTATTATAAGGATATTTTGTCCTTTGAGGACTTTTGTTTCGAAGATACGGTGCGAAAAGGTATTTCCACAACAAAAATTTATTACCAAAAATTACATGTAATGTTTGTTAATCTACAATAATTGTTAAAAAAGACTACCTGCCGCCTGTATGCAAGAATCCAATATTCTTCTCATCGACTCTCTAACTCTTTCAAAAACACCAGGATCTTCTTTGATTGCGTTACACCCTGAAATTATCCGATTTCTCCACATCTTCCACTGGAGTAGTATTTTTAATTACTTGGTAGGTCCAGTGTATAACGCGATACTTTTATTTTGGCTATGTTAATAATTTTAAAATTACCAAAATTGTTATTGTCGAAATTTCTTTTCGCCCCGTATTTTCGAAACAAAACGCCCAATTGAAAATCATCAGAGGACACAAAAATATCCTAAGAATAGTCCGAGGAATAGTTCTTCAATTTTTTGCCGCATGTTTAATAAACACCCTGTATATGGCCGCCCTTCAAGGATAAGGGATCAGATTAGTAAAAAATAAATTGATCATCTGAAATTTTGCGTTACACCCAGAAATTATCCGATTTCTCGAATCTTCCACATCTTCCTCTGGAGTAGTATTTTTGATTACTTGGTAGGTCCAGTGTATAACGCGATACTTCTATTTTGGCTACGTTAATAATTTTAAAATTACCAAAATTGTTATTGTCGAAAATTTTTTTCGACCCGTATTTTCGAAACAAAACGCCCAATTAAAAATCATCAAAGGACAAAATATCCTAAGAATAGTCCAAAGATTAGTTCTTTAATTTTTGCCGCATGTTAAATGAACACCCTGTATATGGCCGCCCTCCAAGGATAAGGGATCAGATTAGTTGAAGGAAAAATTGATCATCTGAAATTCTCGAGCACGTCAGATTAAGGTGGGATGAGTTAGTTACAATCCTGAAACGTGTATATTCCACTAATCTGACAATTCGAGAGTGTCCTAAAAAAGGAGGAGGGCTACAAAGTTGTAAAAAAAACGTCATCTCGACATTCTCGAGCATGGCTAATTTTATATTTATTTTGAAGGGAATAATTCAAGAATTGCAAAAAATATATAATCTGACGATTTCCACAAGCCGAAATAATAAAAATTCATCGATAAAGTTCCGCGAGGGACCGCGCCACTTGAAACATAATCGTGGACCGCGTGGGGTAGTAATCTACCCCATTGAATTTTATTCCATTTCAGGGTTTTAAGGTGGAAAAAAAAGTTTGGTGCGACGTGAAGTTGTTTATTTATAACAACAGTAATGATAAAAGGAACATAATTTGAGTGAAATAAATATTCAATTCAAATGAATCAAAAATCACATGACACTTTCCTTACTCAAAACAATCATTACAGACTAACTTCATATGCTCATTACAAGCTCTGTTTGAACATCTGCAAAATTTTTTGTTTGTTTTTTGTCGTTTCTTCGTGGACAATATGAGCATCTTCCTACCTTTGCAGGCTCCTCGTTTTCAATTTGAATTTTGTTTCGTACAGACACAAATTTAGAAATGGACGTTTTCAACTCCCTGGGCAAATAAGCTAGAATAAGTCTATATTCCAACATTCCATCTACTAATTGGAAAGCCAAAGCTTTCAGAAATAATCGTCGACGTTGACGGATCGTGGAGTTTTCATGCAAAATAATTTGGCTATTGATTCCGGCAATATCTAACAGAGAGTAAACAATCCTCAATGGCCATCGACAGCATGTTCTTGCTACCGAATGAGTTGCTTTCATTTCGTCCACTACATCTACTCCAGCATTGGTTTCATTGTAGAATTACTTACCTGTATATGTACAGGGTGTCCCAAATTCGAGCCTCATCATTGGGATCTCGGAAACTAGAAGAGATACGAGGTCGGTTAAATGGAGGCAAAGTTGCGCAATTTGGTGCTCATCAAAACGCCGCTTTGATATTTGAAATATTCCGAATACTTCCGAAGATTTTTGGAAAAAACCGAATATTCGCGATTTCATTTTTATTTTTTTATGACTCTGTTTGAATAGATATAACAAAACAAATTACACATTCTCATTGCTACTTTTTCTGTTCTACAAGATGGTGTTATCAGATTTTCAAACAGACGTTTCGTATTTGAGCTGCCATCATCAACTTTGTTTTTTTAAATACGGCCCTGGATTTTTTATTATGGATTTCAAAAGCTACTAATGTCCCAAAACTAATGATGTATCGCACTTATTCAAAAAGTTTATATTAATAGCATTTTCCATAAGAACTCATGTGTTAGAGAGAGACAAAAATTAGATGTTTAATAGGATTAAAAACAAACTTTTTTTGCAATAGCGCATTGCATAAAACTGAAAAACTAACATAAAAGTGGGTGGTTAATAAATAATGTAATTAAAGTGTCATCCCTCAAACTGTAGGCCCTAGGCTATATTTACAAAAATAATTGCATTTTATCAAAGTGGCGGTGCATCGTGCACTTCGGCTATCTTAGTTCATTTGTTAATGTTTAAATTATCCAATATTTTGACAGTTCACTGTGCGTTCACTAATCGTTAACGCTTATTAAACCAAAATGACTTTTTCTAACGAAGAAAAACGAGACATGATAAGGATTTATTATATTTCGAATCGAAATTCAAAAACGGCTTGTGAGCGCTATTTGTTGGAATATCCAGAGAGACGGCAGCCGCATTATAGTTATTTTGCTAATATTGATAATAATTTAGCTCAGTACGGAAGTTTTGTTAAGCCAAGAGTTGAATATGGAAGACGAATCGATCCAGAAGAGGAACAAATTATCTTGAACACTGTAAGTTTGAAAACTATTACAAAGTAGAAAGTAAAATGAATAATTTTAAATTATTTTTTAAGGCCAATAATAATCCCCGAGCTTCGGTTAGAGTTTTCGCAGAAGAAGTAGGATTACCGCGAATGAGAGTTTGGAGAACTTTAAATAAGCGTGGATATAAACCTTACAAAATTCATATTAGTCAAACACTAAGACCGGGCGATGCTGAGAGACGATTACAATTTTGTAACTGGTTGCAAAATAGAATTAATGAAAATGACGACTTCCTAAATAAAACTATATGGACAGATGAATGCAGTTTTTCAACAGATGGACTATTTAATAGACATAACGAACACTATTGGTCAATAGAAAACCCAAGGCAGAATCAAGAAGTAAGACCTCAGGGACGACAATCATTTCACGTATGGGTCGGTATGTGGCACAATAAAATTATCGGCCCGTTTTTTCTTGAAGGAAACTTAAATTCCGATAGATATGCAGAATTAATAAGGACCAATATATTGGATTCCTTAACGGAAGAACCTTTGGAAGGATTACGTCAACTATGGTGGCAACAAGACGGTGCACCACCTCATAATGGGAGACGTGTTAAAAATTTATTAAACGAATTATTCCCTAATAAATGGATTGGAAACCAAGGTCCCGTACGTTGGCCAGCTAGAAGCCCCGACCTAAACCCTCTAGACTACTTTCTTTGGGGATTTCTCAAAAACCGTCTTTATCGAAACACGCCACAAAATCTTGAAGTTTTACGACAAGACCTATTAAGGGAGATCAGGGCTATCCCTGCAAGGACCATTCAGCGTGCCATCCATAAACTTCACAGACTAACACGAAAATGCATTCAAGCAGGTGGATTGCAATTTGAATATTTGCTTTAACCTTCATTGGGTATTCAATTTAATAGTTTTCGTTTGACTTTTTTTTGGAATAATGAAAACATCATGCCTATTGTCACACATTGTTTTATTTCAATTTTTAGGAGCTTCTAAGAGTTCTAAGGTACTAAAACCAATGATGTATCGTTCTTTTTCGAAAAAATCATTTTAACGATGTCCTGCCAAGATCTTACCAAAAATCTATTCTCTTTCTCTCTCTAACACATGAGTTCTTATGGAAAATGCTATTAATATAAACTTTTTGAATAAGTGCGATACATCATTAGTTTTGGGACATTAGTAGCTTTTGAAATCCATAATAAAAAATCCAGGGCCGTATTTAAAAAAACAAAGTTGATGATGGCAGCTCAAATACGAAACGTCTGTTTGAAAATCTGATAACACCATCTTGTAGAACAGAAAAAGTAGCAATGAGAATGTGTAATTTGTTTTGTTATATCTATTCAAACAGAGTCATAAAAAAATAAAAATGAAATCGCGAATATTCGGTTTTTTCCAAAAATCTTCGGAAGTATTCGGAATATTTCAAATATCAAAGCGGCGTTTTGATGAGCACCAAATTGCGCAACTTTGCCTCCATTTAACCGACCTCGTATCTCTTCTAGTTTCCGAGATCCCAATGATGAGGCTCGAATTTGGGACACCCTGTACATAGTTGGGCTAATGGTAACTCGTCATCTGAACTGAAATGATTATTATTATCATTATCTGAAACCTCCTCAATTCCCATTTCATATCCTTCGATTTCTCTGGCATCAAATATTTCATTTTCATCATCAGACCTCCAACCATAATCGCTTTCATCGTGTTCCAAAACTTCATCATATGAAGGCAATTCCCATAATGCGCGAAGCCGTTTTTGCCCTGCTTCACATTTTTCGTCTCATATACCAATTTCAATTTCCCACTTCACGAAACTTTAAACTACAAGAATGGCCGCGTGGGGTATAATTATACCCCAGGAACATAATCAACTGTTCACTACGATGTCTGCAGAACTAATGACAAGACACATGGATAGACACTGAGACAGATTCACAGATCATATTTAGCAACTGAGCTGGCGCGATTTTCCAGTGCCGTGCTGATTTGAAGAATTATTCGTATTTTGATATCGCCTGGGACATTTTCTACCCCGCGCGGTCTCTCGAGGGTTAATGCGTGCAGCTATGTGATGCCTATATTCCCCTCTTCATGTTTCTATTTACCTCTCACTCTTTCTCTATTTATTGCTCTCTCACTCCGTCCCCACTCTAGTTTCTGTTGCCATGATGCCATGACAGTTGATCACCAGATGATGATATTGGCATGATATTGTTTACAACGAATATCCAACGTTTTAAAATTTTAAAAATGTAATTCTACAAAAAAAAAACTCACACTTTTTTTATACGCATGCTTTTTCCTGAGATTTTCAATTAGGTAATGATTGAAAAATTCAAAAAAATTCAAATTGGCAGAATAGGCGAATCCCTCCAGATAATCGTCAGATTATGATACTGCAACGTCTAGGGCGTAAAGATGAACAATATCTTAATCTGACGCGCTTGTGTATTTCAAAATGACGATTTTTTTCAACATTCTAATAACGGCCGCGAGTCTGCGTCACACCCAAACCGTCAGATAATCACATGAGAGCTTTCTTTTAGGTTCATTCAACATCCCCTCAGAAAATCTGACGCGCTTGAGAAAATTTTTTTAATTTTTTTCATTTTCAACCCTTACGTACGACCACCCCCACCATGGAAACAATCAGATTAACATACGTACATTTTTGAAAATGGGTAGGACATAGATGATATCAATCTGACGCGCTCGAGTATGTCCATGGAACAGTTTTTTTTTACATTTTTGAAAGTCTATAGCCGCTCTCCCCACCGATGAAAAGATATACATTAGATAACATTTTTTTTCTTTGTATCATGTAAGCGTCGCCCAATAGGTCACTATGACGCTCGAGTAAATCCCGATTTAGCATTATGGGCTCTCCTACTATTCGTCGTCATTTTTGGATCTCCGTTCCAGAGTGTGTATCGTCTAGCAGAATGCCGCAAGGATCTCACGTTAGCCCTTTCTTGTCGAATTATTTTACGTGAAAAAATTACTATAGAGGGCGATGCCATTGAACATCAATGAACTAATAGAGATAGACTCCGTTTTTTACATTTCGTAGTGCAGAAGAAAAAAGATTCACAGTCTCAGGTCGGTGAATATTGTTTGTTTGTGAATGAGGTAAAAATGTTCTGGAATCCATTTTTGAGTTTTCTCTGTCCTGGAAATGGAAAGGAAAAAGCTTCAAGTTCTCATGATATCTGTTTTTGGGGCAAATTGGTATTGTTACGATAATTCCTTTCAAAATCCAACTTCTGACTCTCCTGTTATGATTTATCCCTGGGTTCGTCGATTAAAACACCGAACAACACTAAACTACTTTTATTATAACTTTCTATCACAACACAATACAACACAATCACCTAAATTGCTCCGATAACTTTCCAATGCTCGGTACCAAAACTGTCCTAATTGAAAATTCTGTCGTCGCAGTGAGCGGCTTCCGCTTTTATAGGCGCTCATACAGTGGAGAATCATCCAGACAAATCTTGAGAATCGAATATTCTGGGTGAGCCGCGATCACGCAAGTATAATCTTTCCTGGAACTGTCGCACCAATTCGCATCCATAGTGGGCAGGGCCGGCGCCAGCACATTTCGTTACAGTATATATATTTGCAATATGAAAAAGTTGCAAAATTGAACTATTTTGTTAGTTACGTATCGTATTTTCATGAATTTGTAGATTTAATTGACGAATTTTTCACAAAAATGCGTATATTTCCCACTACGTACCAGAATTGCAAAATAGGCTTGGAAAAGGAGACAGACTAGACTAGCTTTTTTTAATAAATTTGTTGATTTAATCCCGAAATTCATAAAAATAAGATTCGTAACTGTCAAAATAGTTTCTCAATTTTGCATCTTTTTAATTTTGCAGTTACATATCGGGGCAAATAAACCATTTACCCAAGAAACAGATATTATAAGAACTTTAAGCTTTTTTCTTTCCATTTCTATGGCCGATGTATGTAGTCATTCGTTTTATTACCAGTTGGTCACAATATTGGAAGAGCTGGGCCGCTGATCAATTAGTAGTACAGAATGTCCTATGGATATCCTTTTCATGTCCATAATACGTACGTATATCCATGGATATAAAATGTAAATCCATTTAACATCCACAAGTGGGAATGTTCTGGATAGACACATAACGGATATCCACACAAGGTAGGATATGAATTCCATCAATCACAGAGAACAAAATACTTGGTTACCAAGGACAACCTTGTAGAAACGACACAATTAAGATCTGTCTACTAACGAACACGACATCCAAGTTGTTTCATATAAACATGAATAAATGTACTAATATCTGAAACATTCCCTAGTTTATTGAGTCAAGTTTGAATTATCACAATTGATGTTTTTTATTGTGAATTTGAAGGACTTACATCAACCCTTCACACCAATAATTAACTAAAACTTTACAGTCTAATTGGCCTAGTTGGTTCAGGCGTACGCCCGAGCGTACGCCCTTTGTGACGGTCCACTTTATAAATGTTGGTTCAAGTCTCACCTATACCTTTTTTGTACTTTTTTTCAATTTGAAATTACTAATTTAATTTGTATCGTTCAGTATTGAAGTAAATGATTTTTTTTCTCCTTTGGGTTTCCCATGAATTTCGAAAAAATACTCCAAAGAGTGTTCTGAAATATTCACCTGGTCGAAGGAAAAATTAACTGTATAACTAAAATGGACATTAGGGGCCGTTCATAAAATACGTTACACTAAAATCAGCTTTTTTTGACCCCCTCTCCCCCCATTGTCACGCTGTGTCACACTTTTTGTGACCCCCCTAGAAATATTTCGTCACAAAAAGTAAGACCCCCCTGCTGAGTATGATAAATTCTAAATGATAGTGCACAAATTCTGGAAATTAAAAATATTTATTTAGTTATTATAATAAAATTTAAATGAATTAATAAATATCTTTCATAACGAACATATAAATAATAAATAGTATTTCTATTATTCAAAAGTCCAAGGATTTTCTAATTACATAATCAGAAGATTCAATGCTCAATAACAAAATGAAACACTAAAAAATCGCTTTATTTTGTTTCATTTGTATAGTGAAATACAGTGTACTGTAACAAGATTAATTCGCATTTTCAATTGAAAATTCATTCGCAAAGATGGAGTCACTATAGATTTGATTAAAAAATCTGCCGAGTTTAGGAATTTGTTAGAAGATGTCGCACATGTAGATTTCTACCAAAATCTACTGATTTCAAAAAATAATAGACGGCGAACGTCACGTTGCCGTATACCCCCCGTCCCCCCTTGTCACATCTTGTCACACTCAGCCAGACCCCTCCCCCCCCTTGTATGCGAACGTATTTTATGAACGGCCCCTTGCCCATATCCACATGACAAAGCATTCTATATGTATGGATTGACAACAAGACTTTTGTAGTGATTTAAATAAAAAAGCTAGATATAGTACCACAGACTTTTCTTTAGAACTAATAGAAACCAACATTTTCGGTAGGTAAACATTGTGTTCGTCCATACCGAACCGTTCAGTCAGCTTTTCTCCGACTTTGTTTCCGTTCACTCCTGCAGAGTGATTAGGTACGTAGCTGAAGTGAACGATTTTAACCCAGAGATACTTAGTTGATAAGATAATTAAAAAATGTAAATTTAGGGAAACACTTCGTAAATCTTCGACTCTTAAAAAAGGTGAGAGAAACGAAAAGTTTATAGTAATCCCATATGAACCTCAATACACTAGAGGACTCCAACAGATTTTTGACAAAGTAAATATGAAAGTTGCATATAACACTTCTTACAAATTACATCAGCTTCTTGGTAACCCAAAAGATAAACTAGAAAACTCAGAGAAGTCGGGAATTTACGAGATATGTTGTCAAGATTGCAACAACAAGTACATCGGCCAGAGCCGAAGAGCTATTAAAACCCGTTTCAAAGAGCATTTTGCACATATAAAATACGGAAGGGTAGAAAAATCCAGTGTCGCCCAACACGCTCTACACAATGACCACAAAATTGGTGAAAGCAATCTGAAACTGATCAAGCATGTGCATGACACAAGTCTACTCGATGCATGTGAGAGTCTCGAAATAGCAAAATGTAAAAACAGCATGAATGGTGACAAGGGACCTATCCCTTTCAGCCCGCTTTTCAATTTATTGTTGAGAAAGTAATCAGAAATCAATACTAACAGATGACGGAACTTGCAGGTAGTCAGTTCATAACCGAGAAATAATTAGAATAATTAACAGTAACAAACGATGTCCATATCGTACCGGAAAACTTTAGGTATATAAATAACTAACCCCAGCTCTAGATTTAGTATCAATTTTCTTCTCCTGAAGATGCAAACCTTGTTAGCGAAACGCGCGTCGAGTTCAAAAATATCAGTTTGGTGTTAGGGTAATTATTGATCTCTAGGAAAAGTTTTAACTTTTACACCAAAGGTTCCAAAACTCATCGTTTATTTGTTCAATCATAATAATATTTATCCTATATTACTCCCGAATAGTGCAGCTTTCTGTTAGTAAAATAATTTTCCTAATCGGATCAGTATTTCCGAAATTCACCCCCTACAAACAAAGTCAGAAACAAACCTCTTCATAGTATTAGTAAATTTATGCATTGCTTTCACGGCTTGATGACATAATCTGTAGATGTAAATACTTGATGCGTTGGCTTTCGTTATGTGACCGAATGTCATTAAAATCTAATCAGGAAGAAAAACGATAGTCGATTCCACTCGCGAAGTCGTGGCTCAAATTGGTACCACTCACGAACAGAAATTTAAAATGATCGATATTACGGCGATTATTATATTACATTGAATATTTCACGTGAAATACTCGATACTCGTTTATTGGATTTTTTTTTTTCATTTTGACGATTTCAGGTTTCAACTGCTATATATTGTATGTCTCCAATTTAATTTCCCTATCCCTACCTTATAACACAATAACTTGTGACTTCATTGTGTTACAGTTGTAGTATCAGGTCTCCAATAGGAAGTTAAATTTCAAGCAATGACAGCTCTATTTACTCACTTATTCAGTTGTGAGTAGGCTAATTGTCAAATGGAAATTTCGAATCACATTAAATTTGAAATTCATGGTATTGGTTGAATCATTTCCCTTCAATCTGATATAACTCGCATGGAATTCTAATTCCGCCTCGTAATTTCCCACTCATATGATTTTCAGCATGGTCCGTAGGCAACTTCACTCTCGTGAAAAATCTTGTGATAAATCTCGTGAAAAATGTTCTTCGATTCTCAAAGACCGTTTTTAACAATTTACTTTCGTTCAAATTTACAAGTATTATGTATATGCGTGTTTACGCTTACAAGATCAACAACTGACTAACTGTTTGAATTCTCACGAGATGCCAAGAGTCCATGTACTTCAGGTGATTCCTAGAATCCGGGAAGCTGATTCTGCAACGAGTTCTGCGAAGTCGGCAGGTTCATGGGAAAAGGGGTGGTATAATTCGTCGGGAATGACCATCATTCTTTGCTCGTTGAACGATATTATAATTTCCACGACTATAATGATGACTTGGTAAAAATAATAGAATGGGGTAACATGAACTTGGTGGAATTTAATGCTGGGAGAATCCGGCATGTCTCTTCTCAAAAACAGCCGATCTATCATCACCAGATGGCAGGAGTAACTATTCCTACAAAGTCAAGTATCTCGATGCTAGGAATTACGATCTCTCATGGGAAAACAATGTGAGATCGATCGCTGAAGGTGCTGCCCAGGATTTCTATTTCGTGCGAAGAAATACTTGACTTCTCGTCAGCTTCTAATGATTTACAAGGATCAGATAAGACCTGTTTTGGAATACAGTTCTCATGTCTCGTCCCATGTATGGAGTTCGGCACCAAAAAATTCATTGAAGCTTCTCGATTCTACTCAGAGAAATGCAATTCGTCTTGTTGGTGGTTCTTCGCTCACAGACTCGCTCACTTCGTTGGAGCATCGTAGAAGGGTCGGAGACATGTCTCACTTCTATAGATATTTTCAAGGTCGGTGCTCTTCTGAATTTTCATCAATCGTTCCACCCTTGGTAATATATACACGGATGACTCGACGAGTACAGAATCCCCACACCTTTGTTGTGAACTTGAAGACCTGTCGAACCTCTCTTGCTCAGGGATATTTTTTTTTAGAACAGCTGAACTTTGTAACTCCTTGCCGAGAGAGGTTTTTCCTGAGGCTTACAAACTTCGAAAGTTCCAAATTAATGTTGATTCGTATCAACTGTCCCTTGATTCACGCGGTGTTCTTTGAACATTACACTTACGTGTTAATCTGCATATAAAAAAAAATCTTGATAGAAAAATGAGGTAGGTTGTATGTCTCCTTTCCTCACCTGATAACACAAGACTACAATGAGTTCCCGATGTAGTTACTATTACACAATAAATCAGGTCTCCCATGGAATGTCAAATTTCGTACTATCATTCCTTGATCGGCGAAAAATATACTATCAATTTCTATTTGTGCTCTCGTACAAATATGATATATCTCATTACTATTGCATGAGTAAGAGAAAAGAACGAAGAAAAGTGAGTACTCAAATAGATTTTCAAAAAATTTTCCTCTGGAATGCTTTTAAATATTTCTCTTGGACTGAAACCGTCCGTTGAAATATTTGTTGGTAATGAGAGAGGGGTTAGCAACCCTCGTAGCAACCCTTGTAAAATTTGTACACCATACTAAAATATCAAATACTAAAATATATAGGGGGGTACCTCGGGGGGTACTGAAGCGAGACCGAAAGATATAAACACGTACTGAAACGAGATGTGAAATACAGAAACGGGTACTGAAATACTAAATACTGAATTGAAATAATGAATAACACCCCGTTTCGACGATGCAATTTTGTCGCTGCAACTTCTCGCGGCGACTTGTCGCTGCGAGAAATGTCATCTAGCTGTCAGTTTGCATTGCCAATAGTAACAAATAGCACTGAATGTTACCAAAATGAACTTCTACATTATCACAACTGATACTTATATAATTTCATCCATTTCTAATAATTGATAGTGTGAATAAATCACCTTATTACTCAACTTGATCCCTGTAGTTTCGAAAAATAATTGAAATGTTCAAAATTAATATTCTTCACAATGATGCCACCACATATTTGTGGTTTGTGGCAACAAATTCACCATAGAAATAACTAAGTCGCTGCAACTTATCGCACCAAAAAAGATTCATGCAACAAGAAAAACTTGCATGAACACATGCAATTTTCTGGAGTTGCAGCGACAAACTTGCATCGTCGAAACAGGCTTTATGACTGCACTGAAATAATGACAATTTGAAAATGTACACCTACTGAAAGAGCTGTTAACCTCTCGGTAATGAGGCCAGAAAAAGTGTTAATTTCAGGTTATTGAACTATGTTCAAGACTCAATAAATGAAAGTGGGTATTCTTTAAATTATTTTTATGTGTATGATGAATGGATAATGCACCAAATTAAGTGAAAAAACAGTTCTTTGCAAGTCTGATTCATAAAAGTTGAAATACATACATACATACTATGAAATGTAGGAGTTTTGAGTAATTTTTACCATTTTTTGTAGACCCTTCAGCCTTCACATCTCGAAAACTAGTGCTTATACAGGTTTATGATTGAAGACTTTTTTGTTGATGAAACAATAGAAAATCTTTCTGATCGCTAATACCTATGTAACTTTGGTGAAATCCTGATATTTCGGATATTTCACTATCTTGCAAAAATATACATATAGGAAATAAGGTCCACCAATCAGGACTCTCCAGACTTACATCACATTGAACCACAGTAGAGATAAAACATTGAACACTTTGACCTGAACAAAAACATTGTTAGGCATGTGACTTTTTGGGACTCATTCCTCTGAGGACTGACACAACAAGGTTCACAACTAATTCCACCTTCTTTTGTCAAATTGATACCATGCCAAGTTCTTTTGTCTATTCCAACCACTAATGGATTCGATAATTTTAATTGGTAGTTTTATGATGGAAATGTTTATTATATAAGAATAATTTGATAAAGGAGGGGAAAGTTTTGAAATTAGGTGTAAAAGGTAAGTACTTGACGAATGTGTGGTCCGATCGAACTATGACTATATATTTAAAAAAGAAATAGGCTCGGAAATAGGATAAGCCTTTTTTCTGTTTTTTAATGAATGTAGGTATAACCCTCTACTCTTTCAAGTCTTGAAGCAACTATCAAACCAAGAACTGAGCATGGTCAGCATAGTTTTTCATTATTTTCTTTCCCAACTATACATAGGTGAAGAAAGGTTGAATCATGGACTTTGAGGACACATTTTTCAGTTATAGATGAGGCAGACTAGGCGAATGATTCCTATCTCACTTTTGGGAAAAATAACTCATCTGCTTGTTAAAATACCTCTGATGAATATTTCAGGTTTTGAGGTTGCAAAATGACTGTTTCTCAGACGAATGTGTTCAAAGCACTCTTTTCACGCTAGATATATAGGGCTGAAAAATCATTCGTAACTTACCCATACACAAACTGGTTCTTTTATCATGATGGAGAAAATATTTGTGACGAACTGACCGATTGATGGTTCAGTGACATTCTGATCCTCTGGTATGTATCTTTCATTCGTTTCTGCATTGAAATGTGACGAACCGTTCACATTCTCGGGGCCCTTGTTGATCTTGACCGCATAGAGCAGGCATAAAGAAAGGGCCGACACACTAACAAACGAGTATACCTGCAGGTTCGGCAACGGCAATCTGTCCAAGGGAACCACGGGCATATTGGCACTTGATTTAACGCGAAACTTGAGAGATAAAGTCCTTCAATGCACCTTCTGGCGGTATTTGGTACGATAGATCTGGGCTACTTTTGTATGTTGAGTTGAGAGAAATGTTGACATACTGAATAAGTGTCATATACAGTTGGATCGGCCTACGCGCTCCCCATTTTTGTTGCGAAGTACACAAAACTATGGCGAAAACGATATAAAGCCGTCACGAGTAAATTTGCCAAACTGTGCAGCGCGACACTGACAGATGCAGATCGAGCATCAAACACCTTTCGAAGAAGCAAAACGTCAGTTTTTTGCGTTTGTGGGTTTGTGGGAGATGGGAGTGACTTGTGCATCGACTTGCGTGACTCACCGTTCGGCAATTTTTAGCAAGTGTACAGCCAACCAGATTCAGTTGGAACTGGTAGTCACTAGATGCGTCGACGACGGAAAAGGGTGAAGCGCTACGCTGTAGGAGGCGTAAATACGCTTTTTGAATAAACTCCACGGAAATATAATGGGTGTGTTTTCATTTTCATGTCTGGGCAATCTATCATGGCTCAATGGTAACTGCTGGATAGACAGAAATCCGAGAAAATGAACTCATTTTTCAAATTTCTCAAACTTGGAAAAATTGTTACTTGACTGCTCACCAATAATCCAGTCACGCTAATCCAAGATGACTGAGAACCAGATTTTCAATTACCAGCTGAGCGTTAGTCGGAAGATAAAGGGCTCGACCGATGGCCGCTTTTTTCGGTGAACATCTAAGCGTCAGCTCGTAAGTGAAATGTTCGACCGATGGCTGGTTTTGCAATTACCGTTAGCTGGAAGCTGAGTGCTTGACCGAGACATCCGATCAAGTACGAATTTAATTTACTTAAATAGAATATGCACTTGCTGTTCGTTGTTGCTCTTGAACACACTACAGTCGGTTTTATTTGGACAAGAGAGAAGAGAAGAAGACCAGAGACATGTCATATGTCAACGACAATTGAGGTTTTTACCGATGTGAAGTTGGCTGCCAAAGCTGGCTGCTAAATTTTCCGAAGATACCCGAACGATCATACCAGTGGCGTAGCTTCCCCCCTTTTTGGAAATTGTTATGGATATAAATAAATCGACTATTTCCTTCAAAATTAAATAGTCTACTGTTGAGTTCATCGATTCAATTCAAAGAAAAAAATCGGACTGAATTTTTACAAACTACATGGAACACGACGAAGTGTATTTCATTTGTTATTTTTATATACTATGTGAACGGAGCTTATTGATGGAACTCTTTTTTAGATTTTTAGAAAAATAGATACATAGTCGAGCATTATCTTTTAATGTGCTCCGTTGGAGGCTTTCATTTTCTTTGTTGAGTATAGAAAAAAAAATGAAATTTGAACACTACCACATTTCTTGTCGATTGAACCACTGATTGAAAGAAGGAAATTGAGGTGGAGCTGTTGCTGAGAATCTAGAGAATGCAACTTCATGAAAAGAGGGTGTAATAAGAAAAACAAAGGATTTCATTATCAATTTAAAATGAACCTAAGGGAGACTTGTAGATAAAGACCAATAGAATGCAGCTTCCTATAAAAAGAATTTCTTGCGGAATTGGTGGGTAGGCTGTACATCGAAAAAACATGAATTTTTACCATTATTATTATTATGGCCACCGACTGTCAAGATAAAACTAGGGGGGATTTGTAGGTAAAAACCAATAGAATGCAG